>CM046946.1:14614491-15240134 GCA_025698515.1 Gossypium sturtianum | reverse complement strand
AGTTACACGGGGTCAGACACGGGCTGGGACATGGCCATGTGATCCCATTTCGAATGCCTACACGGCCTGAGACACGGGCATGTCCCTTGGCCGTGTGTGTCCCCTGTACTTTGAAAATTTTCCATGTTTTCCTAAAAAATTCTTTAAGTACTCGGTTTAGTCCCAAACTACTTTAAATGTTTATTTTGGGCCTCGAGGGCTCGTATTAGGGACCATATGAATATTTATGAATGGTTTTTTATTTGAATGATAATTGATTATGAAATGTTTGATGCTATAAGTTATAAGTCTGGTAATGCTTTGTAACCCTGTTTTGGCGTCAGATACGGGTTAGGGGTGTTACATTTATTTTTATCAGAGCTACAGTTTAGTCGATTCTCGAACTAACTTAATGTATGTGAGCCTAGCTATACATGCCACCTGTGATAGTGTGACATCTCCTAACAGTTTAAAATCATGTTTTTCATATAGTAATAGATCCCAATCGATCAAATTCCAATGATGTTGAAAGTAACGTGCCTGCCTCAATTCGGGGGGCAGCGTCGTCTGGGTCTAGTCCTGTATCTGAAAGTCGTGGAAGAGTGGCTATGGAAGCCTTCTTCCAAATGATGAACGAATGGTTCACTATGTTTAAACGAATCTGGCTGCTCAGCAACCTCCACCCCTACCTTTTCCTCAACTGATTCCCATAGCTCCTCAAGTCTTAGAACCAGTACGTCTGAGCAAGCCGCCAGTTGATAAAATTCGCAAATATGGGGCTGAAGAGTTTAGGGCTACAGTTGATGATGACCATGAAATAGCAAAGTTATGGCTAGAGAATACAATACGGGTATTTGATGAATTGTCTTGTACACCATCCGAGTGTGTTAAATGTGTTGTGTCTCTTCTGAGAGATTCAGCTTTTCAGTGGTGGAATACCTTGATATCTGTTGTACCGAGAGAAAGGGTCACGTAGGAATTCTTTCAGACTGAGTTTAGGAAAAAGTACATAAGTTAGCGATTTCTCAATAAAAAATGTAAGGAATTTCTAGAGTTGAAACAGGGTCGTATGACCGTAACCGAGTATGAAAGAGAATTCGTGAGACTGAGTAAGTATGCCCGAGAGTGCATCTCCACTGAAGAAATTATGTGTAAATGGTTTGAAGACGGGTTGAATGAAGACATCAAGCTTTTAGTCGGGATACTTGAACTGAAAGAATTTGTAGTTTTAGTCGATAGAGCTCACAAAGCCGAGGAGCTTAGCAAAGAGAAGAGAATAGCTGATTATGAGGCTAGAGATTTGAAAAAGAGGTCAACGGGAAAATTTTATCACTCGTCGTCAAAGAAATTAAAGGATTTCCATAATCGTTCAACCACTTCAGTGGGATATTCGAACCAAGATCGTGGTAAACAACACGTAGGTTCAAAAGCTCAAGCCACTTCAGTAATGAGCGTTGGTAGTGTTAAGACCAACAGACCTGATTGTCAATGTTTTGGAAGACGACATTTTGGAGAATCTCGAATGAATGATAGAGCCTATTTCAGATGTGGCTCACAGGAGCATTTTATCCATGATTGCCCTGAGTTACCCGAGAAAGGAAAACTTCCGACTGCTCGACCGAGCAATATATCTGCTAGAGGGAGACCACCTCATAATGCTGGGAATGTGAGTGGCAGTCGAGGTGCAATGAGAGATTTTGCTGTGAGATTCGAGGCATGGGCGCCAGCTAGAGCTTATGCCATTCGTGCTCGCGAAGATGCCTCGGCACCAGATGTTATCACCGGTACATTTTCTCTTTATAACATTGATGTAATTGCTTTGATTGATCCGGGATCAACTCATTTTTATGTATGTACAAAGTTAGCATCTAGTAAGAGTTTACCTATTGAGTCCACTGAATTTGTGGTTAAGGTATCAAACCCCTTAGGTCAGTATGTCCTAATTGATAAAGTCTGCAAAAATTATCCTTTGATGACTCAGGGTTACTATTTTCCGGCCGATTTGATGCTCTTACCATTTGATGAGTTTGATGTAATATTCGGCATGGATTGGTTGACTTTGCATGATGCGGTTGTGAATTGTAGACGAAAGCTTATTGTATTGAAATGTTAGAACGGTGAGACTCTTCGTATTGAATCCGACAATTCGAGTAGGTTGCCTATTGTGATATCGGCTATGTTAGCGCAAAAGTATGTGAAAAAGGGTTGTGAAGCTTATCTTGCATATGTATTGGATACTAAAGTGTTTGAATTGAAGATTGAATCAGTACCAATGGTTTGTGAATATTCAGATGTTTTTCCAGAAGAGTTACCCGGGTTGCAACCGATCAGAGAGGTTGAGTTTGTTATTGAGTTAAAACCGGGAACATCACCGATATCTATAGCTCCGTACAGAATGGCTCCGACAGAGTTGAAAGAGTTGAAAGCTCAGTTGTAAGAGTTAACGGATAGAGGTTTTGCATGACCAAGTTTCTCACTTTGGGGTGTACCGGTTTTATTTGTAAAGAAGAAAGATGGATCAATGAGACTGTGTATTGATTATCGATAGCTTAATAAGGTTACGATTAAGAATAAGTATCCTTTACCGAGAATTGATGATTTGTTCGATCAGTTAAAAGGAGCAATATTATTTTCAAAGATTGATTTGCGATCCGGTTATTATCAGTTGCGGGTTAAAGATTCGGATGTGCCAAAAATTGCATTCAGAACCAGGTACGGACATTATGAATTTCCTGTTATGCCGTTTGGGTTAACTAACGCTCCTGCAGTTTTTATGGATTTGATGAATCGAATCTTTAGACCGTATTTAGACAGATTTGTTGTTTTATTCATTGATGATATTCTGATTTATTCTCGAGATGAGTCTGAACATGCTGAACATTTTAGAATTGTGCTACAAACGTTGAGAGATAAACAATTATTTGCTAAATTTAGCAAATGTGAGTTTTGGCTTAGATAAGTTGAATTTTTGGGACACATTGTTTCGGCGAAAGGCATCAGAGTTGATCTGAGCAAGATTTCAGCTGTTGTTGACTAGAAACCACCAAGAAACATTTCTGAGGTCGAAAGTTTTTTGGGATTAGCGGGCCATTATCAGAGATTTGTTAAAGGGTTTTCAATGATAGCTACACCAATGACTCGGTTATTGTAGAAAGATGTAAATTTGAGTGGTCTGAGAAGTGTTAACAGAGTTTTAATCAGTTGAAAGCACTGTTAACTGAAGCACCAGGTTTAATTCAGCCTGAGTCGGGTAAAGAGTTTGTGATTTTCAGTGATGCGTCATTGAACGGTTTGGGATATGTTTTGATGCAAAAAGGCAAAGTGATAGCGTATGCTTCTAGACAATTAAAGATGCACGAGAACAATTATCCATCACATGACTTGGAGTTGGTTGTGATCGTGTTTGTATTGAAAATTTGGCGACACCATTTTTCGGTGAAAACTGCCATATATTTACCGATCACAAGAGTTTGAAGTATTTGATGTCACAAAAAGATTTGAATTTGAGACAGCGAAGATGACACGAATTGTTGAAAAACTATGAGTTAGTGATTGACCATCACCCGGGGAAAGCAAATGTGGTCGCGGATGCTTTGAATAGAAAATCTTTATTTGCTTTGCGAGCATTGAATACTCGATTGAGCTTGTCTGATGATGGTTTGATTTTAGCTAAATTAAAAGCTAGACCGATGTTTTTACTACAAATTTGTGAGGCTAAGAAATGTGATAGTGAATTACAAGCTAAACGAGTACAGTATGAGTCGACTAATGATTAAGAGTTTTGGATCGGATTCGATGATTGTTTGTTGTTCCGAGATAGAGTTTATGTACCAAAGAACACCGAGCTTATACAGAAAATTTTACACGAAGCACACAGTGGTAGCTTGTCTATTCATCCTGGGAGTACTAAGATGTACAATGATTTGAAACAGATGTACTGGTGGTCAGGTATGAACCGTGACATTTCTGATTTTGTGTCGAGATGCTTGATTTGTCAACAGGTCAAAGCCGAACATCAAGTGTCTTCGGGACTGTTACAGCCAGTGATGATACCGGAGTGGAAATGGGACAGAGTTACGATGGATTTCGTATCGGGATTACCTCTGTCTCCGAAAAAGAAAGATGTTATCTGGGTTGTTGTTGACCGTTTGACGAAGTCTGCACATTTTATTTCAGTGCGTACAGATTTCTCTCTTGACAGATTAGCTAAGTTGTATATTTCTGAGATTGTCAGATTGTACGGAGTACCAGTCTCCATTATTTCGGATAGAGATCCGCGGTTTACTTCCCGATTTTGGAAGAAATTGCAAGAGGCTTTGGGTAAACGGTTGCATTTTAGCACTGCAATTCATCCTCAAACCGATGGTCAGTCTGAGAGAGTGATTCCGATTCTCGAGGATATGTTGCGTTGCTGCGTTCTAGAGTTCAAAGGTAATTGGGAAAAATATATACCATTGGTTGAATTTGCGTATAATAATAGCTTTCAATTGAGCATTAAGATGGCACCGTACGAAGCTCTGTATGGTCGTAAATGCCGAACTCCATTGTACTAGACTGAGCTCAGTGAGAAAAAAATACACGGTGTTGATTTGACCCGAGAAACCGAAGAGAAAGTGAAAGTGATTCGTGACAGTTTGAAAGCTGCTTCAGATCGACAAAAATCGTACGCGGATTTGAAGCGTAAAGATATTGAATTTCATATCGTCGATAAGGTGTTTCTGAAAGTATCGTCTTGAAAAAGAATTCTTCGATTTGGTCGTAAAGAAAAGTTGAGTTCGCGATTTATCGGACTGTATGAGGTTACAGAGAGAATCAGGCCAGTGGCTTATCAACTTGAATTACCGTTAGAGTTGGAAAAGATTCATAATGTGTTTCATGTATCTATGTTAAGACGGTACTGATCGGACCCATCGCATATTATATCTCCAACTGAGGTTGAGATTCAGCCCGACATGTAGTATAACGAAGAACCAATCAGAATTTTAGCCCGAGAGATCATAGAGTTGAGAAATAAAAGAATAGCCTTAGTGAAAGTTCTTTGGCATCGTCACGGTATTGAGGAGGCTACTTGGGAACCCGAGGAAACCATGAGAAAACAATACCTTAACCTATTTTCTGGTAAGATTTTTGGGGACGAAAATTTCTAAAGGGGTAGAGTTGTAACAACCCATTTTTAGTGAAATCGGAACAGTGGTTTCGGGACCACAAATCCGATATTGTAAAATTTATTTTAATATTATTTTATGGTCTACAGCATGATAGTATTATTGCATAAAAATTTCGTTAAAAAATTTTACTGTTTGTATGCTCAATTTGTGAAAAAGACTAAATTGCATAAAGTGTGAAAGTTGTGTTCTATTAGCTAAAGGTGTTAAACAGCTATAGAACTTTAAAGTGGAGGTTCTTATGTGGTAATTAGACCACTAATAGAGTTAGTGGATGTGCATGGCATGGTATTTATGAAAATTTTAATGTTAGGTAAGGGTAGTTAAATAATTAGACAATTAAAGGTTAAAATTTAATAAAATAAAAGTGTCATCTTTTTCCCCATTCATGCAACTGAAAATTTCAGCAAGGTTTTGGCCATTTGAGAACTTAAAGTTTCAGCAACTTAAACCCCTTGCATAGAAAAGCCACGTTCGGAATTAGATCGAGGCAAAGATAAAATAGTGGATTGATCGATCGATTATCTCTATATAAATACGAGGTAAGTTCGTTTGTTGATAAGCATTAAATTAAATGTGTTTTAAATACTTCATTATTGTAATTGTGATGATATAACTCCACAGAAATATTCGACGAAGTTTCGACGATGTATGGATCCCGGTTGAACCTTAGGAATAGATAGGATACTAATGACATGTCATTAGGGGTTACCGTGTTTTGGGTGTTGGTCTCGTGCGTCCTACCGGTGGCTGAGTTTTCGGCATGTGCTGCGGTTACTTTACAGCTTGTGTGAGCAGCACCGTGTAGCTACGTCTTTTCCGACAGCTTGTGTGAGCAGACCTAGTGATGTCTCGAGAGTGAGCATCCAAATGAGATATGAGATAGAGGTGGTTTTGACCACGTATTGGCACTTAGTGTGCAAGACTCCCGAGTATCCGATAGTATTCCAAATGGCTCAACGAGCACAGATGATGATACGAGGTTATACAAACTGATACGAATCAGTATAGGTATTCATGTGAAATACGAGAAGAAATTCATAGTTGATGTATTTATACATAACTAACATAATTGTGATTATGTGTTAGGCTTTGGGCCAAAAGGGAATTTACCTATGTTTTAAATTATGCTTACCTAAATTGTGGATGATTTGGTAAGTTGTATTTATTAGCTATACGAACTTACTAAGCTTAATTGCTTACTCAATTTTAATTTTCGTGTTTATAGTGTTTCAGAAGCTCGCTCGGTTCGGAAGTCGTCAGGGATTTGCGTCACACTATCAAACTATATTTTGGTACTTTGGACTTTACATTTTGGGTTAAATGGCATGTATAGGTGTTTTGGCTAATGTGGCATATATGTCTCATGTTGTTTTGGTTATGTATTTAGCCATGTGATTTGGCTTATTTTGGTATACTTGGTTATGTAAATATGTATAAATGATCTTTTAGTATGTGGTGTATAGTTGCTTGGTGAATGCCTTGGTTGTGTATTGGTAGTTTGAGTACCAAATGATTGAATTTGAGATGTGGTATGCATGTTGAATTAGGCACAAAGTCTAATAAGTGAGTTTGACCATTTAGGTATACTTTGGAGGTTTACTTGGTATGTTGTAAAGTGATCATTGGTATGTGCTTATGTATATCATGTTGTATGTATGGATAGTACATGATATAGGCTTGATATTGGTTGGTTTTAAGTGCCTATTTATGCCATGGTTGTATGTGCATTGCTGAGCTTAGGTTGGCATCATTTTGGGTGAGAAATATGGCTTAGAAAATGACCTATTTTTGTCCATATAGGCAGAGACACAGGCGTGTGTCTCAGCTGTGTGTGACACACGGCCAGGTGACACGACTGTGTGTCCCCTGAATTTTCTAATGGTTGCAAGTCAGTAGCTTCACACGGCCTAGCACACGGGCGTGTGGCTTGACCGTGTGGCACAAGTCAGTATACCTTTCAGTTTTCACATGGCCTAACACATGGCCTGGCACATGAGCGTGTGAGGCCATTTCGAAGGGTACACGGCCTGGCACACGGGCGTGTGGTCTGGCCGTGTGGCCCAAGTCAGTGAGTTACATGGGGTCGGACACGAGCTGGGACACGGCCATGTGATCCCATTTCGAATGCCCACACAACCTGAGACACGAGCGTGTCCCTTGGCCATGTGAGACACACGGCCTGGCCACATGGGTGTGTGTCCCCTGTACTTTGAAAATTTTCCATGTTTTCTTAAAAAATTCTTTAAGTATTCGGTTTAGTCCCGAACCACTTTAAATGTTTATTTTGGGCCTCGAGGGCTCGTATTAGGGACCATATGAATGTTTATGAATGGTTTTTTTTATTTGAATGATAATTGATTATGAAATGTTTGATGGTATAAGTTATAAGTTCGGTATACAAGTTAGGGGTGTTACAGCGATTGTCGAAAATTATGAAACCAGTGAAGAAAATGAGTTAATGAAAATCAACTTTGAGTCGGGATAGCAAAATAATTCTCAGCAAAAAGATGTAAAGTTTGATAAAAGAAAAGGGAAAATAAGATAAAAATAATAATATAAAGAGAAGAGAGGGAAAATCCTATTTAGGGTTGGAAAAAAAATTAAAATCCATGTCTAATTAGGAAAGATTGGAGTAAATACTTAGAGTTTGGAAATCCTAGGGGGCTGCATGGTAACTTCCCCTTTTCTGCCAAAATTAAAAGAATATTGAGGGGAAAGGCGTGACTTCAACTTGGGCAAGAAAGGGGGAAAGAGTGATGCTTAACCATTTGGGCTACTGCTGACCGCCTCCTGACGTACTAATGTCGAGTGTGTGAATACTGCAACTAAAGATATGAATTAATGCGGTGTCTGCAAGTATACGAGTCAGGTTATAATATAGTTTGTTTACAACGAAGCACTTAGTAAGTATTTCGAGCACCGTACCCTAGGGATTGTAGTTTAGGAAAAACTGTTATTAAGCCATTTACAAAAATAACTACTAATCTACTCGAGTCACTAATTAGTAGTGTTAATCTGGAAGCAAGATGATAATAATAACAATAAGATAAATTAAATTAAACCTAAATCTATTCCTAAGTTCATGTATCGGCTTCTCCTATCCCTTATTTCAACTATGCGAGTTTCTTTAGCCTAGATCCAATTGTTTCACCTAATTAATTGTTGATGTAGGGTTCTAAATAGTTGGTTACTAATTAACCTAGCAGGGCTTCTCAACCTTCTACTAACCTAACTAGTTAGCAAGAACTACTCACCTCTCGATGATGTAGTTCAGATCGGAGTAGGGTAAGGTTTTCACGGATCGGCAATATCAATTTCGGGTTAATTTCTTCCTACATGACTTGCTATGGTTTAAGTTCTTCCTCCCCTAACCATTTATCTGCTAAGTGATGCTTGGTAGGCAGTACCAATTTCGAGTTATTTCCTACCTAAATGACTTCCTAGGGTCGTCAATCCTAGGGTTTAATTGCACTCAACCAGATCTAACCAATCCAAATTAAAATATACCTATCAATCAATTAATTAGGTTAATACAGTTGAAACATGCAAAATATATATAAAACATAAATTGATTCTAATCTTTACACAGACATTCAATTAACAATGTTAAAGAAAGAGATATAATGAATAAAATAAAGGAAAGAGATGCTCATTGATTTCATCAATGTAAAACTGCAGCTCCGAAGCAATCTCCGCTTGCGATCCTCTAACGTCGAAATAGGATCTTCTGATTACATGAACATAAAATAAACTAAGTAAAAAACTAAGAATGGAATAAAAACCTAAGAATAATTTTTGTCTCCCTAAAATTGTTTGTTTAATCTGGTTACAATGGCATTTATATAAGTTAAACTTGGAATCTTAAAGTGCCTAAAGTATCCTTGAAGTACTTAGAGTTTAATTAGGAAAAATACTTCTAATTGCCCTAAAAAACGCAGCTGTCATATGCAGGGATTTTTGGGCCGCGTAGAAGTCGTGTTGCAACATAAGCCTGCGGTGTTGCAACATAGGTCGTTGTTACGAGACTGCAAGGGACATGTCATGGCACAATAGACAGTTTCACTCCAAGACTTGTTTTTGCTTTTTTCTTCAGTGTTGCGACATCGGTGTCTTGGTGTCGCGACATAGGCAACAGTTTCGGCCCAAATATGTATCTTTAGCTCCTGATTTTCCCTACAAAACCATGTAACCTTATTTAGATATTTAAGATGTAATAAGAATTACTAAAAAGCATAAATCACTACTTCAAGCATGAAAGAATAGATATATACTAAGTTAATTTGATTTACTATTAAACAAGTTATAGTTACGTATAAAAAGGGATGTAAATAATAGTGTAATTTGTGGTAGATCAGCTGCCCATTCTTGTTGAGTTTCTACTCTAATTAATATATATTAAAATGTGGTTTTCATCATTGGTTAAGGAAAATAAAATGAAAAGAAACAGGAGAAGTGTTGATAGAACCTAAGATCTTTAAGGAGTGCACTAACTACATAACCATCAAGACTAAGTCAATTACTTAGTTATTTCTTATAACTGACCCCCTATATTTTGAGGTGTGGCATATTCACTTTAGTCCTTAAGTGCAAAACTAGCTTTTAAACTTTACAAATTAGTCATTTTTTCATTTCTAAGCTTAAAAGCTAACATTAACACACCAAAAGCTTCAAAAAATAAAAAAAAATAGTAACATTTTAAATCTTTAACAATTTTACGGTTTAATATTTGTGATAACTAAATTAAGCTATAATGATCTCAAAAATATAAAATTTACTTAAAAACGAGTGAAAAATGACTCACCATGCAAAGCTACAAAGCTTGGACGAATTCTCCAAGCTCTAAAAATAATGGTTTAGGTTATGGTGAGAAGAAAAAGATGAAGAATGACCTTTTACCCTTTTGTTTTAAGTTTTATTATCAATTAACATTAAAAATAACTTTAATTTAATCAACTTTAAACATAAACACCCCACTAACCGTCCATGGCCTCTAATAAGTGGTAATTTGCCACTTAAAACCTCAAACAATTACTTTTTAAGCTTTTTGACTAATAAAAATCTATAGCAATTAATTTTTATAATTTTTACGATTTAGTCCTTGTACCTTAATTAGTTACTAATTCGGTAAAATTTCTTATCCGAAATTTAATTCACCTATATTATAAATCCATAAATATTTAATAAAAATATTTACTAACTCGATTTACAGAAACGAGATCCCAATATCTCATTTTTCAAAACCACTAACTTTAAGGTCAACAAACTTGTACATTAATTAACTATCAAATTGACAAAATTAAATGACCGAACTTCAATTATATTTTATACTAACCTAGTAAATTTTAACTATTTAATATTTATGAACTTGAATATTGGAAATGGAGTTTCAAAACCATCATTTCTTACATAATTGACTTTTAGTTCATTACATTTATCTTTTCTCAATTAAACTTTGATTAGTCTAGGAATATTTTAGTCATATTAGGACTTTAATATTATCCTATTTAAAGGGTCTTTATAGCTCTGTTTAAAGTGTTGATAGAATATCTTTTACGTGAGATTTGATGAAGAGTTTGGGGAGAGTTTTTGAGAGGGATTTGTATTCGAGTTCTGGGTTTTGCTCATTTAGGTTATTTTTCCCATTTTGTACTCTCTATTTATTTTTTTCACTAAGTGAAATCTCTTTTGCTCGTGATTTTTATCCTCTTCGGAAGAATTTTTCATGTAAAATTTGTGTGTTTGATTTTCTCTAATTTTTTTACTCGTTGTTTATATGAATCGATTCCTAATAGATCAAAATAGTAGTGACTATTTTTATCCTTCACTCTCTATTTACTTATTTGTTTGTTTTCGTATTCAGAATCAATTGTTTGTTTTCTTTATTAGACTTTGCTTTCTAAGGTTGGTATGATATTTTTAATCCCTTTTATTTTACTTTAGTGCCATTCATGAACAAAGATGCATACTTGATCAGCAGCACAAGTTCGATGCACTATATATTAATTAAATAATCTATTGCCAAAAACAAGGTGTCCACTTACAAAACTTAATATTACTGTTATATTTGGTTTCACGTGAATTGGTCTATGTTTTAACTTTTTCTAATTCCCCTCATTACCTTTGTTTTCTTTTTGTGCATTGTTTAATTGTTTTTAATAAAGAGGCTTACATTATATGGTGTCGGCTTTTGGGTATTTTTTTGAGTGGTACCAATGTTTGTCCAATTTAAATGTAATAAATTTATTACTTCTTAATGATACGTTTGTTGAAAGAAAATGATGATCTTTTAGAAAGTTAAATATATTTTTTTTATGTTTGAAAATTGTTTGAGTAAAATATTTTTTATTATTTGATAAATTTTATTGAAATTATTTTTTAAATATATTTTTTATAAAATATTATGATAACATTTCCTTTTAATAATCTAAATTTATTTTATAATAGTTGATATTATATATAAAATTTAATAATAAACTATGTCTAATTAAAACTTAATTTAAATTACACATGTTACATATATGAGAGTGGATAATGAAATATTAGAGTTGGAAAGAATAAATAAAGATAAACATAATTTAAACAAATACTCATAATTATGTAATTAAAATATTCATATTTTATACCATAAAATATTTATAAATTGTAATATATATTTATTATAAAAATATTAAAACAAATATTTTCAATAATATATTAAGAATATTAGTTATATTAATAATATATTATAGTATTAAATATAAATATCTAAATATGTATGTTTAATAATATTCAACATTATAATACTTGATATTCATATTTAAATATTTTAAAAATCATAAAAACAAATTTACTTATAAAGGAATTCTTTTTCGGAAAACGACTTACGCTTTTCAAAAGGATAAATCAATTTATAGGAAAAAGAACTTATTTTCTGTTAACTTGTAAGTCGTTTTCCGTTTATTAAGCTATTTTCTATGAAGCTACAAAAAAATGCAGAAAATATTTTTATAAGTCATTTTCTGTAAAACAAATGCAGCGATATAATTTTAGCTCAATTGGCATCGTTATTATTATAATAATTAAAATACAGTCCTTCAAAAAAAAAGAGAAAAAAAAGACAAGTTTGAGTGTACTTTAACATGTCTATATCTTTGTGTCACGAGGCTAGAACTTTAGTTTCGCAATCCGTATGATCTTAGGCGATTTCTTGGATTCAAATCTACCTAAGTCAGCCTAACTCTCGAAAAGTGAGAATTCTTGATAGAAATTCTCTAAGGCACCAAAAATAAAGCGGAAGCAACTCAAAGACAAAAGAGCAACAAAAACAAAAAGGCTACAAGAAAGCAACACTCACAAGGTGCTTGAGTAAATGCTCTCAAAGTATTCTATTACTCAAGTATGAAGTGAATATAAATGAGGGGGGAAGACCTCTATTTATAGTTGAGCTCTCCTAGATCCAACGATATAGATTAAAATACATAACAGTCGAGATTAAAGCCAATATACAAATCAAATTTCTTAAGATTACAAAATCAAATCTTCTAAAATTACAAATCTTCTAAGATTGCAAGTATTCCAGATTACTTCCCATATTTGTCAGGCTATGTAAATGGGCCTTTAATCTCTCCAAGCAACGGGCCAGTCCTATTGGGCCACATAACCCATCACAAATGAGATGGATCATCCAAGTATGCCTTGGTTGCGGGCTCCCTCACGCAGCTCGTGACATTCTTCCCCACTTTTTGTTGCGATGCCCTCGTTGCATCCTCAGAATGGAACTGGTCTATCTTGTCTTGAAACAGCCATAAGGCTTCGGTCAGTCTCCAACTAGCTTCACTGTCAAGAAGTCCCTTCCATCGAACAAAGTATTCATGCCTTGACCTATAGTACTTCCGTCGAATCATTTGACCTGCCATGATACATTCAAATTCACTATCATAGGCGACTTTTACCCCTATTAACGTTTGTTCGGACTTGGCTCAATTTGGATCCTTAAGATCCTCACAGAAAGGCTTAAGCATATTGACATGGAACACTGGATAAACCTTGAGTTTCGCTTGCAACTCAAGTTTGTAGGCTACATTGCCTACTCTATTCAAAACTCAGAAATGTCCCTCATACTGTCACACAAGCCCCTTGTGCAATCCATTAGGGCACAAAATTAAATGTAATTTCGCAAGGACTGAGTGATCAACTTGAAATTGCACATCCCTGTGATTTTAATAAACTCATTCCTTATTGTGCTTACTTGCCTTATGTAGGCAAGCTCTGGCTAAGTCATTCTGCTATTGCCAATCTTTCACAAATTGACTAGCTGCTAGATTTAGTCCTGCATAACGGGTCGCAACAACATTGGGTGTGAATGGTTGTTGCCCCGTCACTATCTCGAACAAAGTTTGATTCATGGCCCCACTTCACTGCAAGTGATAAGAAAATTGGGCCACATCCAACAACTTTGGCCAGTTCCACTGTGTGGCATTCACATAGTGTCGAAGATACGTTTACAACAAAGCATTTACTCTCTCGATTTGCCAATCAGTTTGCGGATGATGCTAGCAGAAAAGTTCAAGTTTGATCCCATTAACTTGAACAAGTCTATTCAGAACCGACTCGTAAATCACCGTCTCGATCATTGACAATAGACTGTGTGTAACGACCTGAAAGTCAATGGCATCGGAAATTATGGTTCTAAAATGTCTTTTCCATAAACCGTGTTCGTAAATAGTAATATTTAATATTTACGGGGCTAGTATAGAAATAAATTAAAATTTGGTTTAGTAATTTTGTTTAATTGATAATTAATTAAGGTACAAGTGTAATGATTCTAAAGTTATTGGCATTGGAAAATGCACTTTCGAGACTCCATTTCCATAAACCAAGTCTATAAATATTATTATTAAATATTTACAAGAAGAGTATAAAGGTTGATTAAAATTTGGTCTACAAGTTTATTCATTTGGATGATTAATTAAGGTACAATGACTATATCATAAAAGTTGTAAATTTTAAATTACTATAGATTTTTAATTGGAAACTTAGATTAAGGACCAATGTGGTAATTATACCATTTTGGAATATTAGTGGATAGTAAATCACCATAATATATATGTATATGTTATATAATGATAAACAAATAAAATATAACATAACATAAATTAAACAAGGTAAGTGGAGAAAAAGTGAAACATTTTTCTCTCCATCTTCATCAACGAGCCGAAAATCCATAGTTTAGAAGAAGGGAGAATGGCCTTTAGGGTCTTGAAGTTTTGGCAATAAATTGGTTAGTATAATTTATTCATTTTCTTGTAATTTTTATGTTTTCGAAATTCTGAGAGCTTAATCTAGCTGACCTGTGTGTTATTTTTTGAAACTACTAAAGTTTTAGAAAGATGCCATTGATGAATTGTTTAAGTTTAAGTGTTAAATTGATAGATTTTAAGCTTAGAAGAGAAAAATAGCTAAATTGTGAAGTTAATTTATAGTTTTGTTCAATAGGGACTAAAATGTATGAATTACAAAGTTTGTGGTAGAAATGAGAAATAGGAGGTCTAAAATTGGACTATAGTGAAATCAGGTTGAAATTTTGAGTTCTAAATTAAAAGTTATGTTAGTCCCGATTTTAGGGACTAAATTGAATAAAATACAAAATTTTTATAAATTGAAGACTGATTCTAAAATTGGTTGTATTTTGATAGTGTTATGTGTTTATGTTAATCCGTATCTAACGTCAACCCAAATTCCTCTTAAAATAAGGGAAAGGATAAAGTTATTTCTATAATTTGAACCTTTTCAATTGTTGTGTTTACGAACTGTGTTGCATGGTAAGATCATTAGGTAAGTTAGAAATGATAAAACGGGCCTAATTGAATTGATTGTTAGCGATAAAGACTAAATCAAATAGTTTTGAAAATATTATATATTGTTGTAAATATGCAATTGAATCAGTTTCATGATGAAGTAAGCTGTCACATGTGTAGAATTGAGAAATTGAGTATAAGAAATTAGGGTGGATAGTGGATATCATACTATAACCTCGAAATTGTGAATTTGACATTGTACGATTTAATCGATTAGATTGAGATAAGGAAAAATGTATATGCTGCAACTATGATAGCTCGGTTTAAGATATGCAAAATAGATTGAGTAATTAGGTGATGTATTAAGACTTGTAGATTGACATATCAAAATGCATTATATGATTTATATTATGTTATAATGTTCGAATATAGAAATACCACTAAATTATACTTAGCGTACGATTTTATTTTCTGTGCGCATGATAGGTTTTGATCGTGATGATCTGCAGATATCAACATCCAGCCGTAATCTCGGACTTAGCGTGTTGGCGAAGTTTTTGTTAACTTAATGGCATATACGTAAGGGGGTCTTATGTGATATAATGTTAAGTTGATGGATGGATTGGTATTTTGGTATGGTATATGTGTATATGTTAAAGTTAGTTGAAAATGGTATGATTTATATGTATATAAATGCAGTGTGTTATACTTGGCATGTGAAATGGGAGTGAAATAATATGCTAAGTAGATAAGTACCTTGGATGATTTTGATAGTAAAATGGTTGAGTAATGTATTAAGATAGGATTATAATAGTCTTGGCATGACCAAATGGGTTAGTAAGGTGCTAATGTATGAAAGATATGCTAGAAGTCTAGAAGTGAACATAAAGTATAGCATGATATGGTGTATGCCTTGATAATTAAGTAGGATATGAGATAAATAATTGGTGCTTGTAAATGACTGTATAATTTTAATTAAGTAATAATGTTATAATGAATGTAATGTGGATTATGATGCATAGGTGATGCATATGGTATGTTAATGTTTTTGAATGTGAAATATGTTTTGTGCTTGAAATTGAGGTTTGAATAGCAGGTTTGAGGTGTCTAAGGTCACCATTTGAGAATGTTTTGATTTTGGGCATGAAATTTGATACTTAATGGTACATTCATGCACCACACAAGCTGGCACACTGTCGTGTGTCACGCACAGGCTAGTGACACGATCTTGTGATCACTAGAATGTTATCACACTCGGATTTCTTAGAGGTTCTGAATTTATAGGAGAATTGGGAGCAAACTAAGTAAAATATTAAGTTGGTGGGCTCTACCGAAAAATCAAAAATTTAAGGGGCTGGATTATAAATAATTGAATTTCATTTTTGGTTTGGTTACATTGGATCTGACTGGTTCCTAAGTGGGGGACAGAATAATTAGCGATGGATGGCTAAGGTGGACTATGGAAACTGTGCTAAATTAGTATGTATATATATATGTATGTATGTATGTATGTATGTATGTATGTATGAGTAGGGGGAGAAATGAATTCTTCTCAATCAGCTTATAATTTTCTTCTCCTCTACATTGTCATCTTTAGTTGTTCCGTGAGGAGAACTTAGAAGAGCTCTACATAGAGCAGTAGTCGTAATATTTGAGGACTGGAAGTAAAGAATCTGAGAAACTAGTAAGCTTTCTTATCTCTTTGTACCTGTGGATTTTAGGAAGGGTGAGAGTAAGGGTTCCTAATAAGTTTCTGTAAACTGGGTTCTGAGTTTTAAAGCTTGAACACCTTCGATTTAACCGATATATGGTTGTTATGTTGATGCGTCTTTAAGAGCACCAAAAATATCCTATCCCTATAAAATAATGAAAAAGAATAGTATAAGGGAAGTAGGGTCAAATCCTCAGGGACCGGATTTGCACAAATGCTTGTTCCTCAAAATCCCGGACAGAGTTGTGCCCAAGAAAACCTGCGTACCTGGAAAAAAATAAAAACAGAATGAAAAGTTTTGATCTGGAAAAAATAAAATAAAAATAGAATTAAAAGTTTTGATTGAATTGAAATTTTGAAAATTAAAATTAAAATAGTAGAGATAAATAGAGTTGAGGAAAAGGAGTTTCTTATGAATAGATTCCAGCCTCCGGTTGTCTCGATCCGCCTTGGGTTCAATCCTCGGTTTTTAGGTGATCCTTCTTAAATAGAATAAGCCAGTTATAGTGGAAGAGGACGCCTACGACAACCAACTCAAAGATTTTAGACTTACGATTTAGCGGAACCTGACTCTAGCCAACAATCATTTTTGTGGGACCATCTTATGCTAGATCATCACTTCTCAATGGCGAATACCACGCCATTTTGTCTCTTGGGCTCGCCAATCTCTGACGTAGTAAGCTAACGAACCGACTGTGCAACCTTCCCAAAACGTACAAAGCGGTCGTTCCTTGCACAAGTTGAAAAGATCACCTATTAAGGGACATGGACAGAAGCGTCAGCCCCGTAATGCGGAGAAACGATGAATACTCGTTGAGAATGCTAAGCACAGATTCTAAGCCGCATGAACCCTTTTTGGGGAATTTCGACAACCTTCGACTAGATAAATTTAGTGGCTCATGATTTTTGGGGAAAAAGAAATAAATGTAATGAAAATAGAATTTTTATTGAATAATATGGAAGGAAATAAGGCTAAGCTTTTTGGGAGAGGGAGTGTTTACAGAAAAAAGATGTGTCAAATTTGTGTCACTCCATCCCCTATTTATAGTACTAAAAAACCTAGTCTATTCCTAATTAAATTCTAAAAGATAAATACAAATAAATAAAGATAATTAAAGATAATTAAAGATAAATGAAGATAAAAGCTAAAATTAAATCTAAATAATAATATTTAACAATTATCCTAATATAATTAAAAATTAAATAGAGTCTTGTGTTTATAAAATATCTTCTTTGCACTTTTGCCCCCAAGTCTTCCACACTTTGCATTTTTGGCACCACTTCCTTCCTACTTCGCATGCTGGCCCATTTTATCTTTAAATTTATGCTTTTTGCCCCCAAATTTCCTTTTGCCTTCAATTTAGTCCCTACAAGATAAAAAACCATAAATAACTCAAATTAGTAGGATCATACTCCAAATAAATGTGTAATTGTAATTAATACATAAAAATATGTCATTCTAGAGTATTATCAAATTTCCACTACTTAGCCCATGCTTGCCCTCAAGTATGGTTCTTATCCACTGTGAAATTTAGAATTTTTCCATGAAAGAAATATCACTCCAAAGTTTGATAAGAAGTGGGCATAATGCATATGAAAAATAAAGAGAACCCTTAGCTTGCTTTAAGTAAAACTGAAAAAGTATTCCAATTAATACACACAAAAAACAAAATCGACTTGGATTATTTCATGAAAATCAGGTAATTTACTAAACTTACCAAGAGACCTTATTTGTTTCCACCTTTAGTCTCCAAATGCAATTTTAATATTAATACATCATTTCTCTTTTTTCTTTTTCTTTTTTTTTTAAACTTAAGAATATATTGAACCTTTTGACGCGAAGAGAGATGATAGCCAAGCACCCCACCCCGGTTACTCAGCCCAACATACTCCTAATTTATTATATTTATATAAGTCTTTTTTTTTCTTTAAACCTTTTGACGCGAAGAGAGATGACAACCAAGCACCCCACCCCGGTTATTCAGCCCAACACATTCCTTAAAAAAATTATTTAATTCCAGTTAGTGGAGTTTTACCTAACACGTCACACAACCTTTTGACCGAAATAGGATGACAACTCAAGCACCCTACCCCGGTTACTCAGTCAGTCACGTTTTAAGCTGCACTCATAACTACGGAGACATCAAAATTTATTATTAACATGAAACAGAATTTTAATTTTGGAGGACTAGGAAAAACAATCAAGTGTCAAAAATAAGTTTCAACAACCACCTAACAGTTATGAACATAATTTAACATGCAATTATATTAAGTGTCCTATTTACATTTAGACTTTTAATCGATTTTACTATAAGCAAGATAGGGTTAACTCTATTAATCATAATTATTTTAGCCTAATAGAAATAAAACAGTGGAGACGAAATCAAACTAGCCAAATCATAATTAACTCAGAAGACAAGAATCATGCTCGCAGGTCAAACAATGGGCAATTCCTGGTTAAAATCTTGAGCATGAAAAGAGGCAGAATATTCTAAAAAAATAAATGTAGGCAGAATCGAGTATAAGGCAGTAGCAACAGTAACGCAACAGTAAAAATAGCAGATAAAATGACAAAAATAATGATGAATGCCTCCCCCTACTTAAAACACATTGTCCTTGATGTGAAAGGAAAACAATTATGTGAAAGAAAAAGGTTTTAGGAAAACTCCCCATGTAGTCACTGTTGTTCATGCATAGCTGTAAGGAGGAGAAGGTTCGACGTCACGTGGAGGAGAGGAATGAGGGGAAGGTGTTTGTCGACTAAGTTGACGTGTTGGGGCGCCGAGAATAGACGCCGGCAACTGTTGACGGTGAAGGAGGGTTCAGCGGTGGCACGGCTTCTAGTCCTAACCATGGTGGTGGGAAAAATTGGTGGTAGGGGTGGAGGGTTATTTGGGTGAAAATGGGGAAAAGTTTAGGGTTTGAAGGTATAGAAGAAAGGGTGTTCGGATGTAGGGTGGGTGTTTGGATGTAGGTTTTGGGTAAGTATAAACGAGGGATGCGCTATTCTTACTTGGAATAGGGATAGAATAAGGGATGTTGGTGAAAGCATGCCAATTCTTGAGTTTTTCCTCGCCGGTTTACCTAGACAGAAGAAGAGAAATTTATTAATATCCAAACAAAATAAAGTAATAATAAAAAATAATAAAAAATAATAAAAAATAATAAAAAAGAAAAAGAAAAAAATAAAAATAAAAATTGGGTTGCCTCCCAACAAGCGCTTGTTTAACGTTGCTAGCTTGACGCCCCAACTAGTATTGGGGCTGTTCCAGCTGAATTCTTTCATTCGTATGGGCTTGAAAATTCTCCTTTTTTATCACATCCACCATATTTGGGTTGAATTGTCCTTACGCCTCTTGCTTTGGTTTCGTTTTTTTCCTCCAAGAAAATTTTATGTGTGCCTCTCAAGGGGTTAAACCCTTTTAAGTCGGCAATGGTCTCATCATTCTCCAAAAATACGTATTTGAGATGCTCGGGAAGTGGTTTGAATTCCAGATCTGGTACCTACACAACAGAATGTAGAAGTTTAGTATCCATAGGAGACAACAATTCATTAACAGATTCAAAATCATCAAAGATCGTTTTAGTTTTATCTCCATAAGATGACTCAAAAGTTTCTTCTACTAATGAGTCAAATATGTCGACACGGTTTACGTTCAAGATTTCACTTGGGTGACTAATAGCATCGTAAACATTAAACTTCACGATCTCCCCGTCAAACTCCATCGTGTAACACCCCTAACCCGTATCCGTCACCGGACTAGGGTTTAGAGGCATTACTGGACAATCGAAAACTTTTACAAACATTTCGTATCATAAAGTATTTCAATGTCACATCGTAGCAGAATACAAGTAAATAGTCCCTTAATGAGGCCTACGAAACCTTAAACATGCATTAGAAATGGGTCGGGACTAAACAGGGATTATACGAAATTTTTCCGAAAATCAAACATTTTTCAAAGTTACAGAGGTCACACGCCCCTGTGGGTAGGCCGTGTGCCACACACAGCCTCAAACACGCCCATGTGTCCGAGTCATGCCAAAACAGGGCATACATACTGACCTGTCCACACGGCCTGAGACACGCCCGTGTGCCTCACCCGTGGTCGACACTGACTTGCACCACACAGCCAGTCACACGCCCGTGTGTCTAGCCCGTGGTCGAGCCTGACTTGTTTTGAAATACAACCACGAAGGACACGGTCGAGCGACACGCCCGTGTGCTCAACCGTGTGGGCAATTGTAGGCTATCTACAAGGCCAAATTGCCACCCACACATTAGGCTATTCCTACAAGCACAAATAAGCTTCATTTTAAGCATCAAAAGTACCCAAAACATACTAACATATCCATCTTTTCTAACCAAACATGAACATATCAAACACACCAACTTAAGCCACATTTATCTCAATCTCAACACAAGCATTTCCAAGTATAAACCATTCAAAAACTTACCATTTCAATATAACAACCCTTCATAAAAAAATATGCCAACTTTGCATCATAATACTCATCCTAAAATTTGACCATTTCATCAATTCAACCATTAACCACTAAACATACATACTATGCATCATATAGCAAAACTACTCATTCACATCATGATCACTATCTAGCCATATCACATGGCTATTTATATACAACTCAAAACATAATCCCAAACTAACTAGCCTATACATGCCATACTTAGCTATGTACACATTCATAAGGTACCAAAATGGAGTTTGATAGTGTGGTGATGGTCCTCGACGATCCCCTAGCCTTCCGTAGCTTCAACGATCTATAAAACAATGCAAACACACACAGAGTAAGCTTTCAAAAGCTTAGTAAGCCATATACAAATAAACTTAACATATAAACATTCATAATCATATCAATGGCAAGATCATTTATATGTCTCAAATGTAATTTCATACTTATTCTTTGGCTCATTTGTTTAGCCATTTCTTACCAACAATTCATATCTCCAAATACTTCTTTTGATCATAACAACTTCATACTTATGTCACATTTAATCTCATCAAGTCTATGCACATACCTCACTAGTGCATATACACATATATACTTACCATTTATGCTCAACCATAGAGTTCATCACAAACGTACCTGAAACGATCATACATTTCACAGAGTCTTTCATTTCTCGGAATTTCCCGTTGAACCATTCGAAATCAAATAGGATACTAAGAATACACAGAATAATCTTACAATGCCAACATCCCAGACGTGGTCTTACATGTAATCAAATATCGATGCCATTGTCCCAAACAGGGTCTTACACGAATCAAATACGATGCCGATGTCCCAGACATGGTCTTACACGTAAATCTCAAATCGACGCCAATGTCCCATACGTGGTCTTACACGATATCACATATCAGAAACCTATGTCATGACATATTAATCCTATCTATTCCTAAGGTTCGTACGGGACTTTTCGGATATTGATGCATTGTCGATACTTTCTCAGATTTCTCATGTATTTCATCCAAAGCCATTCATCACAATTCAATATCAAATGAACATAAGTAATTCAACTTAAATACGTTTATTCATATATGGACTTACCTCGCATTTGATATAGGCGGATTTGATTCGACTATTCAATCACTTTTGAGTTTCCTCGGTCTAAGTCTTTTTTCTTTGGTTCTTGATCTATACATATTCAAATTTAACCCATTTATTCACCAAATCATTCAATTCAATCCAAAAACACATATTTAGGGCACTTTACAATTTAGCCCTCACATCTTCACATTTTAACATTTAAGTCCCTATTTCACAAAATCACAAAATACACATAATTTGCTTGTACCCATGCTTAGCCGAATTTTCATATGCTTCATATAAGCCCATACATTTCATTTATTTCACATTTTAGTCCCTCAAAATATTATTTTCACAAATTAGTCCAAATTACTCAAATTCATCAAAAGTCCAAAGACAAAACATGTTAATCTAACACATATATTTCATATTTCATCAACTAACATCACAACGCTCAAGCATTCAACAATGGCACTTTTCAAAATCATCATCAAATTCCAAAATTAAAGCATGGGTATTGTAGTACTCGAAGCAACGATTACAAAAACGTAGAAATTATCAAAAACCGAAGCAAAACATACCTTAATCTAAGTACTTCAATGGCCGAATGTTGAAGAAGCTTAAAACCCTTTCTTTTTTCTTATTTTCGGCACAAAGATGCACAAATGCATGTTATTTCAATGTTTGTTTTATTATAATGTATATTATTAACTAATTTACTTATTAAACCTTTAATATAAACAAATAATAATACATAATGGATGGTCATTAATGTCCATTAACCATGTCAATGGTCCATTTACAACATAAGGACCTCATATTTATAAAGACATAGCACATAAATACCTTTAACACTTGGCATGCTAATTTTACATTTTATGCGATTTAATCCTTTTCTAAAATTAAACACGCAAACATATAAATAAATTCACGAAACTTTCACACATGCTTAATTACATATTGTAAGAACATAAAATAATACTAAAATATTTTTCTGACTCGGATTTATGGTCCCGAAACCACAATTTCAACTAAGGTCTAAGCCGGACTGTTACAATTCTCCTCCCTTAGGGACTTTCATCCCCGAAAATCTTACCGTTAAACAGATTCAGATATTATTGTCTCATGGAATCTTCGGGCTCCCACGTAGCCTCTTCCCCTCCGTGTCGATGCCACAATACCTTTACTAACAAGATTTTCTTATTTCGCAATTCTTTAACCTCGTGAGCTAATATATGGATCGGTTCTTCTTCATAAGTCATATCAGATCGGACTTCAACCTCAGACGGAGAAATCACATGTGAGGGATCGGATCTGTATCGTCGAAGCATTGACACATGAAACACATTATGAATCTTTTCTAGTTTCGGTGGCAACAACAATCTGTATACAATAGGCCCAATTTGTTCGATGATCTTATACGATCCGATGAACCTCGGACTCAATTTGCCTTTTCTGCCAAAACGAAGTATTTTCTTCCACGGAGACACTTTCAAGAACACTTCATCACCGATCTCAAACTCGATATCTTTTCGTTTCAAGTCTGAGTAAGATTTCTGACGATCTGACGCGGCTTTCAGACTATCACGAATCACTTTCACTTTCTGTTCAGTTTCTTTGATCAAATCAACCCTGTGTATCTTATTCTCAATGAGCTCAGTCCAATACAAAGGTGTTCGACATTTACGTCCGTACAAAGCTTCATATGGTGCCATTTTAATACTCGACTGAAAACTATTATTGTATGCAAACTCAATCAATGGCAAATATTGTTCCCACGTACCATCAAACTCAAGTATACAACATCTCAACATATCCTCGAGTATCTGAATGATCCATTCGGATTGACCATCCATCTGTGGGTGAAAAGCTGTACTAAAATGCAATTTAGTACCTAAAGCCTCTTGCAGTTTCTTCCAGAATCGTGAAGTAAACCTTGGATCTCTTTCAGACACAATAGATAGTGGCACCCCGTGCAATCTCACGATATCGAAAATGTATAACTCAGCTAACTTATCAAGTGAGTAATCAGATTGTACCGGAATGAAATGGGCTGATTTTGTCAATCTGTCAACTACGACCCAAATTGCATCTTTCTTTCTCGGAGTCAAAGGCAACCCTGAAACAAAATCCATTGTCACTCTATCCCATTTCCACTCGAGAATCGTTATCAGTTGTAACAAACTAGATGGCACTTGATGTTCAGCCTTAACTTGTTGACAGACTAAACATTTTGAAACAAAGTCAGAGATGTCTCATTTCATACCAGACCACCAGTAATGTTGCTTCAAATCATGGTACATCTTTGTACTTCCCGGATGAACAGATAGGCAATTGTTATGAGCTTCTTTCAATATCAACTGAATCAACTCTAAATTCCTCGAAACACAAATCCAATCTCAAAACCTCAAACAATCATCAACATCAACTCGAAATTCAGAATTAGAGTTCAACTCACACTGAGCTCGTTTAACTATCATTTCATCATCAATCTTCTAAGCATCACAAATTTACTGTAAGAACAACGGTTTCGCTTTCAACTCAGCCAAAACTGAACCATCATCAGACAAGTCTAAATGAGCATTCATCGCATATAATGCAAACAATGATTTTCGACTCAATGCATCAGCAACAACATTTGCTTTACCCGGATGATAATCTATCACAAGCTCGTAATCTTTCAACAGCTCTAACCATCGTCTTTGTCGCAAATTCAAATCTTTTTGAGTCATCAAGTATTTCAAACTTTTATGATCCGAAAACACATGGCTTTTTTCACCGAAAAGATAGTGACGCCAAATCTTTAAAGCAAACACAATCGCAGCTAGCTCTAAGTCATGTGTCGGATAATTCTTTTCATGCGATTTCAATTGTCTCGAGGCATAAGCTATAACTTTTCCTTCCTGCATCAAAACACATCTCAGACCATTCAACGAGGCATCACTATAAATCACAAACTCTTTACCCGATTGCGTGTACAAAATCAAGCTTGATAAAAGGGCTTTTAACTGATCAAAACTTTTTTGACATTTATCGGACCATTCAAACTTTACATCTTTCTGGAGCAATCTCGTCATAGGAGTTGCAATCATTGAAAAGCCTTTTACGAACCATCGATAATAACCAGCAAGTCCCAGAAAACTGTGAACTTCAGACACATTTCTCGGAGGCTTCCATTCCAAAATAGCTGATATCTTGCTCGAATCAACTCGTATACCAGATGCTGACACAATATGTCCCAGAAAACTAACTTCACGCAACCAGAACTCACATTTACTGAACTTCACATACAATTGCTTATATTGCAAAGTTTGTAACACAATTATCAGATGTTCAGCATGCTCAATTTCATTACGCGAATAAATCAAAATGTCATCAATGAATACAACAACAAATTGATCTAAATACGGTCTGAAAATTCTGTTCATCAAATCCATAAAGACAGCAGGAGCATTCGTTAGTTCGAAAGGTATAACTAAAAATTCATAATGCCTGTACCTCGTTCTGAAAGCAGTTTTCAGAATGTCTGAATCTTTTACTCGCAGTTGATGATAACCCGATCTCAGATCTATCTTTGAGAACACAGTGGCTCCTTTTAACTGATCAAACAAATCATCAATTCTGGGCAGAGGATATTTGTTCTTTATTGTCACTTTGTTCAACTAACGGTAATCAATGCACATTCTCATCGTACAATCTTTCTTTTTCACAAATAGAACAGGAGCACCCCAAGGTGAGAAACTCGGTCATGCAAATCCTCTATCGGTCAACTCTTGCAACTGAGACTTCAACTCTTTCAACTTTATTGGTGCCATTCTATACGGAGCTATCGAAATAGGAGTCATTCTTGGCATTAAATCTATACCAAACTCAACTTCCCGTATCGGAGGCAATCCCGGTAATTCTTCAGGAAATACACCAGAGAACTCACAAACAACTGGCACAGATTCAACTTTCTTTTCATTCACTCTCGAATCAATCACATAGGCAAAATAGGCTTCGCAACCCTTTTTCACATAACTCTGAGCTTTCATCACTGATATCACAGCCGGTAGTCCATTCACATCATTAGATTCAATCCGAACTATTTCATTATTCTGACACCTCAAATCAATAATCTTTCTTTTGCAGTTTACAACAGCATCATGCAATGTTAGCCAATCCATACCCAAAATTATGTCAAACTCATCAAAAGGTAATAGTGTAACACCCCGTACCCGAGACTGTTGCTAGGGCTGGATACGAGACATTACCATACTTGGATTCACTTAAACGTTCTCTTATAGGCAGAAAAATTTTGTTCCGACATAAAAACTTCTCTTTCTTAGTCTAATCATACATTTCATGAGCCTACAAGGCCATAGGCACATATCCGATAACTTTCAGAACTTAATCGAAAACTCTTCTTTGAAGCAGGGTTCACACGCCTATGTGACTTAGAACACGCCCGTGTACCCATAGACACGCCCATGTCTACAAACCGTGGGGAGTTATCGACTATATTCACACGCGTAGTGCATGATTAGACACGCGTGTATAGACACACACGCCCATGTCCTCATCCATGCCTAAAAACCGGGCATTCTCGCCAATTTTCCCCACGGCCAAGGCACGCCGTGTCCTAACTGTGTGTCATACACGAATCATACAAACTAGTGTGGATATGACCGTGGTATATCCCGACTCATAACATTATGGTGTAGGTACACACACGCCCAGACACACGCCTGCGTGCCTAACTAGCAGTGTGGTACTTAAAGGCTATTTACCAAGCCATTTGCCACCCTAAAATCAAGATCAACTCAAACTCAATTCAATGCATCTTATAGACAATACTACATACTTCATTGACTTCAATAAACATACATACATAGACAATTTTGGCCTATTACCTAGCCAAATACTAAATAATAATAAAAGAGGCATACACTTCATTAATTTCATCTTCATAAAAAAAATAAAGAGTTTGCCAAATATTTGCCTAGCTCAAGAGATCATTTACAAAATGACTTACAATCAACACTTTAACTAACAATTACAACTTGACAAAATACCCAAGTCCTATACATGCCATATTCAAAACAAGTCTAAAATTGTTATACCAAAGAGTTGTTGATAGTGTGATCTCCGAATCCCTGTGACTACGATCTTCGAGTTATCTTGGTAACACTATAAGAAAGAAGGGCAATGAAAAGGGGTAAGCAATAAGCTTAGTAAGTTGCATGGTAATAATTAGAAATCGTACTCCTCATAAAAGAATAAATCATCCATAGTATTAGATAATTATACACAAACCAGGACTTCTTGGCAATCCTTACTTACAATCGCCCATATCTAACATTTACCGTAACACATAAAGAGCCAATTTCTCATGACTTATTCAATAGCACTTGTAATCATTCATATCTCTACGATAAGTATAAGGTCAATATCACATTCTCTAAGTGGTCTTACATGAAGTCTCCTCTAGATACCGATGCCATGTCCCAGACATGGTCTTATAGAGAATTACCTCTATGTGCTAATGCCATATCCCAGATATGGTCTTGCGCCAGCTCTTGTCCCAACATCGATGCCATGTTCCAAATATGGTCTTACACTGGCACTCGTATCAACGTCGATGCCATGTTCCAAACATGGTCTTACACTGGCACTCATAATGTGGCCGATGCCATGTTCCAGACATGGTCTTACACTAGCACTCGTATCAACACCGACGCCATGTTCCAAACATGGTCTTACACTGGCACTCATAATGTGGCCGATGCCATGTCCCAGACATGGTCTTACACTGGCACTCGTATCAACGCCGATGCTATGTTCCAAACATGGTCTTACACTGGCACTCATAATATGGCCGATGCCATACCCCAGACATGTTCTTACACTGGCACTCATAATGTAGCTGATGCCATATCCCAGACATGGTCTTACACCGGCACTCACATTGGATGATAGTATTTTTCGTATACCTCATGGTCCATTAGAACTTCAATATCACATTCATATAAACTTCTCAATTTATTGAATTATCATGCATCAATAAGACATCAAGAATTCTCAATTATGCTAATACAATATTGTATTAAAAATCACACACAACTTACCTCGTTTTCAAAATGAGCTAGTTCTTCGGTTTAGTCTACGATTTTGTCCTTTCCCCGATCAAGGCGAATTCTCGTCTCCTCTTGTTCTATAATAGCAAATTAGCTCATTTTAATCATTACATTAACATAAGAATCTCAATAATTATGCTTAGGTAAAATTACTATTTTACCGCTAGATTTTGGCAAAATGACCATTTTGCCCCTAGGCTCGGAAATTAATCCTAATCACATTTTTATCCTCAACAAGCCTAGGCAAACATTTAATGCTCTTAAAGCTATCATCAAAAATCAATATTCTACATACTTACTACAAAAATTATAACCTTTTCATTATGGTCCTATTTGGTGTTTTCATGTCAACACCCTTTTTAAAAGTTGTTCATCTAGTAACTAAAACTCAAGTCCTTCCATAAAAATGCAGCAAATAACTAAGGTAGCTCTCATGGTAGAACTCTAAACCTTTCACAACATTGCACAATAGTCCTTTCATTTGAAAGCTTAAGCTTTAGGGGTCTCAAAAGTACAATTATTTCCAAGAAAAGTTTACTAGAACACTTACTTGTGTAGATGAGAGCTTGCTGAAATTTTTGAAGGTTTCTACCCCTTCTATGCTGCAAATTTTCGGTGGAAGATGATAGGGGAAAAGATGATATCTTTTCTCTCCTTATTTTATTATTACAAGTCAAATTAGTCCACCTACTACTACTAACTTTGACTAAAATTGAAAATCTTGTCTCCCATGCTTTCTCTCATGGGCCAAGCCTCTTCCAAAGGCTAAATTGCCTTTTAGAGACCCCCAATTAACAAATCATGGCCATATGGTACTTTTAGCATGTAGAATGGAACTTTCACACTTTATGCGATTTAGTCCTTTTTCGCAATTAAACATGAAATCGCTAAAATTAAAGTACCAAAATTGTCATGTTCATATACTATTATGTTCTAACTCATAATATATTATGAAAATAATTTTCTCTAATCTCGGATTAGTGATCTCGAGATCACTATTTCAACTAGCCCCTAAATCGGACTGTTACAAATAGTATCAGATCAGCCGAAAAATAGATATCCCGAAACATCAACGGACTGTTCTTGCATACTTTGTCAACCAAGACACTTTTACCTAAGGGGTTCGATACTCTAATAACAAATTCAGTAGACTTTACAGGCAAAGTCTTACTGGATACCAAGTTCTTGCATACATACGACTGAGTAGACCCTAGATCTATCAATGCAATCACAGAAGTATCATAAAGAGTAAATGTACCTGTAATAACATCTAGAGACGAAGCTTCCTCATGAGCTCGAATGGCATACGCTCTGGCAGGCGCTCTAGCTTTAGATCTCGCAACTGTATCTCTCGTAGTTCTCTGACTACCACTGACATTTCTTGTGTTTCTTGAAAGTCTACCCCTAGCTGAAACATTATCTGACTTCGGATTCTGTACAATTTCTTGTTCAACTGATTCAGGGCAGTCCCGGATGAAATGATCTAATGATCCACATCTAAAACAGGCTCGGTCATTCAATCTAAAACTACCCGGATGTCTTTTACCATAATGCTTACATTCAGGTCGCTCGGATAGGACATTTCCCACACTAGCCACCGAAGTTGTTGGAGCTTTGGAGTTCGACTGTGATCTAGCTCGATCTCTATTCGAATGTCCCACATTAGTCTTTGAATGACTATATTCATCTCTGAATTTCTTTGATGCGGACTGAAATGTTTTACTCGAGAATCTCTTTCTCATATCTTTAGCTTCTGTCTCAGCTTTTCTTTTGTCTTTCCCGAGTGCCTCAGCTTTACATGCTCGATCAACAAGCACAACAATTATTTCCAGAATTCCAACTAGCAATCGGATATCTTCATTTAGGCCGTCTTCAAATCTTTTACACATTATCGCTTCAGTCGAAACACATTATCGAGCATATTGACTTAATCTCACGAATTCTCGTTCGTATTCAGTGACAGACATGCGACCCTGTTTCAAATCCAAAAATACTTTTCGTTTCTGATCTATAAATCTCTGACTAATATATTTCTTTCGAAACTCAGACTGAAAGAAATCCCATGTAATCTATTTTTTTGGAACAACAAAAATCAAAGTCTTCCACCACTGATAAGCTGCATCTCGTAACAGAAAAACAACACATTTTATGCATTCATCAGGAGTCAATGACATTTCATTAAACACTCGAATTGTATTCTCGAGCCAAAACTCAGCTCTCTCAGCATCATCATCACTAGTGGCCCTGAACTCTTCGGCCCCATATTTACGGATTTTATCGACCGGAGGCTTATTCAACAGATTCAAGTTCATAACCGGAGGTACGACATAAGTCTGGGGAGGATTGGGTGGGGGCGGAGGTTGTGAAACAGCCGGATTTGTTCTAACGTATTGAGTGAACCACTAATTCATCATTTGGAAGAAGGCTTGTTTAGCCTCTCCTTCTTGACCGCTAGTAGCCGGTCTCGAATCAGATGGCGTTGTCCCTTGAGAGGGAGCAGGCGCATTACTTTTTACATCATCAGCTACAGCTCTTTCGGGATCCATTACTATACGAAAAACACATTTTACACATCAGGATTCATCACACTATCACAGATCATATATATGGCATGTATAGCTAGACTCTCTCACGCTACGTTAGTCCTAGAATTGACTAAACCGTAGCTCTGATACCAATCAAATGTAACACCCCTAACCTGTATCTGTCGTCGGACTAAGGTTAAGAGGCATTACTGGACAATCGGAAACTTTTACAAACATTTCATATCATAAAATATTTCACTGTCACATAGTAGCAGAATACAAGTAAATAGTCCCTTAATGAGGCCTACGAAACCTTAAACATGCATTAGAGATAGGTCGGGACTAAACCAGGATCATACAAAATTTTTCCGAAAATTAAACATTTTTCAAAGTTACAGAGGTCACACGCCCGTGTGGGTAGGCCGTGTGCCTCACACGGCCTCAAACACGCCCATGTCTCTGAGCCGTGCCAAAACAGGGCATACATACTGACTTGTCCACACGGCCTGAGACACGCCCGTGTGCCTCACCCGTGGTCGACACTGACTTGTACCACACGGCCAGTCACACGCCCGTGTGTCTAGCCCGTGGTCGAGCCTGGCTTGTTTTGAAATACAACCACGAAGGACACGGTCGAGCCATACGCCCGTATGCTCGACCGTGTGAACAATTATAGGCCATCTACAAGGCCAAATTGCCACCCACACATTAGGCTATTCCTACAAGCACAAATAAGCATCATTTCAAGCATCAAAAGTACCCAAAACATACTAACATATCCATCTTTTCTAACCAAACATGAACATATCAAACACACCAAATTAAGCCATATTTATCTCAATCTCAACACAAGCATTTCCAAGTATAAACCATTCAAAAACTTACCATTTCAATATAACAACCCTTCATCAAAATATGCCAACTTTGCATTATAATACTCATCCTAAAATTTGACCATTTCATCAATTCAACCATTAACCACTAAAAATACATACTATGCATCATATAGCAAAACTACTCATTCACATCATGATCATTATCTAGCCATATCACATGGCTATTTATATACAACTCAAAACATAATCCCAAACTAACTAGCCTATACATGCCATACTTAGCTATGTACACATTCATAAGGTACCAAAATGGAGTTTGATAGTGTGGTGATGATCCTCGATGATCCCCGAGCCTTCCGTAGCTTCAACGATCTATAAAACAATGCAAACACACACAGAGTAAGCTTTCAAAAGCTTAGTAAGCCATATACAAATAAACTTAACATATAAACATTCATAATCATATCAATGGCAAGATCATTTATATGTCTCAAATGTAATTTCATACTTCTTCTTTGGCTCATTTGTTTAGCCATTGCTTACCAACAATTCATATCTCCAAATACTTCTTTTGATCATAACATCTTCATACTTATGTCACATTTAATCTCATCAAGTCTATGCACATACCTCACTAGTGCATATACACATATATACATACCATTTATGCTCAACCATAGAGTTCATCACAAACGTACCTGAAACGATCATACATTTTACAGAGTCTTTCATTTCTCAGAATTGCCCGTTAACCATTCGAAATCAAATAGGATACTCGGAATACACAGAATAATCATACAATGCTAATGTCCCAGACGTGGTCTTACATGTAATCAAATATCGATGCCATTGTCCCAGACAGGGTCTTACACGAATCCAATACGATGCCGATGTCCCAGACATGGTCTTACACGTAAATATCAAATCGACGCCAACGTCCCAGACGTGGTCTTACACGATATCACATATCAGAAACCTATGTCATGACCTATTAATCCTATCTATTCCTAAGGTTCGTACGGGACTTTTTGGATATTGATGCATTGTCGATACTTTCTCAGATTTCTCACGTATTTCATCCAAAGCCATTAATCACAATTCAATATCAAATGAATATAAGTAATTCAACTTAAATACGTTTATTCATATATGGACTTACCTCGTACGGATATAGACAGACGGATTTAACTATTCAATCACTTTCGAATTTCCTCGGTCTAAGTCTATTTTCTTTGGTTCTTGATCTATACATATTCAAATTTAACCCATTTATTCACCAAATCATTCAATTCAATCCAAAAACACACATTTAGGGCACTTTACAATTTAGCCCTCACATCTTCACATTTTAACATTTAAGTCCCTATTTCACAAAATCACAAAATATACATAATTTGCTTGTACCCATGCTTAGCCAAATTTTCATATGCTTCATACAAGTCCATACATTTCATTTATTTCACATTTTAGTCCCTCAAAATATTTTTTTCACAAATTAGTCCAAATTACTCAAATTCATCAAAAGTCCAAAGACAAAACATGTTAATCTAACACATATATTTCATGTTTCATCAACTAACATAACAAATCTCAAGCATTCATCAATGGCACTTTTCAAAATCATCATCAAATTCCAAAATTAAAGCATGGGTGTTGTAGTACTCGAAGGAACGATTACAAAAACGTAGAAATTATAAAAAACTGAAGCAAAACATACCTTAATCTAAGTACTTCAATGGCCGAATGTTGAAGAAGCTTAAAACCCTTTCTCTTTTCTTATTTTTGGCACAAAGATGCACAAATACATGTTATTTCAATGTTTGTTTTATTATAATGTATATTATTAACTAATTTACTTATTAAACCTTTAATATAAACAAATAATAATACATAATGGATGGTCATTAATGTCCATTAACCATGTCAATGGTCCATTTACAACATAAGAACCTCATATTTATAAAGACATAGCACATAAATACCTTTAACACTTGGCATGCTAATTTTACATTTTATGCGAATCCTTTTCTAAAATTAAACACACAAACATATAAATAAATTCACGAAACTTTCACACATGCTTAATTACATATTGTAAGCACGGAAAATAATATTAAAATATTTTTCTGACTCAGATTTGTGGTCCCGAAATTACAATTCCGACTAGGGTTTAAACCGGACTATTACACATCGTGAGGGTTCCGCTACGCACATCAATCTTAGTATTTGCAGTACTAAGGAAAGGTCACCCCAACAAGATGTCTGAAGGCCCAGGAGCTTTACCCTCTTCCATTTTTATCACATAAAAGTCAACAGGAAAGATAAGTCCGTTGACTTTCACTAATACATCCTCAAGGACTCCTTCGGGATGCACAATAGATCTGTCTGCCAACTGAATGATAACACCTGTTTTCGTCAAAAAACCCGCGTTAAGTGATTCATAAATAGAAAAAGGCATTATATTTATGGAGGCCCCTAAATCACACATAGCTTTTTTAATCCTTAAGTGGCCTATTTTGCATGGTATTGTGAACATGCCCCTATCTTTGCATTTCGCTGGCATCTTCCGCTGTAACACTGCAGATACATTCTCACCAACGCTTACCCTTTCATTACCAGTTAATTTTAGCTTGTTGGTGCAGAGCTCTTTAAGGAACTTAGCATATCGCGGAATTTGTTTGATGGCATCCAACAGTGGTATGTTGATCTCAACATTTCTGAATGTTTCGAGAATCTCATTGTCCTCTTTACCTTTTCAACATTGGTTCAATCGTCCTGGAAATGGAGGTTGAATTTTAAGAAATAGAGGTTTCGTTCAAACTTGTTCATCGTTCTCGTGCTTTTTTTGGGCAGAATCTTGGCCAAGATTTCTGCCAGGAATTGGTTCCAGTACTTTTCCACTTTGTAACGTCACTGCATTTGCGTGTTGTCTTGGATTAGGTTCCGTTTGTGACGGCAGCTTCCCTTGTGAGTTCATTTTCTCAATTGATATGGTCAACTCTCTTATAGACGCCTCAGCTTTCTGTTGAAAATCCTTTGTTTCCTTTTGGAAATCAAGAGTTTGCCGTAGTATTTGCTGTTGGAAATCAACAGTTTTCCATTGTATCTGCTGTTGGAAATCAAGCATATTAGCTGCTAATTTATTGACTATGGTTTCTAGAGAGGTACCTGAATCTTGCGTTTGTTGTGGAAACCGATTTTGGTATAACTGGTTATACTGCAGGTTTGCCCTATAACTCAAGTTAGGATGGTCTTTCCATCTTGGGTTATAGGTATTCGCATAGGGGTCATATCGCCTTTGTGGTGGCCTAAGAAAGTTCCCCACAGCATCCAAATAAGCCATGGTATCATCATACAAACTGATACATGCATCAATTGTATGTTCAGGTGTAGCACATATTCTGCATAGTCGGGCCGGTCTTACTTTTTCTGTAAAAAGAGAATTCACAATATTAGTAAGTCTATCAACTTTTTCTTTTAAGTTGAATTACTTAGCTGGTGAACCCTTCTAGTGGGCTCAGGATTGGCTCAAATTTGTTGAGTATTTGCAACTACCGTGGATATCAAGTCCCTTGCTTGTTGGGGAGTCATGTTGACCAATGCTCCTCTGCTAGCGGCGTCTACCATATTCATCTCTATGGGTTTCAAGCCTTCATAAAAGTATTGGAGTAGAGACTATTCTATTATACCATTTTGTGGGTAACTTGCACACAACTTCTTAAATCGCTCCCAATAGTCGTAAAGAGACTTTACTTCTTTTTGCCTTATCCCAACTATCTCCCTTCTTAACTTAGCTACACGCGATGTTGGAAAAACCTGTTGAGAAACAAACGAGAAAGATCAGTCTAAGTTGTAATAGATCCATGGGTAGATAAAATAACCATTCCCTAGCAGAATCTGCTAGGGAAAAAGGGAAAGAACGCAATTTGATTTGATCCTCAGTTACGCCCTGAGGTTTTATGCTAAAACAAACCATATGAAACTCTTTTAGATGTTTGTGGGGATTTTCATTTTGCAACCCATGAAAAGTTGGCAGTAACTGGATTAAACCTGACTTCAGTTCAAAATTAGTATCCATGGTAGGATACGCAATGCACAATGGCGGTTGTTCTGCCGGAGCTTCGGCCAATTGCCGAATCGTTTGAGCCATAGGTTGGTGTGCTAAATTCAGGTTTTCGTTTACCCTAGCATTAAACACTTCTTCTGGTGAATCGACTTCTACTTTTTTGCTTTCAAGTGTTTGAGTAGGGTTTTCGTTAACCCTAGACTCAACTTCGTCGTCGACTTCGATTTCTGGTGGTGGGTTACTCTGAGTCCCAACCACTCCTGACTGCTTTTTCTGTAACTTTGTCTCCTTGCGATTGGCTCTCGCAGCCTTCTCTATTTCTGAATCAAATGCAAGAATTCCTGGAGCAGATCTGGTCATAAGAAAGAAAGAAACAAGATTAATACATTACCAGTCCCCAGCAACAGTGCCAAAATTTGATGCATCGTTAAGAGAACCAAAAATACCCTATCCTATAAAATAATGGAAAAGAATAGTATAAGGGAAGTAGGGTCAAATCCTCAGGGACCGAATTTGCACAAATTCTTGTTCTTCAAAATCCCGGATAGAGTCGTGTCCAAGAAAACCTGCGTACCTGAAAAAAAAACAGAATGAAAAGTTTTGATCTGGAAAAAATAAAATAAAAACAGAATTAAAAGTTTTGATTGAATTGAAATTACGAAAATTAAAATTAAAATAGTAGAGATAAATAGATTTGAGGAAAATGAGTTTCTTATGAATAGATTCCAACCTCCGGTTGTCTCGATCCACCTTGGGTTCAATCCTCGACTTTTAGGTGACCCTTCTCAAACAGAATAAGCCAGTTATAGTGGAATAGGACGCCTACGACCACCAGCTCCAAGATTTTAGACTTACGATTTAGCGGAACCTGACTCTAGCCAACAATCGCTTTTGTGGGACCATCTTATGCTAGATCATCACTTCTCAATGGTGAATACCACGCCATTTTGTCTATTGGGCTCGCCAATCTCTGACACAGTAAGCTAACGAACCGACTGTGCGACCTTCTCAAAATGTACAAAGCGGCCGTTCCTTGCACAAGTTGAAAAGATCACGTATTAAGGGACATGGACGGAAGTGTCAGCCCCGTAATACGGAGAAATGATGAATACTTGTTGAGAAGGCTAAGCACGAATTCTAAGCCTCATGAACCCTTTTTGGGGAATTTCGACAACCTTCGGCTAGATAGATTTAGTGGCTCATGATTTTTGGGGAAAAAGAAATAAATGGAATGAAAATGGAATTTTTATTGAATAATATGGAAGGAAATAAGGCTAAGCTTTTTGGGAGAGAGAGTGTTTACAGAAAAAAGATGTGTCAAATTTGTGTCACTCCATCCCCTATTTATAGTACTAGAAAACCTAGTCTATTCCCAATTAAATTCTAAAAGATAAATACAAATAAATAAAGATAATTAAAAATAATTAAAGATAAATGAAGATAAAAGCTAAAATTAAATCTAAATAATAATCTTTAACAATTATCCTAATATAATTAAAAATTAAATAGAGTCTTGTGTTTATAAAATATCTTCTTTACACTTTTGCCCCCAAGTCTTCCACACTTTGCATTTTTGGCACCACTTCCTTCCTACTTCGCATGCTGGCCCATTTTATCTTTAAATTCACATTTTTTGCCCCCAAATTTCCTTTTGCCTTCAATTTAGTCCCTACAAGATAAAAAACCATAAATAGCTCAAATTAGTAGGATCATACTCCAAATAAATGTGTAATTAATACATAAAAATATGTCATTCTAGAGTATTATCACATGCTTAGCTGCCAGGACGAAGGAGGCTTTGACGTTTGGAAAAGCTAAGCTGACGAGGATGAACGAGTCCATGTGAGTTTCTATGCTCTGCCCCTAGATTATCATTGACAATGCACTGTTTCAAAGGTCTTTGTTTGAGTTGTTTGCAACTATTGTTGTGTTTGGAAATGGTAAATAAGCATGCTAAGTATGAACAATACCATGTAAATGTGTACAATGGATGTTAAATGTATTTAAATTGACTAGGTAATCAATGGTGAACTATATGATATAGTAATAAGTAATAAGTTTAATGACTTGAATGATATGAATGATTATTGTATGTGAAGTATGGAGGAATTTACCTTGATGAGGTAGATGATGATAGGAATAATTAGCGTAATAGAGGAATGGGTGGACTGAAATAGGGATTCAAGGGAGTTTGGGCGGCATTGCGGAATGGTATCTACTGGCTCGCTAGAGTGACACAGTGACGTTAGTCTACCGACTCTATGGAGCGACACCGCGATGGCGGTTATCAACTGGTCCTTCAGGGGAACATTGCGTTAACGGTTTATAGGTCCTTCGATGCGACACCTCAAAAGAGGTTTATTGATTCCTTAGAATAGGAAGTCCGCTAGGACAGTAAACATGAGATCATATTGTGTAAGACCATAGCTGGGCTATGGCAGCAGACGAAGTCCACCAAGACAGTAAACATGGGATCATATTGTGTAATACCATAGCTGGGCTATGGCAACATATGAAGTTTGCCAGGACAGAGAACCAAGAGGCCCGTCAGGGCATAAAAGGAGAAGTTGCGGTATGACTAGTGTGGCGAGTAATAAGACAGAATGATCTTGGCGTGTATGAGAATCTAATAAAACGAGATAATAAGAGAAACTGCCAAATTACGAAGATAAGAAAAGCTGGTAGAAGTTTCTGAGAATGTGAGTAAGCCTGTGAATGAGGGGATTCACCAAATTGCGATGGAAAGAAGAATTGGTATATACGGTCTTAACAAGGTAGAGGTAATAGAATGGACACCTTCTTCGAGGTATGAAGTATCCGCCATTATGAGTTCACTAGTGGTTGGAGAGTAAACTAGCATTGGGTGTGATAAAGTGAGTCGATGAAGCAGTTTCTAAGTCAAACGGTCTGATTGGTAAAGTCTGCCAGAGATCTACAAAAAAAAAAAAAGAGATGTTAGAATAGGCCTAGCACAGAAAAATTCGCGAGGACCATCAAATGAGGAAGTCCATTGAGGACTACCTTGGTTGTAAAGTCCGTCGCAAAATAGCGAAGAAAAAGAAAGTCCATCAAGACTATATAGCACTGGAAGACCGTGTGGGACTACCAAAGGTGGAGACCGCCAAGGGATACCTGAGTAGGAGATAGTCCGTTGGGAACTATCTATTAATTGGAGTATCATAAAAGATCATACTAAGGTGAATAAGTAATTTGGGGTTACATCATGAGTACAAGTCTGCCAGGAAAAAGAGAGTGTTGATTTAGTCAATCGAGTACCATATTGAAGTCTGCGAATGAGGAAATTAGACCTTATTCCGAAAAGGGATCAAGCATAGGATAAGTCGAAAAGAAGATTAATGACGAAATAGTACGAAAAATCCACATAGGGTTCAATGTGGATTAAAGGGATCAAGAAAGGGATCTGTAGTTACGATGAAGCCTCGGTTAAAATGCCAATAGATATCATCAATCTGTGTTGGTAGATACGACCATCAGTGATGTGACATATCCCGAAGGGTATAAGGAAAGTTTGGAATAATGATAAACAGAGTCAAGATACATAAGAAAGTAATGTTTGATAGAACATATTTATGGTTGGTGACTATGTCCACTGATAGTTAGCTTATAGAAAACAAGGCATTGGCTATGCCAGTGAAATTTACGAATTCTCTTACGAAATTTAGGTAGTTTACATCTGTGCATACAATTTCATTTTTCTTATTTTAAAGAAGTCTTCTATGAATACTGATGTACATGATCTCACTAAGTTCTTCCAAACTTATAAAATTTATTGCTTGTATACAAGGTGGATGAAGACTCGGGGATCGAGTGGAGGGACCAAGCCAGACGCTGCTAGATTTTAGTAATGGGTGCGATATTTGTTTCATGTATATAGAGGGGCACCTTTAGAGGCCACACCTCGAGGTTTAAGTTGGATATATATGTATCAAAGTCTTAATTTAAATTTGTAAATAATTGCTAGGTTTAATAATGTATCAAAGTTGTAAAAATTTATCACTCGTATGATATGAGTTTTAGTAGAAGTTAAATTTTGAAGTTTGAGATTGTCTAAGTACGTAATTAAATCAAAATAGAAATTTTGTTAAGATATTCTGGTTTATTGTGACATTCGGTTCCCGGACTTAGCGATTAGGTCAGGTATAGGGTAAAAGACTCCTAATCATGACACTCATCCATGACTTTCTTGCACAATTTTCCATATTGAGATACATAAAGACGATGCCCTTAAGTGTACAACAACTCTCCCTCAAGCCAAAATCGCCTTGTTTTCCTCTCTTTAGAAAGCTCGATCAAAGTTTTGGCTTTGGGATCATGGGACAATCCCTCTCGAATGCGCTCCAATAGAGAGATATCAGGCCGACTAATTGCTGCAAACTCCACCTTTGGACTAACTGCATTAGCCACTACGTTGGCTCTCCCCAACTTATACTTCATGTTGAAATCAAATTTTGCTTGATTTGGTGCCCTATGTGTAATATATTCGTTTGTACACTTGTAATTTTTTCTAACAGATTGGTTTATAAAATTATTCATGAATTACCTTAATACTCTTTGTATATTTCCCTCATGTGGTTTTTACATGTAAAGTAAAATAAAAGCAAATATTAGCTCACTGGTTATCTAATGTTTAACTAATAATAAGTTGTATTACATGGTCGGATCGTAATACAGAAAGACAACTTATATTAGTAGACAAAACTAAACATGTCATTAGTCTAATTAGAAATGAGCAAAACTAAACATGTCCTTAGTCTATCAAGTCCAATTGGGGAGATGCTTTATCATGGGAATCTGAGCGGATGACTCCCAGAAGATAGAGACATAGATGTGATTGACTGGACTGACAACATATCGAATATTATCCCAAGAGATTAAGATATCTTATGAGGGTAACACACTTATGACAAGGTCATCGAACGAGTATGAATCGATTAGTTTTCATAATGGTATGTATGTTAGGAAATGTGCCCATATTGTAGTAAACATGTAATTGTTTTCTATGTATTTGAACGATGAATAAATAAATAAAGTTAATTTCACATTTCACTATTATGTCTTTTGTGTTTCTATCTTTCATGTTTTGCATGCATAACGAAATTGTGACAAGCAAATATTAGCTCATTGATTATCTAAGTTCAAACTGATGATAAGTGGCACTGTAAGAATGTTTACACTGCGAGAAAGACAACTTACTTCAATAGATAATCTAAACGAGTCTGTATTCCCGTAAAAGAATCAAAGTGGGCATTTGATTTAAATACTTAGAAGGATTATTATGTCATCCAAATTGCAATTGGGGAGATGACTAGTCTTGGCTATCGGAGCTGTTGACTCTACGGGTAGAGACATAGATGTATTCATTGGAAGAATGATACATTGGACTGGACCCAAGATGAATTAATTCTGAATCCGCTTGTAATTAATTCACTTGTGACATTCATGGTGTGATTTACCTAAATCTTGAGTTAGTCACTGGCCATGCATATGTAACTCATGCGCTTTAATATAAGTGGAGGCTTATGCTCTAAAGATGATCGAGCCTATAGCCGGTATATTGGGTACTTGACTTGTGTATGGCATGGCTTTACTAGCAACAATGGAATTCATAACTCGATTAAAAAGTTAATGATATCCTTTCATTGGCATTATGTGGATTAATAAATATGGAACATGACCACGGGTTGCTTGTTCTCGAACAAGCAATTTATCACAATCATTTTTTGACATTGATCATATTAATCATTAAATAGACACAATGGTGACAATGAAATAAAATAGGATTGTATTGAGTGAGCATATTTAACTCAAATGAATTAAGGATATCATATGATGATAATACACACATGACGATGTCATTGGACAAAGTAGTTGAATGAATTGCTTTTGTAAAGAGTATACAATTAGGAGTTTTCAATCAATGTTACTTCTTGTGGACTAGCTCCATGGTTAAGTAAATTGCAAATTATCAAAATGGGTGCTTCTAGACATAATTGTAATTACTCAAGCCTAATTGTATATGTCTGATTGGTCCTTCCACTAGCTCAACAAAAGCTCAATCGAACTACATTTGAATTAGAAAAAAATTCTACGACTTTGGAAATAATTTAATTGAGTCGATTTATTTGATGTTGAATTAAATTGGGTGGTCGTGAGAATTGTTCAACTAGAGAATTTGATTAAAGAATTTTATTGAAAAATTAAATTTGGAAAATTTTAGTGATTTTTGGGAAAATTAATTTTGATCAAGAAAAAATAAATTAATCAAATTAATTAAAATTCATATGATATTTTTAGAAATTAATTTTCAAGTCAGACAATTGGCCCAATGGGTAATTGGACCTGAGATAAAAAATTGGGTCCGAGAATAGCGAAAAAAGTCATTTGGTTGAAAGCCAAGATCGACAAGGATCTGTTTCGCTCAAGGCACAAGTATGTTTCGAGAAGAGTTTATTGCTATAAATATCACAAATCGACTCAGTTTTCAATTTTTTTTCTTCTGTGTAAGAAAACCGTTTTCGAACTGAATTTTTTCCAACAAATTCCGCTAGGAAAACCTACCACCGAGCCTACTTGGGAAACATATTTTTATGAGTTAAAAATAACTATTTGCAACATTATTTGTAAATACCACAAACATATAACCCAACAAATAGTGTTTCCAAGTGCGCAAACAATGCACCACTGCAATTATTTCTTTTTCTTAGACCATATACCATCACTCGATCTTATTAAGCTTCTGAATCTTGAAAGAAATTGAATGCCCATCCTACATTAGTACTCCTCCAATTACATAGTCTTATGCATTAATACGTACCTTATATAGTTTCGAATAATCTGGCAAAGCAAGTACAAACTCTTTTGTCATTACTTGTTTCACTTGATTAAAGGCTTTTTGGCACTAAGGATCCCAATCCCACACATTTCCCTTCTTCAATAGGTCCGTCAAGGGTGCTGTGATTTTGGAGTAACCTTCAATAAAGCATTAGAAATAATTCACCAACCCAAGGAAAGACCGCAACTCTGTGTCCTTGGTTGGTGGCTTCCAATCAACAACAACCCAGATTTTGCCCCATCTATCTGAATTTTTCCACCTCCCACAATGTGGTCTAAGAATGGCACCTCGCGCTAAGAAAATGAGCATTTCTCCTCCTTGACAAAAAACTCATTCTCTCACAAGGTTTGGAACACTTCCCTCAAATGTTCTACATGCTCCTTAAGTGACTCACTGTACACCACAATGTCGTCAAGATAACCAACCACAAAACGATCTAAAAAGGGTTGAAGTACCTTATTCATTAGGGTGTAGAAGGTTGCTAGAGCATTAGTCAGTCCAAAGGGCATAACAATAACTCAAATGAGCCATAACACATCACACAAACAGTCTTTGGCTCATCCCTTTCGCCTAATTTGACTTGATGGTACCCCAATCGCAAATCTAACTTGGTAAACCACCTTGCACTACCAATTTGATCAAATAAATATGCAATTAGTGGAATTTGATACTTATTCTTCATAGTGATCTTGTTTAATGCCCGATAATCGATGCACAATCTTAGTGACCCATCGTGCTTTTTCTGAAACAAAACAATGTGCCAAATGGAGTTTTAGATAGTCTAATGAACCCAACATCTAAAAGCTCATTCAATTGTTTTCGCAATACTTTTAAATCTAGTGAAGTCATTCAATATGGGGCTCTAGCCGGCGGCTCAATATTTGACACCAACTCAATCATGTGATCCACTTCCCTCTTAGGTGGTAACTTCTTGGGCAACTCAGCAGGCATCACATCTCAAAAAGACTGTAACAATTGAATTACTACTTCTGGGATCTCATCAATGGGCTTGTGAGACTCATTAACCTTTAAATTTGCTAAGTAGGAAACTTTCTCTTAGCGCACCTCCTTAGCAAATTGTATTGCAAACAATACATTGGCTTTCGCACCCGCCTTACGTTTAATTGGTACCACACATTGGTGGTGCAAATCCAAAATGCACATTCAATCAACAAAAGGGACAAGAAGTGCATTAGCCTGATTAAGGAATTTTAAACCAACTACAAAGTTGTAATCATTAAGGGGTATTACCTCAATGGTTTCCTTACCAGTCCAACTACCAAGTTGAAGCTCAACCCTTTTTGCAACACTCATTGTCAAAACTCTCTTGGAATTCATGGTCTTAATCCATCCCAGCTCTTTCTCAACTTTGAGACCCAACTTCTGAGCAGTCTTTTTGGACATGAAAAAATCTGAAGCACCCATGTTGACGAGGGCATTCAATCTTCTGCTTGCCAGAGTTATATCTACAAACATTAACCCCTTTCTCTTACGACCCTTCTTGGTTTCGATAGAACTCAAGATCGAACCAAGCTTTTTCGTTGCTTTGTCTGGCTTATCATCCTTTTGGTGGCATAAAGCGCATACGTTTTTGGATAATCTCTTACCATATGTGGACCATCACAAAGGAAGTAGCTTACTGGTCCTTTCTTCTTCTTTTCCCACGGCTTATCGGGCTTGGCTTTCTAAAAAGTTTAGGTCTTATCATTGCCATTCTTGGTTGGCTTGTCATTGTCTCCCCCAGCATTGCCCTTGGGTTTGCATTTGAGCTTAAAGGACTCGTGATTATCAGACTTTTTACCCCTAAACTCACAAAATGTCTTGGGCTTGACCATGGCTACAGTTAGTTTAGTGATACCTTGCTAGCGCAACTTTTATTTTGCCCAGTCCATCTTCAAACTAGTAGAATGTTTCTTTCTCATTCAAGTCAGAGATTTGAAGCATCAATTCATTGAAGTCTTTGACATACTCCCGAATAGTTCTTTGTTGCATAAACCGGCGCAACTTGGCCTGAGCCTCCTTCTCGACATATTATGGGTAAAACTGCTTTTTCACCTCCTTTTAAAACTTCTTGAAAGTTTCAATTGCGGTCCAACCTCATTTCTCATTTGTGGACTTGCAACACCACCATAAGAGAGCGACACCAATAAAGTAAATTGAAGTAGTGTTTACCTTAGTGGCATCATCCTCAGTGCCGATCGCTCGGAAGTACTATTCTATTTCCTACAAAAAGTTGTCCACATCCCTCGCGGACCTTGCACCCTTAAACTTCCCTAGTTTGGGAACATCCATTTTCTGTTGCTTCGGTCCCAAAGCCAACATCCCACTACCTAAGGTAGCTTTGTAGATAGTGAGCTCTCATTGAGCTCCGCAATTTGTTCCTTCAAAGTCGTTACCATGGTTTCGAGAGCATCATTCATCTCTATCTTGTCATCCATAGTGGTGTTGAGGGCCCTTTCATCGCATCCAAATTGGATTTAAGAGCCTCTACCACATATTCCCAAGCTGCTTTTTCAAAAATTCCAACTCATTGGTGCGTCTCTCGACCACATTGAGTGATTCCTTTACATCACCCATGGATTCCTCCAGATCAACCACTCAACTTTCCAAAGCCGACAAGATATCCCTTGATCGACTAACTTTTAATGCCCCACGGGTTTTCATAGGCTCAATATGATCTTCTACTCCTTTCGTCATCTCGACCATTGCTTTCGAAACCTTAGCCTAGATATCAACTGTCACGAGGCTAGAACTTTAGTCTCGCAATCCATGTGACCTTAGGCGATTTCTTGGGTTCAAATCCACCTAAGTCATCTTAACTCTCACAAAGTGAAAATTCTTGATATAAATTCTCTAAGGCATCGGAACTAAAACAGAAACAACTCAAAGACAAACGAGCAATGAAAGAACAAAAAAGCCACAAAAATGCAACGTTCACAAGTTGTTTGAGTAAATGCTCTCAAAGTATTCTATTACTCAAGTATGAAGGGAATGCAAATGAGGGATGAATGCCTCTATTTATAGTTAAGCTCCCTCAAAGCCAAAGGTACAGATTAAAATACATCAATGGTCGAGATTAAAGGCAATCTACAAATCAAATCTCAAGATTACAAAATCAAATATTTTAAGATTGCAAATCTTCCAAGGTTACTTCCCGTATTTGCTAGGTTATATAGATAGGCCTTCAATCTCTCCAAGCAACAGGTTAATCCTGTTGGGCCAAATGACCCATCGCGAATAAGATGGACCATCCAAGTGTGCCTTGGTTGCGGGCTATCTTGCGCGGCCCGAAACACTTGAGCTCACTTTAACATGTTTTATCTTTCAATTTAAACATTTGAAGAGTTTTTTTTTAATTAAAAAAAATAGAGAAAACCATGTTAGAAAAGCTTTATCCTCGATTTAAAAGTATAACTCGATTTTGGATTTAATTAAAGTTAAAGTATCCCATAACTTCTCTTTAATTCTTAAATTGAAATAAAAATATATTAAGAACGAGTAAATCTAGATTTTTTAGTTGTTACAATAATAATAGTGCCAACAAAATTAAAACTTAATTATAATATGTAGTAATATTAATTAGTCACGGTGATATAAATTAACATTATGTTTGTATAAAAATGTAATTGACATGTATATTAACTAAATATTAGTATATTAAATTTAAAAATCTAAAGCAATAATTCTCAAAAAAAAATAAAATCTAAAACAATAAATAAAATATTTTGACGAAATCTTAATGAGTAGTAAATAAATAAAAATAAACTAAACAATTAAAAAAAACAAAACAAATAAAAAGGGGTAAATCTTGTATCTGTACTTTAAATTTTAGATGCATAGCCATAGGCCCCGGAGGGCTGGGTTATCAACTACACCAGAAACACTTGACAGTCAATTTGCTGGCTTCTTCCCTCTCCTTGGAGCTTCAAAGGGGAAAGTGCAGAGATTTTCTTTTTCATTCTTTCTTTTTTGGTTTTTGAAAGCAGAGAAAATTTGAATCGCTTCAATGTCGTCCGTACTCAACACTGTATCATCCTTGAGGCTATCCAGAGTTTACAATAGCAACAACAACAATCACATGCGACTCCCAACTCACTCCGTTTTAACTCCTCCTTCTGTCTCCTTCACCAGTGAGTTAACTCGTTCCTGCTCTATTTGGCTCCTCCAGAAGCTGGACCTCGAAGGAAACTTGGAACTGAATTGAAAATATTTATTATCTTTAAACAAGACTTATTTTTTAGCTCTTATCCTTTTTTTTATCTTCCTCTAATTTTTTTTTTCTGAGCTTAGTTAATTTAAAGTTTCACCTCTATTTTTGGCTTCCGATGCTGTAAATAATTTTTTTTTCAGGACGGAGATTGACTATCAGAGCGGCGGACACTGATACTAATGAAGGTTTTTTCAAAAAACCATTTTAATGGCTTTAAAAAAGTAATTATATAAATTTGTTTTTCATTTTTTTGTGGTGGATATTTGTGTTCATTTGGCAGTAAAATCCAAGGCACCGGATAAGGCACCCGCCGGCGGTGGTTCTAGCTTCAACCAACTTCTTGGTATCAAAGGAGCTGCTCAAGAAACTGTAATTCCTCTATTCACAGATCCTTTTTTTTACCTTTTTCCTTGATGGCACTAACAAAAATTAGTAATTTTTTTAATCATTTCTGCTTCAATAATAATCTATAAGTGCAATTCGACTTAGATGTCAACTGAAAGAAAAATGGGAACTTTAGTTGCAGAGCATCCGCCTTCATATTTTGAGGATAAAATTATTCCATAATTTGGTGCGCTATTTATCTCTAACATGTCACCCATCCCAACTACCAATCGATACAGGGCCATAGGAAATGCAAATGTTTATTGGGAAAACTTTTGCTCCTGCTTGTTTCATTCACTACTCAAATGAATAACCTATTAGCCTTTCTTATGAAGGAACGTTTGAAGCTGTCTTACTTATATAAGAGCTATTGTATGATTTGGTGTTTTTATACATGATGCAGGATAAATGGAAGATTCGTCTTCAACTTACAAAGCCAGTTACTTGGCCCCCATTGGTATGGGGAGTAGTTTGTGGAGCTGCTGCTTCAGGTACTCTAAGAAAATTTGTTCACATCTACTAGTATCCTTTTATTTGAGAATATAAGAATTAAACTCCACGAGAAATTGTGTGAAAGTTTCATGATATCTAGTGCTTGCATTTTTCTATATTGCTTAACTGTTAGTTGTTAATTCAAATCACTTTCTTTTGTGAATGTAAATTTGTCCATGAACTTAATTACAAGTTGCATGGAAGAGTTTGTGAGGTAACTAGAGGACCACCTGAAACAATTTTATAAATTGCAGGAAACTTCCACTGGAATTTGGAGGATGTTGCCAAGTCAATTCTTTGCATGATAATGTCAGGTCCATGTCTAACAGGCTATACTCAGGTATAAACCCTTATCAGTGAAGGTGTGTCTTGATTTTTAATGAAAAGAAGGAGCTTCAACCTGAAGAATACGAAATTGTCTGGCTAATTTGACTTTTTCAGACTCTCAATGATTGGTATGATAGAGAGATTGATGCAATTAATGAGCCTTATCGCCCGATCCCTTCAGGAGCAATATCTGAGAATGAGGTGTGTATCATAACTAGTTTGTGCTATGTACATGATAGATTTGATATTCATTAAAATTTTGTGCAGGTTATTAGCCAAATCTGGTTGCTACTCTTAGGGGGCCTTGGCATAGCTGGTTTACTAGACGTGTGGGTAGGTAATTTCAAATAATTTGCTTATTTTTTCCCTAAAAGATGTACAAAATGAAGCAGTTTTAATCTGTCTTTATAGGCAGGGCATGACTTCCCTATTGTATTCTACCTTGCTTTGGGAGGATCCTTGCTATCATACATATACTCTGCTCCTCCTTTAAAGGTAGTTCACTTGCATACGGTTGTTACGACCAACCCACTTTCTTCTTATGGAAGAAAATAAGCTTAGATCTAACTAAATTTCAAATATGTTGCAGTTGAAACAAAATGGCTGGATAGGAAATTTTGCTCTTGGAGCAAGCTATATCAGTTTGCCCTGGTGTGATGTCATCTATTTTGCTGCTTTTTCCACCATATGATTTGAATTCTTTGCTAATTCCTACACGCACAGAGCACCCTATCACAAATTAGGCTACCATTTATTCATCTATCATGATTCCTATGTAGAATATATCAAATGTTTACTAATATAAGTCTTAAAAATGTCCTGAAGTATTTGATATATGTTCTGGACTGTCACTTTGCTGTCTGACAAGCTTTAATCTTTGCTAATAGGTGGGCCGGTCAAGCATTGTTTGGGACACTTACACCAGACATAGTTGTTCTCACACTCTTGTATAGCATAGCTGGGGTAAATTTTTTACATTGTCTCATTCTTGTTTTTGTTTGAGGTCCGGGATTCGACCTATGACAATTTGTTTTTGCTGTATCACTTTGCAGTTGGGTATCGCCATTGTTAATGACTTTAAAAGTATAGAAGGAGACAAAGCTCTAGGATTGCAGGTATTCTTTTATTATCATTATTATTATTAAGTAAATATTTGGGACACTGATGAGTTCTGCAGACCCCTTGCTTTCTTTGATCCTTTGAAGAACGGAATTAATATTTGTATGCTTGTTATGGTTGAGCAGTCACTTCCTGTAGCCTTTGGTGCTGAAACAGCTAAATGGATTTGTGTTGGTGCTATTGATATAACTCAATTATCTATAGCTGGTATGTACCTGGAATTTATACGAGTAACTGAAAGACTTGGAAATTCAATGCATCTTTCTTTATTAACAGCTCACTACACGTGGTGATTGCAGGTTATCTTCTAGGGGCTGGTAAGCCGTATTATGCACTCGCCCTAGTTGGTTTAATAGTTCCACAAGTTGTATTTCAGGTAGAACTATTTCTCGGTACATTGTAGAAACTACAGTCCCTTTCTTACCTTCATAGAGATTAATGCTCATATATACCCAATATCTATCCACTGCAGTTCCAGTACTTTCTAAAGGATCCTGTCAAGTATGATGTAAAGTATCAGGTAAATTTTACTCAACTACATTGCTCACTGACTAGAACAGATTAAGGATTTCTACCATAGTTACGACTGTAGGTAAGGAGAAACACAAACCAACTTCCGCTCATCAGTATTTCTAATTCTTACCGTCTCTCACATACACTAATCTTTATGTCTCAATAATTCTACCATCTCATAGTGTCAGTATCAAGAATATGTTACCTTAAATGAGTTAACATGATAAAGGAGTTGCAATTTAATTATCTCATCTCTTGTTTCGTATTGATCATCTAAGTTTGTTGTTGTGTTTCAGGCAAGTGCACAACCATTTCTGGTTCTTGGTTTACTGGTGACTGCTTTAGCAACGAGCCATTGATGAAATATAACTGGTGGAGGACAAGTAAGAGATGAAAGTAAGCTGATGAGCAGAGTAAATTGTGATCGAATGAAGCAGCAGCTAGCTTTTTTGACTCAAAATGTAGTATTTAAATTCTGAGCTTCCACAAATCCAGTGACTGTTCCTTCTTGGTTTTCCAAGTGATAATAAAGAATTGTCCAATTCTTAATGCTTCTTTTTTTTTCCTCACAACTGCCAATTTTCTCTTATTCCAAACGTACTTTTTTTGCCAATCAATTTTTTGTCTAGGTAAATTTCTAGAAAAGTGTTTGCAAAAAGCTACGCTATAGTTGCCACTAATGCAATGGAATTTTCTATTCTGATAGTTTTTAGAAGAAAGAAACAATGAAAAAACAATGGAAGAGTAGAGGAAAATATCAATAGAAGAAATCTGCAGTTTATTGCTTTCACAAGCTCTATATTTGTAGTACTTGGAATGACTGAAAAATCAATAAAAAATGTAATCTTAGCTACCAAATCTGATTCACTGGAAATCAGCAATAAACCAACTAATTCCTAAAGAATAAGAACAACTAACAATAATTGGCTAAGAATTTATTCAATTCAAAAAAAAAACATGCAATTCAAAAAAAACATTTTTCCAACACTCCTCACTTTATGAGCTGCAAACTCAAATTTTTTGTCTGAGAAGCTCAAATTTGCTAACTAGTAAAGGTTTGGTAAAAATATCAGCCAGTTGTTCTTCCTTCTTGCAATAAACAGAGTTATATTTTCATCTTTTTGCTCCTCTCAGAGGAAGAAAAGCTTAGTATTGAAGTGCTTAGTTTTCCCCTGAAAGACAGGATTGTGAGAGATTGCTATTGCAGCTTGTTGTCCACGAACACTTTAGTACCTTTGGTCAGTTCCAGATGTAAATCACCCAAATTTTTCCTCAGCCGCAATGTTTGATTTACCGCTGCTGTTGCTGCCACGAACTTTGCTTCTGTAGTAGATTGAGGCACAATATTCTGCTTTTTTTGAACACCATGAGAAAATTCTAGAGCCGAGACTAAAACAGTACCCTGACGTACTCTTCATCTAAGGAACAGCCCCGATCACTATGAGAATACCCAACTAGCTTCATACTTTGACTCTTCTGACACTTAGCTCCATAGTTGATGGCTCGTTTGATGTACAGCACAACTCTTTTTACCGCCTTTAGGTGCACCTCACTAGCACAATGCATGAACCTTGACAAAAACACTTACAACATACAATATATCAAGTCTGTAATACACTAAAAACCCAATGAAACTTCTGAAGTATGTTTCTTCCACTTTTTCAGCTTCATCATCTTTTCTTAGTTCCGCTTTTTTGTTATTGGAGTATTCATCTCTCTACAATCTTCCGTCTTGGACTTCTTGAAAATCTCCTTTGCATACTTGGTCTAACAAATGAAAACCTTGTCTTTTCCTTGCTTTATCTCTATTCCAAGGAAATATGTTATTAGATCAAGATCTGTCATTTCAAAAGCTTGCATCATATCTAGCTTGAACTCATCAATAAGTTTTTGACTGCTCTCTGTAATCAGAATATCATCCACATAAAGAGAAACAACAAGAGTCTCATTGTCATTGTGCTTAACATAAAGTGTGGACTTTGAAAGACTTTTTCCAAAGCCTAGGCCAAGTAAATAATTATCTATTCGTCTGTACCAACCATAAAGTGCTTTATGTGGCCTGTAAACTTTTTCTTCTTTGCCTTCCAAAAAAAGTATTTCGGTTGCTCAACATAAACTTCTTCAAAAATTCCATTAAAAAACGCTGATTTATGCAACTATAACAAGAAGTAGCCCAATATTGTCAAGCTTAGCAACTGGAGCAAATATGTCAGAATGGTCAACACCCAAATTTATTCATACCCCTTAACTACAAGCCTTGATTTATGCATTTTGATTGAATCATCAGCATTTAGCTTGGTTTTAAACGCACATTTTACCCCAATTACCTTTCTGCCTTTAGGTTTATCACCAAGTTCCAAGGTTCGATTCTTTTCGATCATAAATAGCTCTTCCCGTTTAGATTTAGTGTCTTAATGTCGGAAAATCTGATTTTGAGGCCCTGCATTCACGTGCAAATTTTGATGCTTTTGGACTTAGCACTTCATTGATCTCTAGTTGTATGGGATGGATGCACTTATGTGCAATTTGGTTGTGCGAGATAAATGCACTTGTGTACAATTTAGTTGTGATGCAAGAATGTGATATGGTATCTAGCACTTATGTGTTTCTTGGTTGTGTGGGATGAATCCTGAGTACCCGAATTATGTTTTACTAGAGTTTATTAAGGGTGAAACAAATTTAAAATTCTAATGATGAAATTTGTACTTGAATATGAATTATTATATGGGCCAAAGTGACATGGATCAAGATTTAAAATTTTATAAGTTGAAAGAAAGTGAATTAGTTAATATGGGATAAAGTAATGTAATAAGATACTAAGATTCAACTATAAGTGGCATAATTGAAATGTAAGATAAGCTAAACAAGTTAAATAATTTTTTGATAACTGATTTAATTGGTGAGCAAAATTTATGAATCCCCATGCCTCTAGTAAAGAAGGGGTGACAAGAAGTACGATTTGCATAAGTAATTAAGGACTATAAGTTGATTTTTTATGAAAGTTATTGATACATAATTTAGTTGATAACTCTGTTGATCAATTCATCGGTTAGAGTATGCAGAAGAGAGGGATTCTCTTGTGAAGAAGATGGAAAAATGGAGTTTTTCAGAGAGCAGCCCCCTTCTAAGAGTCTTTAGAAGTATATAAAGGGGCTTTTTCCAGGTCGGATTTCGGGTCGGATTAAGATATATATTCTATAACAATTTGTCCCCCACCTTGTCGAATAAGAGTTATAAAGTGACTATTCTGAGACAGACTTACACGTGTGAAGCGTGTAATTGGGGGCTTACTATGTAAGTTTTAACTTGAAACTTTACCGAGCAATTTTGTTGTTCGACAGTGTGGTACAGGAGTCAAAAGCTGTATTTGCAGAAATGTTGCGAATTGTATTTATAGAAATGTCGCAAACTATATTATAGAATATTGTAAACTGTATTCACAGAAATGTCACAAATTGCATTGTAGAATTATTGCGAAATGTATTGTAGAATACCATGAATTGTATTTACAGAATTATCGCGAACTGTATTATAGAATATTGCGAACTGTATTTACATAAATGCTGCGAATTGTAGTCCATAAGATTCTAAAAATCTTGTATGTAAAAGGCCATGATCGTAAATCAGCGGACCATGAGATTTGTAAAATCTTAAAAGTAGAAGGCCGTGATCGTAGATCAGCAGACCGTGAGATTCGCAAAATCTCAAAAGTAGAAGGTCGTGATTGTAAATCAGTAGACCGTGAGATTCGTAAAATCTCGAAAGTAAAAGGTCGTGATCATAAATCAACGAACTGTGAGATTCGTAAAATCTCAAAAAAATCTCGAAAGTAGAAGGCTTGATCATAAATCAGCAGATTGTGAGATTCGTAAAATCTCGAAAATAGAAGGTCGTGATTGTAAATCAATGGACCGTGAAATTCGTAAAATCTCGAAAATAGAAGGTCGTAATTGTAAATCAATGGACCATGAAATTCATAAAATTTCGAAAGTAGAAGGCCGTGATCGTAAATCAGCATGAAAACCCAGAAGATATAAGTTGGACCTATACTCACTCATAGAGCATACAAGAAAATAGCAGCAAGATATACCATAGATAGTAAACTGAAGTTCCATAGGAAGACGAGGAAAAACAAACAGTAGCACACAACATCGATATGAGATCACATCTGGGACTATATATGCCGAAAGATCCACCTCAGCTGCAAATTCATAGCATCAGAACTTTTATTAGATTGCAGAGAAGATGAACGATTTAAATTCATATCGAAATCTTCTGGTGCAATGTTTAAGAAATTTACAAGGTTATTAACTGTCTAATTTCCAATAGACTGTATCTGGGAAACACCACCACTAAAGAGGTGTACTGCAGAAATCAAAGGATGTTGGGTAATTCGAAACCCATAGTCATACTTGTAAAACCCAGGTGTAGAACATCATATTGAAGAGTTCCAGTAATCAAAATCAATACAAGGACCAGGTCTAATAGACGACAATAACAATAAAGCTTTACATAGTTAAGAAAGGTCCACATACTTTTGGTTTCAAAAGAGAGATCTCGCCAAACAAATGAATTTTTACGTTAAGATAACATTTGTCGATATGTTGATGAACCTCCATCATAGGCCAGAATTAAATAATGAAATGATAGATAACTATGGACCACTGACAGGAATAGACAAACCCAGTCGAAAGCAAAGTATAATAGACTATGAAGTGCTTATTAAAGCATTGATTACATCAAAATGACAGTTATGAAATATTCCAATTTAAAAATATTAACTAATAATTAATTGGCATATTTCATCATTATAAATTTAACTATCAAAGTAGCAATTGAGGCACCAACCAATGGTGTAAAAATCATGGAAGTAATCACATTTAAATAAACTAACAAAAGTTCTAAAGCTTAAAAAGGATTCAATTATATGTCCTATAAAATGAGCTGTTTTTACTGAGGATTTGTTGACCAATAAAAGAAAATATTTAAAACAACCAAGAAATGGGAAATAAAATTTAAAGAATTGGAAAAATGAAATTATGCTTCTAAAAATATTAAAGAAGTAAAATCAAGAAAAATCAAAATTCAAGCTCAAGTTTTATCTTTGTGAATAGGATACAAGAAGAATATAGCTGTAACACCCCAAAATAGTGCCTAGAAGTTTGAGTGTATTTTAGGAATTTTAGCTTATATGTGCTCGAAATTTCGTAAGGTTGGTAACCGATAATGTTTTCATAATGGCTATTAGGAAATTAAGTCATTTTTTGAAAATGAGTTTTAAATACCTTTAATTTTGAAAAATGATTGATTTGTAGCAAGGTCAAAATTGAGAGTGTTTATATTGCAGTTAGACCAAATTTTAAAAATTGAACCTAATAGCACCCCCATCAACAGTTTTCACGTTAGTTTCCTCCTTCTTGGTTGGTGCCATCTCTTGTTTCTCCAAACACATTCCATTTGATTTTTGATTCCCAAACTATATTACATTGATTTCTATCAACACCCAAGCCTTAAACCTCCATAGATTTCAAGAAAGACACTAAAAATCACCATAGTCTTCTCCATTATCGAGTTGTGGGTTTTTCGAGTTTTTGAAAAAACCTCTATTTTTTTCATCGAAGGTGACCATTCATTTTCCTATTAGTTTTTAGTGTTATTGGATCCTTAAAAATGAGTTTTTAGTCATTAAATCGTGAATTTTCAATAAAAACTAAAAATGGGGTTATTAATGGTGAATTTCGAGTTTTTAAGTAAAAATATAGTTTTAAAGTGCTTTTAAATTAGTTTTGTTGTAATTAGAAGGTTTCTAAAGCTACATTAAAGTTTTTTTAAAGGTTTCTCGAGTTTTAAAGAATTTTCGTCATAATGGCCAAAACTTGTTGAAAAATGTTGATACCTTGAAACGTGTAGTTTTGTATAATTTAAAGGTTGAAAATTAGACGTAGATGAATATGTAGATGAATGGAATTCGTTTCGTGTAAAAAGATTAAGTGCAGGCTAAGATATTCGAATTTAAAGTTTTCTATGTCGAAGGTTTCAGTTAAAAGAGAACGTAGCTTAGACTATTGTTTTTGACTGATTAAGGTGAGTTAATGATTGATTGTTGATTGTATATTTGTGTGGTTTGTCTTGTTGAAGTGTCGGAGTCAATAAGACCTTCACCGAGTAGAGACATAGGCAAAGAAAAGTTTGTTTGAGCTTTTGGCTTTTCGATGAAAGCATATTTCTGGTGAGTATTTTGGAATCGCTGCTCGTAGATGATTCATTCTGTAATTGGGAATTTAGAGGTAGCCTAAACCCCTAATATAAATTTTGAGTGTAAGTGTTCTCACGCCTATGATTAAATGTGATATATGTGTGCTTGTGCAATTGTGAAAATATGAACATATATGAGATGTTATGACATGTGCCATAAGCTTGTGATGATTATTGTGAAAGAGAATATGTGGGTATGTTATTCATGCCATGTGATAGTAAATATGTATGTATGTTTTCATACCATGTGACAGTGATGATAATGTGCTAACGATGTGAATATGCAATGAATATGTGTGAAAAATCGATAAGTAAATATGTGATAATATGTGGATATTTTGGCCTTGTGATTTTATGAGACTGTTGGATATAGTTGGCATGCCATAGGATTGTTAGTACTCACTTTTGTGATGTGGTTTTGGGGCATTGAGGCCCAACGACAATTTTCGGAGAGATAAGGGAATGTAAGCTAACCTCCATTCACCGAGATATGTGTGTGTGGTGTGTTAGAGAGTGTTAGCTATATGCTTCACTTATGGGACATGATCGACTCTATGAGTCATTTTGGTATGTTGGAGATCCGTGTATCCGATGTGTGGTGATAGAGTCCACATTATGTTTCATAACCTCAAGAGCCAAACTATCTTATAATGTGACTGAATGTGATTAAATATGGTTTATATGTACTATGATATATGCTTAAATAATCATGTGGTTAATGTGATAAATGCATAATAATATAAATGGAAGATGAATAAATGTGTGAAATATGATATTAGAGTTGAATAAGTATGAATATGTGACATGCCTGCTTAGTCGATGCATAATGGCTTGTTTGCGCAGTGGTTGTTTTAAGCATTCACTGAGTTTGTTAAGCTCACCCACTCCTTTTAAACCATTGCAGATAACTAGTGCCGGTGTGAGCGGTGTGGTCTCGAGGGGTGATCCAAGCCAAAAACTTTAGTTGCTATTAATAGGTGTTCTTTTATTTATTTGTGTATTGGGAATAAAAGGCAATGTGGTAGATGTTATGTTGGTTTTGCTATGATTTTTAGTTGTCTACATGCCTATTGTGCTTAGGAACTTTGTGGACTTTAAATATGATGTTTGGGACTGTTATTTGAGATATTTCGGTGTTTATTTTATGGGACAATTGATGCATGATGTTTAGAACCTATTTGGAATGATCTAAGTGATGATATAAGCTACGTTTTTAAGGTTTGGAATAGAGGTATCGATATTCAGGTTTAAAAAAAATGATACCTCTATAATTTTTAAAGTGCGGGAAGTCAGTTTCGCTAGTTGGTATCGATATTTTTCCACGAGTATTGATACTCGAGGTAAAATTATCGATACTTTTTCAGTGGTACCGATATTTTCCGAAAGTTGGGTTTTTGAGATGAGAAAAAATAAGCTAATTCGGTATCGATTTTCCAAGCGGTATTGATACCACTTGAGAGAATTATCCATACCACTCTACCAATATCGATACCTACATAACAACTTTGGGAAATATTGCTAAATGGTCCTAGTGCTTGTTTAGTGCTTGTTTTATGATTATTCAATGAATATTTAGCATGATTCAACTTCCTTGGAGTGTGTATGACTTATGTTTCATGTGAATGCTATTATATTAAAAGAAAAAAAAAAGATGCATGTGTAATAATGTGATGGTTTATGATGAATGCAAAGGGAGACGGTGGTGTAGCATCATGTTCTCGGGCTCGACGATCGGGTTGGGTATAGGGTGTTACAATAGCTTTTCAAGTTATTTACCATCAAACAATTTTCTATTACCAAAAAATAAGTTAATGTAGCAATTTTTGAAAAAGGGGCCGGGGAAGATCAATAGGGGTGAAGTTCTTAATTAGATGATAGGAAACAGACCAGATATCAAAATTATCAACACATAAAATCCAAACAAACATGCAAGAATACAAAAAAAATAGTCAAATGTGGAACAAGAATTAACACAAGTCTTGGATCCAAACTGATGAACGATGATATACACATCATAAATAAGTGGAGAATCAAGCCAAAACTTCTGTATGAAAAAATACACATCCTTTGGTAAAACATGTTTAGCAATCCCAACAGTTTTTGGGAAACAATAGGAAAATGCATATCCCTGTAGATGCTATACCAATGAAAATTAACTCTCTCGGCACTATATATATGCGTATATTACCAATTAATTATTTTGATTCAGCACATAATACGAGCAACATTATACAACAATAAAGAGAAACTTAAGCCAACACATACTATTCAAATTCGATAGTAAGGGGTGTATAAACAAGACAAGGTAGCACACTCACATCAACAGAATTACAGACAAACAGGATGAAACTAAAACCAAGGACTACCAAGCTTAACGAACTTATTCCTCTTCAACCATTCATCAACAGAACCACAGGGGTATAAGTTTGAGCATGGCAAGTGAGGAGTAGGTTGATCGACTGGGAAGTGTCAAAACATAATGGACAACCAAATGTTAAAATGTAAAACTATCATATTCTCTATCTAAAATGCAACTTATGTTTTATGTATTCTCATTAAACAAACAAGAGATGACGAAGCCACCTGCAAGGACTACTAAGATAATATGGGGGCTCAACACAAAATATCCAAACAAACATGCAAGAATACAAACAAATGGTCAATTGTAGTTGGTCTCTGCAATTGTAGAAATCCACTTGCATCAATCATTTTAACTCTTTAATGCAATTATTAACACAATCAATTCCATATAATTCCCACTGCTGCTATTAGTACGACACCAGTAAATTTCATCCCACATTTGCACTACAAGATCACTAATATAATCCATATCTAAAGTTGAATGCAAAGCTCAAAATTTATTGTGCAAGTGACAATTGCAGTTAAGTTATAAAACTAATACTTATGGACAGTAAAGAAGGGATAATTGTACTACAAATTTATTATCTCAAAACTTTTACAGATTAGTACAAACCTATAATATCACTGCAGCTTTAGTTCCAAAGTTATGTTTCTACCACTGTAGAAGTTTAAGATGGACCACTTGAAAAGCTAACTACTACTTAATCATTTGTGCATTATTATCGATATGTTTGTGATACGAATCTCGAGAATTGAGCTCAGTGCGTTGGGCTTCAAGACGACTGATATTGTGGGTTTTTTTGGCGGAGGTCGAGTTAAAGCTCGTGGATGTGTTGGATATAGTATTAAAATGAAGTGTATTAAATTGGTGGGTGATGAAACAAGAAACTGGTCCCTAAAATGTATAGCTGCAAATTCTTATTTGTGCTGATACACCACTATCCCAATATTATAAAATTGGCACTGTCTGATTAGCAACCATGTGGGTCTTGTGTAATGGGATTTTGTTTTACATGTTGGTTATGGATAATACCATTAGGGAAAGTAAAACACAATTTTTTTGCACATACATGAATGCAAAACAACACAAGCAAAGCAATTGTAAGGCAACATTATCTTTTCTTTCTTGGACAATACTAAATAAGAGGTGTCTAACATGCATAAAGATAATAAATTTGAAATCGTTTTATCATGGTGTCTACGGAATTAACTAAAAAGTTTACTAAGGTAAGTGTACCTATCAATTAATAGTATAACTACGATAATCAAAGATATTGTTCCCACGAAGACTAAAAGTATTAGTAATTACCGTCTTTCTATTATTTAATCGAATAATTTGAGTGATTGATTAAAAATTAAATTAACTAAATTAATTAACTAACGAACACGAAAAAGAACAAAACACGAAAATAATTGATTAACAACCAAAGAGCGAAACAATACCCAGGAAAGAATTCACCTAGATTTCATTTGTCGCCGTCAATCTAAATTACGCAATTTCTTTACTTAGTAACTTGACATGTAGAAATCCCTAAATTATGCAAAAATCTCTTTCGAGCATAAGAGCAAATGACTCTAAGTTGATTAATTAAAATTTCTTTCTACTTAAAATCCTTATTATCGCATTAACTCGTGCTTCGGATTCCCCTATTAGATTTGACTCTAATCCAGTAGATTTATGTCATCCTATTTTTAGGATTGCATGCAACTCCACTCAATTACGCAAGATCTAATCTTAAACAGGGTCTATTCAACCACCGAATTAAGCACATCAAACATAGATCAATACTCTAGAAATATTAAACCAAGAATTAAGCACACATAATTGAGAACAATAAACTAAGTATTTATTGTGTAAAATAAAAATCAAACGATAGAATCCATCATACGGTTCATCTTTCTAGATATTTAGAAAATTAGTTCATGCTTGAAAATAAAAAATCCAAAATACAATATGACCGAAAGAAACAAAGAAACTCATGATAACTTCCTAAGAAATCAACTGGGAATCTTCAATCTTGACGGAAATCTACTTCAAAGTTGGCTTCAATGGTGCTTTTTGAGTTGTTTTCTTGAATATTTTCTGACGGCTCACTCCTATCTTCTTATTTTTTTTATATATGCATATTAGAATGTTTGAAAAACTTAAAAATCACGATTTTGTGTAGTTCAATGCATAATTCCGTGAAATGATTCAGCCCGTGTGGCTTTTGCAGCATGCTCCGACACTCCGATTTTCACTCATTTTTTGCTCATTTTGCTCCCAAGTGCTCTATTAAGCATTAAAACATGAATTTAAAGGATTAGGAGTATAAAATTCACAATTAACATCGGATAATCATCCAAAAACGTATTAAGAATGAGGTTAAAACATGTTACTTTTAGAACTTATCATATCATATTAATTTGATTCTGACAGGACAAATTTATGCATGTGGCTTTCATGTGTGTATGAACACATTCAAAAAGTATTGCAATTTCTTATGAGATGAATCAAGGAAAAAGTTCATTAAGTTCTAGGGAAATATTTGAGTAAAGAATAGAACAATTTATACCTGGAATAAATGTGGAGCCAAAATCACAAATGTATCCATAAATAGCTATGAAGCACTAAAAAGGTAGAAGTATGTGTTGGATATAGTATTGCTGGAGCCCTTCCCCTTGCTTGGCGCGGCTCTTGACAGTACATGTCTCTTCTGTTAATGTTGCTCGCTTCCACTCGATATCCACCATCGCCATTGAGTATTGTTGCTTCCCAGCTATTGCTTTTGAATCCGAGTTGGAAAACCTAAAGAGCTTACTAGTATTGGAGAAGATGATGACTTCAACCTCAGCATCGCAGAGAACGGCGAACTCTTTTGGTGGGTTCGATCCATGCTCACAACATCATTATTGATACAGAATTTAGTTGGTAGCTTCGTTGATTAGTTTATCGGTTAGAATATGCAGAAGAGAGGGATTCTCTTGTGAAAAAGAAGATGAAATAAATAGAGTTTTTCAGAGAGCAACCCCTTTCTAAAAGTCTTTAGAAGTATATAGATGAGCTTTTTCCAGGTCAGATTTTGAGTTGGATTAAGATATATTCTATAAAAAAAGTATATTGAGAGGTTATGGCTTAATGGAGTAAACTTTGAATCTAATGTCATTTGAACCAAAAACAAAAAACTCGAATAGGAATTTTCTTATCGTCATGGATTAATAAGTCATAAAAAGAGTAAGTTGAGCACTTATAGTTGGATAATAAGAAATGAATTTGTTTGAGTTACTAAAGGGTGAAATAAGTGAATCTTGTAATTAATTTTCTTAAAGGGGCTCATCATCAATAATGGAATAGGATAAATCAGATTATCCTTGAGTACTTACTGAGTTTTTTAAGCTCACACGTTAGTGATTTATAACGCGTAGGTTTGAATTCTATGAGAAGTATAAGGTCCAAATTTAGGAGCTTCAGATCATCAATCACATTGAGGTTGTACATCGTTAATTTGGATGTTTTAGATATTATAAATTGACATGTACATAAGGACTTCATTTGAATATGGTATTTGTAAAATTCATTTGAAATTCAAGTTGTTTTAATGTAATTATTCAAGCTTTATTTTGTTATTGACTTGGATGTGTTTATGCTTTGTATGTTGAGTTTAAATGTGTTTTAAAATTAGATTTTTATATTTTGGAACATATGGGAAGGAAATGGACATTTTTATGCGTGATTTTAAGTGTTTTTAAACTAATTTTTTACTTCAAGGGTCAAGGTCCAATACCCTTGCCTCGGGTATCAATAACCAAATTGATAGAATGTAAAAAATTATAGTATAGAGACTTAGGTACCGATACCTAGGCCTTTGGACAATGCCCTTGCACTATTTTGGCCATTTTGAGTGTAACACCCCAAAATAGGGCTTAGGTGTTTAGGGGTAATTTAGGGATTATAGCTTTAGTGTGCTCGGGAATTTTGTTAGCATGGTATTTAGAAATGTTTTTGTTTATGGTATTTAGAATATCAAATCAATTTTTGAAAATAATGTTAAAAAGGTTTTCAATGTTGAAATAGGGACTGATTTGTAAAAGTAAACCTAATATCTTCCCCTACCAACAAGTTTCACGTTATTTTTCTTCTCATTCAATTGTCTTGCCGTCCATTGCTCTCTTAAGTCTCTCCTATTCAAATTTCTTTTACAAACTTAATCCATTTTGGTTTCTATCGCCACCCAAGCCATTAACCTCCATAAAATATCAAGAAAAACACCCAAAATCACCATAGATTTCTCCATTGTTAAGCTTTTGGGTTTTTCGGGTTTTCAATTAAACATTTGATTTTTCATCATCTAAGGTAAAAATTCAACTCCTAAATAGTTTTAAATGTTATTTAGTCTTTAAAACTAAGTTCTTAGCCATTAAATTGCATGTTTTAAATAAAAGCTGAAAATAACATCGTTAATAGTGAATTTTGGGATTTTGAGTAAAAACGTGGTTTCAAAATATTTTTCATTTAGTTTTGAAATTATTAGAAGGTTTTCTAAACTTACTTTGAAGTTTCGTTAAATATTTCTCGAGTTTTAATGAATTTTCGTGAAAATAGTCATAACTTGTTAAAAAATGTCGATACCATGAATTGAGTAGTTTTGCGTAGTTTAAAGGTTGAGAATTAGCCATAGGTGAATAAATAGATGAATGGAGTCAGTTTTAGAAAAAATATTGAGTATAGACCGAGATATTTAGATATCAAGTTTACTATGTCGAAGGTTTCGGCTATTTGAGAACATAGCTTAGGCTTATGATTTTGATTGTTTAAGGTGAATCCTTAGCTGATTGTTGATTGTGTTATTGTGTGAACTATTTTGTTGAAGCTTCGGATTCATTAGGACCTTCTACGAGCTAAGGAAAGGCTAGTTTGAGCTTTCAGCATTTCAGCGAAAACATATTGGTGAATGTTTGGAATTACTGCTTGTAAACACAGTTCAATGCGTTATTTGGGAATTTAGTTGTAGCCTAAACCACTACTCTAAATCCGAGTGTAAGTTTCTCGTACTCATGTTTAACTTGTGAAGTATGTGTTTGTGTTATTGTGAAAATGTGGATTGAGATGAGATGCTATTACATGTGTTATGTGTTCATGATTACTATTGTGAAAGTGTATATGTAGGCATGTTATTCATGCTAAGTGACAGTGATAATATTGTGCTAATGATGATAATATGCAGTGATAGTGAGCGGATAATCGGTAAGTAATATGTGTGTTTAATAATGGATATTTTGGCTTTGTGAAAGTGTATATGTAGGCATGTTATTCATGCTAAGTGACAGTGATAATATTGTGCTAATGATGATAATATGCAGTGATAGTGAGCGGATAATCGGTAAGTAATATGTGTGTTTAATAATGGATATTTTGGCTTTGTGAACCTTGAGACCATTGGATATAGTTGGCATGCCATAGGATTGTGAGTACTCACCTATATGTGTTATATGATGTAAGTGTTGAGGCCTTGGGACATGTTGGAGAGATAAGAGAATGTGAGCTCAGCTCCATTCAACGGGAATGTTTGGTGTGATGGAGAGTGTTAGCTATATGCTTCACTTTTTGGGATATGTTCGACTTTATGAGTCATTTAGTGTGTTGGAGATTCGTGTATCCGATTTGTGGTGATAGTGTCTACTTTTATGTTTCACAGCTCAATTGTCAAATTATCTTTAAATATGATTGTAAGTATTGTGATGTACGCATGAAAGTGAATATGATGACTATGTAAATGAACTAATGAATAATGCTTGAATAAGTAAAATCTGATATTAAAACTGAGCTGTTGTAGTTGTGTTAAATGGATGTTTCGATAATGATTCATGATCTATTTGCATGGTAGTTGTTCTAGGCATTCACTGAGCTTGTAAAGCTCACCCACTCCTTTTAATCCATTATAGATTAGTAGCGTTCCGGTGTGAGCGGTATGGTTCCGAGGGGTGATCCAATTAAGTCTTTTACGTTAATTCGTAGGTGTTTATTATCCATTTATGATTTGGGAAATAAAGGCAATGTGGTAGAACTATTGCATAAATGTTGTCATGATGTTTTGGTTATTTTCATAGCTTATTAATTCTTAGGATTTATGGATATTGTTCTTGTTATGTCACTTGGTTACTTAGACATGTTTTCGATGATGGAACTGTTATTTTGGTCATTTTGATGTTTATTTGACGAGGTATTGGTTACATGTTGAATGGTTTATGATTGGGATGGATTATTTACCTTATTATGTTGTATTTTTTGGTGTCTAGAGCAGATGTATCGATATTCGGGTTTTAAAAATGATATCTCTGTGATATTTCGTTGTGCAGGAAGTCAGTATTTTTATTTGGTATTGTTACCTTATCACGAGTATTGATACTTAGGGTAATAAAACTGATACTTTTTGAAATGTACTGATATTTTCTTGTGTTTTGATTTTTAAACAAGAAATAGAATGCTGATTTGGTATCGATTTTTCAATCGATATCGATACCCTTTAAGAGGAATATCGAGACCTTTGTTATAGTATCGATACCTACATACTTTTTCAAGAATTTTTGTTAAGTGGTTCGAGAGCATGTATATTTGTTAATATTAGTTTCACTGAAGTATGTTAAGCATGTTTTACCGCTAATTGATGCATGTTGGACTTAAAATTCGCGCGAATGCTTATTAAAAAGAATGATTTATTAATAACGTGATAAATTACTACGAGTGTGATATGAGACAGTGGTGTGACATCCTAATATTCGGGCTCGACGACTGCGTCAGGTATAGGGTGTTAAATTGAGCCCTCTGAGGCTCATACCTGACTCCAGGCTCCTCCAATCACTTGAAAAACGTTTCTAAATGATTTTAAGTTGATTTTAAAGCCTCCAAAATGCTTGTAGATTGTTTCTAGGTTTTTAATATAAATTGTTTATAGCTTAAATTATAATATAACTTCTACTTATCTGAACTCATAAAACCCTGTTATAAGTTAAAAAGCTTCGATCACTCGTTTTATGAATTATAAATGTCTTTCCATGTTTTCAAAAACCCAAAATGATTCGAAACCAGCTTGAATTATTGTAAACTTGGTTAAAATGATTTGTGGAACATTAATATATTTTGAAATGAATGGTTTACAAAAGAAAATTTTTTATACAAGCAAAGAATATGCTCCAATAGCACCTCCTATTCGTACAGTACGTCAGGACGGGTGAGGGGCGTTATATTTGTCACCTCCTTTCTTTTATCTACAACACTTCTATCACTTTCTCTTCTCTTTCCATTTCATGAACATATAAAAAACATAATTAAAATATACACTAGAAATCACTTTCTCATGTTTCTACTTCAACTAAACATAAAATCCATATGAAATACTTAAATCTTATCTTATCACTTTAATCTCTTCACCGTCCTTTTAACTTCCTTCACTTCTAACTTCAAATCACCTACTTTCAAGATGAAATATAAGCTCACTAAGGTCTCTACTTCACTTTTTTTTTTCTTTTGGTTGCTATGAAAATTCTTTAAGTTTGGAGTTGAAATGGTGAAATTTGATAGAGAAGGATTAGATTGAATAAAAAGCAAAGTTTCTCTCTTCTTCCTTTCTTCTACACGTTGGAAGCATGGGACATATGAAGACATTTCTTCATATTTCCTTAATAATTATCTTAATAGTAATTAATTTAAATAATAAAAATATTCAACATCATAATTTCAATCTAAGGGCTTATATTTCATCTCATTTTCTAACAAGATCTAATAGATAATATGTAGCCCAGAATTCCATAAATTAATAAATATAAAAAAAAATTATCTTTGATTTAATGGCGGGTTTTCTTATAAAAATAATACAAAAAAATAATTACAAAAATGGTATGAAAAACAAATTAATTAAGAAAATGGGCTGAAATCTACAGTGACAATGGGTGCCGCCATACTATCAAGCAGCCCCACCCAAACTCTGCCACCAATCATCACCTAATAATCTCGTGGGAAAAAATAATTTTTTAAGTGGTGTCGCATGATAAATTGGTGGATAAATCTCAAAATTATACATGAACTTTGATTTAACGTGCAATTGTATATATTAACTTTAATTTGGTGCAATTATACACGTGAAACTCTAATTGTGGTTCAAATGTATACTTGAAACTTTAATTTTGATTTAATCATGAAAATTTAATTTTGATTTAATCATACACATTTAAAGAAATAAATACATCAATTTATTTTTATATTGGATAAATATAATTATTTATGTAAAAAAATAGAATGTCGGTAATGACAATATATCGCAAAGAAAAGAGAAATAAAAATAAAGAACACAGATTTTACGTGGAAACCCTTTCGGGAAAAAACCACGGGCAGAGGAGAAGAAAATTCACTATGTCGAATTCGAAAAATTACAAGAGGAATAGACTATGTCTATTTATAGGCTTGTAAAGCCATATTCTAATAGGAGTGTAGTAAGATTGAAACACCTTATTCTAATCAATATAAAATAGATGGAGTTTAATAAGGTTTAAAAAACCTTATTCTAAAATAAAATAAAAGAAGTATAATTCTATATGGATTTTACTTTTATTTTATTTTACCACTGTATTTTATTTAAATAAGGATTCGGGTCACTTAATTCTAACAATCTCCACCTTGACACGAATTCTCAATGAACAAGTTCTTCATCGCGAACTCTCAACGAACAAGTTCTCCACCTCTTCCATAAAACCCCTTAAGGGTTTAACTTCAACAATGAACACCAACCAAGTCTAAGAAATGCTCAAACTTGGTTATAGGAAGTGACTTAGTCATCATATCTGCAGGATTTTCATGAGTATTAATTTTGCTCACAACAATAACACCACGAGCAACAATATCACGAACAAAATGATACCGAACATCAATGTGTTTTGTTCTCTCATGAAACATTCAATCTTTTGTAAGGAAGATGGCACTCTGACTGTCACAAAATACTGTACTGATTTAAAGGTCTTCATTGAGTTCACTAAAGAGTCCCTTCAACCAAATAGCTTCTTTACAAGCCTTAGTAATCGTCATGTACTCAGCTTCAGTGGTAGACAAAGCGACTGTAGTTTGCAAAGTGGCTTTCCAACTGGTTGCACAACCTCCGATTGTAAAGACATAACCTGTGAGAGATCTTCTTCTATCAAGGTCCCCAGTAAAATCAGCATTAACATATCCAATGACTCCATCTCTAGTTCTTCCAAACTGTAAGCAAACATCAGTAGTACCTCGTAAGTATCTTAAAATCTACTGAACTACTTTCCAATGTTATTTACTAGGATTCGCCATGTATCTGCTAACTACATTGACTGCATAAGATAAATTTGGACGTGAACAAACCATAGCATACATGAGAGATCCCACTACACTAGAGTATGGAACACGTGACATGTACTCAATCTCATCATCTGATTGTGGAGACAAAGCCAATGAAATTCTAAAATTGGCTGCTAAAGGAGTACTAACGGGCTTAGCACTCTGCATATTGAACCTGCAAAGAACTTTCTCAATGTACCCCTTCTGACTTAGGTACAATTTATTTGCTTTTCTATCTATGAGAATCTCCATACCAAGTTTCTTTGCTGGTCCCAAATATTTCATCTCAAATTCTTCACTTAGTTGGGCTTTGACCTTTCTTATTTCTCCTTTATCTTTCGTTGCTATCAACATGTCATCAACATAAATGAGTAGATACATAAAAGAACCATCACTTTTTTTCTTAAAGTAAACACAACTGTTAAAGCTACTTCTTTTGAAATCATGAGAAGTCATAAAGGAATCAAACCTTTTGTGCCACTGTCTTGGTGACTGTTTCAAACTATAAAGGGACTTTTTCAGCAAGCAAACATAGTCCTCTTTTTCTGAGACTGTAAATACCTCTGGTTGTTGCATGTAAATATCCTTCTCAAGTTCTCCATGAAAAAATACAGTTTTTACATCTAACTGCTCAAGCTCTAAATCATGCATGGCCACAATACCAAGCAAATCTCGAATCGAACTATGCTTCACAATTGGGGAGAACACATCTGTGAAGTCCACTCCTGGAATTTGACTGTAACCCTTTGCAACAAACCTTGCTTTATATCTGGGTTCTTCAAACTTTGCTTTATATCTTGTTCTTCAAACTTTGCTTTATATCTGGGTTCTTCAACTCTTGGAGTCTTGATCAGTGTGTCACAGTCTTAAAATTTATAATGAGAATGATCGAGCCTAAAAACTAACTATGACAATGATTGAGGCAAGTGTACCTATCGAACAGTAGTATAGCTTAGTGGCAAGACCGGATTGTAACAACCCAATTACGACCCTAATCGGAATGGTGGTTTTGGGACCACGAATCCGAGTTGGAAAAATATTCTAATATTATTTTTCGTGTTAAATATTTATGATTGAGTATGTGCTAAAATTTCGTGAATTTATTTGCTCTTTGGTGTGCTTAATTTAAGAGAGAGGATTAAATTGCAAAAGGATGATAAAGGTAGCTTTTATTTAATTGGGGTGGCTAAATTGACTTGTCTTTTTCATTGTGGGGATTAATTATGCAATTGTAAAAATTCTATTTAGAGTGGACGGCATCATGTTCCACTATGCAATTTGTTTATTGAATTTTTATTAGATAGTGGAGGAATAATATCATAAAATAATAAACCACCATTGCATGTTCATCTTTTTACCTCTCATTGCCAAAACCACTAGAGAAGAAGAAGAGAATAAGCTCTCTAATATTCGGTCATCTCAAGTCAAAAATTAGGTATGTATGTTTTAGATTTTTTGATGATTTTTGCATTTTTAAGATGGTTATTAAGAGCTTTACATAACCCATGTAGTAATTTGTATTAGGGTTGTGATTTTCATGAGAGGCCATGGATGAAAGCTTAATGTTTTTGTTGATTAATGGTGAAATAATAATGTTAGGTGATAGATTAGTGAGTTTTGTTTTTACATTTTTGATGAAATTGAGTACAATAGAAGTTACGGTTAAAATAAAAAAGTTGAGGGATTAATATGCTTAACAATTAGTTTGTATGGTATTATATGATCCTTAGGATGGTTCGGCTTTAAAGGGTGTATGTCCAATTTACTATAAATTGTGAGGTTTTATTTAGGGACTAAATCGAATAGGTTGGAAAAGTGAGGGGGTAAATTAGTAAATTACTAAATTTTGTGTTTATGATCAAATTGAATGAGTATAAGTTTAAATGAGTTTAAATTGGAATCATTAGATCAAGGACAAAAGGAAACCGGAGTGAATCGGGGAAATGCTAAATTAAACGAATAGCCGGGAAGCGTGATTCGACAACTTTCGAGGTAAGATTTAAGCAATTGAGTTAAATTGAATTTTATTTTACAATATAAACTTTTACTATAAGAAGATAGGTATGTTAATATATATATTGCCGAATGTATCATGGTGTTGGATATAAATTGGCCGAATGTGATGTTGTTTATAGCTTGAACATAATTGCATGAAAAGGGCATTTGAATGTTAATAATGTAATTAAATTATGTGGGATATTAAGCTTGATGTGATTGATTTTAAATGGATTGGTTGAATGCTTGATGAAAATTTGGCCGAATGTGATATAATATTTGGATAGAAAATATTATGGACATATCTTGGTGTATGTAATTATATGTGATTCAGTGGATTGGTTTTAATTTATATGTGTATGCAAATCGAATGAACAACAAGTTATGAAAGGCACTGAATGTGCGAACATAGCACCGAGCACTAAGTGTGCGAAATCGGTTATAAAGCATTATGTGTGCGAACTATTAAAGTAACAGCTCTACGTGAGCGATACGTTACGGGAAGTTGGCACTAAGTGTGCGGAAATGTTAAGTAACGGCTCTATGTGAGCGATACGTTACGGGAAGTTGGCACTAAGTGTGCAGAAATGTTGAGTAACGGCTCTATGTGAGCGATACGTTACGGGAAGTTGGCACTAAGTGTGCGAAAATGTTAAGTAACGTCTCTATGTGAGCGATACGTTACGGAAAGTTGGAACTAAGTGTGCGGAAATGTTAAGTAACGGCTCTACGTGAGCGATACGTTACAAAAGTTTATATTTAAGGATGCAGGTAAGAGGTTCGTTAAATGACCTTAATTACAAATGTTACTATGTATGCGGAAAAGATCGGATAATGTAACGTATATTATGCATGAATGGTTAAGTTGTGAAAGGTATGTAAATTAAAGGTAGGTGATATACATATATACTTATTATATTGAAATTTATGGTAACTTGAAATGGTAGTATAAGATTTGGTAATTCGTAGATTTGTATGCAAATTATCTATTATATGATGATATAGGGAAATAAGTATAAGTATGGTTGTAAATGTATTTGTATTTTTTTTATGTTACTATGAAATTCATTCTTGAATATTTAACCATTCGGCAAGGGGATGACAAAAAGGGTTTAGTCTTGAAGTCTTAAATTAGCCTTTTTGATTAAGAATTGTTTAAATCTTACTAAGCTTTGGAAGCTTACTTCGAATGTGGTTGTTTGCGTATTGTAGATTTCTTTTTGGTGCTCATCTCGTGCTCATGGATCTTGGCTGAAGCTCATCACATTATCATCAAAGTTTTTGGTACTTCTTTTGTTCATAAACCTAAAGTCTATGGCATGTATAAGCTAGTTACATTTTGGTAGATTTTGATGTTGTAATTACAAACCATGCGAAAATGGCTCATTATAAAGTTTAAGTTTGTACATATTTGATCATGGTATATATATGAGATGTGCCTAGTAAGCTTTACGAGTATTTGGTTGAGTTGATTATGATTTTAAACATGTTTTGATAGTAATATGCTTTTAGTTATGAATGTAATAATTTGCACTTATGTATTTATATACCAAAGGTGATTTATTAACGAGCAAATTGAAGTGTATTTACTTGTAGATATTCGGCTAGGGCTTGTTTTGGTTGGAATTCTAAAATTCTTCTTATGTGATATTATGTTTGGTCAAGAAATTACATTCTATAGACTAAGTCATGACATCTATGGAATATTGAAAATAAGTTGTTTATATGATTTAGATAAAATTTTATATTGAAATATTTAGTTTTGACATGTACACGTGTTTTGTAAATATTATTTATAATTATGGATAAATAATATATTATAGGTTATGTATGCGAGTTGTACATATATTAAATTAAAAAGTTCATGTGAGTTTGAATGAGAATGGATATTATATGTTTGATTTGGGTATAAGTTTATTGCCTAAAGTGTTCGGTACTTAATTTGTAGAATGAAATTTAGATGGGTGCATATACGGCCATTTTGGTTTACTTACCAAATGAATAATGACTTATAATTTTGATCTAGCTTAATTATTTTAGTTTATATAATGTGATTGATATTAATTCGTGATGACTGGTTTATCGTAATATTATTCCTTAAGTATTATAATCCATGTGACAGAATGAACTTGGTGGTTAGTTTAGTAACACCTCGTAACCCTATCCGGTGACGGACACGGGTTAGGGGTGTTACATTTGATTGGTATCAGAGCTACGGTTTAGTCGATTCTCGGACTAACGTAGTGTGTGAGAGTCTAGCTATACATGCCATATTTTGTGATATGATAATGTGATGACTTCTTACAGTGAACTGTATTCGTTACTCTTATATAGTAATGGATCTTGATCCCGAGCGAGACGTAGCTGATGACGTCGAGAGTGTGGCACCCGCTCCCGTGCAAGGGACCGCGCCAGAGGAATCTCGACCGACTACGAGTAATCTGGATGAGGGGGCTCGACAAGCCTTCTATAGTATGATGAATGATTGGTTTGGTCAGTATATACGAACCAATCCAGCTGTTCAACCACCCCTGAATCTGAATGTTCCCCCTACAGTACCGATGGTACCCCCGATTGTTAATCTTGAAAGAGTAAACAAACTTCCAGTTGATCGTATCAGAAAACATGGGGCTCAAGAATTTAGAGCCGAAGATGATGATGACGCAGAGCGAGCTGAATTTTGGCTTGATAATACTATTCGAGTTTTTGATGAGTTGTCTTGCACATCCGATGAGTGTCTGAAGTGTGCCATATCCTTATTAAGGGATTCTACCTATTATTGGTGGAATACTCTCGTGTCGATTGTTCAAGAAGGAGAGTTACAGGACTTCTTTCAGACGGAATTTCGTAAGAAGTACATAAGTCAGCGCTTCATAGACTCCAAGCGTAAAGAATTTCTCGACCTCAAACAGGGCCGTATGACTGTGTCCGAATACGAGTGCAAGTTTGTGCGACTTAGTCGCTACGCTCGTGAATGTGTTTCATCTGAGGCTGCTATGTGCCGGAGATTCGAAGATGGTCTGAATGAAGATATAAAGCTTTTGGTTGGCATTCTTGAAATTAATGAGTTTGTTGTACTGGTTGAACGAGCTTGTAAAGGTGAAGAGCTGGGGAAAGAAAAACGGAAAGTTGAGCTTGAATCTAAAGATTTCCGAAAGAGACCTGCGAGTAAATTTTCACAGATGGCAACGAAGAAGTTTAAGAATGATGGTAGCCGATCCAAACCTAACACCGAGATTTCTATACGAGAACGACCACCAGTGAGTTCTCGGGCTACATCAGTTGCTAGTGTTGGCAATACTAAATCGAGCAAACCTGAGTGTCAGCAGTGTGGCAGAAGGCATTTTGGAGAGTGCTGGGGTAAATCTATTGCTCGTACTTGTTATAGGTGTGGCTCGCAGGATCATTTCATTCGGGATTGCCCGGAGACCGCTGAAAAGGGTACTGCTCAGAGTGCGAGACCGAGCGGCACTGCAGCTAGAGGCAGACCATCTCGTTTTGGGGGAGGTAGGAGTGGTACACAGAGGGGGACGACAGATGCAGTTATTCGATCAGATGCCCGTGTACCAGCTAGAGCTTACGCCATCCGTGCCAGAGAGGAGGCCTCATCTCCAGACATCATTACCGGTATTTTCACTCTTTTTGATACTAGTGTAACTGCTTTGATTGATCCCGGCTCAACTCATTCATATGTGTGCGAAACATTAGTATCTAGTAAGACTCTACCTGTTGAGTCTACTGAGTTTGTGATTCGGGTTTCGAACCCCCTGGGTCGATGTGTACTAGTTGATAAAGTGTGCAAGAACTGCCCTTTGATGGTTCGAGATTTATGTTTTCCGGCCGATCTGATGCTATTACCTTTCGATGAGTTCGATATTATCCTCGGTATGGATTGGTTAACAGTTCACGACGCGGTAGTGAATTGCAGACGAAAGGCTATTGATTTGAGATGTCAGAATAATGAGATAATTCGAATAGTGTCTGCAGATTTGAATAGATTACCGGCTGTGATATCTTCGATGTTGGCTCGACAGTATTTGAGAAAGGGTTACGGAGCTTATCTTGCATTTGTGATTGATAACAAGGTAACCAAAAAGAAGATTGAATCTGTACCGGTTGTTAGTGAGTATCTAGATGTGTTTCCGGAGGAATTACCGGGATTGCCACCTGTTCGTGAGGTAGAATTTGGTATTGAGTTAGTGTCAGGGACTACTCTGATTTCGATAGCTCCGTATAGAATGGCACCGACTAAATTAAAATAGTTGAAGGCTCAGTTGCAAGAATTGACGGATAGAGGTTTCGCCGACCGAGTTTCTCTCCCAGGGTGCACTCGTTCTATTTTGTGAAAAGAAGGACGGAACTTTGAGAATGTGCATTGATTATAGGCAGCTCAATAAGGTGACAGTTAAGAACAAATACCTGTTGCCACGTATTGACGATTTATTTGATCAGCTTAAGGGAGCCTCGGTGTTCTCAAAAATTGATCTGAGATCAAGATATTATCAGTTACGAGTTAGGGAGTCGGGCATACCGAAGACTACTTTTCGGACGAGATACGGTCATTTCGAGTTCTTAGTGATGCCGTTTGGACTCACTAATGCCCCTGCAGTTTTCATGGATTTGATGAATCGAGTATTCAGACCGTATCTAGATCGGTTTGTGGTTGTATTCATAGATGACATACTGATCTATTCGCGCGACGAAACCGAGCACGCTGAGCATTTGAGGCTAGTGTTACAGATTTTGCGTGACAAGCAATTGTACGCAAAATTCAGTAAATGTGAGTTTTGGCTGAAAGAAGTCAGCTTTTTAGGGCATATCATTTCAGCATCGGGTATCTGAGTTGACCCGAGTAAAATCTCGGCTATACTTGATTGGAAACCTCCGCAGAATGTTTCTGAGGTTCGTAGCTTTCTAAGACTTGCCGAATATTATAGACGCTTCGTGAAAGGGTTTTCTATGATAGCATCACCGATGTCAAAGTTATTGCAGAATGATGTTAAATTCGAATGGTCAGAAAGGTGTCAGAAGAGTTTTGATCAACTGAAGACCTTACTAACGGAAGCTCCAGTGCTCGTTCAGCCAGAATCGGGTAAAGAGTTTGTTATTTTCAGTGATGCATCTTTAAATGGGCTGGGTTGTGTATTGATGCAGGAGGGTAAAGTCGTAGCCTACGCTTCGAGACAGTTGAAACCACACGAGAGAAATTACCCGACGCACGACCTTGAGTTGGCCGCTATAGTTTTTGCTTTGAAAATATGGCGTCATTACTTATTCGGTGAAAAATATCATGTCTATTCGGATCATAAGAGTCTTAAGTATTTAATGACTCAGAAGGATTTGAATTTGAGACAGCGATGATGGTTAGAACTGTTGAAAGACTACGAGCTTGTGATTGATTATCACTCGGGAAAGGCTAATGTAGTTGCCGATGCACTTAGTCGAAAGTCACTTTTTGCTCTACGCCCAATGAATGTGGATATAGCTATGACCGATGATGGTGTGATCATTACTGAGTTGAAAACTAGACCATTGTTTGTGCAGCAGATTCGAGAAGCCCAAGAGTTTGATGAAGTTTTAAAAGCAAAAAGGGATCATTGGGGTTCGTGTGTGGATTCAGATTTTCAGATAGATGCTGAAGGGTGCCTACGGTTCAAGAATCGGATATGTGTACCTAAGAACCCTGATTTGATTCAAATAATTTGTGATGAAGCTCATAGTAGTAGATTGTCGATTCATCCGGGTAGCACGAAAATGTATAACGACCTGAAAACGCATTACTGGTGGCATGGCATGAAACTAGACATCTCAGACTATGTGTCGAAATGTTTAATATGTCAACAAGTGAAAGCTGAGCATCAGGTGCCATCGGGACTACTTCAGCCAATTATGATACCTGAGTGGAAGTGGGATCGAGTCACTATGGACTTCGATCGGGTTTGCCTTTGATGCCAAGTAAGAAAGATTCAATCTAGGTTATTGTTGATAGATTGACAAAATCGGCTCACTTTGTTCCCATGACGCATGATTTCGCTCGATAAATTAATTTGAGTTGTACTTATCGCAGATTATGCTGATTACACGAGTACTGTCTCTATTGTGTCGGATAGAGATCCGAGGTTCACATCGCGGTTTTGGAAGAAATTGCAGGATGCTTTGGGTACTAAATTACACTTTAGTACGACTTTTCACCCTCATCGGATGGTCAATCCGAGCGTGTTATTCAAATTCTCGAGGATATGTTGAGATGTTGTGTTCTTGAGTTCGAGTGCACGTGGGAACGATACTTGCCTTTGATTGAATTTGCGATATAATATGACTTTTAGTCGAGTATTAAAATGGCACCTTACGAGGCATTGTATGGTCAAAATGTCGTACACCGCTATATTGGGTGAGCTAAGTGAAGGCAAGATACACGGGTTGACTTAATCGAGAGAGAGAGCGAGAAAGTTAAAGTAATTCGAGAAAGTTTGAAAGCCGCATCGATCGCCGGAAGTCGTGCGCGTATTTAAAACGAAAAGATATAGAGTTTCAAGTGGGTGATCGAGTGTTCTTGAAAGTATCGCTGTGGAAAAAGATACTTAGATTTGGTCGTAAGGAAAATCGAGTCCGAGGTTTATTGGGCCGTATGAGGTTATCGAGCGTGATCGGGGCGGTTATGCATGATTGAGGTTGCGCATGAGTTAGACAAGATTCATAATGTTTTCCATGTGTCAATGCTTTGGCGATATAGATCCGATCCTTCACATGTGATCAGTCCATCAGAGGTGGAAATTCAGCCCGATTTGACTTATGAGGAAGAACCGATTCGCATCTTAGCTCGTGAAGTAAAAGAGTTGCGAAACAAGAAGATATCGCTGGTTAAAGTAATGTGGCATAAGCACGGGGTTGAGGAAGCAACCTGGGAAACCAAAGAATCAATGAAAGAGCGTTACCCACACTTATTTGCTGGTAAGGTTTTCGGGGACGAAAATTCCTTAAGGGGGGAGAGTTGTAACAGCCCAATTACGACCCTAATCGGAATGGTGGTTTCGGGACCACGAATCCGAGTCGGAAAAATATTCTAATATTATTTTTCGTGTTAAATATTTATGATTGAGTATGTGCTAAAATTTTGTGAATTTATTTGCTCTTTGGTGTGCTTAATTTAAGAGAGAGGATCAAATTGCAAAAGGATGATAAAGATAGCTTTTATTTAATTGGGGTGGCTAAACTGACTTGTCTTTTTCATTGTGGGGATTAATTATGCAATTGTACAAATTCTATTTAGAGTGGACGGCATCATGTTCCACTATGCAATTTGTTTATTGAATTTTTATTAGATAGTGGAGGAATAATATCATAAAATAATAAACCACCATTGCATGTTCATCTTTTTACCTCTCATTGCCGAAACCACTAGAGAAGAAGAAGAGAATAAGCTCTCTAATATTCGGTCATCTCAAGTCAAAAATTAGGTATGTATGTTTTAGATTTTTTGATGATTTTTGCATTTTTAAGATGGTTATTAAGAGCTTTACATAACCCATGTAGTAATTTGTATTAGGGCTGTGATTTTCATGAGAGGCCATGGATGAAAGCTTAATGTTTTTGTTGATTAATGGTGAAATAATAATGTTAGGTGATAGATTAGTGAGTTTTGTTTTTACATTTTTGATGAAATTGAGTACAATAGAAGTTACGGTTAAAATAAAAAGTTGAGGGATTAATATGCTTAACAATTAGTTTGTATGGTATCATATGATCCTTAGGATGGTTCGGCTTTAAAGGGTGTATGTCCAATTTAGTATAAATTATGAGGTTTTATTTAGGGACTAAATCGAATAGGTTGGAAAAGTGAGGGGGTAAATTAGTAAATTTTGTGTTTATGATCAAATTGAATGAGTATAAGTTTAAATGAGTTTAAATTGGAATCATTAGATCAAGGACAAAAGGAAACCGGAGTGAATCGGGGAAAAGCTAAATTAAACGAATAGCCGGGAAGCGTGATTCAACAACTTTCGAGGTAAGATTTAAGCAATTGAGTTAAATTGAATTTTATTTTACAATACAAACTTTTACTATAAGAAGATAGGTATGTTAATATATATATTGCCGAATGTGTCATGGTGTTGGATATAAATTGGCCGAATGTGATGTTGTTTATAGCTTGAACATAATTGCATGAAAAGGGCATTTGAATGTTAATAATGTAATTAAATTATGTGGGATATTAAGCTTGAATGTGATTGATTTTAAATGGATTGGTTGAATGCTTGATGAAAATTTGGCCGAATGTGATATAATATTTGGATAGAAAATATTATGGACATATCTTGGTGTATGTAATTATATGTGATTCAGTGGATTGGTTTTCATTTATATGTGTATGCAAATCGAATGAACAACAAGTTATGAAAGGCACTGAATGTGCGAGCATAGCACCGAGCACTAAGTGTGCGAAATCGGTTATAAAGCATTATGTGTGTGAATTATTAAAGTAACGGCTCTATGTGAGCGATACGTTACGGGAAGTTGGCACTAAGTGTGCGGAAATGTTAAGTAACGGCTCTATGTGAGCGATACGTTATGGGAAGTTGGCACTAAGTGTGCAGAAATGTTGAGTAGCGGCTCTATGTGAGCGATACGTTATGGGAAGTTGGCACTAAGTGTGCGAAAATGTTAAGTAACGGCTCTATGTGAGCGATACGTTACGGGAAGTTGGCACTAAGTGTGCGAAAATGTTAAGTAACGGCTCTACGTGAGCGATACGTTACAAAAGTTTATATTTAAGGATGCAGGTAAGAGGTTCGTTAAATGACCTTAATTACAAATGTTACTATGTATGCGGAAAAGATCGGATAATGTAACGTATATTATGCATGAATGGTTAAGTTGTAAAAGGTATGCAAATTAAAGGTAGGTGATATACATATATACTTATTATATTGAAATTTATGGTAACTTGAAATGGTAGTATAAGATTTGGTAATTCGTAGATTTGTATGCAAATTATCTATTATATGATGATGATATAGGGAAATAAGTATAAGTATGGTTGTAAATGTATTTGTATTTTTTTTTATGTTACTATGAAATTCATTCTTGAATATTTAACCATTCGACAAAGGGATGACAAAAAGGGTTTAGTCTTGAAATCTGAAATTAGCCTTTTTTATTAAGAATTGTTTAAATCTTACTAAGCTTTGGAAGCTTACTTCGAATGTGGTTGTTTGCGTATTGTAGATTTCTTTTGGGTGCTCATCTCGTGCTCGTGGATCTTGGCTGAAGCTCATCACATTATCATCAAAGTTTTTGGTACTTCTTTTGTTCATAAACCTAAAGTCTATGGCATGTATAAGCTAGTTACATTTTGGTAGATTTTGATGTTGTAATTACAAGCCATGCGAAAATGGCTCGTTATAAAGTTTAAGTTTGTACATATTTGATCATGTTATATATATGAGATGTGCCTAGTAAGCTTTACTTAGTATTTGGTTGAGTTGATTATGATTTTAAACATGTTTTGATAGTAATATGCTTTTAGTTATGAATGTAATAATTTGCACTTATGTATTTATATACCAAAGGTGATTTATTAACGAGCAAATTGAAGTGTATTTACTTGTAGATATTCGGCTAGGGCTTGTTTTGGTTGGAATTCTAAAATTCTTCTTATGTGATATTATGTTTGGTCAAGAAATTACATTCTATAGAATAAGTCATGACATCTATGGAATATTGAAAATAAGTTGTTTATATGATTTAGATAAAATTTTATATTGAAATATTTAGTTTTGACATATACACGTGTTTTGTAAATATTATTTATAATTATGGATAAATAATATATTATAGGTTATGTATGCGAGTTGTACATATATCAAATTAAAAAGTTCATGTGAGTTTGAATGAGAATGGATATTATATGTTTGATTTGGGTATGAGTTTATTGCCTAAAGTGTTCGGTACTTAATTTGTAGAATGAAATTTAGATGGGTGCATATACGGCCATTTTGGTTTACTTACCAAATGAATAATGACTTATAATTTTGATCTAGCTTAATTATTTTAGTTTATATAATGTGATTGATATTAATTCGTGATGACTGGTTTATCGTAATATTATTCCTTAAGTATTATAATCCATGTGACAGAATGAACTTGGTGGTTAGTTTAGTAACACCTCGTAACCCTATCCGGCGACGGACACGGGTTAGGGGTGTTACACGGATTGTCGAACCCAAAGGAACCGAAAGTACTAATACTAACTTTCTTTTTATTATTTAGCCTTAAAACTGAAGTGAATCGGTTTAATCTAGAAAATTAACTAACTACTAAGCTAAAGACGATGAGACAAAAAGAATGAAATTAGGGAAATACTTGTGGGAAAAACCAATTGATTAAAACAATACCCAAGGAAGAATCCACCTAGACTTCACTTGTTATCTAACTCTGAACCATACGATTCATTCATTTGACTTGATCCGTAAGATTCCCTAATGTATATTAACCCCTCTCTCGAGGCGACTAACGTCTAACCCTAGGTTGATTAATTGATATCTCTTTCTAATTAAAACCCCTAGAATCGCATTAACTCGATCTATGGACTCCCATATTAGGTTTCACCCTAATCCGACAAAATCTCGTCACCCTATCTCTAGGCGTGCGATCAACTCCGCTTAATTATGCTAGATCTACTCTTAGGCAGGGACTTTTGCTCCTCCACCTAAGCACATCAAACTTGAATTAATATCCCGAAAATATCAAAACAAGAATTAAGAACACATAATTAAGAACAAATCAAATATTTATCATATAGTTCAACAAACGATAACAAGATTCATCTTAGATTTTATCCCCCTCAGGTATTTGAGGGTTTAGTTCATAATGATAATAAAATACATCTCAAAAGAAAAGATAAAACAAAACATAAGAAAAAAAACTCTAAAACCCCCTGAAGAAATTGAAGAGAGATCCTCCGTCTTGAGTATAACTCTGGCTTCTTGAGATGAATCAATTGGCTTTCTTCAAGTAATTTCCACAATTCTGATCTTTCTGGCTCGGCTCCTTGGCCTAGCTGGACGCCCCGACAGAGGGATTCTGTCGAACTCCCGCTTAAGTTGTCCCCTAGGGTGTTTATATAGGCTTTGAGATGCCTTACTTGGCCTCCAAGTATCCTAATCTGACTTAAATTCCTATTTAGGTGTTTAAATATGCTTTGGAATGTGTTTTTTTGCCACCAAGTATCCAAATCCGAGTAAAACTCCTCTTCTCCGCGGCAGGGGCACGGCCATGGCACACGCCCGTGTAAAACGTGGCCAGGCCGTGTTGGGTCAATTGATGAGGCACGGCCATGTGGTCTTGGGCCCAGGCCGTGTCGATTTCGTGATCTGGCCCATTTGGCCCGTTTTTAGCCCGTTTTCCATTCTTTTCCTCCTTCGGTGCTTTCTTGAGTATAAAACATGAAAACAAAGGATTAAGAGCACCAAATTACATGATTCAAGGCTTAAATCATCCAAAAGCATGCTAAATGTGGGCTTAAAATATGTTACTATTACGGTTTATCAAATACCCCCACACTTAAGCTTTTGCTTGTCCTCAAGCAAAATTCTCAACTTATAATTAAAACGAACTTCCCTCAATTCATAATATTCATCAATAGTGTTTCATCATAATTCAAAGATAATTTATACATGGATAATTCAACTCAAAGATTCCTAAAGATTCAAACAATCTAAGTCATACCTTTGTAGCACAAAACCTAGGTGTTTCCCCTCATCTAAATAGTTACCTCTTGTTCAAAAATCGACAAGGATTGACATCCTCACTAAAGATTCACTCAAATCACTCGAGGTGTTTAAGGTTCAAGAAAAAGAACTCAAAAGTCAAACATGAAGAGTTAATCCCATAGGCTTGCATGAAAATCAAATCTCCACCACTGTAATATGAGATGATACACAAATCAAAAGGTCTTTAACAAGGTTGTAACGGGGCTTGGGTTAAAGGTGTGGATAAAGGCTGAATTAGAGGGTTAGAATCGAGATTGACCTGACAAATTTACCTAAACAGAGATAATGAACTGAATATAAGTAATTACATCAATTGAAAACTAATAATACTACTATTGATAGTACTCTAATACGAGCTTCTTCTTTAATAATTAGAGTTTAAACGTATAAGCTCACATAATCATAAAACTAATGATGAATATACTTCTTTTTTTTTAGAACAAGTCATAAATACATAATAAAGGATGAATCTACTTCTTGAAATAAATAGGCAATCGATCAAATCAAATCTCGATATAAGGGTAGTCAAAAGGGATGGTGATAACAAATACAAAGGGTTTTGGGTTAGTATTAGTGGGTGAGTCAATAAAAAGGGTTGTTAGGATCAACAAGGTTCACTAAGGGTTAATTATGAAGGTCGGTTTTTCATGGAGTAAGTGGGTTAAATCCTAGGTGCCTTTATCATCTCTGTATATCAAATCAAAGGTGTGGTCTCGACATGTATAATCGATGCAAGTTCTAGAATTACAAATCAATGTTGACACACTCATAATCAATAAAGTGAGCAAGAAAAAGAATATATGCTCTATAAGGCTCAAAATCTCACAAAATTATGGGTATTTTGACGTCAACCTCATAAATTTCAAACTTCAAAGTAATATTCAAATTCAGGTAGACAACCTAGAAAACTTTTAATTCTGAAAAATAGACTTATCATGCTTCATTCTCTAGTATCCTTCAAATTTAATCATCAATGCACAATTATCAATGACTTAATCCAAAACATATCAAAAAATCATAAATCAAAGGAAATTTCATTTTAATCATAATATAAGAAAATTATTTTAGAACAAGGCATAATTCAGGGATTTTCAAATAATACTATAGTTAACCCCCCCACACTTAAGATGTACATTGCCCTCAATGTACAAGGATAGATAATAGCTTATAGTAAGAAAATCACAAGAGAGGGGGAGAAGTGAAACTTCCTGAATTTTGGATGCAGAGAAACGTAGGGAGTACCTCGAGCTGTTTGACTTGAATCCTCAAAGTAGCCGGTCTGATTTTATTGGATTCCTAAGCTAAATCTAAATGCCATGGAGAAAAAGAAGAAAGTAATAACAATAAAAATAAGAATAAAAGTAAATAATGAAAAATGAAAGAAGAAAGAAGAAAGATAACGGGAAAAGGAAAGGAAGAAGGGGGTTTAAATAGAGATGCATTCCATGCCCGTGTTCCTTCCTATGGTGCCCACACGGCCACGGCCACGGTCGTGTACAAGGCCGTGTGGGTATGGAAACCTACGCCTAAATATGAAAAGAAATAAAACAAAACTAGTTAGTAGCATTAGTGCTAGGGTTGCCTCCCGAGAAGCGCTCATTTATAGTCTTAAGCTAGACTTTACCTCTCATTTGCATAATCATGGTGGTTTGAGGAGGTGAAAATCCTTTTTCATGCGATCAATTCAGTTATTGATATAAAGTTTAAGTCGAGTAGTGTTTACCTTAAAGGTGCTGATTTTAGGACTAGTTACCTCGACTGTTCCATCTGGGAAGATTTTGAGTACCTGATCTTTTATCTTAAGCTGGGTTGTCCCATTATTAAGTTTGTCGTGGAGTTGCCTCGTTTTTGCTTCGTGTATTTTTAGTTCCTCTTTGAAGTGTGTCTTCCACTCGTCTAGTTCATCGATCCGAAGCCTTCGTTCTTCATGAATTTTTTTTTATCGTCACGAGGTCTAGGATCTGGCGTCTGCGAAAGAGCTTCTAGAAATGGCAAGTTAATATGAAAATTCTTTGGAAGTTTAAGAGACTTACCGACTTGTTCCTCTGTGCCATCTCTCCTTAATGCTTCGGGATATGGTATGCGAGGTTGGTACTCTTTAATTACCGGTTTTGGCTTTTTACTTCCTTCCTCAACCTTACCTTCTTCTACCACATTCTCTTGCCTTAAATGAGGCTCATCTAACCCTATATTATCATGAGTTGATATGGCTTGAATCTACTCCCTTAGGTTAGTTTCAGTGTTGCTTGGCAATCTACCTTGTGGTCGTTCCGTCAAGATCTTGGTGATTTGCCCAATTTGATCTTTGAGCTCTTGTGTCGATGCTTCTTGTTTTTCAAGTTTTGTTTCTATACTTTGGAAACGTGTTTCTGTTGCTGCTATATATTTTGTCAGCATCTGTTCAAGGTTCGACTTCTTTTCTTGTGGGTACTGCTGCTGTTAGAAATTTAGAGGGTGTTGTTGTCTTTGATTTCCTTGATCACCCCATGAAAAATTGGGGTGGTTCTTCCAACCTGGATTGTAGGTATTGCTATAAGGGTTATTTTTATATATGAAATTATTACTTACATAGTTCATTTGTTCGTCTTCTATGCCATGTCCGTAGGGTGGGTACTCAGGATTCGCCACACCTCCACTTGTTTCGTACTGCATAACGAGTTGTACCTGCAAGGAATTACACAAACCATCAAATTTTTTAGTTAACACATCTACCTGATTCGATAGCATGGTTACTGCGTCGAGGTTGAAAACATCGCAGCTTTCGTGGGCTTTGTCCTCGTGACTTGCCACTGATAGTTATTTAGGGACATCTCCTCTATAAATTCGTAAGCTGCTTCAGGTGTTTTATTATTCAGAGTTCCACCGGCTGCTGAATCGATCAACTGCCTAGTTGAGGGGTTCACACTGTTGTAAAAAGTTTGGACTTGTAGCCACAAGGGTAATCCATGGTGTGGGCATCTTCTCAATAGATCTTTGTATCTCTCCCATGCATCGTAAAGTGTTTCTAAATCCATCTGCACAAAAGAAAAGATATCATTCCTTAATTTGGCCGGTGGAAAATATTTTTATAAAAAATTTTCGGTCATTTGTTCCCATGTAGTAATTGATCCTCGGGGAAGAGAATGCAACCACTGTTTAGCTTTATTCCTCAAAGAAAAGGGAAATAACCGAAGTCGGATGGCATCATCAGAAACGTCATTAATTTTAAAAGTGTCGCAGAATTCCAAAAAATTCGCTAAGTGTGTGTTAGGATCCTCATCCTGCAAACCATCAAACTGAACGAACTGTTGTATCATCTGTATACTGTTAGGTTTCAATTCAAAATTATTTGCAGCAATAGTAGGTCTAACAATGCTAGATTCAGTACCAACTAAACTAGGCTTAGCATAATCATACATAGTTCGAGGAGCTCGATTTTGGCCATCTCTCGGAGGTAGCAGATTATTTTCACTATCTCTTCGATGGTATTGATGATGTTTTCTTGCTCTTCTTCTCAGATATTGTAAACTTCGCCTAATTTCTCTCCGGCCATGAAATGGTTGTTTTCGATCTCACTATCGTAAATTAAAGGTCCTGTCGGGTTCCTTCTAGTCATAAACTAGAGGTACCTACAATGAGCAAAGACTAAATTTTAGAAAGATAAAAATAGAAAACAAAATAAGAGTAAAATTGCAGAAAATAAAAATGGCTAAAGTAATAAAAATTGAGTGTTCTTAATATTTGGTTCAAGAACGGCGCCAAAAACTTGATCGGTGTGTCACAGTCTTAAAATTTATAATGAGAATGATCGAGCCTAAAAACTAACTATGACAACGATTGAGGCAAGTGTACCTATCGAATAGTAGTATAGCTTAGTGGCAAGACCGGATTGTCGAACCCAAATGAACCGAAAGTACTAATAATAACTTTCTTTTTATTATTTAGCCTTAAAATTGAAGTGAATCGGTTTAATCTAGAAAATTAACTAACTACTAAGCTAAAGACGATGAGACAAAAAGAATGAAATTAGAGAAATACTTGTGGGAAAAACCAATTGATTAAAACAATACCCAAGGAAGAATCCACCTAGACTTCACTTGTTATCTAACTCTGAACCAGACGATTTATTCATTTGACTTGATCCATAAGATTCCCTAATGTATATTAACCCCTCTCTCGAGGCAACTAACGTCTAACCCTAGGTTGATTAATTGAAATCTCTTTCTAATTAAAACCCTTAGAATCGCATTAACTCGATCTATGGACTCACATATTAGGTTTCACCCTAATCCGGCAAAATCTCGTCACCCTATCTCTAGGCGTGCGATCAACTCTGCTTAATTATGCTAGATCTACTCTTAGGCAAGGACTTTTGCTCCTCCACCTAAGCACATCAAACTTGAATTAATATCCCGGAAATATCAACACAAGAATTAAGAGCACATAATTAAGAACAAATCAAATATTTATCATATAGTTCAGCAAACGATAACAAGATTCATCTTAGATTTCATCCCCCTCAGGTATTTGAGGGTTTAGTTCATAATGATAATAGAATACATCTTAAAAGAAAAGATAAAACAAAACATAAGAAAAAAAACTCTAAAACCCCCTGAAGGAATTGAAGAGAGATCCTCCGTCTTGAGTATAACTCTGGCTTCTTGAGATGAATCAACTGGTTTTCTTCAAGTAATTTCTACAATTTTGATCTTTCTGGCTCGGCTCCTTGGCCTAGCTGGACGCCCCGACAGAGGGCTTCAGTCGAACTCCCGCTTAAGTTGCCCCCTAGGGTGTTTACATAGGCTTTGAGATGCCTTACTTGGCCTACAAGTATCCTAATCTGAGTTAAATTCCTATTTAGGTGTTTAAATATGCTTTGGAATGTGTTTCTTTGCCACCAAGTATCCAAATCCGAGTAAAACTCCTCTTCGCCGCGGCAGGGGCACGGCCATGGCACACGCCCGTGTAAAACGTGGCCAGGCCGTGTTGGGTCAATTGATGAGGCACGGCCGTGTGGCCTTGGGCCCAGGCCGTGACGATTTCGTGATCTGGCCCATTTGGCCCAATTTAAGCCCGTTTTCTGTTCTTTTCATCCTTCGGTGCTTTCCTGAGTATAAAACATGAAAACAAAGGATTAGGAGCACCAAATTACATGATTCAAGGCTTAAATCATCCAAAAGCATGCTAAATGTGGGCTTAAAATATGTTACTATTACGGTTTATCAAGTCCCTTCTTTATTTTTAAACACCCATTTACAACGAACAACCTTTTTACCTTTAGGAAGTTTCACAAGATCCCATGTTTTATTTTTTGGAGTGATTTCATCTCCTCTCACATAGTAAACATTCACTTTTCTGAGTCTTCACAGCTGACCGCCTCAGAATAATTAGATGGCTCTTGGTTTGCATCTATATCTTCATCCACATTTAAAACATAAGCAACTAGATTAGCTTCGGCATACTTCTTTGGAGGTTTAATTTCTCTTCTAGTTCTGTTTTTGGCGATAGAGTATTGTGGTGAAGAAGCAACTCTATTCTGAATTTTTATACTGGCTTGAGGAGTCGACTCTATTGTAGATTCTGAATTAATCTGATGCTCCACCTGCTTTTAATTTTCTTTATTGGAAGAGTCTTTAAGAGATAAGTTAGGTAGCATAGCAGTTTCATCAAAAACAACATCTCTGCTAATCACAGCTTTTCTATTTTCAGGACACAATAACTTATACCCTTTTACTGTAACAGCCCAGTTTAGACCCTAGTCGTTATAGTGGTTTTGAGACCATAAATCCGAGGTTAGAAAAAATATTTTAATATTATTTTCTGTGTTTACAGTATGTGATTGAGTATGTGTGAAAATTCTGTGTGAAAATTTTATCGTTTGAGTGTCGAATTGTGAAAAAGGACTTAATCGCATAAAATACAAAAGCTGTGTGCTAATTGTTAAAGTGCTTATTTGGCATGGCTTTTTAAATGAGAAGTCCTTATGTTGTAATTAGACCTTTGATAGTGGAGATGAACATAAATGGCCATTAAAGGAATGAATATATAATGTTTTAATTAAGGGTAAAATGGTAAATGGCATATTAATGTTATTATAATTAAAACAAAAGAAATTAAAGGCCATTTCTCATCATATTTGGCCGAAAATATCAAGAAAATAAAATAAAAAAGATTAAGCTAGGGTTCGACACTTGCATAGCTCAATCAAGGTATGTTTTGAGCTCGATTTTTGATGATTTTTACGTTTTTGTGATCGTTGCTTTGTGTTCTATCAATCCCATGTCTTAATTTTAGAATTTGATGATGATTTTGAGATGTGCCATTGATGAATGCTTGAGCTTTGTGATAGTTTATGATGAAATATGAAAGATATGTGATAGATTAACATATTTTGTCTTTGAATTTTTGTTGAATTTGACTATTTTGGGCTAAATTGTGAAAATGAGAAATTGGAGGACTAAAATGTGAAATAAATGAAATATGTGGGTTTGTATGGACATGAGGAAAATTCGGCCTAAGCATGGTAGGATGAAATTGTGTGTATTTTGTGATTTTATGAAATAGGGACTAAAATGTCAAAGTGTGCAAATGTGAGGGCTATTTTGTAAAATGCCCTAAATATGTGTTGTTGGATAAAATTGAATGATTTGGTGAATGAATGAGCTAAATTTTAATATGTATAGATCAAGAAAAGAGAGATTCGGATCGAGATCGAGGCAAGAATAAAGTGCTCGATTGATCGACTTGAATCGTGTTTTTAAGTCCGAGGTAAGCTCGTGTATAATACAAATTGTATAAATCATATTTATGTGTTATGAAATGATTGAATATGTGGTTGATGAAATAGTAATTTTATATGTGGATTTGAAAGATGTGGCATTAAGTGTGCGTAAATAGAATTGATACAGTGGTAAACGGCACTGTGTGTGCGAAATAATGAAAGCATCTACTATATTGATTGGCACTGTGTGTGCGATACCGAGTTAAATTTAGTTTAATGTAGAGGCACTAAGTGTGCGATGTTATTAAAGCTTCGGCTAAGAAATTGGCACTAAGTGTGCGAGTAAATCAAATGGCTAAAGAAGATCGAACGATTTGTGGTGTTGAGCATTGAGTAGTAAAAGCAATAGTTAATTAAGTAATGGCACAGGTATGTTCGGAACCTATGTGGTTGATGATATCGTATATGGATGATTATGTGAGTAATGACTATGGATGAGACTATGTATTATTGTGAATTGTACCAAGAGATAGTCAATTTTGTATATTGAAATTGAATTGTTAAGTTAAATGTATTATATGTAGAACTTACTAAGCTTTTAAGCTTACTGTGTGAAGTGTTTCTCTGTTTTACAGTGTCATTAAAGTTAGCTCGGATTCGGGGATCTCAGCGACTTAATCACACTATCGGCTATCTATTTTGGTACTTTTGGAAATTGTATATATTTGGTATATGGCATGTATATGCTAGAGATTATGGTATGTTTTGAAGTGTATAAATCTTGCCATGTGATATGGCTTGATAGTTTAATGATTTTGGTATATGCTTTGGTATGTGTAAAGGATGGTTAATATGTGTATGTGAGTTATATGTGAATGATCATTTTGGCTTAAATTAGTAAAATGGAAATGGTATGTTTCATGTTTAAATTTAGTAAGGATTGAATGATGAATGGATTATATGATTTGGGTGTGAGATTGATACTTTGGATAGGTATGCTTGAGTTAGAATTGAGTATGGAAATAAATGTTAAGTTTTTGGAAAAATTTCGTATGTGCTCGGTTTAGTCTCGACCCTTTTCCAATACATGTTTAAGGTCTCGTAGACCTTATTAAGGGACTTAATGACATTGATTGATTATGTTTTAATGATGTATGAATAATGAAGGTTAAATGTTATGATTTGATCGGTAATGCCCCTTAACCCTATTCCGGTGATGGATACAGGTTAGGGGTGTTACATTTACACCAGCTTTATAACCAAGAAAAACACATTTAATGGATCTCAGTTCCAATTTTCCATTATCAACATGAGCATACGTAGGACACCCACATATCTTTAAATCAGAATAGTCAGTAGGATTACCAGACCATACCTTTTGTGAAGTCTTTTTCTCAATGGCAACGGATGGAAATCGGTTGATCAAGAAACATGCAGTAGAGGCTGCTTCGGCCCAAAACGACTTCCATAAGTTAGCATTCGACAACATACATCGAACTTTCTCCATGATCGTTCTGTTCAACGCCGCTTTGTTGTGGAGTATGGCGAACTGTCAAGTGTCTCACGATCCTTTCTGGCTTGCATAGTTTATTAAACTCATCAGAACAGAACTCTAAGCCATTGTCTGTGCGGAGGTGTTTTATTTTTTTTCCTGTCTGTTTTTCAATCATAGTTTTCCAAGACTTAAATATGGAAAACACATCATTTTTTTTGCTTCAGGAAGAACGCCCAAATTTTTCTGGAAAAATCATAAATAAAAGTTAGCATATAATTAGCTCCACCTCTCGAAGGCACTCTGGATGGCCCCCACAGATTAGAATGAATATACTCAAACCTTCCCTTCGTGTTATGGATTCCTCTAGTGAATTGAACTCTCTTTTGCTTCCCAAAAACGCAGTGCTCACAGAACTTTAGTTTGCAAATCCCTTGCCCATCAATAAGTTCTCTTTTGCTCAATTCTGAGGGTTTTTTTACCTATATATTATAAAAATAAAAAAATTACTTAAATGGTATGTTAAATAGATTATGTACCAAAATGGTACATCCAAGCAAGTGGAGGGTGGTGCATAAGCGGCACCACCCTAAAATACTAACACATTTGACTGAAAAAAATAATATTTTAATAGTGGTGCCTAATTGATAGGCGGCACCACTTTGTCTAGAATGGTATAGAGAAGGTATTTTATACAAAAAGGGTATAGTGCTTATCTGATAGGCGGCACTGGTGACCCCTATCTGATAGGCGGCACCAGTACCATTTCCCCCTGCCCCCATCTGGCTCAATATTAGTATTTGTTAAAAAAATAGCAGAACATAAGGAAGAAGAGAGGGAGAAAAGAAGAAAGAAAGAAAAGAGAAGAAAGAAAATGTATTTTTATTTTTATTGTTATTTTCAAATAGAATAGATTATGATAAGAAAAAAATATTTTGTTAGTATTATCTAGTTTGTTTAGTGTTATTTTTATGTTTGGTTTTAAAGTTATTTTGTTTATTGTGATTTGTTAGTAAGTTTTATATTTAGATTAATTATTTGTTTAAGGTTTATTGTGATTTGTTAGGTTATGAATGTTATGTTTAATTTTTATTTTAATATATTTGAAAGTTTTTATGTTAATAACTATTATAAAGTAATTGTTAGTTAGTGATAACAACAGAAAAAAATAATAAATACTGAAAATATTTCTGTCATAGATATTGTTAGAAATGGCAATAAATTTAATATTTCCTGATGAGATAATAACTTCAGCACAAAGGGAGAAAGTTGATAAGATGATGAGAGAATTGCAAGATTACAGAATGAAACGAAGACATCGTTCAACACCTTATTACCGTAAATCATAAGATGCAAGAAGTGTTATGGAATGGTCATGAACTGATTAGAAAGAATAACGTGCAATACTTAACCCTTAGAGGGACATTAATAGAACGGGAGCATCAAATCATTTTAGACTAACTTTGGAAGACATTGGTACCACGAACCTATTGGAATCTAGTTATATACTTCGTGAAGTTTATAATCTTTTATGGACCAAGGAAAATAGCGAGACAAAGTGTAGGTTCACGAAAGTTGAATGGAAAGCAAAATGTGTTTGACATACCATGGATGGATAAATTAGTTGTTAGGAAATTACCAAGAGAATTTCTAAATTCAATACCCATTATAAAGATTGAAGAGGAAGAAGATCCTTAGGAATTTCCAAATTAGATTGTAGAAGATGAATTTTAAGAGAATTCAGAATTTAATATAGAGAATTTCCTAGAGGAAGATACATGATCGGAGATGGAAGAAAACGTAGAAATGAAATTAAGTGGTTAAATGTAAAGATAAATGTTGTTCATGTAGAAAATGAGAACTGAAAAAGTCTGAGCTTATGAATGAAAAAAATTGCATATTGATATAATTTTGCTCTTTTTTTATTCATTAAATTTTTTATGTAAGTATTTTTATGCTGTTCAAAATTGTTTTGAGAATTTCTGTTTATTTTTTAACAGATTGAGTATTAAAGATGGATAATCAGTTTTTCGTATGCGTTTATTTCGATGGAATAATCTTGACAACAACCGTTGGATGTATATTTGAATGTCGCCAACAAATAGCAATGAGATTTAATAGAAATGTCTCGTTCGATGATATGAAGGAAATGATTAGTGCAAAAATTGTTAGACGTTGTGGGAGAAGGATCTCGAAAATTTTCTACAAGTTTTCAGTTTCGACAGATCCCATCAAATTCACCGAAATGGAACTTGTAGACGATGAAGACGTGGAAACAATTATTGCTATTTATTGTGGGAATCGGAGTGACCAAAATGCACCGATTCAGTTATTTGCTGAGTTAGCTGGTGTGGAGCCAACTGAAGATCTCACTGCATTAGGTAAAGAATATGGAGCTCAAGAACAATGTATGGTGGCTCCAATATCGTACGTTGATAGTGAATAGACTATACGTGTGATCGATATCGATCTTAATGTTGCACCCGATATTGATGTGGTTGGTGATGATGGATACGATAGTAGTGATCCTTGTGATCATGAGGTCGATAGTGATAGTGATCCCGATGTGGACAAGGTCCCCGATGATATTGATGACGAAGACGTGAATGGCGATGAAAACATTAACGCGTCTTTAGTCGGGAACCAGATTCGACGTATTGTGATACACAATAATCCTAGGCCACACATGTCACTCATAAACCTTGATGTGGTGCACGTAGCCGAGTTCCCAGAGTACCCTAAAATACTACCTGCTCACCAGCTGGCCGTAGATTTCGATCTTGAGGAGTTGTTCGTAGGCCAGAGATTCAAAAGTAAAGAAAAGTGCATATTTGCTATTAAGCGGTATAGCATGAATATATCAGTGGACTATAAAGTCGCAGTGTCTAAACCGACATTATATATTGGAGAGTGTTGGAAGTCGGCGGAAGGCTGCAATTGGTGGGTACGAGCTGCATTTATTCAGAAGTCGCAGATGTGGGAGATATGAAAATTTGTTGGGCTTCACACATGCACATCAACACGTATGACAGAAAGTCATTGAAAACTTGATTCCAAAAATATCTGTACGTGTATCATGCCAATGGTGAAGGACATGCCGACCATTAAAGTTTTGGTACTAATTGTCGAAATGCAGGCACGATTTCAGTATCGAGTATCATACCAAAAAGCATGGATAGGTAAACAGATGGCAATGGAGTAATTTACGGGGATTTTTATGCATCGTACAATGAGCTACAGGGATGGATAGCCGCTATGCTAGAGTACGTACCGAGGACTGTCATTGAGTTACAGACACAAATTTATTACAGCCTGGATGACTAACTACAACTGGGAAAAAGAATTTCCCATCGAATGTTTTGGATGTTTGATCCATGTGTGTGCGTATTTCCCCACTGCAAGCCGTTTGTGCAAGTAGATGGGACCTGACTATACGAAAAATATACACAGATCCTACTTCTTGCGGTTGCTCAAGAAGGGAACAAGAACGTGCTCCCGATAGCATTTGCCATCGTAGATAAGGGGAACATGGAATCGTGGGAATTCTTCATTACCAACCTGCGGAGGTATGTTATTAGCAATGATAATATTTGCATCATCTTCGATAGAGGGAAATAATTAATTGCCGCCATTAGGCGTTCTGGTGTGCCATGGAGACCCATTTATTGCATCCGGCATATCGCAGCTAACTTCCATTGAGATTATAAGAATGCAGACTGGCGGAGACAAGTTGTGAAAATGGGTAAATGATAACCTTATCTTTTCAATATAAGTTTTAATGTTTTAGGGAAATACTGTAACTTATCTTTTCTTAATACATATACAGTGCACAAGCTAGAGCCACACATTTTCCGCCAAAAAATGACTCGACTTGAGAGTGACATGAAGGGTCAAACAAACACATCTTTCCGACAGTGGTTGAGTACCATGAAGCCGTGGCAATGGGCTCAAAGTTTTGATGAGGGCTTTCGCTATGGTCATATGACTACAAACTTGGTGGAGGGGATCAACTTTGTGTTGTTGAAAACATGACATCTTCTGATTTCATCTGTCTTCTCAGCTACATTCTACAGGTTGACTACCTTGATGCCAAGAATGGGTAATGTTGTAATGTTGCAATTAATCTAATTTATGACCACAAAGTTTGTTCTAGGTTTTAATGTTGCAATTAATCTAATTAAATAAATACAATGCTTGTCTTTTTCTTGATTTATATTTTTTTAAAATAAAAAAAGTACAAACTTTGTAATATTTAAATTACAAGAAACCCTTAAAATTGATGGTGTGGTCTTAGGGGTATATTTCTGCGGGGGTCAACGTTCACGTTGTGGGTGATCACGGCGATCAACATCCTCTTCAGTCGTAGGTGGGGTGTGCGAAACACGAAAGAAAATCATATGCCCCTAATGCCATCGATGAACTTGAGTAGGGAGGAGTGATGTACTGCGGTGGATACGACCTAGGAGGAGTGGAGTAATGCAGTGGATACGAGCTGGGATGAGTGTTGTATTGCGGTGGTACTGGACTAAAGATATCAAACCCGGAATGATATATGTGTCCTGACGAGCCCGAGAAATAGTCATTGACTCGCAACTCCGGATGATAAGAACTATCCTCGGAATGTATATGCGACCGCTTGGGCTCGGGCTCGGGCTCTAGCTTTGGCTCTGGCTCTGGCTCTGCTTCTAGCTTAGGCTCTGGCTCGTATGCCCCAATTCGGTGCATGTGCGGGGGGGGACTACAATCAACTTCCCACCAAGTAAATATGGTTTTCCCGTACTAGAGTACCATTGTATCTACTCTAATGATGGTTGCGAATCGAAAGAAATATCCATCTGAGGTCTCTGAGCCATCCGATTATCCCACACTACAATATATTTCTGGTGCACAACCCCCTAATTATTTCCATGTTTTCCTCTCTTGTTAATCTCGTGAATCTTTCCCAACTGCATTGGCGGAGTCGGGATATACTGGATGCAACCAAACTGCCGGAGTACTCGATCCCCATTATACCACTTGACTGTCTGGAAATTGATAATTGGTACGTTAATGCATTACATGTGAGAATGAATGTGGGCAGATGAGGGTATAACAGCTGCAATTTTTGGTCTCTAATACGGCATCCAGATAAACTGCACGATTATTAACATGGTTAAAATTTAACACGGTTCGTGTAAGATATACAAAGTAATTACATGTCACGAATATTGAAATAGCTTACCCCTTCCCCGGCATGTTGTTCAATCATCTGACGATATATCGGGACAGTGTATGACCTCCCGATACCCGGATTGGTACTCCATCTATGAAAACAAATTACATGTTATAATAGTATCATTAGAATAATATCATTAGAAAAAAAATGTCAATTAATTGTTATAACAAGTTAAATTTTATCACCTGTTCACATGTGGAAATAAGTATGCTTGGTGCCTAACCGATGCCAAGAATGGCATCCGATAAAGAGCCCATGACTGCAGCAATATGAGGCATTCGCCTATATCTACCGCATCAAGCTTTGTCGTCCAACAAAGCTCACGATACAACATAGCCAAAATTGCAGAACCCCAACTATACGAGTGAACATTCTGCAAATCAGTTAATAGGGGTAAATACATCAAATGAACCCTATTCTTGTTCGCATCTGGCATCAGTACACCCCTTATAATATGGATAATGTACGCTCGAGCTGCGCACATCACTTTCTGCTCAGTTGCATTAATTGATAAATGTTCAAAATTTGCTTTCAGCCATGAAAATCTCAAACCCGTAAATTTGGACTCAGCATCGTTGGGCAAGACTCCTTGTAGGCTATAATAAAAGGCAGCCGGCTCAGTTATTGTACTTACACCCGTTACGGCACTCCCATTGATTGGGAGCCCAAGTTGCAATACAACATCCTCCAGAGTGACAGTGCACTCCTCACACGGCAAATGAAAAGTGTGGGTCTCCGGGCGCCAACGCTCGACCAATGCAGATATTAAATCGTACCGCAAATCAAACGTCCGGATCAATGCTGCTGACCCGAATCTGGCTAACTCCAAGTATGGCATCAGTCGTTCATCCAGGGGATATCCTAAACCATTCACCCGACCTCTCAATGAGCAGTACGAGCCCTGACACTATTAAATTACAAAAAAATAGTTATTATAACATAATTTATTTCCGTAAATGACGTAGAACATTTTTTAAAGGAACCTGTTATTAACAAATAACAATATATTACCATATTATTAACTGTGTTTGATATGTGATCATCGTTCTTAATCAATGAACCCATTGCGATACCTGCAATTTCAAAATAAATTTCGGTAATTAATTTCTAAGTTTGATGCATTTTAAATATTTATTAAAATACTTAAATTTTATATATTGCTTTTAATTACAAAAAAATACCAAACAGTTTTGTCCACATCATATTTTTTAGTATACTACATTAACAAAATAAATATATCTTATAAATTCAAATTTCAACTCAAACTCCAACTCAATGGTCCCATTCACAAATTCCATCTCAATAGTTTAATCTTTTACCTACATAAAAAACAAAAAAATTGTATTAAAATAATAAAAATAACATGCCAATAAAAAAAATATAACAAAAACATAACATAAACTATCTCAACATAATAAATACGAATATTATTATTATTATTTAAAAATGATAATAAGTAAAATGTATTGGTTTAAAATATAATATATATAATAATATGCAAACTTAATTATTGTCAAAAAATATATATATATTTTTTTTTTGCATAGAAGGATTCAAAAGAAGTTTCATTTATAATATTTATAAAAAACATAAAATAAAATTTAAAACATAAACTCTTATTCCCAATTATAAAATCTTAAAAAATTAGAACATATAAACTATTATTCCTAATTTATCTCATAAATTCCAACTCAATGGTCCCATTCACAAATTCCATATCAATGGTCTCATCTTTTACCTACATAAAAAATAAAAAAATTATATTAAAATAATCAAATAACATGCCAAATAAATTACATAAAAATAAATAAATATAATCAACCTAAAACACACATAACAAATAAATTACATAAAAAAATAAAACATTCTTTATACATAACATAAATAGGCTTTTTTACTTCAATTAACATTAAAAATAACTTATGAATGAATGAAAATATAAAATAAATACAAACATACCTTAATAGCTCTTTTTAACTACATAATACCTTACAAAAATAAAATTAAAATTAAATCCAAATTAAATCAACAATAACAGCAATAACAAATTAACATTTATTTATAACAAAAAAAATTACTAAATAAAAAAAGTACCTTTTATGATTTTTTTTAAACACAAAATCTTCCCTAAACAACAATCTCTCATTTCCTTTTCTATTTATTTTTTTTCCTTCTCTTTCTCCTTCCCTCTCTCTATTTTGCTTCTCATTTTTTCTTTTTTTTCCCCTTCTCGCTCTCTTCTTCCTCTTCTTCTCTTCTTCAAAGATTTTCTTCTCTCTTCCGGAAAAAAAATGGGACATTGGGGACCTTATAATGGTCCAAAAAAACACAACTCACGGGCATGCCATCCGACCCGTCCCATTGCTGACAAGCAACAGGTGTGCCGCGTGGAAACGGCGTGACCAGGGGTGTGCCGCCTCTCCAATAGGCATGACCAGCTGGTGCCGCCTCTCCAGTAGGCATGACCAGTGCTGCTCAGTTGTCCTGTTCCATCTATGATTGCGGGTTGGGTTTTGGGTCGGGTTTTGTTCGTATACGGGTCATATTTGCCCCGTATTTCTTTAGGTGCCGCCTATTTAGTTGCCATTACTAGTTTTTTTAATTATTTTTCAGTCAAATGTGTCAGTAATTTAGGGTGGTGCTGTCTATGCACCACCCTCCACTTGTTTGAATGTACCATTTTGGTACATAATTTATTTAACATACCATTTAAGTAATTTTTATTTTTATTTTTATAATATATAGGTAAAAAAACCCCTCAATTCTGCCATGCCATTCTCACACATATGCCTTAGGTGCATATGCCAAAGTTTAGTAATATAATCATTTGACAAGGAAGAGGAAGCCACATCAGCATCACCAGTAACAGTAGAACCCTACAAAACATATAACTTGGCAGTCTTTCTCTACCCTTTCATCACAACAAGGGAACCTTTGGAAATATTCAAAACCCCACTTTCAGCTGTGTATCTGTACCCTTTTGAATCAAGAGTACTCAACGAAATTAAATTTCTCTTCAATTTTGGAACATGTCACACGTCACTAAGTGTTCTGACAACTCCGTCAAACATCTTAACTTTAATCGTTCCAACACCTGCAATTTTACACGAAGCATTATTTCCCATCAAAACAACACCTTCAGACACTGTTTCATAAGTTATAAACCAATCCCGATTGGGACTCATGTAAAAGGTGTAGCCCGAATCAAGGATTCACTCCTCGCTCACTTTAGAATTGTTGATAGAAGCGACTAGAAGTTTACCATCGCTATAGTCTTCTACAACATCAGCTTTACCAGATTTTTCTAGTTGTTTTCCCTTTTGATTCGCAGCCTCTCTTTTGATCTTGTTCTGCAGCTTATAACACTCAGATTTAATGTGCCCTTTTTTCTTGCAGAAGTTACAAGTTTTACTTCTGTTTGAAGGCTTTGATCTACCTTTAGATTTACCGCGAGGATTTCGTTCATGTGTCCTTCCACGATCATCATCAGTATTTCAATCTTGTCTCCCACGAATAATGAGACCCTCTCTGAAAGTTGGGTTTAACCACAAGATGCTTCATCTTATCATACGAGGTCAAAGAATCACAAACCTCATCAACTGTGAGAGACTCGCGGCTATATAAAATCGTGTCTCTAAAGGTTGAATAAGACGGGGGCAACAAACAAAGTAGAATCAACCCTAGATCTTCCTTATCATACTGAACCTCCATGGCATCCAAGTTTGAGAGAATTTCTTTAAACACTGTTAAGTGTTCGTGCACAGACGCACCTTCCTCCAAATGATGAGCATAAAGACGCTGCTTCATATACAACTTGCTGGTTAGAGTTTTCGACATATATATTTGTTCCAGCCTCTTCCATAATGCAGCGACGGTCTTCTCCTTCATCATATCCTACAAAATTTTGTTAGACAAATGCAGATGTAATTGTGTTAACGCCTTTCGATCATTATGCTTCTTCTCTTCATCCGTTAATGTCGAAGGCATCTTATCTATCCCTAGCAGGGCATCCTCCAAATCCATCTGCGCAAGAACTGCTTGCATCTTAATCTGCCACAACACAAATCTGGTGTTGCGATATAATAGTGGAATTTCATACTTCAGAGACGCCATTACCGTGATCGAGATGAACAACCCGGAAGTTCGGATACCAATTTGTAAAAAAATAGAATGTCGGTAATGACAATATATTGCAAAGAAAAGAGAAATAAAAATAAATAACACAAATTTTTACGTGGAAACCTTTTCGGGAAAAAACCACAGGCAGAGGAGAAGAAAATTCACTATGTCGAATTCGAATGATTACAAGAGGAATAAACTATGTCTATTTATAGGCTTGTAAAACCATATTCTAATAGGAGTGTAGTAAGATTGAAACACTTTATTCTAATCAATATCAAATAGATGGAGTTTATTCTCAAATAAAATAAAAGAAGTGTAGTTCTATATGAATTTTAATTTTATTTTATTTTACCACTGTATTTTATTTAAATAAGGATTTGGGTCACTTATTTCTAACAATTTATGTATGCAATATATAAACATAAAATGGTGTTATATCAATAATTGTGTTAATAATTTACAAGAATCGGATGAAATTAAAATTTCATGTATAAAATTGCACAAAATCAAAGTTCATATATACATTTGCACATTAAATTGTAGTTCATGTATAGTTTTGATATTTATCCCCTTTTAAAAAATATGTGTAATTTCTCTTAAATACAGTACAAAAAATATACGATATATTTTTTTATGTGTGTGGTGTTGCCTGACACGTTAGTGGTATCGGTGTGATTTTAAAAAGGGTAAATTATACCAACAGTCACCCAACTTTGGGGTAACTGACAAAACGGTCACCTAGGTTTCATTTCAGTCACTCAACTTTTGAAAAGTTACAAAACAATCCTTTTTTTTCGTTTTCCGTCACAGACGTCACGGCAAAGTGACATGGCAGGTGACGGCGTCGTTGGTGTCAAAAAACCGTCCAGCTGGCCGGTTACTCTCAATAGCACAGCCCTACCAACACATTTTAGGGTCTGCCAAAAAGAAGAAGAAGAAGAATAAGCAGAGGAGAAGAAGAAGAAGAAGAAGAAGGAGAAGAGGAAAAATGGAGATGCATGAAGTGATTCCGGTGTGCTATTGTGGAAACCCAGCCAAGTTGAACACATCTTGGTCCAATGACAACCCAGGTAGGAGGTTTTTTGGGTGTAACAAATTTAGCTCTGGATTTCGAAAACCATGTCGATTTTTCAGTTGGTTTGATCCGCCATTGACGCCCCGTTCATGAATTGTGTTGTTGGGTCTTCTGAAAAAAGTGAGGACATTGGAGGATGCAAGGAGGAGGGAGAGAAGAACCTGTTTTTTGGTGCTTGTATTTGTAACTATGTTGTTTTTTTTAAACCTTAAAAATCAGCTTATGTTGTTGTTGTTAGCATTGAAAACCAGCTTATGTTTTGTAATTTTGTTGCTGGTATATTGTTGGTTATATTGGTATACTTGGCTGCTGGCTGCTGGTATATTGTTGCTTAACATATGTTATACATGCCTGCTAGTATACATGGCTGCTGGTATACATGGCTAACCAGCTCATGTTGTTGTTTAGAAACACTTGAAAGAATTGAAATGGGAAATTTTTGTTGATTACAAATTGTATATTGTTGCTTAACATATGTTATACATGGCTACTGGTATACATGGCTGCTGGTATATTGTTATGTTTTTCTTGCTTACAACAGTTAAAAGATAACAGATGGGAAAAATGATTCCTTGGTCCCATAATTCAAAATGGGGAAAAAGATAACAAAATGACCTAAAATATTAACTTCCATTTTAGGACTTAAGGATAAAGATCCTCTTGTCTGCTTACAAAAACGTTCTTTAACTTAGTTGAGCAAGTATTTTCTGTAACTAAAAGTCAGAACAGCAATACAACACCTTGCAATACCCATTTTCCCTCAGTTTTATGAGTAAACAAACAAGGAAGAATGAGAAACACAATGTTACAATGTTACACTATCAGCTTCTGAAGAAATCAAATAGATGAAAAACACAAATGTATTTCTCAATACTCAAAATGCAGAAGATAAGAGATAACAAACTAGAAGATAATAACATTTTTCAATGTTGATTACAAATGTATTTCTTAATACTCAAAATGCAGAAGATAACAAAAATAGTATGGATAAGAGATAACAGATGGAAAAACACATATGTATTTCTCATATATTAAGGCCAAAATGCCAAACTGTTTACAAAAGGAATTGGGGCAAAATATTGCCAAATTTTCCTACAATTCAACACAAGTGAACAGATGTAAATTGTAGGGAAATTTACAAAAAATTTCAATGACTCTATGCCTAAGTTTATCAACAGTAGCAATCATAGGAAAATTTTCAAAAAAATTATCTGCCTAAGTTAATAGATCGAGAGTGAGCAAATTTACACATTTTCAAAAAGTTAACTAAGTAATTCTCTGGTTTTCGGTTAATCAATGGTCTGTCATGGATGACTCTTGAGTAGAAGGCATCCATCTAATGATGGTTGGTCTTCTCTTCAATGGGAGCTTTTCTCTGGGGTGACTTTTTGCGATGAGTTGGGGCGATGGGTAATCGAATTGAGGTAGCCTGTTGAGTTGGAGTACTCTCTTGCTGATTTGGGGTAGCCTGTTGCTGAGTTGGGACACCAACTTTATGTCTTTTGACCTACAGGAATAAGAGAAATTTGTCAAACAAATTCATAAATAGAAGTATACTAAAACTTAAGGCAAATTGCTTACTGGAATGTTTTGGCCAACTTCCCCTTTGCAATTCCTCTTATTGTGGCCTATTCTTTTGCATTTACTGCACCTCATGTCCACCCCTCTCTTGCTCAACCTTTCTGTTGTTTATGTTTCATCAACTTCTTTCCTTCTCACCGTAGTAGGTCAGCCAGGTGGTCTTCTTAGAGTAGGAGGCAATATTGGCAGCATGTTTGACAAAGAGGCCCATTGTTTAGGACCCCTTACTGGACTTATAAAGTTGGAGTAAATTTGAAGCTGGGTTTGCTTGGTGTACCAGTTTTGTACATAGGTCTCTGGGAACTCATCTTTTAGATGAATGACAGCCAATGCATGCATGCAAGGGATGCCAGTGAGATCCCAATTCCTGCAGGAGCAACAACTCTCAACTAAGTCCACCACATGTTGGCTGCCAGGACTACATTCAACCTGATACTTGTCCCCACCAGCATGTGATGGAACAGACCTAAAAAACAGTAAAGCATGCTTGGTTAAAAAATAATCACTAAAATAACTTTTTGTGCAGCCCCACCAATAATGATACACACACCCCCTAAAAAACAGTCACTATATGCATATTATAAAAAAATACTCACTGCATGCGTATTAAAAATAGTCAACACACCAACAATTACTGCATGCATATTAAAAAACAACATGTGACCAGTAATATGAATTCAGAATAAAGGCAACATGAAGTCAGTAATAAAGGCATCAAAAAGATTAAAAATGGTAACTTTACCTCAAGGATTCTTTTATGTTTACATCCAGCTTTTTCTTGATCTTTGGACACAACATTCCTTTCCATTTGTCAGCTTCTTCTTTCTTCTTGACAATAAGCAACATAATCTTGGTCCTTATTGTTTCCATCATGGTCAGAATAGGTTTCCCTCTTACTTCCAGTATCATCTGTCAGTAAACAACATAAATAATTAGTGAATTGCTAATGATTAGTAAGAAAAATAAAACATAGGGGTTTACCTTGTTAAATGATTCAGAAAGATTATTCACCAACATGTCAGAATGGCTCCTCATTGAGAAGTGAGACCTTGACCAGTGAGTAGGGTTCTTCTCATTCAACCAATCATAAGCTTGCTGATTGTTTTTCCTCAGTTCATCCATGGCATCCTCAAAATCCCTTGTAGTGCTTGCTCTGGCAGCTTTCCAAAGCAAATCTTTCAATTCCTTTGTTTGAAATTGGCATGTAGGTGTCTAACACAGTGTCTTGTTTCTGCATTAGGAAACAACATACATATTGCTTCTAAAAGTCCCTGCAATTAGAAAAAAATAGTTTAATTCTTTGACAATCCCTAAATAGAAACAACATAAAAAAATGAATAAATGGAGTTTTACCTTTTGTTTGTCAGACATGAAAGATATTTGGTACGAGCTCACAATTCCCAAGTCTATTGCAAGCAACTCCAAGAACCAAAGCCATGATGCTTGGTTTTCACTTTCCACAGCAGCATATGCAAGAGGATAGATGCCATTATTTGCATCTATCCCAACAGCTGCAAGTAAGTAGCCACCATAGTAGCCCTTCAAGAAACATCCATCTAAACCTACTATCCTCCTACAACCAGTGCTATAGCCATCTTTGCATGCTTGCAGACAGACATACATCCTTTGAAATAATCTGTTATCCAGATAACAGATTGTTGTTGTTCCCTCATTTTGTGTCCTAACCTCTAACAAATACTCATAAATCTTCTCATATTGAGCTTTATAAGCTCCTTCAATTAATTCCAATGCCCTAAGTTTAGCCCTCCTACATTTGGTTAGTGAGACTATGCAACACAAATCTCTTTTGACATCTTGTTGTAATGATTTTAGAGAATAATCAGGATCAGCAAGGAATTTTTCTTTATAATGTTCACCTATCCAAGCTGAGGTTACATTCTTATTTTTATATACTTTAGAACAAGTATGGTTAGGGTTTGAACTCCTAATTTGCCAAGTCAAGTGGTAGGGTCATTAGGGTTTAGTCTAGAAGCCCATATGAACCAAGGACATTTTTTCATGCATCGCCTTTAACCTTTTTAAATCATTTTTGGGAAACTTAATAAAGTAATTGTTCAACCTACCATACTGCTTGGCAGCTTCTTTTAGACTGTCCTTAGACTTAAATAACATTCCAACCTTAAGTCTAGGATTACTCATGTCAGTCTCTAGGTTGAACTCGAAGCCAATTTTGGCCATCTGAGTCGATTCATGTGCACTATCTAACCTCCCAGAATCATCACTATCACACAGTTCATCTACTCCTATACCATCCATGTTTAAACCATCTAAACTAACTCCTATATCATCCCTATCACTTCCAGATGCATCACTACCAGACACATCACTACCAGACACATTACTACCAGACATGTCTTCTTCATTCTCATTAAGATTGTCATCAATTAAACCTGCCAAACAAAGTACTCATCAATAAAGGTAGACAACATAGGCAGACACTTTAACCATTTCTGTCAAACAATAACCAATACAAAATACCCAATAATTTAATACAAACACAACCATTTTTGTCATGCACATAGCAGACAACAACCAATACAAAAATAATTTAATACAAACACAACCATCAGATATACACAACAAGCATCAGTTTCATAATGGCATTCGTACAATGGCAGATACAAACAATAAACAAAAGTTTGATAATGGCATTAATACAATGGCAGATATACACAATAAACATCAATTAGATAATGGCATTGAAATCCTAAATCAAAATCATCAAAATCAGAATCGAAATTAAAATCAATTTGATTATGGCATTAATACTATGGCAGATATACACAATAAACATCAATTTGATAATGGCAGTGAGTGTTTCAAAATTGAAGTCGAAATCGAAATAGAAATCGAAATTAAAATTGAAACCGAAATAACCCTAAATAACCCTAAAATTGAAATAACAGCATTGAAATCCAAAAAATTTAAAACTAAATGCAACAACTTACCCGTTAAAGTGGATGTAACAACACTGGTACCTTCTCTTCTATTGCCCATTGTCGCTGACAATCAAATACACTGAATGGTTTCTGGTTTCGTCTTCTTTTCTCCCCAAACAAAATAAACAATCGCACCTAAACCTAAACTACATAATCGATTATTGAATCGATTTCTAACCATAAACCCTTCTTAACTGATTCCCAAATCAGTTTCAACCCTAAAAAAAACCCCAAATCACAACCAAAATTTCCCCAAATCGATTTTCATTTTTCCCCCCAAACCCCCTAAACCTCTAATCTGTTTCTAACCCTAAACATTAAGCAATTTCATTCAACTTTTTTCCCTAAACCCGCCCCAACCCGAGCACCCATTAGCTGCTTCGCCAACGTGGCAAGTTAACTTGCTACATCAGTTGGTTAACTTGCGTCGCCGCAATTAGTTAACACCCTAACAGTAATCGTTAATCGATGATTGTTTTGTAACTTTTTATAACGTTGGTGATTTGTTTTGTAACTTTTCGAAAGTTGAGTGACTGAAATGAAACCTAGGTGACTGTTTTGTCAGTTACTCCAAAGTTGGGTGACTGTTGGTGTAATTTACCTTTCTAAAAATAAAGTGGCAGAAAAAAAAAGTGAAAAAAAAATTCTGACATAAAAACTTGTCTTTTCTCTCCTTCACCTCAATCTTTTTTCTTGGATAATTAAATTACATCATGTTTATTAAATTTTATTCTTCAAAAACAATTAAGAAACGTTACGTCAATTTTTCTCGAAAAAGCAAAGTTACTGATTGATTACTATGGAAATAATAAAAGGTTGGATATTTTACCATATTTTGATTTGATTTTTAATGATCTATGATGGTATCGATGCATCTTTATTTTCCCGCTTTTCAGCTCTCTTTTTTTGTTAGATTTAAAAAAAAATTGTTGGTGTCGCCAATGTGTCAAACGGCATAAAAAATAAATTTTTTTTTCATATTTCATTTTTGTTGTATACATAAAAAATACGGATATTTTTAAAAATTTATACCGATGTCGTCAATATGTCAAGTGGTATCACTTAAAAAATTAGTTTTCCTCACGACATTATCAGGTGATGATTAGTGGTAAAGTTTGGGTGGTGTTGCTTGACAATGTGGTTGACACCCGTTGTTACTATAGATTTCAACCCAATTTCGTAATTAATTATTTTTATATTTTTTTGTAATTAATTTTTTTTGTATTACTCTTATGGAAAAACCCTCCATTGGTCCATATTAATTCCATCTTCATCGACTAAATTCGATGACTTAAATTTAAATACACATGTTTAAGGCATTTTGGTAATTTTACCAATTTACCTCGCAAAATGACAAATTTTAATATTTACAATGCGTGATTCACAGTTTTGACAAAAAAATAAAAAAAAATACAATGTTGGTCCAACTTTTTCCACTTTGACCTTCAACTTTTGAATAATTAGATTTGACTTACTAAATTTCACATCTTTACCGTTTAATCTATACTCCAGATTAATATTCAATACATTTCTCTACTATCAATAATATATCACATTTCATTTACCCCGAAAATCCAATATGCTTATTCCTGCTATATCACCGCTTGTTATTATAGTGGTTTTAGCTGTGGTTCAATTTTAAGTAAAATGTTAAGATAAATAAATAATAAATATTTTATTCAAATTTTGTATTAAATTTTCACTCAAAGGTAATTTTGTTGTCTATACATGTGTCAACAGTGATCTTTTTGTTTTAGGAAATTCACACATTTAAGATTTTGATCTCATGTTCTTTTTTTCTTAGTTGTTTTTTAAATTAATCCCTACAATTTTAAGAGTAAAAAAAGTTAATATATTATTTGATACTTATTTTTGGATTCAACGTTTAATTTGGTACTTAATACTCTTTTTTTTTGTCCCAATTTAGTATTTGAGTTTGACTTCAATAGTTACTTTGGTATCCGAGTCTTTTTAAATTGATGCTTGAGTTTTTCTTTGTCAGTATCCAAGTTTGATTTCAATATTCAATTTGGTACTTAAGTTTTTCTTTTGTCTCAATTAAGTTCTTCAAATAGAGGTAAAACTTGTAACTTCTGCAAGAAGAAAGGGCACATTAAATCTGAGTGCTATAAGCTACAGAACAAGATTAAAAGGGAGGCCGCGAATCAAAAGGGAAAACAACCAGAAAATTTCGGTGAAGCTGATGTTGTAGAAGACTACAGCAATGGTGAAATTCTAGTCGCTTCTGTCAACAATTCTAAAGTGAGCGAGGGGTGGATACTTGATTCAGGCTGCATCTTCCACATGAGTCCCAATCGGGATTGGTTTACAACTTACGAAACAGTGTCTGAAGGTGTTGTTTTGATGGGAAATAATGCTTCGTGTAAAATCGAAGGTGTTGGAACTGTAACGACCCAAAATTCGTGGGCACCAAAAAAGTGTGTTATCGGGCCTCCGTCTTAGTAAACCGAGTTAGTAAATAATTATTAGGAGTAATTATGAGTCTAATAGTATGTCTAATTAGGTTTTTATTAAGTGAATTTAGCTTAATTAAGAGTAATTAGCAAAAAGGACTAAAGTGAAAAAAGGTAAAAGTCTAATTAAAGATCGAAAGAAAATAAAAGGGACTAAAATAGCAATTAATCTATTAACAAATAATGAGGCGGCAAATGCATAAAAATCAAAGATTTTTATGCATAAGTAATATATTAAATTATTATTATTTATTATTATGGTTTTATATTAGATATTTAATAATAATAATAATTATTATTATTATTAAACTGATATTATATTATGAAATAAATCAAAATAAAGACAAATGTATGGTGATTAAATTATACAAGTGTATTTATACATTTGTAATAAGTTTATTTAATTACTTTTTACTTAAGTAAATAGATTTTTATTATCTTAAAATATTAAATTATATAAAACAAATAAATTAAATTAAATTAAGACAAGTGTAGGGTGATGATAATGCACATTTGTAATACATATATTGTTTATTAAATAGATATTTGTTATAATATTATATAATATATTAAGTTAATAAAATAAATAAAACAAAGGAAATATAAAAGAAACAAAAGAAAAAGAAACAGAGAAAGAACAGAGAAGCATTTCGAAACAAGCAGGAAAGAAAGAAGAAAAAGAAGGAAAAAAGGAAAAACTAAAGATTTAAGGTTTAAAGCTTTAAAAGGTAAGTCAATTTAGCCCTTTTCTCTTAATTTTAATGTTTTAGAAGCTTTTAAACAAAGTTTTGTTGAAATTAAGTAAAAGCCATGGAAGTTCTTAGGTTTTCAAACATAGTTCATGTTGGATAAATTGTTGAATTAGGGATTAAATTGAATAAATTCTAAGTTAGAATTGAAAAAGGGATTAAATTGTAAAAGAAGCTATAAGTTTTGAGTTTTAGGGATTAAATTGAAATAAATTCGAAATTATGAAAATATGATAAAAATTAGATAGTTAAATGTGAGTTTGGCAGAAATTGAGTAGCAAAAAGGTATGAATTGAGAAAGAAAAATATATAGGTTTAGTTAGGATTAAATTGGAATTAAAGTAAAAGTTAGATAAAAATTTCAGCAATTAAATTGTGTTGTGCTAATGATTGTGAAATTATTTTAATTGTTTGTAGCTAATATCGAGCCTGAAGCATCGGCCCAAAAAGGAAAAGAAAAGATCGTCGAGGATTAAATCTGAAGAGAATTCTGGTTTATATCACTATAATTCAAATTTTATCATTATTATGTGTTTAATTTACTAATTATATGTGGTAACTATTTTAAGGTAAGTGTTTAGTAAAATGATAAATTTATGATTGGGTATTGAAATTGATAATCGATCATCGATCATTGAATCAATTGTGGAATATCAATATTATTTTGAGTAATCGAATTGAATGTGAAATTATCAAGTAATGAATTCTCGCAATATCTTGAAACCGATTGAAATAAGGAAAATATAATTGATAATTGAACTAAGATGGAAATTATCTTGAAAAGTGAATTAAATACCCTATTAACTAGTCGGGCTAGTCGGATATAGTTGGCATGCCATAGGATATGGAAGAGTACGGGTTTTGCCCAAGCATAATCGATCGAGCACTTATGTGCCGACTCATCGTTATTATCATTACCGATTCGATACTTTGTGTGTGAATCGAACATTATTATTCTATTACTATATTTTTATCATTATTACCGATTCGATACTTTGTGTGTCGAATCATTATCACAGTTATCTTATTACTGATTCAACACTTTGTGTGTTGAATATTATTCTTATTACAATTCATCGCTATCGTTATTGATTCTTGCTTAGGTATCGTGTACCGTTAAGGCACAATGTGCGTCTTGGTGTGTTGGTTGGAACAGTGTATCCGCCCAAGTCCGAGTTAAGTTAATAGGGACAAATGAAATAAATTTCTTGATAAAACTAAATTTGAATGACATAGCATATGTGAAAGGTGAAAATTGAAATAAAGAAATAAGAATGGTATGTATATATAATTAAATGATAACATAAAAAGATTGAATTGTTCATTAAGTGATGATAATTATAATGTAAAAGTATGTGTGTGATTTAATGTATTTAACTATAAATTGAATTATAGTGATACCACTGAGTATATGCATACTCAGTGTACGGTTGTTTCCGTGCACAGGTTGTAGAAGTCAACATCTTGAACCAAACATCCAAAGCCGGACCGACTTGATAAACTTTTGGTGATGTATATTTTATTTTGGTAATGTGGCATGTACATAGGATGTGTATAAAGGTTATTATGTTTTGAATATAAATAGTTAAAAATGTTAGTATTACAAGTCTAAGAGTTATAATGAAAGAAGTTTATCCATTTCAATTTAATTAGTACATTGATAAATTTAAATTGATAATATATTGATTGAGTTTGATTATAAGTTATTTAGAATAGAAAATGAATATGTGAAATGAATTGGTTGAATTGGTTATGTTTGAAATGAATACGGTTTTAATTGCAGGGGGTTTTATGTGAAAATAAGCATAAATGCTGTCGAAATTTATAAAATAAAATAAAATTCTGGAATACTTAAACGAGTCCCGTTTCACTTTTAATACATGCTTTAGGCTTCGAGAGTTCATTATAGGGACTTAATTATTAAATTATACTATAAATGTTATTTTATTTGTGAATTATTCGTAAGTTGTCTGATATGTCCGGTAATGCCTCGTAACCCTGTTCCGGTGACGGTTTGAGGTTAGGAGGTGTTACAGGAACAATTAAAGTTAAGATGTTTGATGGAGTTGTCAGAACACTTAGTGACGTACGACATGTTCCAAAATTGAAGAGAAATTTAATTTCGTTGAGTACTCTTGATTTAAAAGGGTACAGATACACAGCTGAAAGTGGGGTTTTAAAGATTTCCAAAGGTTTCCTTGTTGTGATGAAAGGGCAGAGAAAGACTGCCAAGTTATATGTTTTGCAGGGTTCTACTGTTATTGGTGATGCAGCTATCGCTTCCTCTTCCTTGTCAGATGATGATATTACTAAACTTTGGCATATGCGCCTAGGGCATATGAGTGAGAATGGCATGGCAGAATTGAGCAAAAGAGGACTTCTTGATGGGCAAGGAATTTTCCAACTGAAGTTCTATGATCACTGCGTTTTTGGGAAGCAAAAGAGAGTTCGATTCACCAGAGGAATCCATAACATGAAAGGAACGTTGGAGTATATTCATTCAGATCTGTGGGGGCCATCCAGAGTGCCTTTGAGAGGTAGAGCTAATTATATGCTAACTTTTATTGATGATTTTTTCAGAAAAGTTTGGGCGTTCTTCCTGAAGCAGAAAAGCGATTTGTTTTCTGCATTTAAGTCTTGGAAAACTATGATTGAAAAACAGACGGGAAAACAAATAAAACACCTCCGCACAGACAATGGCTTAGAGTTTTGTTCTGATGAGTTTAATAGACTGTGTAAGTCAGAAGGGATCGTGAGACACTTGACAGTTCGTCATACTCCACAGCAAAACGGTGTTGCAGAACGATCATGGAGAAGGTTCGATGTATGTTGTCAAATGCCAACTTACCAAAGTCGTTTTGGGCAAAAGCAGCCTCTACTGCATGTTTTTTGATCAACCGATCTCCATCCGTTGCCATTGCGAAAAAGACTCCATAAGAGGTATGATCTGGTAATCCTGCTAATTATTCTAATTTAAAGATCTTTGGGTGTCCTGCGTATGCTCATGTTGATAATGGAAAATTGGAACCGAGATCCATTAAATGTGTTTTTCTTGGTTATAAAGCTGGTGTAAAAGGGTATAAGTTATGGTGTCCTGAAAATAGAAAAGTTGTGATTAGCAGAGATGATGTTTTCTATGAAACTGCTACGCTACCTAACTTACCCCTTAAAGACTCTTCCAATAAAGAAAATCAAAAGCAGGTGGAGCATCAGATTAATATAGAGTCGACTCCTCATGCCAGTACAAAAATTGAGAATAGAGTTGCTTCTTCACCACAATACTCTATCGCCAAAAATAGAACTAGAAGAGAAATTAAACCTCCAAAGAAGTATGCCGAGGCTGATCTAGTTGCTTATGCTTTAAATGTGGCTGAAGATATAGATGCAAACCAAGAGCCATCTAATTATTCTGAGGCGGTTAGCTGTGAAGACTCAGAAAAGTGGATGTTTGCTATGCAAGAGGAGATGGAATCACTCCACAAAAATAGAACATGGGATCTTGTGAAACTTCCTAAAGGTAAAAATGTTGTTCGTTGTAAATGGGTGTTTAAAAAGAAAGAAGGGACTCCAAGAGTTGAAGAACCCAGATATAAAGCAAGGCTTGTTGCAAAGGGTTATAGTCAAATTCCAGGAGTGGACTTCACAGATGTGTTCTCCCTAGTTGTGAAGCATAGTTCGATTCGAGCTTTGCTTGGTATTATGGCCATGCATGATTTGGAGCTTGAGCAGTTAGATGTAAAAATTGAATTTTTGCATGGAGAACTTGAGGAGGATATTTACATACAATAACCAGAGGGTTTTACAGTCTCAGAAAAAGAGGACTATGTTTGTTTGCTGAAAAGGTCCCTTTAAGGTTTGAAACAATCACCAAGACAGTGGTACAAGAGGTTTGATTCCTTTATGACTTCTCATGATTTCAAAAGAAGTAGATTTGACAGTTGTGTTTACTTTAAGAAAAATAGTGATGGTTCTTTTGTGTATCTACTTCTTTATGTTGATGACATGTTAATAACAGTAAAAGATAAATGAGAGATAAGAAAGGTCAAAGCCTAACTAAGTGAAGAATTTGATATGAAAGATTTGGGACCAGCAAAGAAGATACTTGGTATGGAGATTCTCAGAGATAGAAAAACAAGTAAATTGTACCTAAGTCAGAAGGGGTACATTGAGAAAGTTCTTTGCAGGTTCAATATGCAGAGTGCTAAGCCTGTTAGTACTCCTTTAGCAGCCCATTTCAGACTTTCATCGGCTTTGTCTCCATATGTCACATGTTCCATACTCTAGTGTAGTGGGATCTCTCATGTATGCTATGGTTTGTTCAAGTCTAAATTTATCATATGCAGTCAATACAGTTAGCAGATACATGGTGAATCCCTGTAAAGAACATTGGAAAGCAGTTCAGTGGATTTTAAAATACTTATGAGGTACTACTGATGTTTGCTTACAGTTTGGAAGAACTAAAAATGGAGTCATTGGGAATGTTGATGTTGATTTTGCTGGAGACCTTGATAGAAGAAGATCTCTCACAGGTTATGTCTTTACAATCGGAGGTTGTGCAATCAGTTGGAAAGCCACTTTGCAAACTACAGTCGCTTTGTCTACCATTGAAGCTGAGTACATGGCGATTACTGAGGCTTGTAAAGAAGCTATTTGGTTGAAGGGACTCTTTAGTGAACTCAATGAAGACCTTCAAATCAGTACAGTATTTTGTGACAGACAGAGTGCAATCTTTCTTACAAAAGATCAAATGTTTCATGAGAGAATAAAACACATTGATGTTCGGTATCATTTTGTTCATGATATTATTGCTCGTGGTGATATTGTTGTGAGCAAAATTAGTACTCATGAAAATCCTGCAGATATGATGACTAAGTCACTTCTTATAACCAAGTTTGAGCATTGCTTAGACTTGGTTGGTGTTCATTGTTGAAGTTAAACCCTTAAGGGGTTTTATGGAAGAGGTGGAGAACTTGTTCGTTGAGAGTTCGCGATGAAGAACTTGTTCATTGAGAATTCGTGTCAAGGTGGAGATTGTTAGAATTAAGTGACCTGAATCCTTATTTAAATAAAATACAGTTGTAAAATAAAATAAAAGTAAAATCCATATAGAACTATACTTCTTTTATTTTATTTTAGAATAAGGTTTTTTAAACCTTATTAAACTCCATCTATTTTATATTGATTAGAATAAGGTGTTTCAATCTTACTACACTCCTATTAGAATATGGCTTTACAAGCCTATAAATAGACATAGTCTATTCCTCTTGTAATTTTTCGAATTCGACATAGTGAATTTTCTTCCTCTGCCCGTGGTTTTTTCCCGAAAGGGTTTCCACGTAAAATCTGTGTTCTTTATTTTTATTTTTCTTTTCTTTGCGATATATTTGTCATTACCGACGTTATATTTTTCACAGTATATATGTAGTAATTTGGCTCATGTATGCCCATATGAGTGCTTTTGGTTATTTGGTTCATGCCTTAGGAAAATGGTTGCTGATTTGGTAAAATTAATGTGAATGAAAGGAATGAGATGGCATGATTGGTACGTTTATAATTAAGGATTTGTGATTATTAAATGTGATCTTGTTCATTTTGGTATCTTCTATGTTCATTTTAGAATTTATGTTTGGGATTCAAGGTTGCCTCACCTAACAATGTTATCTTCAAGGTTCGAACCTGTGTTCTCTCCTTGAGAATACAATGTGTCTTATCATTGCACCCAACACTTGTTGGTACCGCTTCAATATATTTTAATTTGGCTTAATGTCTTTTTATAATTAATGTTATTAGCATGTTAAAATAGTTAACATTATTATTTAATTCTATTAAAGTGTTGACATGAATTTTTCTCTCTTAAAAATACCTTACCAACTCATCATATTGATATGATTTTTTATGTTGGAAGGGATGAACCTATATTAATATTTTAATTTGAATAATTAATAGTATTAATGATCTGGATTAATCAATCACATTATAAAAACTGAGGGATCAAGTTATGGAAAATAAAGTAAAATGATTAAATCATAAATTTTAGTATAATAGAAAGACCAAAACTAAAATTTTAAAAAAAATCTTATTAATTTAAGAATAAATGTCATTCTTGTTAAAAAATGTCATTCAAATTCAATTCCAATTTGAAGAAGATCATCAAAATTTCAAAGAAAAAAAAAGAGAGATTATATGTGGTCATGAATGTAAAATAATGTGCGCAAAGAGGAGCTCATTCCATGTATCAGGTAACCCAGGTAAGCACCAATGGATGCAGTCCGCATATGTGGCCGGATCGGCCTGTTGTTCCGGTGTCATCAATTTGCCTTGCCTCGTGGTATAAACTGATGCATGCGCATCTTTCCGATACTCAGAGAGGGTCGTAATGTCGAGGAAGAAGACCGGTACTTTCATGGATTCGGTCACATTAGCTACCATCCGAAATAGCCTATGGTCCGTGCCAACATTCGGTGGCTTAAACACGTTCGTCACTGGAAGCGTTTCTTTAGCACATCGGATTCCGTCGGATTTGTTCCAATCCGAACTCCTGTTTCATGAGGCAGAAGCTATTTATATCATTCAAGTGATAGAACAATGAGACGACATACTATGTAAAAAGGAAGTTTAGTGTTTATAACTTGATATGAAGAGGGGACATGCTCATGAAGTAGACTGAAGTGAACTTGGGATCAACATTTTCTTCAATCCACTTAGCCCATGTCTTCAAAACTTTCCGAAACGCTACAGGCCGCTCGATTTCGTCGTACTCGATCGGGTCTGCATTGAATGATCCTCGTCTGTTCCGAATAAAACATCACAATGAAATGTACTAATTAACTTCATGGATAAATTCTCATGCAGATAATTAAGCTCCATTGCAGTTAATATACTTACAAGACTTTGATATATCCAGTGTTCATCCACCAAATATAAGTGTTGAAAATCAAGTAATTGACACCCTTCCAATCGTTTCCACCATTTTTGATTGATTCAGGCATGACTATACGATCTTTTATGGTGTGTCTCCATGGATTATCTGAATTGGATTCAACCAAAAATGGTGCCCAATAGAACTCTACTGTAGTATTATACTCCTATGCTAGCATTCAAGAAATGTTTGTCAAATCACCGGTTAAAATTATGAATTTCATTCCTTCACAAAATATGAAAGTTAGTACTTTACTCTGATTTTCTGTAATTTAGCCCTCATAATTTATAAAAATTAAGATGTTAGTTCAATTGGCTAACATTACTAAACATTTTTTTGTTAAATTACGGACTTGAAAATATACAATTCAACAATATATATGTAAGGAATTAAGCAACATAAGTTAATGCGTTTACCAAATTTAATTTTGTAAAATACAAGGATGAATTCTGACAAATTAATGTAGAAGGATTAATTTCTTAATTTTACTGAAGTAGAGGGATGGAATTCATAATTAGACTCTAAAATAGCTTAGGGTGTTCGACAATAAAGGAAAATGGAGCGTGGGTTAGCTTTAAATTTTCAATTCATTTTTCACCAAAAAAAAAAAAATCAATTCATTAAGTAATTGGAACCAATTATATGAGTCATTTTCATTATCCCATTTCTTTAATATGCACACCTTTTCATATAATTGCATGTAAACAAATTTGGTTAAAATTTGATTTTTATCCCTCTATTATGTCTAAGTTGAAGATTTAATCATTTTATTTATTTTTTCACAATTTGGTCCTCATAATCTTATAATAGCACTTATTAGTAAAAATAGCTAATTATTCCAATTAAAATGTTAAATTTAGATTATTTTTTTTATTTAAAAAATACTTCCAACACAAAATCCATGTCTGCATAATAAGTATGAAAGGGTGTTTTCACGAAAAAAATTAGATGAATATTTTATTCGAAATAGCTAACATTGTTAACTATTTAGACTAGCAAACAAAATTATAAAATTAGGGGATTAAATTTTGTTAAATTAAAGTACAAAAATTAAATATCAAGTTTTATCATAGTAAAAGGATCAAATCACAATTTGACCAAAACTTTTCTACCATTTCATCAATGCAGTAGTGGGGACAAGTTATCTGCAACTACAATGGAAGACCATTCAAGAATTCTTTGAACTGATTTAGAGATTCTTGAACCGATCTTAATGCAATAATAAAATTATACTTTTAACCCCTAAAAAATTATAATTCTATTTTAACCCCTAAAACAAATTTTGGGTTCCCCTGATTAGAACCAATTTTAATGAGTCATTTTCCAGTATCCCCATATTCTATAATATGCACATCTTTTCATGTAATTGCATATCAAAAAGAGCTTCCAAGACATGCTATTATTTCAACAATGGAGTAATTAAACAATGTTGTCTGCAACTTTAATGGAAAAACCCTTCAAGAATTCTTCAACAGGTTTTAGAGATTAGAAAAGCTATATGCTTCAATGAAACCAGAGATTAATGAAGAAACATACCTCAATGGTGAAGATAACCAGAGAATCTGACATTTTGAGGCTCTTCTTCCCTGGAGAAATTGAGGATTGAAGCAAACAAACCATGGATTCCCACTGGTTCCTATTCAATGAATCCCCCACAAACATAACCCTCTTTCCTCTCAGTTTTTCAAGCATCAATCTTGGTTTGAACCTTTACCATATACCAAAATAACCGCAGCTTACAAATCACTAATCAAATCAGGTTATTGATGAGACTCGAATTGAAGTGATACTTATAACTTACTTGGGCAAAGAACAATCCCTGGGTTGCCATCTCCAGCTCTGATAAAGAGAGTCTTGTCTTCCATTTCTAATGCAAGTCACTTGCTGTGAGAGGAACTCGCATTCATCTTCTTTATATAAAGGGTGGGTCTTATTATCAAAAACCCAATTCCCAGTGAAAATATCACAACCCTTTGGTGGTAGCTTGACCCTATCTTCATCGTCAGCTTCCTCAATGATTCCTATGGGTCTAAACAACACATTAGACCTTGCCAACAGCCTAAAATCTCCATTGTAGATAAACCGTTTGAACAAAAATATCAATATCAGTGAAACTAGAAGAATTACGTGATAGCTTTTGCTTTTATGGCTGATAATATTGCTGCTGCAGCTGTGCTTCATAGCTTGAAGATATGAAAACAGACAAAAAAACACTAAGACAAGGCTTAACCTGAAGCAGTTAACTTCAACTAGCTGCTGGTTTTTAGGTATCTGCAAAAGTGAGATATTTCCTTTTTCCCACTTTTTGTTTTTGATTAGTTTCAACTGAGATCATTCAGGATATGTTGATATATATATATATATATATATATATATGCAGCTTTTCAAAGCCTAAAGTTAGTATGTTTTGACCGTTTTACTTTTAACTTGAATACAGGATAGATTATAACTATATAATTTTTTGGGGTTAATTCCACGGCAAGTCCTTACACTATGAGATTGATTCTGATTTAGTTTCTAAACTTCAAAATGTTATAATTAAGTTTTCAAAGTATCGGTATCAACATCATATCAACTAGGTTCTTCCATTAGCTTGGTCATTAAATACAAACTGAAATATGGCGTAGAACATATTTAAGACATATGAATTAAATTGAAAAATTGTATTTACTTATTACATGAGCAATTTAAATGTAACACCATTACATGAAATAAATCACGTCAAATTAATCAATATAACTAATGGGGAAAAAATGACTTCATGATTGAAAATACACATTTGGAAAAGTATAGTACTGGAAAAGACTAAATTTAATAGAGAGATTAAATCTTCAAAAAAAAATGCGTAGGGATCTTTTATGGAATTTGACCTTTCAATACCTATGGAATATAAGAGTAATGCTGAGCCAATCTTTTATGCCATCTCTATCTTGGCTTTTCTGTCAAAATTCTTGGAGACAGTAAACAAGAGCCACGTTATTTATGAGTTTTGTACTTTATAGCACGCAATGCCTGGAACATGTGGTATGGGTCTTTTGTATAGCATTCGTGTCCTTTGCCACTAAGAAACTGTCTTTCTTTCTTTGTTTATTTAGCATCATTCATTCACATATTGCTTCCCATGGCATACCACAAATAATGTAGCCATGCCTACACTGGTATGAAAATCCAGCAGGATCACGTGCCTGGTTTTATTACAATTACAATTTCAAGCCATTGCTTTGACTGCAACCACAGTAGCTTTCTTTTTGGGCTAACCATTATCAGTATGGCTCAAGTTTTCTTCATCTTTTAAACTAAAAAGACTAAGTTTATTATTGGTTAAATATAATATAAGGACCAAGGGACCAAATCTCAAAGTAGTAAAGAGACTAAATGATAATTAAACCAAAAAATTTAAAAATGGAGATGCGGGGTATCGATCCCCGTACCTCTCGCATGCTAAGCGAGCGCTCTACCATCTGAGCTACATCCCCGTTCAGTCTAGTTTTTAACAAGTTATATTATAACTCTATTCGTGAGGGAAGATGGATTAATATCAGTGATCTGTCAACAGAGTGTGTAATTACAGTAATCTTAGTGATCTAATATAATTTGCAAATCCATAATTAAAGTAAAGCTATGCGAGATTAATGGACATTTTAACTTGTTTACTGTTAATTTGATTGCTGACCCACCTGCTATCATAAAGATTTCTAAGAATTCAAGAGGGTCAACTCATCTTCATTGCTTTTTTAAAGTTTTCTCTTTATCGAAGGCAGTTTATATATAACAAACTGGTCAAAATTATGCTGTCACTCCTCTACTTTGGCAGGGTTTGACATTGTTAAAATTATAGTCCAATTCTTGATTTTCGTTAAAATTGACTTATTATATAGTATACTTTATTAAGTGCATAATTATTTGCTTCGTGATTATATTATTACATTGATGGTAAATTTGACAGAAAATATTAATGATAAAAATTAAACTTTACACTTCATTCAAGTATAAAAATTGATGGCATATTTTGACCTAAAACATGGTTTTTAGTTAACGGCATTTGTTCATCTTTACCTTAAGATTAAATATATGATTTAGTTATTTAGTTGATATGGGTGGTTTGAGTAATTTAAAGAGAGAGAAAAATGGAAGAAAAGCAAAGAATTGATAAAAATTAGCAAAAGGGAAAGGTAGGAAACCTTGTTTATATAAACATTTATTTCCATATTCAAAGTTTCCAACATATGCATTCTACAAACTTGTGCATTGGCTTAGGCCATATTTTGCTTGAGTGAGTGATGAAATTTGGCATTAAATCAACAAAAGAAATTAAAAACCATACCCTATACATCGATCAAATAATGGAGAGAAAATTACAAGAAACTTACAATTTTAAAGAGAAAACAATGCGAATTATGTGTACGTGTCATGAGCGAGATATGATACGTGTATAAAGAAACTCGTTCCATGTGTCCGGTAACCCGGGAAGGCACCAATGGATACAATCAGCATATATAGCCGGGTCAGCCTTTTGTTCAGGGGTTAGTATTTTACCTTGTCGAATAGTGTGAATTGCAGTGTGTGCATCTTTTCTGTATTCCGAAAGAGTCGTAATGTCAATAAAATGGACTGGGATTTTCGTGTTTTGAGTAATGTTTTTTGCAACCACATAGAGCCGACGGTCTGTGCCCACGTTTAGGTGCATTGACTGGTTGAGGATTGGGGTTGTCTCAAGGGCACACTTGATCCCATCTGGGTTGTTCCAGTCCAAGCTCCTGCAGACATTGTTAGGTTCAAAATTATGTAAGCCATAGAATAATAATAGAAAGAAAAAAAACAAAAACAAAAATGATTAGATTTTGTTTGGTCTTGAATAGACGAATGAATTGGTGGGTTATGTTGGTTTTGGATTGAGATTGGATTTTGAAATTTTGAAATAATTTTGATTTAAGTTTGGATTAATTATAAATTTGGATTATTTTAATTCAAGTTATTTTAGATTCATGTAATCTTGATATCGAATTATTCATGTTTGAGGTTTAAAATTTTTGAATCAGAGTTTATTGGAGCATGGCCCCATTTGTTATTGTGTTTATTTTCTTCACCCAAACTAGACCCAGGGGCTCAGTATACTAATAATAAACAAGGGAATAGTTGAGTTTATTGGTTGAAAGGTCATAGGCCTACTGTCTAACTACTGGGGATCACCTAATTTTGGATGCTAAATTCCGACAACTATGGCAGCTAATGACAATGAAAACATCTAATTAAGTTCCAAGATGTACTGCATACAAATTAGGAGGAATCTCTATAAATGCATGGTGACGAAGAATAAGTTAGATAAGGTGTTGTTTCTATTGACTTCACTCAATTTACTACTTGGGATTCTTTTATTTATTTTAATATCTTAAAAAAGATTAGGGTATCTTTTTCGGTGAAGGTAGTTATATCTACTCATAATTTATACAAAATTATTGTTTGACTCCAATTTCTAGACAAAAAAAAAGAAATTGTACCAAGGCTATTATAATTTAACCCGAATTTATTAAAATACTATTTTTTAAATAATGACATCAATCAATTTTAAATTATATTCATATTGATTAGTTGAGTTGTGATCTACTGATTAGTATGGATTTACAATGAAAATATTCGTGATTTAATATTAAACTCCTATAAATTTGACTATAGAATATGTCATAACCTAAATTTGATAATTCAACTCAATTAATCATAATATAAACTCGACCTAACCCAGTTTGATAATAAAAATCAACAACTTGAACTAGAAATAACTTGAATTCGAAATGATCAAAAATTAATATGACCCAAACTCGAAATGGTTTGATTTGAAACCTAAACCCTAAATGATCGAACTTAAACCAACTCAAACTTGAAACTATTTGAATCTAAAATGATTTTAATGTGACTTAAATTAACTTAATCTGAAATCAACCCAACCCATTAAATTAACAAGTCTAGTATAATATAGTTCTTGGAAACATTAAAAGAAAAAGGGGGGGTGGAAAGAGATTTATTACCTGATATGAAGAGGAGACATGCTGTTGAGGAAGACAGTGGTTCGATTTGGATTTACATTCTTATTAACCCATTTAGACCATGTGGTCAACACTTTCTTATATGCTATCGGCCGTTCAATCTCATCGTATTCGGTGTCGCCTCGATCGAAGGATCCTCGTCTATACACCAATATCCCACAAACATCAGAACATAAATTGGATCTGATGAAACCGAAATGTTATGTTTCTGACTACTTACAAGACTTTCATAGTGACAGTGTTCATCCACCATATGTAAGTGTTGAAGACCAAATAATCAACGTTTTTCCAGTGCTTGCCATGTTTCTTGATTGATCCAGGCATGATTATACGGTCCAAGATGGCGTGCATGTCTGGGTTATCTGCGTTTGATTGCACCAAAAATGGGGCCCAATAAAACTCCACTGTCGCATTGTAATCCTGCAATAAGAAAAGTTATAAAAAACTCGTAAACATGTACACGGTACGCCAATGTTTGGGTTGGTTGAATTCAGATTAGATTAGTTAGAGTTTTAAATTTTTTAGATTATTTTGGTTGGGATTAATTTTGGGTTTTGGATGGTTAAGTGTTTAGATATTTTTTAGTTCGGATCATTTTAGGTTTCATTTATTAGCACTTGATATTTGGGTTTTCAAATTAAGTTATTACATGTTCAAATTAGACCGGATCATAGGTTAGGTCGGATCGGATTGATGCAAAATTTTAGACCCGTTTCTGGCTCAGCTAAAAAATTGGGTCTAAAATTTTGCTTAAGCCCGATCTAGGTTAAAATGTTAAACCCGAGTTTGGCTCAACCCACTCGTATTAATAATTTTTATATTATTATTTTTATATAAAAACAATTAAAAATAATAATACATCAAATACACTACAAACAATTAAATAAATATTTCTCAACAAATTGAAAATATATTAAAAAAAATCTTTATATTTAAATAACACTAAGATATTTGTAACTTAACAAGCAAATACCTCTAATAGTAGCAAAATTAACAATAAAATAAGAGTTATACAATATCTAAATAATAACAACAAAATAGTAGTAATATAATAGCAAAATGACAACAAAATAACATCAAACTGACAGCAAAACAACAACAAAACAATGACAGAAAAAAATTTAGCCAGATTCGGGCTGGGTTGGGCAAGGCTCGAGCAAAAAGAATCTTATTCGAAGCCTAACCCGTTTAGAAAATGAGCCTTGTTTTTTGTCGAAATCTATTTTTCGGACCTATATTTTTTCTCAAACTCTTTCACTTTCTGGACAAATCTTCGAGTTTGAGCAAATGACCCGATCCATGATCAGATCTAGTTCAAATCATTTTGAATTTTGGACACTTTAGGTTAGAGTTGTTTTGAGGGTTGTTTTGGGTTAAGTTAGAGATTATTTTTTGGTTTTATAAAATTGGTATATCTCAAAGCTTCAATTACCTTTTAACCACTTTGTAGATACACTCATTACCAAGGACAAAGAAAAGTCAATGAAAGAAACCTGTTTTTTGGGCCAGCCATTAGGTTAACAAATACTAAGAAAAATGTCTGGTTTTTGGTAAAAAAAATGTTTGAATATTCAGAAAACAATGGATCCTGAGAATCTTGATAATGATTATTCAATCATAATGAAACAAAAGGATGAATATATTAAACAAATATTGTAAGAATGATTAAAGAATACCAAATGATTAAACAAATAATCTGTTTGGCAAGCGAGAAAATTTTTACCTCAATTCTAAATATAGAGAGAGAACCGAACTTCTTCAAGCTCTTCCTCCCAGGCGGGACAACAGATTGAACCAAACAAACCATGGATTCCCATTGGTTTCTATTCAATGAATCTCCAACAAACATTAGCCTCTTATTCCTCAGTTTCTCAAGAAATAATCTCGGTTTATACCTTTAAAAAAAATTCAGAAAAATCATCGGCATCTTCAAAATTAATCAATGTTTAATTACAAAACTAATCCTCTACTTTACAAAAATTGAGAAACTAGTCCCTCTACTTTATTTGGTCATCATTGTATTTTATAATAAATTTGTCTAATTCCCAGTAAATACGTGAACTTGAACTGTTAATTAGTTACATATAAATTAGGTCAAAACTTGTCGTCGTTCCATATACTTTTACAAAATTTGAGATTTAATTCTTGTATTTTAAAAGTTAAAACCTTCTTATTATTTTTTATCGAAATTTGTCAACTTGACATGTCAATCATATGCCACATTATATGTGAACATCAATTGGCAAAAATTGACAAAGAATTGTGAATTTCAAATAGGAAAAGCAAGAGGACTTGGCTTTTAACTTTATAAGTGGGTCAAATCTCAAATTTTGTTAAAATACAAAAGATCAACAACATTTTTTACCTGTAAATTACGGGGACTAGCTTCTCAACTTTTAAAAAGTAAATGACTAAATTTATAATTAGACAAAAAATCAACGAAGGAAGAAAAAGGCGGTTCTTACTTGGGTAAATTACAATCTCTGGGCTGCCATCTCCAATTTTGATACCTAGAATCCTTTCTTCCATTCCTCACGCAAGTTACTTGCGCCGAAAGAAACTCACACTCATCTTCTTTGTACAAAGGGTGCGTTTCATTATCATACACCCATTTTCCAGTGAAGAGGTCACAATCTTCCGGTGGCAATTCGACGTCTTCATCGTCTTCTTCGACGACCGGCAGTATCTCAACTTTTTGTTGTACGCCGTCCGCTTTATCTTCAGCTACTTTTCCTTCATCATCGTCTTTCACCGTCGCCATGGATTTCAACTCCTTATCAACTGAAGTAATTACTTCCTTCTTTGTTTCTTCAATTCTGGTAGATTCTTGAACCGGCTTATTTGGTTCGTCGTGTTGGATTATTTCACTGGCTTTAGGCCTCGACGAAAACGGGAACTCGGCGATGGACTTTACGTCCTCGTTGTACATGAAAAGGGAAAACAAGAAGACGGAGATTAGGACGATGAATACGGGGACATGGTTGTTTTTGCGGGATTTCATGGCTCCCGTTTCGGTGAGGAGAGTCTTACTACTACTACGACGAAGTTGCTGCATGAGAAAAAGAAAATAAAAAAGGTATTGATTTGAGTCGATGGAAAAGGAGAGAAATGAAAGGAAATATAGACGAAAAAAGAAAAAAAAAATTATGTAAAATATTTGTTTAGCTTATTTAGGTTTGGTGAGAAGGGTTTTTCTTTAAAGGAACTGGTGAGGGTTTCTGGTAGAGGGAGAGTTGTCTTTCTCATTTTATTTTTTTTTAAATTTATTGATTTTATTTATAAATCTTTTTAGTTAAAATATGCTTCAAATCCCTATACTCTTTATACAATTAAAATTTAGCTATACCAAATAAAAGAATTTTATTTTAAAATATTATACCAATGAATTTAACAAAAAATGTAAATTTTTGAAAATAAAATTAAAAGGATTAAATTTCAAATGTAAAAAGAGTACAAGCACTTAAAAAAATATTTTTTAACCGATATATTTCCATCACTAACTACTTTCCTTGATGGAAACTATCTCTGGGGGCAAAAGCAAAGGTGAAGAGTGGAATCAAAGCTTTGCCAAGTTGGTCTTCATATTTCTACCTAAGATTGGGACATGAACAAGTGTATTGTTTTGCAAATAAGATGTTTGATATGGAAGCTTCATCAGACATGAAAATTTAATGTTTATCCGATGAATGCTTATAAAAGTCCTTGCCGTGAACATGCTAACGAAGATTCATAGTTTGAAACTTCAAAGTGTTTCTCTGGAGTGAGGCCAGATGAAATGGACAACTAACCTCGTAAATTATTCGGATTCGATAAAAAGAAATTCATTTTTATCATTGTTGTGTGAGCTTGAACTATTAAAGATATCAAATTTGAGTATCTTAATACTTGAGTTTTCAATTTTAGATCATTTAAGGTTTGAGTTGAACGGATATAGATAGTTAACTTTTTTATAATCAAATTGAATTTTTGAATCCAGAGTCAAAATTATAAACAAATTTACGGATATAATTAACTTCTTACAACTTATTCAACTCTTATCATCGAATATATTTTTATTTTGAATTATTCCTACTTTAATTACGAGTAGTACATAATTCTAATAAAAAATTCAATAAAATTATATGTCTAATTTATCATGTTTGTTATTCTGTGGGGCTACTATAAATTAAAAGAAAATTCAGCTCCAGCAGTAGTTTTTGGACCACAGCGAAGCTTAAGCTTTGAGGCAGAGAAAAAAGAAGGATTTCAGACAACTACCAGTTCGTGTTCTTAATAAACAAAATCAAAATTGCCAGCATGTTTTGCCAGAAAAAGGTCAAACAAAAATAATAATTCGATACCATGATGATGCAAATTTTGTTATTTTGTTAACTAAAACCTCTTTTTTTTTTTTAATATAAAATTTTGAAAAATAGAGATTCGGATAATGTTAAGAGACAAATTAATGATACCGTTGACAGTAAATTTAAATGTAATAATCTTAGCATGGTTTTTACTTTTATCATGTCAATGCTTTTAGTTGGTACAATAATGTTTATTTATCATAATTATAAATTTCCCCAAGCTAAAAAATTGTACCAAATATATATCATTGGAACTTGTTGTGGATAATAAATGATAAAATGACATGTAATCTTTCTTTGTCTACAACAACTATAGGATATGAACTGATTTCAGAGGCGAATCTAGGAGAGGCGCCCTGGCCCCTCTAAAGTAGAAAATTATTATTTAGATTCTTAAATTTTTTAAAAATTTTAAATTAGTAAAGATAAAATTATAAGGAATTAATTTAATCCTTTAAAAATTATAAAGATATAAACTATAAAAGGTTAAAATTCATTCGGCCTCCTAAAAAATTGTTATGGTTTCACTCCTGACTGTTTTGATGCATTACCATTGACAAAAATGATGTAATTAGTATTTATGTTGGAAGTCTTATATATTTATTTATTTTGAATGATGTGATTATTAGAAACTTTATGTTTGAGAAGTAAAGAGTAAGGAACCCTTTATTTATTTGTATCATAAAGTGAAGTGAAGGGTTTTGTACTTTCTCACTTCAATGTCTTTTTTGGTGAACTATCACTTTTATTCCAAGCCAAGACAATGTACAATAACTTACAAAGAAAGACACACATTTTTACACTCTCTTCAACTTATCTTTTGAGCTACATTTTCTTTTTCTAAAATCCTTAAATCTTTTCATTTTATATATATTTTTACAACTAATATCCCATCCTTAAGTTATATCTAAATAATCAATTGGAATAATTTTTTTTATTTTTTATTTATTTCGGTTTAGATGATAAATTGGTATCTAAACTATACTTTTATCCATATATTACTATTTAAATTTTTTTAGTCAAAATGTTATCTAAACTATGTATCTGTTATTCAAATTACTTCCATCTTTAGCTCTATTAGGACCAAAAAAAAAAACAATAATTTTTTTTTATAAAAGGCGACAAAGGGCAATTAGTTAAACTAAGAAAAATCATTTAGTACAAGTGAATGTATATAATGCGGCTAGTCCAACTTAAACGAGAGCTCATGCTCACGATCCAAAAAATTCAAAATTCAAAAAATATATATTATAATTTATTTTTATAATACATTAATTATATAAAATTTTAGAAATATATCAAAAAGTTAAATTATATAAATTCAAAAAATAAAAAAATCCAAATTTTAAAAGTTATATAAAATTCATGAAGTTTTATTTTTTATATATATATAATTGTATAAAATATAATTAATTTGAACATATATAAATTTAAAAATAAAAATATTCAAACTAAAAATTGACCGATGTTGATTGATCAATGTCAATGTCGGTCAACGCCTAATCAAATTGATCAACACTCTATTAGCATTTGGGCAACGCTTGCCAATGCTCGGTCAAGTGGGCAGTGCTTATGTGGATTTTTTATGCCACGTATTGGTATGTGATTGAGCCATATATCGTTGACTAATGGTTAACTGATGGAAGTATTAATATAAGAAAAAAGTAATTTAGATATCACTTCTAACAAAAATAAAATAAAATTTTAGTGCAACTATTATAATAATAGTTCATGATAAATACAAAAGATATTTACACTAAATTAATAAATACATTCAATAATAGTGATTAAAATTAATTGTTGAAATTTGATTTTCTTTTCAAAATAAATACACAAAATCTTTTGTCACATTCACCAAACAATAACAAATAGATAAAAAAAATTTTTAAATTTTGCCATTAGTCGTCATGTACTTTACAAAAGTTGTGGATTTAATCTTTGTACTTTTATTTAGTCATTTTTAGTCCCTAAAATTTCTAATTTTTAAAATTTTAATCCTCACCACACAGTAACAATCAAGTTCATTGACTAATGTTATGATATTTCTAAAATCCAATGCGCCAAATATTTTATCATATATGTAGTGTCATGTCAACTTATTATTTTTACATATTACTCACTAAAAATCCAATTAATGGATTAACTACTGTCATTTGTATTAAGATTGAAATTTCAAAATTTGAAAAGTATAGGGGCTTAGAATGATCCAATTGGAGAATGTGGACTAAATCTATAACTATACGCATAGTATAGGACTAGTAATTGAATTTAACCAAACAAATTTAATTGCTACTGTTTGAGTTAAGACTAAAATTTCAAATTTTAAAAAGTAAAGGACTAAAAGTAACCAATTCAAAAAGTATAGGGACTAAAATTGATCAAATAAAATTATAGGAACTAAATCTACAACTTTCGCAAAGTACATGGACTAATAGCAGAATTTAACCCTAAAAAAAGAAGTGGTTTTAAGAGGGCTTGATTCACACTTTACAAACAACTTATAGAAAATTTTAAAAAATAATATCATAATATTAGGTTACCTCATCATCAATTAAAATAATCTTTGATCACTCTTTGGTACTGTAATATGCCAATTTAGCCCGGGCCCAAAAATATAAAAAATAAAAATAAAATAATCCATTACAACAGTCCATCAGGCCCAAATTTACAATCACAAATGGCCCAAATCAATGAAAACCCTAATGGTCCAATTACAGGCCCACAACCTAAACATTTTTCAGTAAAACCAAAAACCCTAAAGCCCTTGCACCGCTGCCTTTGGCCACATCAGCACACGCGCCCCCCCCAAAGCCTGACGTCTCATTTGTCGCCGTTGCACCAGAATGGCAAAGGGCGCCCCTTCTCTCCCCTCTGTTGACCGCGCACCGTCGCCTACAAAGAGAAAGAAAAAGGACAGATATGAACACGCAAGAACAGTGGACGAACAATAAAAACAACAATTTATATTCGGCTATAAAAGCCAGGATAATCATGTATTATTTTACACACGAAATCTATCAAAAAAGAAAGAATACAAAGAAAAGTTAAAAGAGGTGACTCATTTATGTTCTAATCTGTTATTTTTTCTTCTTTTTTTTCCTCTTTAAAAAATATATATAACATAAAATATAAAAAAAGGGAAGAAAACCCACCTGACGCTTCACCTTCAACCGTCGCGGGTGGGCGAGGGCTCCGTCTCCGAGGAAAGACGGCCATCTCTGATGTGAAGGACCTCTGAATCCCCCAAGATTCGTTGGAGGCTTCGTCGGAGAGAAGAAAACCGAAAGGTTTTCTCTTCTTTCCAGGGTTTCGGTCTTAGTTCTAGGGGTTTTGACTCCGAATCGGAGTTCTGTGCGAAAAAAGGAGTTGAAAATGTTTTTTGAAAATAAATCTAAACTTTTCTTTTAGAAGATACTCTACTTCACTAATAAATTTTCTTCTAAAATATTGTTCATTCCTATTAAACATCTAGAACAAATAAACCTAAGTTTTAAATAAAAAGATTTTCATGAATCCAACATATAACTAGTAATTTTTTTCATAAAAATAATGAGAATATAATACTAGAAATCCTATCACATGCGTATGCGTGTGGAAACTACAAATTTAGAACACAGATGTGTGTTTAAGAATAACATACAATAAATAATAAAACGTATGATTTGAAACTAATTAATCATAATAATACATGAAATATGTACGATATTAAAGTAAAAAATTAGATTAAATTGTGAGTAAAATGAAATTTAAACACATAAATACATCAAATTAAAATATTAAATACACTACAATTGTTTATCATGATGTTGTCATAATTACAAGTAATGTCGAGTTGACTTGTGGCACCAACTCAATTGATAATATTATCTATATACACTGTTAGGATCGACCCGATTAAGCAACGAACAAGTAAAAGTAGCGGAATAAATTGAGAAATTGGACACACAAACTTAACGTGGAAAAACCCCTCCAAAGAGGATAAAAAACCACGAGCAAAGATAATTTTACTATAATGGCAACAGAACGAAGAGTACAAAAGATGGAGATAAAACTAAACCCTGAAAACCCGAAAACAAAGAACCTTCAAAACGTAAACACAAAATTCTCTAAATGTGTTATGAGTTCTAATATCTAATGGGTGTTTTTTCTAAAGTTGTAAAAGAGCCTATTTATAGGCTAAATTCATAGGTCAAATAATAATAAAATAATCTAACTAATCAGTGTTTGATTGAAACAAATAAACAGAGTTTAACTAGAATATTACTTCTCAAATTTGACAGAAAATAGGAGTCATACTTAACAAGTCTCCACCTCGACTCATATTTCCACAATGCCATCTTTGCCAAAATCCGCCACGAGCCTATCTTGAACCATGCAGGGAATTAACTGAGTCGAATCTGTGCTTAGAAAGCGGAAGACTTCTAGCCTTCGACTTGTACACTCGCCAAATCAAAACTAACCGGGTTTGATTTTTCACGAACACAAAGGTGCTCTAACTTTTCAAAACCTACATCCAAAAGAGAACCTCTCTTTAACGAAACGGTCATACCTTTTTCCCTCCTATGACCAAGTTGCCTTCGCTCTAAATGAGTTGACTTTGACTCTGTAACGGACGAGGGACGTCCGATTTAACCGGTCACTGTAGAACCTTCCAGAATATAAAGACTGCCAGTTCTTTTACCTTTTAACAAAATGAGAGCTCCACGGGATACTTTAATGCCGCTCGACTCGATGTTGATTCTGCATCCTTTCAAGTCTAAAATACTCAAGGAGATGAGATTCTTTCGTAAATCAGGTACATACCTGACATCTGAGAGTGTCCTAATCGTCCCATCGTGTATCCTAATTTTAACAGTACCAATACCAATTACCTTACTAGATGAATCGTTTCCCATGCACACAACTCCACCTTCAACCGAACTGTATGTGGAGAACCATTCTCTATTAGGACACATGTGGAAAGAACATCTCGAATCTAGGACCCACTCGGACGTGAGCTTGGAGTTATCGCTCGTTGACACTAACAAGAAATCATCACCGCTTTCATCAGCCAAATTAGTACCAGCTACATCTTCATCGTTACTCTCAGCAGCTCTTTTCTTTCGCAGTTTATAACAATCTGCTTTGACGTGACCTAAATTTTTACAATAGCGACACCTTTTGTCTCGTTTCTTTGATGCTATCAAAACGGAAGCTTGCCTATCTGTCTTGCTATCCAAATGAAGCTCATTGTCGAGTTTGTCTCTACTCAACAAATGACCCTTCACATCGTCGAGCGAGAGTTTGTCTTTGCCATAAATCAGGGTCTCCTTGAAAGACTTGTATGAAGGGGGTAAAGAGCACAATAATAGCATAGCCTGATCTTCATCGTCAATATGAACCTCAACATTCTTTAAATCATTTAAAAGAGTAATGAATTGACTGATGTGATCTCTAAGAAGCTCACATTTGTTCATGCGAAACGTAAATAGACGTTGTTTCAACACTAAACGGTTAGCTAGAGACTTAGTCGCATAAAGAGTTTCTAACCTTTTCCACAAGGCAGATGAGGTCTTCTCCATCAATACCTCCTGCAATACCGTATTCGCGAGGCACTGGTTGGATTGCAGACAAAGCCTTTTCATCAAGCTCTTCCCATTCTGTTTGATTTAGATTCTCAAGCTTTTTCCCGGTAACAACCTTTTTCAAGCCGGTTTGAACTAGAATTGCCATCATCCGAACTTGCCACAGATTGAAATTTGTCTCACCATCGAACTTCTCAATTTCAAACCTTGTTGCTGACATATCTGAATGGGTTGATCTATGAAAATTGAACTAGCTCTGATACCACTTGTTAAGATCGACCCGATTAAGCAACGAATAAGTAAAAGTAGCGGAATAAATTGAGAAATTGGACACACAAACTTAACGTGGAAAAACCCCTCCAAAGAGGATAAAAAACCACGGGCAAAGATGATTTTACTATAATGGCAACAGAACGAAGAGTACAAAAGATGGAGATAAAACTAAACCCCAAAAACCCGAAAACAAAGAACCATCAAAACGTAAACACAAAATTCTCTAAATGTGTTATGAGTTCTAATATCTAATGGGTGTTTTTTCTAAATTTGTAAAAGAGCCTATTTATAGGCTAAATTCATAGGTCAAATAATAATAAAATAATCTAACTAATCAGTGTTTGATTGAAATAAATAAACAGAGTTTAACTAGAAGATTACTTCTCAAATTTGACTGAAAATAGGAGTCATACTTAACATACACAAATTTGGTTAGAGAAAACATTTTATGTTAAAAGTTAATATTTTTAAAATTTATTCAAGAATTATTATTGGTGCAGTGGTAAAGAATTTGTTTATAAATCTATTAAACATGGCTTCAATATTTAGACATGTTAATTTTAGTTCTTTTATTTTAAAAATATTTAAAAGTATGAAAAGACAAAAAGGACCACAAAAAAATAGTAGTAGTCATTTAATAAAAGGGTATATTAGTCATTTCCTTACCAAGTTGGTACCCAATTAACCCATGACATCAACTCAGTTAGGGATTTCATTAATAGTATAGATGTTAATTTTCAAACACAAGATTCACAATAATCACACTAGCAACAACTATTCTAAATCAAAATGTTAAATTTCTAATTACTATTCAAGAAATTCAAGACTATAAATACAATCAATCATAATTTATTTGATTATTTGTATTAATCAACCTCTAAACGGTATTAGCCGATCAAGATGCTAGGAATCTCATACAAAATCAATATCTCAAACTAATTTGATAAACGAAAAACTAAATCTTGAAATAAAAAATCCTAAACTATCGTAAGAAAAAACACAATTCTAATTTTCTAGAGGTTAATCAAAAAATTTGAAAAATTAATTGTTACCAAATTAGGGGGCCCATTTAAAAGTATTGAAAGATTGTTCATCTATCTTTTAAAAATTCTGGAGTGTGTGTGTGAATAAGAGAAATTTGAGAGAAAATGATAGTGTTGAGGAAAAAAAGATCAAGGATTTTTACGTTTTAGTAGTTGAGAGAGATTTATCTATTTTTATATAAAATAAATTTCTTTTTTAAATTTGGTGAGTCATTTTCAAATTTTTTGTGAGATCAATTCATCAATTATATAATTGACCCCATAATCTCCTACGTAGCTCCACCCATGGTTGGACATGCCTAACTACTAGATGCAATCTATAAAACTAAACTTAAATTTGAATTGGTATCACTCCGGTATTAATTAAGAAGTTTATAGTTCAATTCAAGTAATAATTCTATTTTAAATCAGTAAAATTAGCAAAGGTTTTTTCAAAAAGAATTAACACAACTTTTTTTACATCAAATTTAGTAATATAATAGAAAATAAAGATTATTCTCATCATTTCAAAAGTTTCTCCAAATTTATGTTTTTGTGTATACTAATATCATCTCACGTGGGTGGCACATGGGATCATATAATTTAATTTATATCAAAAGGATTACAAAGACTAAATTATCCAAAAAGGCCCATTTCCAAGCAAATTTATGGAAATGGGCCGATTAAAACTTTATTTATCGGAAATGGCCGTTTTTTGCAAAATGCACCTAAGTGGCCGCGTTTTAGGGGGAAAGTGCTAGCAAAGCGTGCCCCCAAGGGAGCATTTTTTTCCACGTCAGCAAAATGCTTCCACGTTAGCGCGTTTTGCTGACGTGGCAAAAAACGCTCCCTTGGGGGTGCGCTTTGCTGGCAGATTTTCAACCCCAACGGCTAAATTTTTTTGACTGTTGGGGGGTTCCAACGGTAAAAAAAAACTATAAAAACCCCCTCCCCTTCTATTATTTTCACACAAAATTTCTTAACAATTTAGCAAAAATTCTCTACAATTTCTCCCCAGAGCTCTCAAATTTCTTATTAAATTTCTCAAAACTCTTTATAATTAGTTATTACTTTTATTTTTTTCAAAATTAGTATTGTTTTTTTTTATAATTTCAAAAATATTTGATCGTGTTAGCAATGACCGGGAGATTAATTCGTCTCGATCATAAACATATCTCCGTCAAACAAATGAAAATGATAACGGTTTATTTTAAATTTTGAATATTATTTAATATTTTTTCATTTATGTAATTTTAATTAATTTTAATTTTTGAATATTATTTAATATTTTTTCATTTATGTAATTTTAATTAATTTGTATTTTAAAATTTTTTATAACAGTTTGTAGATCAGGTGTTACAATGTTATATTCGTAACATGTCCGGTCCGCCATCACCGATGATAGAAAATTACTTGAGGGAAGCGGGTTTTTGCACTTTGACCACTATAGGTAGGGATGCAAGTTGGACCCGAAACTCATCAGCGTTAATAGAGAGGTGGAGACCGGAGACGCACACATTCTATCTTCCATGCGGAGAGTGTACTATCATTTTGGAGGGCGTCCAGTTACAATTAGGATTGTCGGTAGATGGGGCCGCACTCATCGGGTTCGTTCAATCTGCTGATTGGGGAGCCATATGCTATGATCTTTTGGGTGTGGTTCCGAATAATATTTACGGAGGTCGGATTGAGATGGGCTGGTTACGAGACACATTCCCGGAGTCGGGGAATGATTTGACTGAATTAGAAAGAATACGATATGCTCAGGCATACATCCTTGAGATGATTGGAGGTTATCTGATGCCAGACTTGTCACGAAACCTCGTATATCTGAGGTGGCTGCTGAAACTCGTTGATTTTAGAGCAGCTGGCGAACTTAGTTGGGGGTCTGCCGTGTTGGCAACATTGTATCGAGAGATGTGCAGGACGACGCCACCAAATAAAGCAAAAATTGGAGGTTGCCTATCACTACTACAATCATGGGCTCGGTTTCGCTTTCCATTTTTACGTCCTCGAGTGAACCACCCATATACATTCCCACTCATAACAAGGTAATTTTTTTATTTTATTTTACAATTATTCCATAGATTTAAAATAAAATTGTATGCTGAAAATTTATTTAATCAGGTGGAACTATCTGGCGAGTTATGTTGGAATACCTACCGCTCTTGAAGATATACGACTTTTATTAGACCGACGGTCGAAAGCGCAAGTAAGTATTAAATAAAATATATATACATAAAATAATCGTTTCATATTTAGTATTTAGTATTTAGTATTTAGTATTATGTATATAACTAATATTTTTATCCCATTCATATAGTTTCAATAGACACCATACGAGGATCCGGTAATACGGGCAGTAATTCCGGAAGAATTCTTTCAAAATCCAAACATTTGGCATGTTAAGGTCCCATTAGTCGACTATGCTACTATCGAGATGCACCAGACGGATAGAGTGTTGCGGCAATTTGGATTCCGACAACCGATTCTTGAGGAACCTGATATGCTCAATGAGTAGCACAAAATAGACTTACGGTTAACGAATACGAATTGGCCGTTATTTTGGTCGGAATATATCAAAATTTAGGAAAATCGGTACGATCATATACCTAATCGCGAACCAATCATCGTCTCAGAGTTAGCGTGCACCCCGGATTACATGCCATGGTTTATGATCCATGGCAAGCAATATTTGTTGTCGGAAGAGTAAAGGCGTCGGCAAATCTGTGTGGAAAGGGAACGACGGGGCCCTTTAAATCCAAGGAGAAGGGATGATGGCACGGGCCCATCAACAGCGCCCACAAAATCACCGAGCCCAATGCCTCAACCTACGACACCCACATCACAGCCACTTCAGACTATGCCAGGTACGTATCCTAGCCTTTATATGTATCCTAACTCATATATGTTTCCTTTTCCCAGTCCTATGCCAGGTTGGAATGCATGGCCCGGTGCATCTCATTTCCTAATGACTCCGACTCAACCGATGATATATAGGCCATCGTCGCCGAAGGGATCGCACGAGGCACCGTTGGGGAGCTCATCTCATTACCATTCCCATCGTCTTATGGGATTCAAACACCTCCGCCATGGGTTATGCAAACACCTCTACATTCTTTATTCTACCAAGGTAGGTCATCCTCTCAACACATACAACCAGAGCAACCACAACCCCCGCCGGAGCAACCAAAGAGGAATTCAGCGCGTAATCGTCGTCCACCCCCATGTGGCACTGATTTCGACCGGCATATACATTGATTTGTTTTTAATATATTTGTAGAAGTTATTTCTATATTGTTTCATTTAATAAAAAAAAGAAGTTTTTTTTATATTTTAATAGTAAATTAATTTTTTTATTTTATAATTTTAATAAAATATAAGTTCTTTTGAATAAGGCGGAATAGAAATAATGCAACATCGTTTCATTACAGCAATTATCAACTATTTTGGTATGGACATGATCGAATTGTATGACCTGGGTTCCTACACCATCCACACAACTTCTGTTGGTTCGTTCTTTCTCGGATATCCATATTATTACGTATTCTACTCGAGCAAGGTCGACCTTTTGGTTTGCGACGCAATTCTCTATCCGGTAACAACTTAAACGGAGCAAGTGATACAGACGGTCACTTACGTTCATCTGGGACCGACGGGAATATATGTCTCCACACATTGTACATGTTTTCTACTTTGTACACTTCATCGACATATCTCATGGGATCCAAACAAAGATTCTGACAAGCTACAATTGCATGAGCGCATGGATAACAAAGTGCGTCAAACGTCCCACAATTGCAAGTCTTATTTCTCATTTGTACACAATATTTCCCGCTGATAGTACATTGGGTCGGTCTGTCAAACTCCGTCACACGAAACCATAGGTTGTCACGATCATGACACACAGTGTGCATCGTGTTGGCCCGCGCCTTCGCCTTGTTAATTTCTTTCAATACCTTCCGTAACCATACATGGCCTCCCTGCATTTGGCCTTTATAACTCGCTGCTAGCTTTGGAAATAGTGCCGCCAAACAAAAATATGTCTCTCGCACAACCGAGGTTATCAGCAAATGACGCGTTCCTTTTAGAACAGAATTTATGCATTCAGCCAGGTTTGTGGTCATATGACCATATCATAGGCCGCCATCGTATGCTTGTGTGTAACAGCCCAATTTTGGGGCTAGTCAGAACAGTGATTTCGGGACCACTAATTTGAGGTTGAAGAAAATTATTTTGGCATTATTTTATGTATTATGGCATAATTATATGGATGTATGAAAATTTTGGTGCATTAATTTTAGCAATTGCATGCTTAATAGTGAAAAAGGACTAAATCGCATAAAGTGCGAAAGTTCTATTTTGCAAGGTAGAGGTGTCTAATAGCCATAGAATATTAAATTGGAGGTCCTTAAAGTGTAATTAGGCCATTAAGGGTGTGTTGACCAGCCATATAGACTAAGGAGACAAGAGCATTAAATTTTGGTCAAATTTGATGGAATTAGGTGACTAAAAATGAATAAAATAAGACAAAAGAGAAAGATATCATCTTTTTACTATTCATTCTTCTTCTACCACCGAAAATTGAAGAGAAAATAAGAGTTTTGGGGTTCAAACTTTCAGCCAAGCAAATCTCTTGCAAGTAAGTGATTTTAGAGGCCGTTCTTGATAATTTTTGTACATTTGGAACCCTCAAAGCTTAAGCTAGCTAATGAGGGGATTATTTTGCTAAATGGTTGAAAGTTTGGGGACTTGCCATGAGAGTGTTCATGTTGTTTTCTGAGTTTTTATGGGAGAAAATGAATGTTAGTGGGTTAAGAAACAACTTTTATGAAGGGTGTTATCATGAAAACACATAAATAGGACTTAATTGTAAAGGTAGTAATTGTGTAATAAATGCATGAAATAATTGATTTTGTGAGTTTTTATAAGAGGAATAAATGTTCAGCTAGGTTTTTTTAATAATAAAATATGATGAAAAACGATTTACGAGCCTAGGGGCAAAATCATAATTTTGCCTAAGTATAAGTGCAAAATGGTCATTTTTTCCTAAGTAGAAATTTTGGTGTGTCATGCATTATAAAGTGATTAAATGAGTGAATTTCATTATTATAGATCAAGAAGAGCGCGAAAACAACCTTAACCGGGGAAAAGGCAAGGTTACGGATTAAGCCGTCGACTAATATATTCTGCACCGAGGTATGTTTGTGTGTAAATGATACATCTTTAATACATATGTTTGAACTTATTGGTGTATTGTACGAATGAGAATCATTCATGATTGATATTGGTTGAAATTAATAGATAGTGAGTGATTTCCGTATAAGTCTTAGAATAGATATGTAAGTGCGGGAAAATATCCGTAATAATCATTTAGTGGACTGTGTGTGATACCACCGTAATTATTCTTTGGTGGGATATGTGCGATACCACCTTATCACTTATTCACGATGGGTTGTGTACGATACCATCGTTTACAATATCTTTTGGTGGGCTATGTGCGATACCAACGTAAATATTCTTGTTGGTGGGCTATGTGCGATACCACCCTATTATTGATAAATGGTGGGCTGTGTGCGAAACCACCGAGTGTTTAGTATTATTTTGAATGGTTCATCGAGAAATTATTTAAGTAAATGTTTCATGTGACTCTGTGGTGATGAGTGCAGGGAATGTGTGCAGGTAAATGTGAGCATTATAATTGTTATATGGTTGGAATGTGGTAAGAGATGAAATGAGTAAGCATGATATGGAAATGTGAATTTTTTTTGCTTAGTATGTAATGTTATTGATTGATTAGTATATGTTACGATGCTTATTGTTTACATGTAAACTTACTAAGCTTAAAGCTTACTCCCTTTCTTTTCCCTTGTATTATAGTGTCAAAGAGCCAGTTAGAGATACGAAGATAATCGAAAGATCACCCACACTATCAGCTCATCTCGGTATATTTAGACTTAGCATTTTGAGAATGGCATGTATAGGGGCTAGACTTAGTGAAATGTTTTGTTGTTTTGGCCAAGTGTGTTGGCTTTTCTAAAGATGAACTCTTTTGTAAATGGCCATAATCAATGGCTCATTAGTATTAATATGTGAAAAGATGAGGTTATTCATGAATGTGTTTGATGCATTATTGAGTTGCTTGGTAAATGGTTGAATGGGATTTATGTTGTGTGAGTTAGGGTGATAAAAGAGCTTGGCAAATAGCCTTGTTCTTGTCCACGCGGGTAGGCAAACGGGCATGTGTCTAGGCCGTGTGAGACACACGGTCAGTCCCATAGGCGTGCGACCAGGCCGTGTGTCCCCTACATGTTAGTGTTGCAAGTCAGTGTTGACCACGGGCTAGACACATGGGCGTGTGCCTAGGCCGTGTGTCCCTTAAGAGACTGCTGATGTCATAAACAGAATGCTAAGGTTTTCACACGCGGGTAAGGACATGGGCGTGTCTAGGCCGTGTGAGGGAGACGGGCCATTGACACGGGCGTGTGTTCGGCGGTGTGAAAACCCCTGTAGGTTTGAAATAAAAAATAAATCCCACACGGGCTAGGGACATTGGCGTGTGTGACCACACGGCCTACCCACACGGGCGTGTCCCATTTCAAATGGGCGTGTGGCCCTGTTAAGGCAAAATTTTTCTTAAGTACATCAAAGTTCTCAGTTTAATTTCGATATCTTCCGTATGCATGTTTAAGGCCTCGTAGGCTCATAATAAGGATGTTATGTACATGAATTGGAAAGCTTTAAATTAGAATAAAATTCTATAGCTTAAAGTTGTATGTTCAAGTGTGTTATGTTCGGTAATGCCTCGTACTCGGTTCTGGCGATGAATACGGGTAAGGGGTGTTACATTTAATGGTATCAGAGCTATGGTTTAGTCGGTTCTCAGACTACCGTAGCGTGTGTAAGGGTCTAGCTATACATGCCATAGAATACAATGATAGTGTGGTGACTTCTGACTATATTTAACTATGTTTTTGTATAGTAAATGGATCCCGACCGAGCAGCTGCTGATGACGCTGCTAGTAACGCGCTGGCTCTCGCGCAAGGGACTGTGCCTGTAGAGTAGACCCAAGACTATGGGTCAAGGAGAAGAGGCTCGGGAAGCCTTTCTCCACATTATGAGTAATTGGTAAACGGAGTATGTACAAGCGAACCCTAATGCCCAACCTCCTCCACCCCTTCCTATACCTCAGCCAGTCCCCGTGGCCTTGCAAGGTATAGATTTTGTGAGAATGACCAAACCCCCGGTAGATAAGCTTCGGAAGCAAGGGGCCGAGGATTTTAGGGCTAACATAGACGATGACCTCGAGAGGGCGGAGTTCTGGCTTGAGAACTCGATGGGGGTATTTGATGAACTCTCCTGCACACCTGAGGAGAGCTTGAAATGCGCCGTGTCATTGCTAAAGGACTCGGCATATCCTTAGTGGAAAACGTTAACATCGATAGTTCCAAGGGAGAGAGTGACATGGGACTTTTTTTTGGAAGAGTTCCGAAAGAAGTATATAAGTCAGAGATTTGTAGACCAGAAACGGATAGAATTCCTCGAGTTGAAGCAAGGCAAGATGACTGTGGCAGAGTATGAGCGCAAGTTTGTTAGGCTCAGCAAGTATGCACAAGAGTGTGTGTCTACAGAAGCTATCTTGTACAAGAGGTTTGAAAACAGGCTGACTGAGGATATCAGACTTTTAGTTGGGATCTTGGAATTGAAAGAATTTGTGGTGTTGGTTGATAGGGCGTGCAAGGCTGATGAGCTGAATAAGGAAAAGAGAAAAGCCATAAATGAGGCCCGAGATGCGAGAAAAAGGCCAATGAGTAAATTGTTCCAAACTCAATCAAAGAGGTCCAAAGAAATAAACCCTCGGATGACTGCTTCAGTGGGTTATTCACACCTAGATCGGGACAATGTATACTCAGGCTCGGGAGTTCAAGCCACCTCGATGGCCAGCGTGGGCAATCCAAAGTCAAATAAATTACAGTGCCCAAATTGTGGCAGATAACATACTGGGGAGTGTTGGGGAAACAACCGTAATTGTTACAAGTGCGGTTCACCCGACCATTTCATCCGAAATTGTCCAAAGAGAGATGAGAAGGAAAGAAAGCAAGAAGTAAGACCAAGTAATGTATCTTCGAGGGGTAGATTACAAAAGAACCCGGGAGGTGGGACTAGTAGTAGAGGTACACCAAGAGACTCTGCTGTGAGGTCGGAGTGTCGAGCACCTACAAGGACTTATTCGAGCTCGCGAAGAGGCATCATCTCCAGATGTAATAACGGGTACTTTTTCTCTTCATGATATCTCTGTAGTTGCTTTGATTGACCCGAGGTCTACTCATTCTTACATTTGCATGAAATTGACATCTAGCATGAGTATGATTGTTGAGTCTACGGAATTTGTAATAAAAGTGTCAAACCCGTTAGGCAAGCATGTGCTAGTTGACAAGGTGTGTAGAAAGTGTCCTTTGACAATTAGAGGTCATTGTTTTTCGGGAAATCTCATGTTGTTTTCGTTTGATGAATTTGACTTGATTCTTGGTATGGATTGGTTGACTGCTCATAATGTTTTAGTAAACTGCGGTAGTAAGTTTATTGAATTGATATGTGTAAATGGAAATGTCATTCGGGTTGAATCAGGTAGATCGGATAGTTTGCCTGTAGTGATCTCGTCTATAGTAGCTGAGAAATACTTAAGAAAAGGGTATGAGTCCTATCTCGCCTTTGTACTGAATACCCAAGGGTCAGAGATAAAGATTGAATCAGTGCCGGTGGTATGCGAGTATCCAGATGTATTCCCAGAAGAGTTACCCGGATTGCCTCCAGTTAGAGAGGTCAAGTTTGGGATTGAGTTAGTTCCGGGTACGGCACCTATTTCAGTTTCTCCGTATAGGATGACACCATTAGAGTTGAAAGAATTGAAGGTTTAGTTGCAAGAGTTAACAGAAAAGGGTTTTGCAAGGCCGAGCTATTCACCGTGGGGCGCTCCAGTACTTTTTGTAAAGAAGAAAGATAAGTCGATAAGATTGTGCATAGACTACAGACAACTCAACAAGGTGACAGTGAAAAATAAGTAACCTTTGCCAAGGATAGATGATTTATTTGACCAATTGAAGGGAGCTACGGTGTTCTCCAAGATAGACTTAAGGTCTGGCTATTACCAGTTGAGGGTTAAGGAGTAAGATGTGCCGAAAACAGCATTTCGGACGAGGTATGGCCATTATGAGTTTCTTGTCATGCCATTTGGCTTAACGAATGCTCCTGCGATTTTTATGGATCTAATGAACTGCGTCTTCCGACCGTATTTGGATAAATTTGTGGTTGTTTTTATCGACGACATATTAATTTATTCCCGGGATGAGAGTGAGCATACAGAGCATCTGAGAATTGTTTTGCAGACTTTAAGAGACAAGCAGTTGTATGCTAAATTCAGCAAGAGTGAGTTTTGGCTCTGATAGGTCGGGTTCTTAGGACACATTGTGTCAGGTGAGGGCATAAGAGTTGACCCGAGTAAGATCTCAGCTATTGTGGAATGGAAACCGCCAAGGAATGTGTCAGAAATTAGAAGCTTCTTAGGTTTAGCAGGGTACTACAGACGGTTCGTAAAAGGGTTCTCTATGATTGCTACCCCGATGACAAAACTGTTGCACAAGGATGTTAAATTTGAATGGACTGAGAAATGCCAATGGAGTTTCGAGAGATTGAAAGCATTGTTGACTGAGGCGCCGGTTTTAGTAAAACTTGAGTCGGGGAAAGAGTTTGTGGTCTATAGTGATGCGTCATTAAATGGTCTCGGCTGTGTGTTGATGCATGAAGGTAAGGTAGTAGCTTACGCCTCGAGACAGCTAAAATCGCACGAGAAGAATTATCCGACTCATGATTTGGAGTTGGCTGCGATCGTCTTTGCTTTGAAGATTTGGCATCATTATTTATATGGTGAGAAGTGCCGAATCTTCACCGATCACAAGAGTTTGAAGTACTTAATGGACCAAAAAGATTTGAATTTGCGACAACGGCGGTGGCTTGAATTATTAAAGGATTACGAGTTAGTAATCGATCACCATCTAGGGAAAGCTAATGTGGTCGCGGATGCCTTGAGCAGAAAATCCCTGTATGCTTTGAGAGCTATGAGTACAAGCTTAGCATTGTCTGATGACAGTGCTATATTGGCTGAGTTGAGGGCTAGACCATTATTTATTCAGCAGATATGTGAAGCTCAAAAGAATGATAGTGAGATGCAAGTTAAGAGATCTCAGTGCGAATCAGGGAATAACTCTGATTTTCGAGTTAGTTCCGAGGATTGCTTGATGTTTCATGATATAATTTGTGTACCAAAGGATGATGAGTTAATCCAAAAAATTTTACATAAAGCACACAGTGGTTGTTTGTCAGTACATCCGAGCAGTACAAAAATGTATAAAGATTTGAAGAAATTGTATTGGTGGCCGGGTATGAAAAGAGACATCTCTGAATTTGTTACGAAATGGTTAGTTTGTCAACAAGTGAAAACCGAACACCAAGTGCCCTCGAGATTGCTTCAGCCGGTAATGGTTCCAGAGTGGAAGTGGGATCGAATCACAATGGATTTCGTAATGGGGTTACCTATGACTCCGAGAAAGAAAGATGATGTGTGGGTTATTGTTGATAGATTAACAAAGTCGGCTCACTTTATACCGATACGGGTGGATTACTCACTTGATAAGTTGGCCGAGTTGTATATTGCTGAGGTGGTGAGATTGCATGGGGTTCCTATATCTATTATCTCGGATAGAGATCTGAGGTTTACGTCGAGGTTTTGGAAGAAGTTGCAGGAAGCATTTGGTATAAAGTTGAATTTTAGTACTACTTTCCATCCTCAAACTGATGGCCAATCCGAAAGAGTGATTCAAGTCCTTGAGGATATGCTCCGATGCTGTGTGTTAGAACTCGAAGGTAGTTGGGAAAAATATCTACCTTTAGTTGAGTTTGCCTATAACAACAGTTATCAGTCGAGTATACGGATGGCACCGTACGAAGCTTTGTATGGTCGCAAGTGTCGGACTCCCTTGTATTGGACCGAGCTTAGTGAGAAGCAAATTCACGGGGTCGACCTAGTTAAAGAGACTGAGGAGAAAGTGAAAGTAATTCGAGGTAGTCTGAAAGCTACTTCGGATCGACAAAAGTCATACGCAGATTTAAAAAGGAAAGAAATTAAGTTTCAAGTGGGTGACAAAATATTCCTGAAAGTATCTCAGTGGAAGAAAATATTGAGATTCGGTCGAAAAGGCAAATTGAGTCCACGATTCATAGGACCGTATGAGGTTATTGAGAGGACTGGGCCAGTAGCATACTGGTTGGCTTTGCCGGCAGAGTTAAAAAATACACAACGTGTTTCATGTGTCGATGTTGCGGCAATATCGTTCTGATCCTTCGCATGTAATCCCTCCAACAGAAATTGAGATACGACCCGATATGACTTATGAGGAGGAACCAATTAAGATAATGGCTCGAGAGGTTAAACAATTGAGGAATAAGAGCATAGCCTTAGTGAAAGTGTTATGGAAAAAACACGGTGTGGAAGAGGCTACATGGGAACTGGAAGAAACCATGAGGGAACAATACCCAAACCTCTTTGCCGGTAAGATTTTCGAGGACGAAAATCTCTAAAGGGTGGAAAGTTGTAACAGCCCGATTTTGGGGCTAGTCGGAACAGTGGTTTTGGGACCACTAATCCAAGGTTGAAGAAAACTATTTTGGCATTATTTTATGTATTATGGCATAATTATATGGATGTATGAAAATTTTGGTGCATTAATTTTAGCAATTGCATGCTTAATTGTAAAAAAAGGACTAAATAGCATAGAGTGCGAAAGTTCTATTTTGCAAGGTAGAGGTGTCTAATAGCCATAAAATATTAAATTGGAGGTCCTTAAAGTGCAATTAGGTCATTAAAGGTGTGTTGGCTGGCCATATAGACTAAGGAGACAAGAGCATTAAATTTTGGTCAATTTGATGGAATTAGGTGACTAAAAATGAATAAAATAAGACAAAAGAGAAAGATATCATCTTTTTACTATTCATTCTTCTTCTACCACCAAATATTGAAGAGGAAATAAGAGTTTTGGGGTTCAAACTTTCAGCCAAGCAAATCTCTTGCAAGTAAGTGATTTTAGAGGCCTTTCTTGATAATTTTTGTACATTTAGAACCCTCAAAGCTTAAGCTAGCTAATAAAGCGATTATTTTGCTAAATGGTTGAAAGTTTGGGGACTTGCCATGAGAGTGTTCATGTTTTTTGCTGAGTTTTTATGGGAGAAAATGAATGTTAGTGAGTTAAGAAACAACTTTTGTGAATGGTGTTATCATGAAAACACCTAAATAGGACTTAATTGTAAAGGTAGTAATTGTGTAATAAATGCATGAAATAATTGATTTTGTGAGTTTTTGTAAGAGGAATAAATGTTCAGCTAGACTTTTTTAATGAGAAAATGTGATGAAAAATGATTTACGAGCCTAGGGGCAAAATTGTAATTTTGTCTAAGTATAAGGGTAAAATGGTCATTTTTGCCTAAGTAGAAATTTTGGTGTGTCATTCATTATAAAGTGATTAAATGAGTGAATTTCATTGTTATAGATCAAGAAGAGCGCGAAAACAACTTTGACCGGGGAAAAGGCAAGGTTACGGATTAAGCCGTCGTCTAATATATTCTGCACCAAAGTAAGTTTGTGTGCAAATGATACATCTTTAATACATATGTTGGTACTTATTGGTGTATTCTACGAATGAGAATCATTCATGATTGATATTGGTTGAAATTAATAGATAGTGATTAATTTTCGTATAAGTCTCAGAATAGATATGTAAGTGCGGGAAAATATCCGTAATAATTATTTGGTGGGCTGTGTGCGATACCGCCGTAATTATTCTTTGGTGGGCTATGTGCGATAACACCTTATCACTTATTCACGATGGGCTGTGTGCGATACCATCGTTTACAATATCTTTTGGTGGGCTATGTGCGATACCACCGTAAATATTCTTGTTGGTGGGCTATGAGCGGTACCACCCTATTATTGATAAATGGTGGGCTATGTGCGAAACCACCGAGTGTTTAGTATTATTTTGAATGGTTCATCGAGAAATTGTTTAAGTAAATGTTTCATGTGACTCTGTGGTGATGAGTGTAGGGAATGTGTGCAAGTAAATGTGAGCATTATAATTTTTATATGGTTGGAATGTGGTAAGAGATGAAATGAGTAAGCATGATATGGAAATGTGAATAGTTTTTGCTTAGTATGTAATGTTATTGATTGATTAGTATATGTTACGATGCTTATTGTTTACATGTAAACTTACTAACCTTAAAGCTTACTCCCTTTCTTTTCCCTTGTATTATAGTGTAAAAGAGCCAGTTCGGGATACGAAGATAATCGGAAGATCACCCACACTATCAACTCATCTCGATATATTTAGACTTAGCATTTTGAGAATGGCATGTATAGGGGCTAGACTTAGTGAAATGTTTTGTTGTTTTGGCCAAGTGTGTTGGCTCTTCTAAAGATGAACTCTTTTGTAAATGGCCATAATCAATGGCTCATTAGTATTAATATGTGAAAAGATGAGGTTATTCATGAATGTGTTTGATGCATGATTGAGTTGCTTGGTAAATGGTTGAATGGGATTTATGTTGTATGAGTTAGGGTGATAAAAGAGTTTGGTAAATAGCCTTGTTCTTGTCCACACGGGTAGGCACACGGGCGTGTGTCTAGGCCGTATGAGAGACACGGTCAGTCCCATGGGCGTGCGACCAGGCCGTGTGTCCCCTGCATGTTAGTGTTACAAGTCAGTGTCGACCACGGGCTAGACACACGGGCGTGTGCCTAGGTCGTGTACCCCTTAAGAGACTGCTGACGTCATAAACAGAATGCTAAGGTTTTCACAAACGGGTAAGGACACGGGCGTGTCTAGGCCGTGTGAGGGACACGGGCCATTGACACGGGCGTGTCCGGCGGTGTGAAAACCCCTGTAGGTTCAAAATGAAAAATAAATCCCACACGGGCTAGGGACATTGGCGTGTGTGACCACATGGCCTGCCCACATGGGCGTGTCCCATTTCACACGGGCGTGTGGCCTTATTAAGGCAAAATTTTTCTAAGTACATCAAAGTTATCGGTTTAATTCTGATATCTTCCGTTTGCATGTTTAAGGCCTCGTAGGCCCATAATAAGGATGTTATGTACATGAATTGGAAAACTTTAAATTGGAATGAAATTCTATAGCTTAAAGTTGTATGTTCAAGTGTGTTATGTCCGGTAATGCCTCGTACTCGGTTCTGGCGATGAATACGGGTAAGGGGTTTTACATTGTGTCCACTGTTCGAAGGGTATGTTACAGAGGTAGTCTGCGCCTTGATCGTTAACTGAACGCAAAATCCCCAAAATCTCATGAAAACGGTTCTTATTGATCCGTACCCTGCCAATATAAGTTAATAGAAAAATTACATACTAATATTCCATTTAGAATAAATTGAATATTACAACCAAAAGTATATTAATAGAGATTTAATACCCATGTTAGTCACTTGCTTTCGTTCAATCGTAGATTGATATTGCCCGTAGTAGTTGGACGCAACGTGCCTTAGACAATATCGATGGTGTGTGCGATCTCATAGGCTTCCATGTCGCTCAATTGCGGCTAGAATTCTAGTGCCCCGATCTGATATAACGCAGATATCAAGTTGGGGGCATACATGCCTCCTTAACCTAGAAAGAAAGAAATCCCAGTCATCAGCTGACTCCCCCGGTGTTATTGCAAACGCAATTGAGAGGATTCTCCCACCGCCATCCTGTGCCACAGCTAGCAATAGTCGATGGGTATATCTACCATACATAAATGTACCGTCAATTTGTATTAATGGCTTGCAGTACACAAATGCATCCCGACATTGCTTAAAGCTCCAGAACAGACGTTTGAACACTTGGCATCCACGGAGCAATCGGTCGTTGTAGTACGCAGGGACCGTTTCAAGGTCTGTTATGCAACCTAGGACGTACCTCTCTAGCACCTGACACCACTGCCAAACCTCATTATATGAAGCGTCCCACCCACTATGCATCTTTTCCAACGCCTTTTGCTTAGCTATCCAAGCCTTGCGGTAAGAGAGCGTGTACCTCATTTGGCTATGAATATTGGCAATTATGCATGACACAGAAGTCCTGGGATCCGCCTTCAAAATCGGTAGTATTAAGCTAGCTATCATCCCTGAACCCATCTTGGGATGATCTTGTGAAACACCTATTAACGAAGTACGTTAAATAATGCAACATTAAGTAATAACATTATTATTCAAAACCCTAAACATCCAGTGATAATGTACCGACAACACAAGTATGTGGACCTTTGTACTTTTTTATCTCCCACAAGCCTGTCTTTTTCCTTAAAGAAGCCATTATTTTCCATGAACATGTATCGTCTTGCACTGCACACTTGGCCTCGAACTTCTCAGATTTGGATTTAACCACGTTGTAGTTAACCCCGTGATTGATGCTATTTTGTTTCAAAGCACCAAGAAAACTATCCTTACTGGAAAACTCCTTACCAACTTCCAAATCACCCGAATCCAATGTCGAACATGTATTGTCACGCATTCTGTGTGGTAGTTCTGGAAACTCCAACGCATCATCTATCGATATATCGACATTATGCATGTGGGCTGGAGGCGAGTACGCCCTGAATCTCGGATATTCTTCTTCTTCATCTGAATCCCCTTCAAAGTCTTCAGGTTCGGATGGAACAGGCTCCGGTTCAAAAAATAATGCAACTTCTGCACCATCGGGGCCGGGCTCTTGAGGTGGATCCACATCGGACTCATCATCCAACCCATCATCATCTGCAACGTACGAGGTCCCCTCGCCGGTGGACGTCGTAGGGACTACATCATCCCTTCTTGTGGACGTTTCGTAACGTCCCCAATCATATGTGGATTGCCAACCACTAGAAGTTGATGTCGTTCCCCAATACGTATTTCCAGTATCGAACATCGACCCACCGATGTGCATGTCCCATCCACTAACCGAGTGTCATGCAAGAGTTGTGTTTTCTATATTGCCACCAAACATGGGCGCTTCCGTGTTCTGCCTCCCACTAACGGAGTGTCGGCTAGGGGTCGTGTATTCCTCTCGAGCAGCAGTTGATGTTGAAGTCGCAAGTGTTTCATTTGGCGATGAAAATTGAACATATAACTCAAGATAGGGTGATCCACTAGCGAGATGAATCTACACCATCGCCTCGAAGCTACGAACACCTTTGATATCAAATTAGTCATATGTCACGGGATTAATCGAAGCACAAAATCGATACTTAATAGGAGAAACCCTACTTGGCGTCGTTCCGAAGATTTTACGCCTAATTCTTTTACGAAATTCTGTAAAATCTATACTCTGGTTAAAAGCAATTCACGCTGTGTTCTCTGATAAAAAAACAACGCCGTTCTCGGTGTCACGGACCTCACATCATAGTAAATAACAACACTAATACGTTCACTCATCTTCAATTTCTATTCTGCTTAGCCTCTCTAATTTTTCTTGCTGAAACTTATGCAACCTGAGAATGATATTTGCCTCGTTTATAGTCTAAGGCCAAGTATGAACTACTGTAGAAAAAGAGCGTCCACGTGGGAGATTTTTTCAGAAAATTTGCTGACAGTGCATCCTGCTTGAAGCGTTTTTGACACTATTTGTTCAGAAACGTCTTCTCAAAATTATTTTTTCAGTGTAAAAATAGTCAATTTTGTTTATAAAAAAAACACAATGTTATTTTAAAAAACCCTAAACCCTAGTTTACTTAATTTTAACCCTAAACCCTAACTTAATTTATTTAAAACCCTAGAACCCTAATTTACTTAATATATTCCTAAACCCTAAACCCCAATTTAATAAACCAAAAACCCTAAATTAATTTATTTGAAACCCTAATTTAATTTATTTAAAACCATAGAACCCTAATTTACTTAATTTATTTAAAAAACATAAGCCCCAATTTAATAAACCCATAACCCAAATTTAATTTATTTTAAACCCTAACTTAATTTATTTAAAATCTTATAACCCTAATTTACTTAATCTATTTAAAAAACATAAACCCTAATTTATTAAACCCAAAAACCCTAATTTAATTTATTTTAAACTATAATTTAATTTATTTAAAACCCTAACTTAATTTATTTTAAAACCATTAACCCTAATTTAAATAATTTTTATAAAATAATACTAAATCCTGATTTATTTTTAAAAACTCTAAAACCCTAACTTGTTTTTAACAAAAACCTAAATACTAAACCTTAACTTATTTTACCAAAACCCTAACCCTAAAAACCCTAAAAAACCCTAGGGACTAAACATGCAAATATCCCTAACATCTAAAAACACGGAGAAAATCGCTCCCTTGAGGAAGCGTTTTTGCCACATCAGCAAAACGCTTCCACGTAAGCGCGTTTTGCTGACATGGCAGAAAACGCTTCCTCAAGGGAGCGATTTTCTGGTTTTTCCCCCTAAAACGCGGCCACTTAAGCGCGTTTTGTAAAAAACGGCCCTTTCAGGTAAATAATGGTATAATCGGCCCATTTCCGTAAATATGCAGAAAAAGGGCCTTTTTAGGTAATTTAGTCGATTACAAAATATAATAACATAATTATTATTTTTCTAATATATATAATTAAATTGAAAATTTAAAAATATTATCCAAAATTTTCTTGAAATACATTATGAATAACTCACTTTTTTGCAGATAAATCTGTCCATGAGCCGGGCTAAGGCCCGTTCGAAAAGTGGGAGGGTTTGAGTAAAAACATAGACCTGAAAAATGGGCTTAGGCAAAAAATAATGCCCGTTTAGAAAATGGGTTGGGCCTCAGGTAAGGCATTTTTTGCCCGGGCTCGGCCCAGCCCGAATATGTAAAACAAAAAAAAAAACTGTTGCTTTTCCTTGTTTCTTTTTTTCACTATTTTACTACCATTTCACTATTATGTTGGTATTATTTTATTGTTATTATTTGGATATTGTATAACTCTTGTGATGCATCGTTGAAAGCACCAAATATATCCTATTCCCTGCAAAATAATGAAAATAACAGTAAAGGGGAAGTAGGGTCGAATCCTCATGGATCGGATTATACAAATGCTTGTTTCTTGAAATCCTGGGCAGAATCATGCCCAAGAAAGCCTGCGTTCCTGAAAAAAATAAAAATAACAGAATTTAAAAGGTTGGATCTGAAACGAAAAAAAAAAAGAATTGAGAAGTCGAATGGAAATTGCGAAAATTTAAAATAAAAAGTAGAGTTGAGATAAAGAAATTCTTATGGGGAGATTCCAGCCTCCGGTTGCTTCGATCCGCCTTGGGCTCAATCCTTGGCTTTTAGACGATCCTTCTCAAACCGAATAAGCCAGTTATAGTGGAAGAGGACGCCTACGACCACCAGCTCCAAAGATTTAGACTTCAATTTTGTGGAACCTGACTCTAGTCAACAATCGCTCTTGCTGGATCATCTTATGCTAGATCAACGTTTCTCAATGGCGAATCCCACGCCATTTTGTCTCTTGGGCTCGCCAACCTCTGACGCAGTAAGCTAACAAACCGATTGTGCAATCCTTCCAAAACATACAAAGCGGCCGCCTTTGCATACGTTGAAAAGTTTACTTCTTAAGGGACATGGATGGAAGCGTCAGCCCCGTAATGCGGAGAAACGATGAATACCCTGTTGAGAAGGCTAAGTGCGGATTCTATACCTCAAGAACCCTTTTTTGGGGATTTTCGGAAACCTTTGGCTAGAAGGGTTTTAGTGGTTTATAATTGTGGTGGAAAAGAAAATAAATATAAAAATTGAAGTTTTATTAAACGGGAAAATGGAAAGAACAAAAGCCTTATGGGGAGAGAGTTTACAGAAAAAGATGAACCCAAACTGAGTCACTTCGTCCCCTATTTATAGTGCTAAGATAGATAGACTAGTCCTACTTAAATTCCTAAAGATAATTACAAATAATCAAAGATAAATAAAGATAAATAAAATAAATCCTAAATTAAATAATCCTTAATAATTATCTTAATATTAATTATCCTAATATAATCAAAATAGAGTCTAATAGAATAAAAACTCTTCTTTTTGCATTTCAACCCTTGTGTCCTCCATGCTTGCACTTTTGGCACCAACTTTTTCATGTGTCGCACATTGGCCCATTTTATCTCTAAATTCACGCTTTTGGCCCTTAATTTCTCTTTTGCTTCCAATTTAGCCCCTATAAGATAAAAGACCATAAATAGCCTAAATTAGTAGAATCATACTCAAAATAAATATGCAATTAGCACATAAAAACATGACGTTCTAGAGTATTATCAAATTCCCCCTACTTAGCCCATGCTTGCCCTCAAGTATGGTTTCTATCCACTGTGGAAGTTAGATCCTGAAAGAAATTCTACTCCAAAGTTTTATAAAAATTAGTCAAAAATGCATATGAAAAATAAAGAAAACTTCTAAGCTTGCTTTAGGTAAAACAGAAAAAGTATTCTAATTAACCCACAAAAATTAAAATCGTCTTGAAATATTTCGTGCTATTTAGGTAGATTACCAAACCTACCAAGACACTCATTTATTTCCTCCTTTAGTCCCCAACTGAAATTTTATTAGTACTATTTTTTTCTCTTTTTTATTTCCTTTTTTCTTTTTCTTCTTTTTTTGTCTTTTTTTTAATTATTATTACTTATTTACTAAGGAATATATTGAAACTTTTGACGCGAAGAGAGATGACAACCCATGCACCCCACCCCGGTTACTCAGCCCAACATACTCCTAAAAATTATTTATTTCCGGTTAGCGGAGTTTTATCCATCACGTCACACAACCTTTTGACGCGAAGTAGAATGACAACCCAAGCACCCTACCCCGGTTACTCAGTCAGTCACGTTCTGAGCCACACTCATAACCTTGGTTAGCGGAGTTTTACCTATCACGTCACACAACCTTTTGACGCGAAGTAGAATGACAACCCAAGCACCCTACCCCGGTTACTCAGTCAGTCACGTTCTAAGCTGCACTCATAACCTTGGAAACATTTATTAAACAAAATTTACAAGAAAGTTTAATTTTAAGAGGACCTAAGAGAAATAATCAAGTGTCGAAAATAAGTTTTAGTAACCACCTAATAGACATGAACATCATTTAGGCATGCAAATGTATTAAGTGTCCACTTGATATTAAACTTGATCAATTTCTTAAAAGCAAGATAGAGTTAACTTATTAATCATAATTATTTTTAGCCTAATAAAAATAAAGCAGTGGAGATAAAATCAAATGCACGTAATCATAACTAACCCAGAGAGCAAGAATCATGCATGTAGGTCAAATAGTGGCAAGTCGTGGTCAAATTCTTGGGCATGAAAGCGACAGAATATTCTTAAAAATGGACAAAATGGAGCCTCAGCAAAGCAAACACAAATCACGAGAGAAGACAACAATAATACGAAGAGTACCTCCCCCTACTTAAAATACATTGTCCTCAATGTGGACGCAAAAGAAATAAATAGGTAAAAAAGTTTAGAAAAACTCCCCATGTAGCTACTGTCGATTTCGGTGGACTTGCGTGTGAAGGGGACGATATGGTGGGCCCGACGGCTTGTGCGGTGGCCATGGAGGAAGAGGAGGGAGAAGAGGCGAGGGAGTTCGAAGGAGAGGTAGTTGGTGTTGGAGAGGAGATTTGCGGCGGTGAGGAAGATGAGAGAGAGGAGGCGCCGGTCAAGTCGACGGCTTGGGGTGCAGAGAGGTGGCGACGGCGCGAGTTGATGGAGAAAGGAGGCTCGGCGGTGGCGCGGCTTCGGGTTCGCACCATTCGAACGGCGAACGGTGGTGGTTGGTGCAGAGGGGTGAGTTTTCGGCGGTAATGGAGTTAGGGAAGGAAATTTGGGAAAAAAGTTTAGGTTTTGGAGGTTTTATTTGGCTGAAAGGGGATGTTTGGGTGCAGGGATAAGGATGGTTGGGTGCAGGAATAGGGTAGTTTGGCTGCAGGGATATGGCATTCTGGGCTGGAATAGTATCTGGAATAGAGGTTGTTTGGTACCGTGGATAGGGCTGTTTGGTTCTGACTTATATCCCTTTTCTTAGTATTTTCGCTCCGTTTTACCTAGATGGAAGAAGAGAAATTTATTAATATTTAAATAATAATAATAATAATAAAGAAAGGAAAGTAAAGGAAAATAAGAAATAAGAAATAATAATAAAAATGAAAATAAAAATAAATAAAACAAAATAAAATAAAATAAAGATTGGGTTGCCTCCCAACAAGCGCTTGTTTAACGTCATTAGCTCGACGACTTAAATGGTTCTACGGTGGCTCAAAATAAATCTTTTTAATCGTGTGAGCTTGGAAGTTCTCATTTTTTATCACATCCACCATATTTGGGTTTAATCGTCCTCGCGCCTCTTTCATTGGTTTCATATTTTCCTCCAAGGGGTTAATCCCTTTTAAGTCGGTAATGGTCTCATCATTTTCCGAAAATGTGAATTTGAGATGCTCAAGAAGTGGTTTTAATTTCGGATCTGATTCCTACACAACAGAAGGTAGAAGTTTAGTATCCATAGGAGCCAATTTATTAACAGATTCAAAATCATCAAACATTATTTTAGATTTATCTCCATAAATTGACTCAAAATTTTCTTCCACTAAAGAGTCAATTATGTCGACACAGTTTACGCTCAAGATTTCATTGGGATGGCTAATGGCGTCGTAGACATTAAACTTCACGATCTCCCCATCAAACTCGATTGTGAGAGTTCCACTTCGAACGTCGATTTTAGTACTAGCCGTACTAAGGAATGGTCGTCCTAACAAGAGATCTGAAGATCCGGGAGCACTATCCTCCTCCATTTTTATCACATAAAAATCTGTAGGAAAAATAAGTTCGTTAACTTTTACCAACACGTCCTCGAGGACTCATTCGGGATGCACAACGGACCTGTCTGCCAGTTGAATGATAACACCTGTTTTTGTTAAAAAACCAGCGTTAAGTGATTCATAAATAGAATATGGCATTACATTTATGGAGGCTCCTAGATCACACATAGCCTTTTTAATTCCCAAATGACCTATTTTGCATGGTATTGCAAACATGCCCCTATCCTTACATTTTAGGCATTTTCCATTTGTAACACTGCGAACACATTTTCACCAACATTTACCCTTTCATTACCTGTTAACTTTCGTTTGTTGGTGCAAAGCTCTTTAAGAAATTTAGCATACCTCGGTATTTGCTTGATGGCGTCCAACAACGGAATGTTGATCTCGACGTTCTTAAATTTTTCTAGGATTTCCTTGTCCTCCTTACCTCTTCGACACTGGTGGAATCGTTCTGGAAATGGAGGTTGAATTATGGGCAATGGGGGTTTCGTTCGGACCTGTTCACATTTCTTGGGCTTTTCTTGGGCGATTTCTTGGCCAAGATTCCTATCAGGAATTGGTTCTAGTACCTTTCCACTTCGCAACGTCACTGCATTCGTGTTTTGTCTTGGATTCGGTTCTGTTTGTGACGGCAGCTTCCCTTGAGAGTTCAATTTCTCAACTGATATGGTCAATTCTCTTATAGACACCTCAGTTTTCCGTTGAAAATCCTTCATTTCTCTTTGGAAATTAAGAGTTCTTCGTTGAAAATCTAGGACATTAGTCGCTAATTTATTGACCATGGTTTCTAAAAATTACCGAATCTCGAAATTCATTATGGAAGTTGATTTTGGTATGGTGGTTATACCGTGGGTTGGTCCCATAACTCAAGTTGGGATGGTCCCTCCATCCTAAGTTGTGGGTATTAGCGTAGGGATCATATCGCCTCTGTGGTGGTCCAAGGAAATTTCCCACTGCATCTAAATGAGCCATAGAGTCATCATACAAACTGGGACATGCATCAGTTGCATGATTAGGTGTAGCACATATTCCACATAACCGAGCTGGTTTAGCCTTTTCTGCAATAAGAGAATTCATCATATTAGTGAGTCTATCAACTTTATCCTCTAAGGTTGAATTACTTAGTCTGGTGAACCCTTCAGGGGTTCATATTGGCTCGGAGAATCGCTGAGAATTTGCAGCCATTGTGGAGATTAAGTCCCTTGCTTGTTGGGGAGTCATGTTGACCAACGCTCCTCCACTAGCGGCATCTACCATATTCATCTCCATTGGTTTCAAACCTTCATAAAAGTACTGGAGGAGAGATTGCTCTGTTATACCGTGTTGTGGGCAGCTCGCACACAACTTTTTAAACCGATCCCAATAATCATAAAGAATCTCTGCTTTTTTTTGCCTTATTCCCACGATCTCCCTTCTTAGCTCAGCTGCTCTAGATGCTGGAAAAAACCTGTTGAGAAATAAACGAGATAAATTAGCCCAAGTTGTAATAGATCCAGGGGGTAAATAAAATAACCACTCCCTAGCTGAATCTGCTAGGGAAAAAGGGAAAGCGCGTAATTTAATCTGATCCTCAGTTACGCCTTGAGGTTTCATACTCAGACAAACCATACAAAACTCCTTCAAATGTTTATGGGAGTTTTCATTTTGTAACCCTCGGAAAGTTGGCGCAAGAATCGAATTAACCACGATTTGGTTCAAAATCGGTATCCATAGTAGGATATGCGATGCACAATGGCGGTTGTTTCGCGAGAGCTTACGCCGATTGCCGAATTGTTTGAGCCATAGGTTGAGTCTTTGAATTAGGGTTTCACAACCCTAGCGTTAAGCACTCCTTCCGGGAATCGACTTCTACTTTTTCGCCTTCAAAAGTTTGAGTAGGGTTTTCATTAACCCTAGACTCTGCTTCGTCGTCGATTCTGATTTCTGGCGGTGGATTACTTTGAGTCTCAACCACCACTGACTGCTTTTTCCTTAGCTTTGTTTCCTTGCGATTAGCTTTTGCAGTCTTTTCAATCTCCGAGTCAAACGCAAGAGTTCCTGGAGCAGATCTGGTCATAAGAAACAAAAAACAAGATTAGTATGTTGTCGATCCCCGACAACGGAGCCAAAATTTGATGCGTCGTTGAAAGCACCAAATATATCCTATTCCCTGCAAAATAATGAAAATAACAGTAAAGGGGAAGTAGGGTCGAATCCTCAGGGATCAGATTATACAAATGCTTGTTTCTCGAAATCCTGGGCAGAATCGTGCCCAAGAAAGCCTGCGTTCCTGAAAAAAAATAAAAATAACAGAATTTAAAAGGTTGGATCTGAAACGAAAATAAAAAAAAAATAGAATTGAGAAGTCGAATGGAAATTGCGAAAATTTAAAATAAAAAGTATAGTTGAGATAAAGAAATTCTTATGGGGAGATTCCAGCCTCCGGTTGCTTTGATCCGCCTTGGGCTCAATCCTTGGCTTTTAGATGATCCTTCTCAAACCGAATAAGCCAGTTATAGTGGAAGAGGACGCCTACGACCACCAGCTCCAAAGATTTAGACTTCAATTTGGTGGAACCTGACTCTAGTCAACAATCGCTCTTGCGGGATCATCTTATGCTAGATCAACGTTTCTCAATGGCGAATCCCACGCCATTTTGTCTCTTGGGCTCGCCAACCTCTGACGCAGTAAGCTAACGAACCGACTGTGCAATCCTTCCAAAACATACAAATCGGCCTCCTTTGCATACGTTGAAAAGTTTACTTCTTAAGGGACATGAACGGAAGCGTCAGCCCCGTAATGCGGAGAAACAATGAATACCCTGTTGAGAAGGCTAAGTGCGGATTCTAAACCTCAAGAACCCTTTTTTGGGGATTTTCGGCAACCTTTGGCTAGAAGGGTTTTAGTGGTTCATAATTGTGGTGGAAAAGAAAATAAATATAAAAATGGAAGTTTTATTAAAAGGGAAAATGGAAAGAACAAAAGCCTTATGGGGAGAGAGTTTACAGAAAAAGATGAACCCAAACTGAGTCACTTCATCCCCTATTTATAGTGCTAAGATAGATAGACTAGTCTTACTTAAATTCCTAAAGATAATTACAAATAATCAAAGATAAATAAAGATAAATAAAATAAATCCTAAATTAAATAATCCTTAATAATCATCTTAATATTAATTATCCTAATATAATCAAAATAGAGTCTAATAGAATAAAAACTCTTCTTTTTGCATTTCAACCCTTGTGTCCTCCATGCTTGCACTTTTGGCACCAACTTTTCCATGTGTCGCACATTGGCCCATTTTATCTCTAAATTCACGCTTTTGGCCCTTAATTTCTCTTTTGCTTCCAATTTAGCCCCTATAAGATAAAAGACCATAAATAGCCTAAATTAGTAGAATCATACTCAAAATAAATATGCAATTAGCACATAAAAACATGACGTTCTAGAGTATTATCAACTCTTGTTTTATTGTTAATTTTGTTACTATTTTAGAGGCATTTGCTTGTAAAATTGCACCTATCTTAGTGTTATTTAAGTATATATATTAATTTATTTTCAATTTGTTGGGAAACGTTTATTTTAATGTTTTTAATATTTTTGATGTATTATATATATATTTTAAAAATTATATAATAAATAATATAAAAAATAAATACGGGCCGGGCCAAGCTCTAGTTTTAGCATTTTTATCTAGGCCGGGTTTGGGCAAAATCTTATGCCCATTTTTCGGGCCGGACCTAATAAACAAACCTAAAATTTTGCCCAAACCCAACTCGAACCCAACCCATGGACAACTCTACTTACAGATTAACCTACTATAAATTTTACATTTATGATATTATTTTTTAACCCCTCCATACCATATTTTTTTGTTACATAATTCAATTGAAGGATTCAATTTGTTAGTAGCATAATTTTGGCAATTCAACTCGAGTTTTAACTTATAAGTAGGAAGCCAATTTGACATTTAGGCTCCGTTTGTTTCACTGAAAATGACTTAGGAAAATGATTTCTAGAAAATGATTTACTTTTCGGAAAAGCTAATATTTTACGGTGTTTGGAGGAATCTGTGTAAAATATTTTACATTGTTTGGTAGATTTCTTAAAAATATTTCATAAAAGTTGTTTTCAATTAAACAAACATACATTTGAGATTTTCTTATTTTTTTCATTGTTTGATTGAATTTATTTTTATATATAATTTTATATTTTACATTGTTTTTGCATATATTAAAAATATTATGTTAAATTCAGATTCATTACAACGTCATTTTTTAATTACATGACTACTAAGTGAATATTTTTTATTTAAAAATGTGACATCAACAAAATTGACAAAAAAAATTAACGATGTCAACAACTGGACTTGATTTTCAAATTTGAAAAGTAAAGGGACTAAATTCTTGAAAATAAAAGTACAAAGACTAAATTACAAATCTGTGAAGTGTAAATAGACTTATGACATATTTTAACCTTTATACTACAAAATATTTATTATTAATATATTTATAATTGTAATAAATATTTATTATTAAAATATTAATATTGAATATTTTCAATAATATGTGAATAATATTATTTAAAATTATTATTTTTAAAATTTATTATTAAAATAAAACTGAAATATTAAATAATTTATTAAAATAATAAATTATATTTATTATATTAATAATTTATTATATGACTAAATATAAATAATTAAATATGTATGTTTAATAATATTGAAGAATACAATATTTTAAATATTTTTAAAAATAAAAATAAAATTTATTATCAATATAATAATATTAAGCTTGATTTAAGTTAATTTTTATATAAAAATAAAATTATCTATAGATGAGCTCTTTTCTGGAAAATGACTTACGCTTTTTAAAATGGTAAGTCATTTTACAAGAAAAATGGCTTATTTTACCTTGACCTATAAGCTATTTTCCGTTGACCAAACTATTTTCTGTGAAACAAACACAGGAAAATACAGAAAACATTTTCCGTAAAACATTTTACATGTAAACAAACGGACCCTTAAGTGTTAAACTCCTCGTTAATATAGCTATTATTTCAGACTTTTGCCTTGTTAAAGTTGTAATATATTTTATTTTCACCTTGAAACTTTGAAAATTAATATAAAAATATAATAACAATGAAAATTATTTTTTCAAAGTATATATATATCTTTTATAATTTATTAATTATTATTTACATAAAAACATCTTATCATATGTTTATTCAACTTATCCACATATTCATTTTTAATTAAAAAAAATTGCACAATTCATTATATACTGTGAAAAGCTAACATTGTCTCCTACAGAAGGAAACATGTTATTAGGTTCAACACCATCGCTTAATCAAAGTAAAAAAAAACCATGAATTGCAAACCCATAGGAGCTTATCCAACATGTTTTTTTAAACAATTCTATAGTATCATAATAAACCTCATAAAGTTGTATCACTACACCAAAACAGACTTTTAGCGGCGTTTTTAGTGGCGTTTTAATAAAAAAACGCCGCAAATATTATACCTTTCAAACGCCGCAAAAAGTTGAGCAATAGCGGCGTTTTTGGCCCAAACGCCGCTAAAGATCTGAGCATTAGCGGCGCTCGTAAAAACGCCGCTAAAGATTCGAGCATTAGCGCGCTTTCTTAAAAACGCCGCTAAAGATCGAGCATTAGCGCGCGCTTTAAAAACGCCGCTAAAGATCGAGCATTAGCGCTTTCGTAAAAAAGCCGCTAAAGATCTGAGCATTAGCAGCGCTTTCTTAAAAACGCCGCTAAAGATCTGAGCATTAGCGTCGTTTTTATAAAAACGCCACAAAATGTAAGCTTTAGTGGCGTTTTTTATAAAAGCGCCGCAAAAAAAAAATTATTTTAGGGTTTAGGGTTTAGAATTTAAGGTTTAATGTCTATAGTTTAGAGTTTTAGGGTTTATGACATAATGTTTATTATTTTGGGTTAAGGGTTTATGTCTTATAGTTTAGGGTTTAGGGTTTAGGGTTTTATAGTTTGGATTTAGGGTTTAAAGTTTGGGGTTTAAGGTTTAAGGATACTGTTTGAAACCGAAAAACATTTGGAGAGGTTCATGCTATTTTGTACTACACCCATATTATTTAATATAAGAATATAAAATATATGTTTTGTACTACACTAACATTGGCCACATGAATTCCCAAAAATTTGGTCTCGAATTATGGTTTAAGGTTTGCGATTTAGAGTTTAGGGTTCGAGTTTTATGATTTATGGTTTGGGATTTTGAGTTTGGTGTTTGTGGTTTAGGGTATAATATTTAGGGTCTAAGGTTTATGATTTCGGGATTAATCTTGGATTTTTTAGAATATAAATCAAAATAAGATAAATGTAAATTATTATTTTAAAAAATATATATCAAAATGGGTTAAATCCCAAAAGCATACATGAACAATGGTTTAGTGTGCAATTGTATACATGAACTTTAATTTGATCCAGATCTTGTAAAATATTAACACAATTATTGATATAATTAACATCATTTTTTATTTATATATTGCATACATAAAAAATTATATTTATTCAATATAAAAATATATTGATGGATTTATATTTTAAAATAATGTGTATGATTAAATCAAAATTAAAGTTTCAACTATACATTTAAACCACAATTAGAATTTCACATCTAGAATTACACATTAAACCAAAATTCTGAGATGTATCTATATCAAAATTTAGGTGTATACATATAATTAAATGCCATTTATATAAAAATCTAAACAACTAATGCAGACCATACTTAAAAGAATAATGTTGATGTAAAAAGAAAGAAAAAAGAAATTCTTAAAAGAGTTGATAATGATAATTAAATTTTTAAAATTTAATAATATAAAAAAATAAAAACTTAAAATTTTAATATTTAATATTTTAGTTAAAAAGTTCAATACTCAAAATATAATAAAAATAAAAATTTAAAAAAAATGATAATCTCAGCACAAAATTTTTAAAAGAAAAAACATAAAAAATATATATAGGTTAAAAATAAAAAAAATAAAAAATATATAATAGTGGCGTTTTTTACAAAAACGCCACAAAAAATGGAGCTATAGCTATACTGGCGTTTTATTAAAAAACGCCGCAAAATTTGATACACAAATAGGTATCGTTTTTTCCCTGCTAAAAAACTAAGTTCACTATCTATAACCCCGATTTTTATTTCCCCAAACCCTAAATTTCTAAGTTCCCAAAATTTCCCTATACGGTTTCCCAAAATCCCCAAACCAAAATCCCCCCCACCGATCTTCGTCCATATGTTAGCACCGATTTTCGCCTTTCATTTCAATCCAGTTTTCCTCGTAAGCCACTATGCAGTTTGGACTTTAATGGCAATGGTGCTAATGGTGGAAACGAACGTGTATGGGAAGGAGAAGAAAGGGAGTCTGTCGGCGATGAGAGACACAGCAAGATCGTGGTGATGCTCTGAGGTCAAAGTTTGACGGCGATGAAAGAGGAAAGATACGAGTGACGTTTCTCGTGAAGCGGTGTTCTTTGGTGTCGACTCAGTGCGATGGTGCGAGGGTGTAGAAACGACGGCTGGTTGAGCGGCGATGGCGGCGACGCTATGGTGTTAAAGGGGTTAGGGGAATTGATTTATGTGCCGGAAAAATGGACACCATTTGATGTCATATTTCTCTATTTTCTGCCTGCTTTGCCATTCAAACTTGACCAAATATTTGCGACACTGGCGAAACGTTGTTCATCAGGTAATCCATTTCTAATTTTTTTTACTTTTGTTCAGATACTGTTTGCTTGCTATAACTATTTCTGCATATAATTTATTGGCCATGTTTGTTGCTGCATCAACCGTTCTTACATTTTGGATACCTAACAACTGTCCAAAACTAGCTGCAGAGACCGGTTCCACTAATGCACAAGTGGGGCTGCAGTTTCAGCAAGTCGGTCAATAAACCCAGTGCCTAATCCCCGGTAAATCATCAATGAACTCAATGCTTTTCTTGTTGGAAATAAACTCCAATGTGCCATTATAAAAAATAAAAATAAAAACAACTTTGTTAATGTATTCAGATTGGGCATCAGTTGGTAACATTTAGAAAGTTAATTAAATGTTAAGAATATTTTGTGTTATGGATTTCAACCATTTGATTGGTTGTTAAGTAGGTTTTGTAATATAATCAAAACTGGTAATGATCTAAATTGGTGTCTCAGACTCTGTACTAAAATGCTTTTATAAGCTTCACTTGCAACTCAACAGCTGACCTCTCTCTTCTCCATTTGATGTGAGAAGGATCTTTCTTTCTTTATTCTGCACATCTTAACCTTAACCACATCATAAGATAGAGATCTCTTAAACGATCGAGTTATGGAGACTGTCTTTTCAGCAGCAAGTAGATCCATTTCCAAGCTCATTAGCTTCACCGCTTTGCTTCTTTTCTTGTTTTCCTGCTCTACTTTCACTTCTACTGGTAAGTTTCCACTTCTACTTCAATCTGGTTCTTTATTTACTTCAAGATAGTTGGAGCTTGAATGTTTTTTCATTGTTTTAGTTTTGGAATCTGCCTTTTGTTGATATAAAAAGGCAAATTGGGTTATATTACAATCTGTATCCAAGACATAGAACCTATCAATATTTTTGTAAGTAGTTGATGGATATGATATACTTAATAAAGATTGAAAGATTTGGGTAATACAAGAGAAAGATTGAAATTTATTATTGAGTTTTTCATTATTTTATTTATTTATTTCGGTTTTGATTTGAAATTTATTATTGAATTATTATTATTTTATTTATTTATTTCGGTTTTGATTTGTTATTTTTTAATGGATTTTTGTTTTTGCCATTTGAAGTAAATGGATGGCCACTAATAGACAGTCCAAAGTGCGTATGTTAACTTAGGATTCTGCATTTCACTTGCTAGTTTTGCAACATTTTTTGAGCACTGAGATGATTAATCCAGCTTCTGTTAAAATTTAAATGTGCATATGCCTTGCATTCAAGTTATAATTGATTTCCGTGGCGTCCACGATTCACATGGTGATTTATTTAGGCTATATGTTGTGAGGACATTGATTACCTTCCTTTAGTTGTATAACTTCTAATTTATTATTGGCTTGTATATATGTTTTCAGCAACTTAGTTTAATTACTTTAGTACAGAGACGTTTGCTTTTCAAGCTGAGATTAACAGCTTCTTAGTTTAATTATCAACACTTTCTACAGCAACAAGGAGATCTTTCTTCGTGAGCTCATCAGCAATGCTTCTGATGTAAGTCCTGCTCTTCTCTGTTTTAACTTTTTTTTTTGGTCGTCAATATGGAGATGTTTTTTTAATTACTTTATTATAATTTTAAGGTATGGTTAATTGGATCTGATCTTTTTTGCTTTAATGCTTGTTGGTTTTGTTTGCTTTTTTGTATGGAAACAAAATTTGGGTTTTTATTTTCTCTTTGTTTTTAATTTATAGGCAGTGCTCTGTTGGTTTTTTATTTCAATTGAAAATTACATTTGTTAATAAAAGCTGTCATTCTGTCATTTGATTTGTTTATTATAATTTTAGGAATTTATAGTATGAAAGTTTAAGATTGAAATGAAAATTGTAGTCTTTGAATCTATGGTTTTCGAAGTTTGATTAAACCTGCAAATCGTTAGCATAGAAGTGGGTTTTAACTTTAGTTTTTATGATAAAATAAAGCTAGTATCATTTAATTTAATTATTAAAAATTGTGGTTTTAGGCATTGGACAAGATTAGATTTGAGAGTTTGACGGACAAGAGCAAACTTGATGCTCAACCCGAGTTGTTTATGCACATTGTCCCCGATAAGACAAACAATGCTCTATCGATCATTGATAGCGGTATTGGCAGATAATGAGGCAGAGACGTATCGATAGAGGAGCCTTAACTCTTGCTTCTGCGCAGAAGTCAAATTCCAAATTGATACCGAGACTCATGATCCTCTTGATATTGGTTTGTTGCCTAATGCCATTTGTTTTACTCTTAACTGGAACACGAATCAAGATATTTTAACATCAATTAGAAGAAAAATCAGTCCATCCACGAAATAATCCTTTTTGTCATGTCTGTCAAGCAACCATGAGTTGTTGCGGTGAGACAATGGAATTGTATCATGATGCTAATTATTGCTCTTGACCCAATTTTTCAACATCATAACATACCCTAGATCATTTTTAAAAATTTATTAATATCTTACTTGTAGTTGGCTATGTTTGAGGTGTTAAAGGTAGTAACTAGACATGAACATGGAATCTAATATTTCATTTGTGGTTCATTATGATTTTATAGTTTCTCATTAAAACAAACAAAAAGGTGATCTCAAAAATTGCCGCAAGCGAGAATATGTTCTGCAGACTATGATGTCATGTTTTAGGAACCAAATTTTAGAACTTTTCTGTGTAAACCTTTTTGTTTAATAAAAGGTTTGCATAACGCTGGTTTTCTTCTATTAGTTCGTTGTTTCTGTCCTTTCAATTCCTATGCATTTGGCCTTTTCTTCATTTGTCCAATGGTGACCAGTAGTAATTAAGAATTATGATCAAGACAATACTAATTAAATTAAATAGTTTTGAGATCCACTACACCAAAATAGACTTTTAGCGGCGTTTTTAGTGGCGTTTTAAAGAAAAACGCCGCCAATATTATACATTAGCGGCGTTTGAAAGAAAACGCCGCAGAAAAATGAGCAATAGCGGCGTTTTTGAAATAAACGCCGCTAAAAAGGATAAATAGCGGCGTTTTTTCCCCAAACGCCGCTAAAGGTCAGAGCATTAGCGGCGCTTTTGAAAAAACGCCGCTAAAGGTTAGAGCGCCGCTAAAGGTCAGATCATTAGCGGCGCTTCTGAAAAAACGCCGCTAAAGGTCAGAGCATTAGCGGCGCTTTTGTAAAAACGTCGCAAAAGGCCAGATCATTAGCGGCGCTTCTGAAAAAACGCCGCTAAAGGTCAGAGCATTAGCGGCGCTTTTGAAAAAACGCCGCTAAAGGTCAGATCATTAGCGGCGCTTTTGTGAAAACGCCGCTAAATGTCAAAATATTAGCGGCGCTTTTGGAAAAACGCCGCTAAAGGTCAAATCATTAGCGGAAAAACGCCGCAAAGATGTTAATCAATACGACGATGTTTTGTAATTGAGCATGTCATTAGCTGCATTTTTTTAAAAAACGCCGCAAAAATAAATAATTTAAGGGTTATGGTTTTAGGGGTTGGCTATTAGGCATTAGGGGTTAGTGTTATTAATAAAAAATTAATTTATTTTAGGGTCTATATAAACATTAACATTCTATTTTAGGGTTGGCTATTAGGCATTAGGGGTGAGATTGCATTTTTTACTTACAAATTAATTTCAGCCCATAACAAAATTTGATTGTGTATCTGTTTATCCCTAAACCTTAAACGGTCTAAACCCTAAACTCTAAACCATAGATCTAGATTCTAAACCCTAAATCATAACTCTAAACACACGACCATAAACCCTTAAACCTCAAACACTAAACCATTAACCATTAATCTTCATAGTTTAGGGTCTAGGGTTTAGATTTAGGGTTGAGGGTTTAAGATTTAAGATTAAGGGTTAGGTTAGGGTTTAGGCTGGGTTTATAGTTTAGTTTTTAGTATTTTAGAGTTATGGGGTTTTGGGTTTAGTGCTTACACCATATCGAATAATAAAGTTAGAGTCTTAGTAGTGTTTAGGGATTTAAGTATTAGGGATTTTGATAAAATAGATAAAAATCATATTATTTTAGGGTTTAGGTAAGCAATTAGATTATTTCTTTAATTACTTCTGCAACTTGTAATATATATATGAGTTAAGGTGTATAATTTAGGGTTACGAGGTAGGTGTATAATTTAGGGTTTTAGGATTTAAGTATGAGAAATTAAATTATAAAACTGTACAAATTAAACATATTGTTAGAAACAAAACAAAATTAATTTAAAGGAATCTAATTAATAATTAAAAAATTATTAATATTGAAGGTATTAGCGTCGTTTTTGAGAAAAAAAATATTTTGAAAATATTGTTAGAAGGGATTCGGGTTTAGGGGATTATGTTTTAAGGTTTAGGGTTTGGGGTTTGGGGTTTAGGGTTTATATTTTGAAACTTATTATTTTTGTTTTCTTACATAAAAAAAATATATAAAATTATGTCATGTATCTAATTCTTTTAAATATTGCTCAAAGTTTCAAAAATTATTTATTTAAAATTGATATGAATTATATAATAATTAAATATAAAATTGTAATAAAAGTCAAGCACTCTTTCATCTAGCCTCTTCTATTTATTATGTAACTAGTTTAATTATATTAATTAAAACGTACTTTTTTTAATTTAATATTTAAAATCTTTAAAAAAAATTAATAACACTTAGAAAAAAATTGAAACAAATAACATAGAAAAATATATGTTAAAAATGAAAAAAATGAAAATACAATTATTTAAAATAATAATAAAGATATATGGGTATATGACTGATTTATTTTAAATTTATATATTAAATAATTTACTATATAAATGCAAAAAAGATAATATTAATATTATTATATTAAATTATCATTATAGTTTTAATTAATTAAACGTAAAAGAGATGATATATTAAACTAGATTGCTTAAAACTCAATTTAAAAAAAATAATAATTCTATTGGCCAAGTTAAAATTAATTTCATTATCAATTACTATTTTTTTACAAATAAGGTATATTGTTTGAAACAAAGCAAAATTAGTTTGAAAGGAAATTAAGAAAAAATTAAAGTATTAAAATTTATTACTATGAAAGACATTAGTGGCGTTTTTGACAAAAAAACGCCGCAAGACAAAACGGTGTCGTTTCAGTAATTTTTTTGGCATTTGCGGCGTTTTTTTACTGAAACCGCCACTAAAGGTCGGGAATTAGCGGGGTTTTTAAAAAGCGCCGCAAAATGAAAATTTTAAACGATGTCATTTTTGTTTCATTCATTCCGGAAACCGCTAAGCTGGACGACGTCGTTTTGTTAAAATGCAAAGAAGTTTAGTGGCGCTACTGGATAAACGCCGCTAAATGTCAGGCGTTAGTGGCGCTAATATTAAAAACGCCGCAAAATGTATTTTGCTTTTGAGCAAAACGATGCCGTTTTTCTGTGCTCCGTTTTATCCCCATCCAAACCCCGAAATCCCTTATTGTTTTATCCCTAAATCCCTAACCTTACTGTTTTCCCCTAAAAAATTACCCAAAATCCCTAACTCCCAAAATCCGCTCCGGTGAATCCTCCGCCGTTAAGGAAATCGTTGACAACAGCATCTTGCGCCACCAGTTTTCTTCTTTAATCTACCTAGGTATTTATTTCGTGTTTTTTTCTGGTGCTTATGTTTTTCAATTTTGGATCAACTTTGAACGAAATTAATTTCTTTTCAATCTGTTGCAGATAGCTTAGATTGTACAAGTTCTTACATTTTTAGGGCTTGACTTCCCATTTCCAGTTTTATACTTGTTGACGTTTTTTTTTTTTGTTTGGTGGTGCAGAACAGACAAGCCTGTTTGGAACTGTGTGAGTACTCCGAACTATAGGCTTATGATTTTATACTTCTTGTAATCTTATTTGATTTGAATAGTCCGTTGATTTAGTACCTATTTGTGGAATGAGCTACTGATATTCATTTTTAAAATGAAAATGTCTGGCCTTCAGTTTACATTTGCTGCTAGCAGTTGTTCAAAGCTGCTAATCTGTTTTATGAATGTTATAACATGGAATTCATGTTCCCAGTTATTTACTATATGCTTGTTTCAGCTAACAACTTCATCTCTTGACAGGAGAGAAAACTTCTTTTGGAAAAAACTGGACCTCGTGTTGCCAGAATCTCAGTATTTGAGGTGCGTGCAATAATCTGAAAGTGAATTTTCATTTATTTGACTAAACTACATTTTCATTTATCATGTCTTGTGCTCAATTTGTGACGTATGGATTTTTATGGTGTTTTGGTAATGAATCTGCTTTGCTTGTTTAGTTAATTGGGAGGGAAATGTTGGCTTTTATTTTGTCGGTTCATAATGAACTTTATAAGAATTGCTCATTGATAAGTGCTGCTACTTCATAGAATCTTATTCAAATGCACAATGTTTATAGTTTGGGTATTGTTTCTTTCGCCTTTAGAAGGAAAAGAAGGAAAATTTGTTCAATCTATTTCTGTTTCTGTTGATGTTTTTATCTGAAGGTATAGATTTTTCCCAGTTGCTAGAACTTTTATATGAATGAGTTATCTGTGTGTTGTGGCTCTGAATTTTTAATATAGGCCAAATAGGCACAAAACATGCATATTTGAGAATTTGAAATATGAACTCCCCAAGTCCTAATGCTTTCACTTTAATTTTTAATAAAAAACTTTTTTTTAATTCTTAAATAAAAGAGTAAAATTTAATTGACAATTTTTAATTAGAGTTAAGTTGCAAATTAAATTATTATATAATATGCCATTATCCTTTCTAAAAAATTTCAGATATCAAATTAAATCTTAAAATCAAACTCAAATATTTAAGTTTCTGACATTTAATCTTCTGGTTAACAGAGAGTACAAACACTTGGAATAGCAAAGTTTCTGATACTTGGCCGCATCAGGAATTGTAGGGTTCGTGTAAAAGATACAACATTTTATTCAAGGTAAAGTATCTGTTATGGGTGTTATTCTTATAGATGATGCTGTTGTTAGCCTTATTTTCTGGTAGATTTTTTTTAACTGGCTTGTTCTCTCACATTGCAATTGCAAAGAATACTAATGTTTGATTTTAATATTTAATATTTTCAATGTTCTCCAAAATGATTTTAATAATATTTTTAACTGCCTTTTTTGTGAATCCAAAATGATTTTCCACCGTTGAAGACATTGTATAGGATGTTTATTTTTTAACAAAAAAAATACGAAGAGGCAATAGTCTAAGAAAGTTGAAGATCTTGGTATATACTTGTATAATTTTGTTAAAGTCAGCTGCAATTTCATGTTAGGGTTTAGGGTTCTTGTGTTTTAAACTGTGAAAAAGAAGCAGACTTAAAGTCACCTTTTTTAATTTCAGTTTTACTTCATTTTTGGCTTTAATTTTGAAAGTTATGCAACATGATTCTATTTCTTTAAAATTTTCATTTTAAATTTAGCAACATAAGATTTGATCTGTCATTTAACTATTGTAATAATAAAAGGACTTGATTGATATAGTATTGATAAATTGAGGATATATAATTAGAATAATTTGAAGTTTGGGGACGAATTTAAAATGATGGTAATAGTTGAGGGATGCTTGATGGAATTAAATCTTTTCAGATGGTGCTAATTATTAAGTCTGCTTTAGGACAAAGTGAAAAAGTGGAAAGCCGAGTACAAAAATTTCCCAAAGACTCACCTTTTACACTCTAAGGTTTACAAATACAATACAAGAGTTTTTTTAATTTAATTACAATTCTAAGCAATTTCCCAAAATTTTGGAAGAAAAATTATTATAAAGTCTGGTGAATGTTTCCATTTTTTTTTAACTTGGGGCTGGTTATGTTTAGCTAAAGAGGTGGGTGAAGAGCATTGTGGGAAAGACAAGGAACAGGCTTGAGGAGGTAGGAAGCAGCTTGGGAAAATTTTTGTGAGTTTTCTCTGAATTAGTTTCTATTTATTTCATGTTCAAATTTTTATTAGGTCAACATTGATGATTCGGTTTTGGGTTAATGGTTGGAAAGTACTTTAAATTTGCATGGCTTCATGCTGTCTTGTAATGGCTAATTTTGGTTATTACAAATTCATAAGTTGTCTATACTGGTGCTTAGGTGCTGTCCATTTTTGAGCATATAATTGCTGTCCAAATTGGTGCTTAAATGCTGTCCATTTTTGCACAAATTAATGCTGTTCGAATGTTGTTACTGCTGTCCAAATACTTGTGAATTAATAATGTATGAATATTGCAAATAAGTGCTGTCCGAATGTTGTTACTGCTTTCCAAATGACTGTGAAATAATGTTTCCTATGATTACCGAGTGTAAATGCTTGTTTAATTGGAATATAAATACTGTCCAAAACAGGATAGGTTTCTTATGTTGTGTCGTATTTAATTACTTGTGCAAATTTGTTAAATGATGCTGTTGTTAGCCTTATTTTCTGTTAGATTTTTTTAAACTGGCTTGTTATATCACACTGCAATTGCAAAGAATACTAATAATCTTCACATCCTTATAGATTAACTTGCTTCTCCTCATTGTCTAATTAGATATGAAACTGAGTTAAAACAACTATTATTTAACTTTGCATTGCTTTGAATGTGGTGGTTTATTACATGCAAAGTTAAGTCATGTATAGAAGAAAGAAGTAAAATGGTAATAATAACCAACTGAATGTGAAATGATACTATTTTTTATTTTTTACAAACCTTTGCTGTCAATCCATAAAATTTTATTTTTTACCTTTAATGTTGTTTGATATTATTTTTATATTCTGTTCTTTTTTTTTAAGTATTAGTGGGTTAATGTTGTTTGTATTTCTGACTGCAGCCTCTGTTTCTTGGTGAGAGTGGAGTAGACCAGCTTCTTGAAATAATTAAGGTACGTTTTAGTTCAAAATTCTGATCAGTAAGAGTTATATCATGATGAATTTTTCCAAATTGCGGTCCAAATTGCTGTTTATTATCCTGCTTGGTTGATATATATGTTGTTTATTATATTGCTGTCCAAAAAAAAAGATTCAAAGTATATAGGCTGGAAACCTAACGGATTGCCTTATATCTCATTATAAGATATAATGGATCCTCCCCAGGTGTAACAATGCCACGTATGATGAATCTTACATATTTTCTGTCCAAATTGCGGTCCAAATTGCTGTTTATTATCCTGCTTGGTTGATATATATGTTGTTTATTATATTACTGTCCAAAAAAAAAGATTCAAAGTATATAGGCTGGAAACCTAACGGATTGCCTTATATCTCATTATAAGATATAATGGATCCTCCCCAGGTGTAACAATGCCACGTATGATGAATCTTACATATTTTCTGTCCAAATTGCGGTCTAAATTGCTGTTTATTATCCTGCTTGGTTGGTATATATGATGTTTATTATATTGCTGTCCAAAAAAAAAGATTCAAAGTATATAGGCTGGAAACCTAACGGGTTGCCTTATATCTCATTATAAGATATAATGGATCCTCCCCAGGTGTAACAATGCCACGTATGATGAATCTTACATATTTTTTGTCCAAATTGCGGTCCAAATTGCTATTTATTATCCTGCTTGGTTGGTATATATGTTGTTTATTATATTGCTGTCCAAAAAAAAAAAGATTCAAAGTATATAGGCTGGAAACCTAACGGGTTGCCTTATATCTCATTGTAAGATATAATGGATCCTCCCCAGGTGTAACAATGCCACGTATGATGAATCTTACATAATTTCTGTCCAAATTGTTGTCCAAAATGCCATCCATGATGAATCTTAAAGAATACATAACTTACATACTTTTAAGATCAAATTTCATAACTTACATAATTTTAAGATCAAACTTTATAACTTACATAATTTACATAACTTACATAGTACTCATTATATATATCATATCATTACTTACGTAAATTATAAATTAACAATTTAGCCGTGTAATTTATTGTCAACTTTAGACTTCAACAACTACGAAATGGATAGATCTTGGATGAATTTGTCAAGGGTAAGCAACGGCTATCGATATGGAGTAGAAACTTTTCTAAATTTTGCATTTCAGAATGCAAGCCAAGAGAATATGATTCTTTGCCCGTGTAAGAAGTGTTGCAATATCAATTGGCATTATCGTGAAGTTGTCTACGATCATCTAGTTGTTGATGGTTTTGTTCGGGGGTATAAAAAATGGATTTTCCATGGAGAGTGTACATCTAGTGGAGCCTCTTCATCGATGAATCAAGGTTATCCTCATAGTTCTTACAATCAATGAATGTTAGAAGATGACATGGATGGCATGTTGCGGGATGCATTTAATATGCTTGGTGATGGTTTGCAATCATTTCCACATGACTTGGGTGCAAACAGATGATTACAATTTTGGTGGAAATACTTTCATCGAAAGGGAAGAAGTGTACCGATGATCACCAAATGAAGAAGCGGCGAAGTTCTACTCGTTACTTGGTGAAATGAACGAAGAACTGTATGATGGATCTAAATTTTCAAAACTGTCTTTCTGTATTCGTCTTTCTCACCTAAAATGTTTGGGAGGGTGGACCGGAAACTCTTTGACCATGTTGTTAGAGTTTTTGAGAGAAATGTTCCCGTTTGTGAAAATCCCTCGATCTTCCAAAGACATGAAGAAACTGATCAAAGATTTGGGCCTTGGCTACAACAAAATTCATAGTTGCCCAAATGACTGCATGTTGTATTGGGGTGTCCGGAAAAACCAACAGTGCTGTCATGTATGCGGTCAATCTCATTGGACGAATAGAAATACAGAGGATGGTAACGAGGATGAAAACGATGCACAGTCAAGGAAGCAGCCAGTTAAGATTTTGCGGTATTTTTCGCTAATACCAAGGCTTCAAAGGCTTTTCATGTCGTCGAAGACAGCTGAGTCAATGACGTGGCACCATGATGGACGAACCGATGATGGATTGTTGAGGCATCCTGCAGATTCTTTAGCCTGGAAATCATTTGACTCCAAATTTCCAAGTTTTGCAAGCGATCCTCAGAGTGTGAGGCTGGGGCTAGCATCTGATGGATTTAACCCGTACAAAATCATGAGAGCACTGCGTCTGATGATTTGGCCTCGTGGTTCTTGTTCCTTACAATTTGCCTCCATGGGTTTGCATGAAACAATCATCCTTTATCTTGTCTATGATTATCCCCGGAGAGAAAGGGCTGGAAATGATATTGACATATATTTGCGACCACTTATTGAAGAGTTAAAACAATTATGGTGGTGTTGAGACATACGATGCAATGAGAAAAGAGAACTTCAATTTACGTGCGACTTTGATGTGGACTATTAATGACTTCACGGCCTATGCTAATTTATCCGTTGGAGTACCAAGGGGCGTTATGCTTGTCCAGTGTTGTCTTTGCGCAAACATGTTCGCAATGGTTATATAATGGGAAGAAGTTCTCTTACATGGGCCATCGTCGGTGGTTCTCTGGAGTATCATAGATTTAGATATCGAGTACTCGGTTTGTGGTCATCAAGAGTTCGGAGAAGCTCCCTTGAGCCGGTGGATCCAGAAATATTGTTCATGTTGAAAGATATGAATTTTATTTATGGGAAGATGAATCAACCGGCAAACACGCAAAGAAATAGAAGATCAAGGGATGAATCTGATGATGATTCCGATAAAGAGAATGATCCTAATGAGGCAGACCTGTGGAAAAAAAAGAAGTATTTTTTTAAGTTGCCTTATTGGGAGCATCAGATTTTACGCCATAATCTAGATGTCATGCACATTGAGAAAAATGTCTGCGAGAACATCATTGGGACTATTTTGAATGTCGATGGAAAATCGAAAGACAAACTTTAGAGTCGACTTGATTTAGTCCAAATGGGAATTCGGTGTGAGCTTCATCCCGAAGCACTTCCGAATATGAAATATCGGTTGCCGCCTGCTATTTTTTCAATGTCGAAGACGGAGAAAGAAGTGTTCTGTATGGTGTTGAAGGATATAAAGGTCCCGGATGCGTATGCATCAAATTTATCTCGATGTGTGAGTCTTAAAGATCGAAGACCATATGGCTTAAAATCGCATGACTATCACATCTTGATGCAAGACTTATTGCCAGTTGCTATGCGGTGTTGTATGTCAAAAAAGGTGACGTTTTGTGTAATTGAACTGTCCAATATAATGAAAGGCATTTGTGGAAAATTTTTGGATGTTCAAGAACTAGAGACACTACAAGATCGAGCCGCATTGACTTTATGCAATTTTGAGAAGATCTTCCCGCCTTCCTTTTTCACAATTATGGTGTACTTGTTAATTCATCTCCCTCGTGAAGCAATACTTGGTGGACCCGTTTTCTATCGATGGATGTATCCCATTGAAAGGTCTTCATTTATTTGTAAATTATTCCTTTCATTCACATAAATGCCTTTAGTTGTAATTTTTGATAGTGTTCTATACCGTGTTTAGGTTCCTATCCAAATTGAAGTCTGACTGCCGCAATAAACGTTATCCGGAAGGATCAATTACCGAAGGCTACTTGGCAGAGGAATGTATGACTTTCTGTTCAAGGTATTTGGAATGTAACACCCTAAAATTCAAGTATCGATTTATTGCATGTTTTGGTGTTTAGATTATGAAGGAAAATTTTTTTATTTTTGTTCGTGCCTATTATAGTCCTGAAGAAGAGTATAGAATTATTCGGGTATGGAATAATTTTTACTTTGAGAATTTATTGAAGTGGAGCAAGTGGCATTGACACTTAAGTTAAATTAAGTGTTAAAAAGTAGCATAAGATGAGTAAATGGCAAGGTGGTGTTGGCGCATGAGATATTGCATGAGGGGAGTGGTTCGAATCCCTTGTATAGCATTTAGATAACTTTTATTTTGCTCTTCTATGGTAAGTGTCGGCCAAGCTATAGATATGGTAAGGTTGGACTTTTTGAAAGATAAGGGGACATAAGGCATTTATCAAGGAAAGTGTTTTGGAAACAAATTCATGGTCATTTGACCAATGAATTTGGACGGCAATATGGCTAGGGGGAAGGTTGGCCGATTATGCTAGTAGTTGGCTAGGATTAGGAGTTTGTTTTGGTCATTCCTAGCATTTTATGCAAAGGTTTGCAATTCTCTTTTCAACCTCTTTTCCTTTGGCCGAATTTGATCTTTTGGTAAGCCTAATTCTTTTGACCATTTGGTCATTTTTGCTTTTCACTTAAGTGTTCAATTTTGTGCCTTTCTCATAGTGCCAATTCTACCAACACCAAAAAGCCATTCTTTACTTTTCTTCTCCCCATTGCCGAATATACATTGCTCCCAAAACTCATCTCTTTCTTTCTTTCTCTTTTATTCTCTTTGAAAACAAAAACATCATCATCATCATCTCTTCTCTTATATTTTATTTCTTTTCACTCATACTTTCTCTATTATTTTCTCTCATGGCCGAATGTTGATGTACCTATAGCCGAATCATTTTTTCTATTTTCTTTGGTCTTATAGCCGAATCCTCCATCTTGCACAAACATCTTTCTCAATCATCTTTTTCAACCGTGGACAATAGGTAAAGATTCTTTTTAGTTCATGTTAGTTATAGTTGTCATGGCGAATCTTGATAAGGGGTATAAAGGCTTTCTTAGATCGAAATAAACGTTCATTCTATTAACGTTTTTATTTCGTTATACTTCAAATGCAATAGTGGAAGACCAGGAACTCAAGTGTTCGTGAGTATCATAGAACGATTTGCTCGATTCTCATTTTTTGGAACAAGGATCTTTGTGGTAAGTAAATTTCACCCTTAAACCCTTAGTCATATTTCGATGTAATATTAGATTGGATTAACGATCTTTTGTCTTTGAAGACAATCAAAATAGGGAAAAGAGGGCGGTGAATAGTGTTCGGAAGAGGGTGGTTCCGTTATTCCCCTAAGTATAAACAAAGGATCATTTTTCAAAGAATCGGGATTTCCAGGGTTGTGGACGTTCATCCGAGGAGAATCAATTGTTTGAAGTAGTTCGTACTCGAACCATTATTTGTTCGTGGATTTGATTCGGTTAACGAACCATCAATCGGGAGAAACCGCAAGTAGAAGTAGTTCAAAATCGAGGTAAAAGTTAGATCGTTAATTTCTAAGATTGATTTCGTTAATAAAATATAGTATTCTAATTATCGTGATACGTATAGGTGTTGACGAGCGGGAAAGTCTAGTTCTCACTATAACCAGTGTGTAACTTCATACTTATCTTTCGGGTTAGATACTAAACCGTAAGAAATTTGATAAATCGTAAAAATGGTCAAATCGAAAATGTTGTAGTAATTAGTACTTTTGTGTAAATGCATAAAATCGTTAGATCGATAAATTGGGCCATAAAGCGCTAGATCGATAAATTGGGCCATAAAGCGCTAGATCGATAAATTGGGCCATAAAGCGCTAGATCGATAAATTGGGCCATAAAACCGCTAGATCGATAAATATGGGCCAAAGTTTGCTAGATCGCTAATGGGCCGAAAACCCTCTAGTTCGAGATATGGGCCAAAGTTTAATACTATATTGTTAATAGGCCCAAATGAAAGATTTTATTAAAAACTCATTTGTATTATGGGTTACTTGATAAATTATTTATGATTAAAGTTTGTTATTCATACATAAATGCATGGGATGGGATTTGATGAAGAGAAGAAAGGCTCTGTGGCCACGTATCTAGTTCGGTGGGCTCGCCACAAATTTGGCTTAATGCTCTAGTTCGGTGACTATGTCACAATCTAGTTTGGTGAGTGCACTACAATATTATTTAAAAGGCTAAATGCCTACGATTGGTGTGTTTGGCGGGGTGGGTTGACTTGATCCCCACAGGGTGTCTTTGGTTGGTACGGGGTGTGTAGCGGATGGAAATTAGGCTTGGTTGGGAAATTCATTTTACATGCATTTTATATATTTCATTTCATTTCATTTTATTAAAATTTGTAATTGGGTTCAAGCCCAAATTAATGCCTTGATGGTCCGCCCAATAATGGTGGTAAGTGAGTTACACACTGAGTTCTTTGTAACTCACCCCGCTTTATTATCCATCTCGGTAATGGAAATTGATGTGGACTTGGTAGGGGATGGTGGGTGGAGGCCATACTACGAGCTTGGGTTTTATAAACTATAAACTTTATTTAAGTTATTTATTTTAATTACTATTTTGGGTATGATGTAATAAGGCCTCTAATTATGTTTTTATGGATTTTTATGTGTGGATGGATTTAATTTTATTTTAAGACTCTTAATATGGGCTTATGTTAAATCTATAAAGTTTTCTTAAAAATATTGTGTTTTATAACAATTTTGGACACCTAAATTACTTTTCAATTTCTTTCAAATTCTTTTAAAACTACGTTAAGGTTTCGACTAATATATATATAAGATTTCAAGCAAGTATTTTTCTTAATTCATAATCATTGTACTTAGTTTTTATTAAACCTTAATTCTAAAGGTTTTGCATTACTGTTTTACTTAAATCATTAGAGAATTTTGGATGTTCGTTCGGTGTGACAAATCAAATCTTGTCTTAACGCATAGACCTGGTTTGGGGTGTTACATGGAAGATGTTGAAACAAGAATGAGCAGACCAACTAGAAATGCTGGGTTCACAGATCATAACTTGGCCGGAACTTATTTATTTCAAAGTTTCGGAGAACCAATTAGCAAATTCAAAATTGCAGAATTAGATGATAGATCGTGGGTCCAAACACATCGATATGTTCTTTTTAATCACGATTCAATGGAACCATTACGCAAGTAAGTTTTAGAATTCGATAAATACTCATCAATTATAATTTGTTTGTCTTCTAACAAAGTAGCCCTTTTTTTTAACATAGTGAGTATAAACAAATATTAAGAGCTCGTTCACGGTCTCGAAGATTACATCGACGAGAAATTAATAAGTTATTCACGGAATCATTTCATGAATGGTTAAGCCAAACGGTATGCAATTGAAGTTTTCATTGACAAGTCATAATGTTTTCTCCTAACATTTATAGTTACTCAATTTACTTTCGGTTCAATAGGTTTGGAGCCGGAATGAAGTAAATGACGAAGTTAAATGGCTTTCACAAGGTCCAAATAGGATAGTGAAAAGATTTAGTGCCTTCCTCATCAATGGATTCAGATTTCATACAAAGTATCGTGAGAGATTGAGGAGAACACAAAATTGTGGAATTGTTGTTAATTCTTCAATTACGAGTTATGCTAGTGCTAGGGACAATAATCTGTCGAGGGAATGTGGAGTATTACGGACTTCTTACCGACATAATTGAGAGATTGGGGTGATGTGAATACGGCTCGCGGAATTAAAAACGATCAATATGGTTTTACAATGGTGAATTTTTCTCGATTGATTCACACCGGAGAACAATTGATGGGACGAGCCGTATGTATTTTCTTCTCAAGTGAAACAAGTTTTTACTCAAAAGATCCAATCGATGAGGGTTGGTACGTTGTACTCGGAACACCCCTAGAGACTTGTTCGACATGGGCAATGGAAGTAGAGATGACATAGTCGAAAGATCGAAACTTTGCCTTTTCCAACAAAACTTGAATGAAAATATCCCTAGTACTAGTCAACAATTTCAATGGGTTAAATCACGATGTGGACGAATATATTTATGAAATATGATGTAGTAAGATTTTACGATTTTTATTTATATGTAATATTATAATTTTAATATTGGTCATGTTATATAATTTAACTTATTTAAATGTACTATTATTTTTATTTGTTACTAAAATTTTGCACTATTTTATGTGTATTGCGGGAAAAATGCCTAGAAGACGATTACGAGATTTAAGTATTGTCCACAATACTCCAAATTGAAGAAGCAAATAGTGAACAACAAACATTTGTTGGATCTTCTAGTGTCTTAGGACATAGATGACGAGCCGCAGAAGTTCGAGAGTAATGTTAATTTAATTTACATGCATGTTGAATTTTATTATTGATTCATTTTGCAATTTTAATATACTAATAATATATCATTTTTCATTTGAAGGTGGTGGGACTTGAAGAGATCGGGGACGTACACTCCTTAAAGATTTGTACGAGCTAGATCCGTCGAGCGTGTTAAAGTAAGGAGAAATGCATCATGGCCACCGTTGGATCGAAGCTCGATCGTTAGCGAGCTATTTGGGCATTCTATCACGTAATGCCAATATGTTGCCCATTAACTACGAATCATGGCATCACATGCCTGCCGCCAACAAAAATCGGACTCGATAATATTAAGGTAAAAACGTGAATGTAATTTATAATACTTTGGTTTAACTTTCATTTATATTTACTTTTTAAACTTGTGTTTTTCAGAGAGATTTGCTTTAGAGGTCTCCGATGATTATATTAAGAAGAAATTGGGTAAAAATGGAGAGACCATAAAAGCACGTTGAAAAAACAATATTTTAAGAAAGACATCAGCCTCGACGAAAAATTAAGAAATGTCCATAGGAAATGTTGAGGTACCAATGGGAAGATCAAGTTAGATTCGGAATTCGAAGAAAGGAGAGGTATTACGTACTTCTAAAGTCTTATAAATTTTAGGTTTACGGTATTTACTATATACATAATTCAAATTTTGTTATGTAGGACCGTGAGCGAGTTGGAACAAGCAAAGAGAGAGAAACAAAATTCACGCATTACGGCAAGGTCCGTAAGTTTTGCTTGTGTAGCCGAGGCCGAGGTATTATAATTTATTAATTATGTCAAATATTAATGACTTTATACTATTAATTTATATTCTTTCGCTAAAATGTAGGAAGCCTAAATCAGTCAAAAGTTGGACGCCTTGACTTTTTGACATTACGCATATAGGAAGAAGGATGGATCTCAGATGACATCCAATTTGCGCAAAAATTATGGTATATTTACTTTATAAAATTCTTCAATTACAAGTTATGTTGCATTCCTTCTTATTATATATTTCGTTTCTAACTCTTTCATTGATTTATTAAGATAAACTAAAGGAGAAAGAAGCGGAGTATGAAGCTACGCTCAACCGATAGTTCTGTTAATCTTGAGGAGATTGATAATAGAATTATTACAGAAGTTTTGGGTCTGAAAGGTATGCACGCCGATCGATAGTTCTGTTAATCTTGAGTATATTTATAATAGAATTGTCACCGATGTTTTTGGTTTTGAATGGTATGGTCGGGTGCGATTACAAGGATCCGTGTTACCCCGACCCAATATTTTGATCCGACTCAAAGCAATACATGCCTTAGGGAGTCAATCTCGTCTTTGAAGTTGAGGCTCAAAACCGGATAGCTCGGATGCAAGAGAGCATGGTTGAGCAGAGGCAGCAAATTGCTGATGTTCAACAAAAATATGAAGAACTCCAGCAACGGGTTAGAGCGGATGCGGAAGTGGCAAAGCGGCCGAGGAGGCGGAGGCGAAAGATCGATGCTAGCGAGCGAGCGAAAGTACGATGAGCTCCGGCTACGACCCTTCAAGAAATGATGAGATGTTTCAGTGATCGCAGAGGCCGCCATCTTAGACATGTACTTTCTCGTTGTTTGATTATTTTAAAACATTATTACATTTAACATTATTGTAAGAACATTTTCAGTTATAATGCATTTAGTTTATTGAATTTCAAGTTTCATTTACAATCAATGCATTTGGTGTGATTTATATTCTACATTTGCTGTTTTGGGTTGGAATTATATGCTATATTTACTGTTATTGGTTGGTTTTTAGTGCAGGAGGGGTATGATATAAAACAAATTTTACACTGCAAATCTGTACAAATTAGCGGCGTTTGTGAGAAAAATGCCGCTAAAGGTCATGACTTTTAGCGGCATTTTTTTGGAAAAGCGCCGCTAAAGGTCATGATCTTTAGCGGCGTTTGTTGGAAAAGCGCCGCTAAAGGTCATGATCTTTAGCGGCATTTTTCGGAAAAGCGCCGCTAAAAGTCATGACCTTTAGCGGCGCTTGTGAAAAACGCCGCTAAAAGTCATGACTTTAGCGCTTGTGAAAAAACGCGCGCTAAAAGTCATGACTTTTAGCGGCGTTTTTTCTCATAAACGTCGCTAAAGTTTGCGCGTTTGATTTAGCGGCGTTTTTGTGGCGCTTCTAAAAGCGCGCGCAAATACTTTTAGTGGCGCTTATAAACGCCGCTAAAGGCCAAAAAAAATGCCGCTAAAAGTCTATTTTCCTGTAGTGATCCCAAAGTCCAGAAAGAATGTTTTTCATTTTTGGTCATGCCTCAATTTTTTTCTCGATATCCGAGTTATTCATTCGGGCATGTATCGATTCGAGAAGCACCAAATGGTTGAGGAATTCATTCTTGTCGCCAATGTTTCGATTGCCAAACAAATCCGTGATTGTTTTCCTTCTTGTTTGCTACTAAGGTAAACTTGTTTTTTTCCGTACTAGTTTGCTATAATGTTCTTGTGGGACTTGCATTTCTATTGTAGCTCTTCTTTCATTCTTTGTCTAGTTCTGGTTTGTGCTTATGATTTAACCATAAGGTTTATCCCATCAAAAAAATTATTTTATTTTTGTAAATGCCACAGTAAATCCTAACGATTTATTATCGTGCGTAAATTTATATCGGTGGAATTATTTATCATAGGATAAATAAGATTGCATGTTAGTATTTTTAATGTGAACCACTTGGTCCAAGATGGTGTTTAATCATAAAATTAGCATTAGCGGATGATAATTGTCACTATTATACATCGTGTAATCTCTTCAACAATCCAGATTATCAATGGAAAATTCCAGGTGTTGTGGCTATTTCTTTGACATTGACATCGCTGTTGTTTGACACTCGGCCTTGCCTCCCCGACATTAATTTTTGGTTCAAAGTGGCATCCAACTCCCACCAGAGAAATGCTTGAACCTTTGTTATGCACTCATCGCGCCATTGGACTCAACTTGGATGTTTCATCATCAAAGGCGTTATTGATTCCCTTGATCTTTGTGGTATGGTTCCTATTCATTATATATTTGTCTCACTGATTGGTGACTTACCACCTCGGATGATTCCTTTTCTAGACATTTCTTCATCCAACTTCTTGCTTGTCCGGCTTCTTTTCTTTTTTTTTCCATCTTTGCTACTTGGGACATGTTCATGTATTTGTTTGGGCTCTCTCTTTCATAGTTGATTCTTACATCCGAACCCGAGTTGTTTATCCACATTGTCCCCGATAAGACAAACAATACTCTATTGATCATTGATAGCGGTATTGGCATGACTAGGGCGATGTAAGTTTTGTTTTTGCTTCTTGTGCATTTGGTTATTCAACTGAATTTTAATCAAGAGAGAGGTTCTAATGAGATTGTGTCTTTTTATTCAGATTTGGTGAACAATTTTGGAACCATTGCTAGGTTCGGGACTAAGGAATTCATGGAGGCATAAATTGGTGGTGAGTGCGATGTTAGCATGATTGGACAATTCGGAGTTGGATTTTACTCACTTAATTGTTTAATAGGCTATTTGTTTAATTGTCTTTGGTGTTGGATTTGACACCACCTATTTTCGATGGCGGAGCCCGATTTTTCTTGTGAGTTGGATAAACTCATAACATGATATAGACTTATGAAATTTCTTGTGTATTGGTTGAGTTTCTATTTGTTTGTTAAATAGATTTGTGCCCTGGAACATAAATGGATTTGTATAGGAGTCATTATCAAAATAATGCTAAAGGATTTGTATAGGAATGGATTTGTATGTAAATTGTTATCCAATTAAAGCTTGTTTGCGTTACGTGATAATGATCTTTGCTCTTTATATAATTTTTATTTTTTTTATTTTTCATGACCTTTAGCGGCGCTTGTGGGAAAAGCGCCGCTAAAAGTCATGACCTTTAGTGGCGTTTTTTCTCATAAACGCCGCTAAAGTTTGCGGCGTTTATTTTAGCGGCATTTTTTACGGTGCTTTTAAAAGCGCCGCAAATACTATTAGTGGCGCTTATAAACGCCGCTAAAAGTCTATTTTGCTTTAGTGTATCTGTGATATTTAATGGCAAAACAAATCTTGAATGTGGGATGGCACATGAAAATCGTTACCAACGGTAGTTCGGTACTTAACATAATTATGCACCACCAGTCATGCAAAAGATAGAACCCCTAATGCCATCCTTCTATTCATTAAATTTTCATCTACAGAATAGCTTACTTCAAAAAAGAGGTCAATAAATATTATGGCATTGGTAAATTGAAAACCCGGTAACATCAACCTTGACTAGTCTAAATGATAATAAACCCAAATTAGATATTCATCCATAGCATTCCACCCTCCTATTTTATAAAGTAAATAAGAACAATTCAACTATTTCCAAACTCTACACATGTCTTAACCGTATTTACCCAAATAAGTGTAAATATTAGCACGGCAAAGATTAGAAGCCACAAGGATAAGTTGGAAAAAAAAAGAATGACAACATGATACCATGGATAAGAAAAAAACTCATTCAACTTTTTTTTCTAAAGATGAGTAAAACAGAAGCTTTAGCATCACCCATAAGCCACTTGCGAAAGGAGGAACCATGTAAACATTTTATTTCTAGACAAAGCCATGCTCAAAGCTGAAAGGAAGTTTTTTTTTTTTTTCAACGAGCTGAGAGACTAAGGTAACAATTGAAGAGTAGTTGGAAAGAAGCTTAGTTGGGACCAGGGTAAGAAATGTTGGGAGTAAGGTAAAATTTGATGGGCAGCTAGAAGGAAGTTTAGCGGTTGGTGGGGGTTAAAATACCTAAAAATGTCATATTTTAGGAAAAATGATCGAATTAGGTTAGGTTTTCCAAAAATTATAGGATTAGGCCAAAAAAAACGAAAATGTGTCCAGCTGGACACGTTTTTAGCGGATTGGCAGGAAAACGCTTCTAGCTGGAAGCGTTTTCCATAACGGCTACCCCGTCCCAACAGCTCCCCCCCAATGATTATGAAATGTCTATATATAGTCGGAAGATCAAATTTTGGAGACATATATTCTTAATCTACCAGTTCCTCTACCGTTTTTAATCGAACCATATTTGAGAGATGTGGGATTTTTACACGTGGCCCGTATGGGTAGGGGGTGTAAATTGGACCCCACACTTCTAAGCGCATTGGTAGAAAGGTCGAGACCCAACAGCACACATTCCATCTTTCATGTGGCGAGTGTACTATCATACTCGAGGACATACAATTGCAGCTCGAGTTACCGGTGGATGGACCGATATTAACTAGGTCATTTGTCACATCCGATTGGAAAGATGTATGCGAGCAACTTTTAGGGAAGGTTCCGAACACGATTTATGGAGTCCAGATATATATGAATTGGTTGAAAAGAAATTTTTGTGGGCTCGATGCAGAATCAAATGAAATTGAAAGAGAACAACACGCTCGGGCGTACATCTTTATGATCATCAGGGGTCTCCTAATGCCCTATAAATCACGAAATCTTGTCCATTTTAGGTGACTACTAAAACTCGTGGATTTTAGAGAAGTAGGCGAACTCAGTTGGGGGTCAGCCGTGTTGGCGACATTGTACCAAGAGATGTGTCAGGCGGCGCAACCATAGAAAATTAAAATCAATGGTTGCATACTACTGCCATTTTTACGTCCTACATTCTCACTCGTAATAAGGTAAAATTCATTAGATAATATATTATCCATAATAAAATTATTTAAAATTTAAATTATTGTGTTAGCATATTATTTCAATACACTACACCAAAATAGACTTTTAGCGGCGTTTTTTTTTTTTGCTTTTAGCGGCGTTTATAAGCGCCACTAATAGTATTTGCGGCACTTTTCAAAACGCCGCAAAAAATGCCGCTAAAGAAAGCGCCGCAAACTTTAACGGCGTTTATGAGAAAAAAATGCCGCTAAAAGTCGTGACTTTTAGCGGTGCTTTTCCACAAACACCGCTAAAAGTCGTGACCTTTAGCGACGCTTTTTCTACAAACGCCGCTAAAAGTCTTGACTTTTAGCGGCGCTTTCTCACAAACGCCGCTAATTTGCACAGATTTGCAATGGTCAGTTTCTCCAATATCCTACCCTTCCTGCATTAAAGCCAACCAAAAACAGCAACAGTTGCATATAATTTCAACCCAAAACAGCAAATGTAGCATTTAAAATCTCACCAAAAGCATTAAATCTAAATGATACTTCAAATTTAATAATAGATATATGATGTAAATTAATAAATGAAGTATAATTGAAACTATTCTTACAATAATGTTAAATGTAACAATCTAAATGTAACAGCCCGATTTAGGGGCTAGTCGGAACAGTGATCTCGGAATCACTAATTCGAGGTTGAAGAAAAATATTTTGATATTATTTTATGTTTTATTAAATGTTTATAAAGAGGCATGAGGATTTTGGTACTTTAATTTTAGCGATTGAGGGCTTAATTGCGAAAAAGGACTAAATCGCATAAAATGCAAAGGTTCTATTTTACTTGCTAGAAGTGCCAAATAGCTATAGAATGTGAATTGGAGGTCTTTAAAGTGAAATTATGCCTTCCTATAAGTGATGGACGGTCAAGGGGACAAGAAATTAAAACTTTGACAAGGGTTGGTGACATTAGTTGACTAAATGAATAAAATAAGAGAAAAATAAAGAAAAGAAAGCTATCATCTTTTCTTCTCTTCATCACCACCGAAATTTGGACGCAAACAAGGGTTGGGGAACTCAAAAATTCCAGCAAGCTTTTCTCCACTCAAGTAAGTCAATTTGATGGTTGTTTTTGATGATTTTTGTACTTTTGAGACCCCTAAAGTTTAAGCTTTCTAAAGAGGGGACTATTATGCAATATGGTTGAAATTCTAGGGACTTGCCATGAGAGATTTTATGCTGGTTTTTGAGTCTTTATGGAAGAAAATGAATGATAGGATGATGAGAAACAACTTTTGTGAAAGGTGTTGTCATGAAAACACCTAATTGGGACTAAAATGCAAAAGTTGTAATTTGTTCATTAAGGCATGAAATATATGGAATTATGGATAGTTGTAAGAGGATTAAATGTTCAGCTATGCTTGTTTAACAAGAAATATCATGAAAATTTATTTACGAGCCTAGGGGCAAAATCTTAATTTTGCCAAAGTGTAGGGGCAAAATAGTCATTTTTGCCTAAACTGTAGATTATAATGTTTTATGATTTATAAGTGATTAAATCAATAAATTTCATTGTTCTAGATCAAGGAAAATGAGTTTTGGACCTAGAACGGATGAAAAGAGAAATGTGGGCAAAAAGTCCCTTTCGGCCTTTCAACGTCGAGGTAAGTTCGTATGCAAATATTGCAAGTACGTACTGGTTATTTAATATACCAATGATGTATGGAATGTATATTTACACAATAAAGGTATTAAATACGTGTTGATGAGTTGTTAAGAGAATTGAATCTAAGAATAGTAAGAAATGCAAATAGTATGAAATGGTGATAGTTAAGGTTCCGTGTAAGACCATATTGGAATATGGCCTCGGTGAGAGATATTGAATAAGACCATGTCAGGGACATGGCATCGATGTGATATTTCGTATAAGACCATGTCGGGGACATGGCATCGATATGTTAAATCATGTATGACCATATCGGGGGTATGATGCCAATGTGACATTACGCGTATGAGACTCAAGGGAGTTACTTAACAATTTTAGTGACTCAACAAGTATTTTGAAAATTGATAATGAATGTGTTGTACCATGAGAGGTACAAGTATGTGTTAGAACTGAATTGAGATGAATTTGGTATTTGATGAACCCATTGTGGGTTATGTGTAAATGATGCACTTTGGTTGCATAAGTTATAATTATTAATGCATTGTGTGAATGTGAACGATTATAGTAGAAAGATAAGTAAGAATGGTAGAGTGTGAAGATGTTCCCGAGTAGACATTTGAAATAGATAAATGCATGTGGATAACTATCCATGAATGTATAATAACGGTAGGCTATGTGCGATACTACCCTACTATCTGATTGAGGTAGGCTGAGTGCGAAACCATCGAGTAATTTAGCATTGTGGATGGATTAGTGAGAATTCATTATGTGTGGTACCATGAGTAATGGGTAGTATGAGTGGTTTATTGAAAATGCTTTATGTAATCATGTGGTGACAAGTGCAGGGATGTATGCTAATTAATATGAGCATTTGGCTCGTGGCTTGGTTAAGAAGTGGTAAGAGACAGAATGAGTAAGCTTCAAAGTTTATTGTGTAGGTATCTATGATTTTAAGATGAAAAACTCATTATAATACCTTACGATTAAGTATAATCAATGATTATCAATATCTGATTAGTATAAGCATATGAACTTACTAAGCATTATTGCCTACTCATCTTCCTTTCTCATCTCTTATAGGTTAATTTAGCTAGCTCGGGTTGGAGATTGCCGGAGATGTTTTCACACTATCGAGCAGACACTTGGTATGAGGTATCAAGTCCTTAGAAGTCATGGCATGTATAGGGCTAGTACTTAAGGTTGATTAAGTTCTAATTGATGTAGTCAAATTGTGTTGGCCTAAGAGAACTTAGAGATTGGTTGTGTATAGCCATAGATGATGGCTTAAGTTATAATTGTAATTGTTTTAGAATCGTTCTCCCTGGTGTATGGGATGAAGTCTTTGCCTCCTTAAATGATTAAATGTCTTTAATTCAAGAGTTAAATTGATGCTATGTGGAGTTATGTGATGATGTATGAATGTATGCTTATAAGAGTGGTAAAAAGGCTTGGTAGATAGCCTCTAAGTGCCCACACGGATAGACACACGGGCGTGTGTCTAGGCCGTGTGTCTTCTGCACCTTAGTGTCTTAAGTCAGATTAGACCACGGGCTGGTCACACGGCCGTTTGTTCAGGCCGTGTGATACACACGGTTGGCACATGGGCGTCTGCCAAGGCCGTGTGAAGTCTGCACTTGACACTTAGAAATTTAATTGTCACACGGAACAGGGCCACGGGCGTGTCCAGGCCGTGTGAATTTGGTCAGTGTCGACCACGGGTGAAAGGCACGGGCATGTCTTAAGGGCACACGGGCGTGTCCCTATACCAACACGGGCGTGTGGCCCCTATCTTAAAGAAAAGTTTCCTTTAGCTTATAAAAGGTTCCGGATGCAAGTTTAAGGCCTCGTAGGCCCACAATATGAATGATTTGACTAAGAAAGAGAAGTACATGTTTAAGGAAGTTCAAGCATAGTAATGTCTCGTATCCGGTTTTAGCCTTGGAATCGGGTATGGGGTGTTACATTTAGTGGTATCAGAGCTATGGTTTAGTCGGTTCTAGGACTAACCTAGCGAGAGTAAGAGTCTAGCTATGCATGCTATATGTGGACCGTGATAGTGTGATGTCTCTCGGCTCTAACAAAATTGTTTTGTTAAGACAGTAATGATTCCCAACCGAGCTAATTTCAGTAAGTTTGTATGATTTCTAAGCTTTATGATTTCTATCATTGAATTGCTTAGTACAATGTACATTTTTACCATGGAAATGCTTAAGGCCTTGTTTAACAAAGAAATCAATGATATTAAGTATATGAAAGTCCCGATTGAATATGAATTACTTAGGATACTCAATCTACCACATGAGACAAGAAAGTTCGTAAAAGACCAAGTCAAGGCATGGCATCGGCAATTAAGTAAGTTATCATGTAAGACCAAGACAAGTATTGGCATTGAAAAGCTGTCATGAGATAGAGATCCCATGTAAGACCATATCTGGGATATGGCTTTGGCATCGAGTTAAATGTGAGATGAGATTCAGTATCCTTAGTCATTCTTAGTAAATCATCGGGCAAACGAGTAAAGCTTAAATAAGATAACAAGAAGTTAATTTAGTAAAGTTGATATCACGTCATGCTAGATAAAGCTGACTAAGAAGTGTTATTCATGTTATGAAGGATGATGGGAGATTATGCTTACAGTAGCAAATTATACTTATCTATGTGATAAAATGTTACAGTTATCTTGTTTACTTTACAAGCATGAGACTAGTAAGTACCATGATGTATGTGAGAAACAGTAAGAGTAAGTAAGCATTTGAGAATTGTGATGCCATTGTTTATGATAAAATGATGAATAAGACCATGGTAGGACCATGGCAATACATGAGATCCCATATAAGACCATGTTTGGGACATGGCATTGGCAATGATACACGATCTCGTGTAAGACCATATCTGGGATATGGCGTCGGCATCGAATAGTGATTCCGTGTAAGACCATGTCCAGGACATGGCATCGACATCTAAGTATGATCTCGTATAAGACCATATCTGGGATATGGCATCGACATCGAGTTGCAAGATCCCGTATAAGACCATATCAGGGATATGGCTTCGGTATTGAATAAGTTAATCGGATAAGACCATATCTGGGATATGGCATTGATATTTGTTGTGAGATCCCGTATAAGACCATATCTGGGATATGGCATCGGCATCGATATGAGTTTCCATGTAAGACCGTATCTGGGATATGGTATTGGTATTGTATGAGATTTCGTGTAAGACCATAGCGAGGCTATGGCATCGTGATGACATGTAAAGTAATAGCTGGGCTATGACGTTGTGATACGAGTAAGACCATAGTTGGACTATGGCAATCAAGTAAACGATGTACTCAAAACCCGTAAGACATTCTCTAAATTGATAAGAAATAGTAAGAGGAAGTAGAATCAAATGTTGAATACTCAAGTAGATGTTAATGTGGAACTTGAGTAAGTAAAGTCACTGTTCGAAAGTATGAGTGATAGAAACTATTGTGGCATGAAAAATGTGAAAACTCACTTGGAGTGAGTTGTGTGACTATGATGATATCTCATTGATGATGAATGATAAATCATATGTATGTAGTCACAAGAATCAAGTTAGGGGCTCTACGACTTCACCCCCTTACCACTGCTAAATCATGATGAGATGTTATGAGAGTCAAGTTGAATAAATTTGCATGTGATTAATGCAAAAATTTATGTTAGCATAGTTGAGAATGCTTTGTATCATGCTGATACATGATACTCTACTATATAGAGTAATTGTATTTGAACATAAGGTTGAAGTCCTAGGGGACTATAATGAAAAGGCTATTATTGAGATATGAAATAGAGAAGGTCCCGTATAAGACCATGTTCGAGGCATGGCCTCGGCACCAGTTTATGATTCCGTATGAGACCACATCCAGAATATGGTTTCGGTAATGGATATGAGAATCGTATAAGACCATATTTGGAATATGGCATCGATACATGATGTGGAAATCCATATAAGACCTTATTCGGGATATGGCATTGGCAATTAGAGGTGACTCCATATAAGATCACCTCGGGAGTGTGGCATTGGTTTTGTGCCTACATAAGTGATGATGAATGTGCTTCTTTGATTATCCCTAGTGATCAAAGGGATAGATAGATGAGTCTAAAGGTAGAAATGAAAATTGTACTAAAGCCGTGTAAATAAGTGAACACAGGCACTCGTGAACGAGTCAAGAATAAACGAGTACGATGTGTGGCATGATATGTGCTAAATAAGTGGCAAGTATGAGTAAGTTGGCTCGAAGCCTGTAGTTTGTGCATGGTTAATTGATGTCAAGGATGGATTATAATAATCTCCTTGAGTATTATGTACAAATATCTGTTGCCTTTCAGGGCTGATGTAGTTGTTCTCTTCATAAACCATGATTTTATGAGAATGTTAGCTAATTGTAAAAATCAGACAAAACGGTTGTTGATTTAGTAAATTGAAATTGACATTCCTTTATCTCTTCGTAACCCTATTCGGGTGCTTTGAGGGAGAAGTTGGAGATGATTCTAGTATAAGGAGTGAAATCATGAGTTTCACGTTGTGTGATGGGTTTTCGGATAAGCCAAATAGAGTTAATGAATTCGATCAAGATGACCCTGCTATCGTGTGATATGACGATAGTAAAGGTCTTAGACTAGCATAACAAGAGAAACTCAGATGAGAGTGAGCTTGAAATATGTTCTCAGCATGGAGAAAAGAGTAGATTAATGTATTGAAAAATGATTCAAGTTCTGAGTATATTCATGCATGAATCAGTAAAGAGAATAAAATTCTGTGTGTACGTGAGTAGGGAGCATGATACAAGGATATGCTCATAGAAATGTTCAAACCGTGATGGTTGAGTTGAAAGTTATTGAAGGAACTATTTATTGAAAGTTCTAGTACTGAGTTCAATCTGAATCGAGAAAAGAATTGCCAGATTGGTGATCTAGAGACAATCACCCTTGTGTCTGTGTAATGAGTTAGATATTATGAAAGGATCCACGTTAAGCAATGCGAGTTAGTTACTCGATTGATCTTAGTTGGTAATATCCTAGTTTCAGCAAGTTAATGACAAGAGCGAGCTTTCTTTTCAGAACAAAAAGGTTCAGAAATGAGATAGTAAATGGTATTTTAAATAAGCTCCGAATGAGTTTATTTGAGAGGATAAATACAGGTTGCATAAGTTTTCAGTTGTTGATGATTTCTTGAGATAGAATTTGAATGATGATGAATCCAGAACTTATGCAGAAGTTTTAGTATGAGATAGTGTAGTAGCATATCTACTAATGCAAAAATAAGGAAGTACGGTTATATGCATAAATGTTTTTACAATAGAGTACATTTCACGATGTGATTGAGTTTATGGTCAGAAGTAATTGACCACTAAAAGCTGAGTTTTTAAAGCGTACAAGTCAAGAGTATTAAAGTCGGTAAATGCTTTAATGAGGAAGTGAGATGAAACCTTATAGATTTCGAATTTTGGTTTGACATAATTCTCAAGAGGGGGGATGTCATTCGAATATGTCATTCGAATTGTAGTGAATCAACCAGTAAAGACTCAAATGATCATTTAGACATGTACAGAGTTCTAAATTGGTGGATTACTGTGTATAAGCCCAGGAGGGAGAATAACCTAGGTCTCAAGTTGCGCTTTGACCTTGTGTATTATAGCTAAAGAGTTATTGATAAGAGAAACTTGAGGATAAGTGGATTCGCGATTTTGAAGAGTAAATGGAAACGTTTTAAGAATGTTGGTAGCAACTCCTCCTGATAAGATTTTCGGGGACGAAAATCCCTAAGGGGGGAGAATTGAAACAGCCCGATTTAGGGGCTAGTCAGAACAGTGATCTCGGAATCACTAATTCGAGGTTGAAGAAAAATATTTTGATATTATTTTATGTGTTATTAAATGTTTATAAAGAGGCATGAGAATTTTGGTGCTTTAATTTTAGCGATTGAGGGCTTAATTGCGAAAAAGGACTAAATCGCATAAAATGCGAAAGTTCTATTTTACTTGCTAAAAGTGCCAAGTAGCTATAGAATGTAAATTGGAGGTCTTCAAAGTGCAATTATGCCTTCCTATAAGTGGTGGACGATCAAGGGGACAAGAAATTAAAATTTTGACAAGGGTTGGTGACATTAGTTGACTAAATGAATAAAATAAGAGAAAAATAAAGAAAAGAAAGCTATCATCTTTTCTTCTCTTCATCACCATCGAAATTTGGCAGCAAACAAGGGTTGGGGAACTCAAAAATTCCAGCAAGCTTTTCTCCACTCAAGTAAGTCAATTTGATGGTTGTTTTTGATGATTTTTGTACTTTTGAGACCCCTAAAGTTTAAGCTTTCTAAAGAGGGGACTATTATGCAATATGGTTGAAATTCTATGGACTTGCCATGAGAGATTTTATGCTGGTTTTTGAGTTTTTATGGAAGAAAATGAATGATAGGATGATGAGAAACAACTTTTGTGAAAGGTGTTGTCATGAAAACACCTAATTGGGACTAAAATGCAAAAGTTGTAATTTGTTCATTAAGGCATGAAATAGATGGAATTATGGATAGTTTTAAGAGAATTAAATGTTCAGCTAGGCTTTTTTAACAAGAAAATGTAATGAAAATTTATTTACGAGCCTAGGGGCAAAATCGTAATTTTGCCAAAGTGTAGGGGCAAAATAGTCATTTTTGCCTAAACTGTAGATTATAATGTTTTATGATTTATAAGTGATTAAATCAGTAAATTTCATTGTTCTAGATCAACGAAAATGACTTTCGGACCTAGAACGGATGAAAAGAGAAATGTGGGCAAAAAGTCCCTTTCGGCCTTTCGACGTCGAGGTAAGTTCGTATGCAAATATTGCAAGTACGTACGGGTTATTTAATATACCCATGATGTATGGAATGTATATTTACACAATGAAGGTATTAAATACGTGTTGATGAGTTGTTAAGAGAATTGAATCTAAGAATAGTATGAAACGCAAATAGTATGAAATGATGATAGTTAAGGTTCCGTGTAAGACCATATTGGAATATGGCCTCGGTGAGAGATATTGAATAAGACCATGTCAGGGACACGGCATCGATGTGATATTTCGTATAAGACCATGTCGGGGACATGGCATCGATATGTTAAATCATGTATGACCATATCGGGGGTATGATGCCAATGTGACATTACGCGTATGAGACTCAAGGGAGTTACTTAACAATTTTAGTGACTCAACAAGTATTTTGAAAATTGATAATGAATGTGTTGTACCATGAGAGGTACAAGTATGTGTTAGAACTGAATTGAGATGAATTTGGTATTTGATGAACCCATTGTGGGTTATGTGTAAATGATGCACTTTGGTTGCATAAGTTATAATTATTAATGCATTGTGTGAATGCGAACGATTATAGTAGAAAGATAAGTAAGAATGGTAGAGTGTGAAGATGTTCCCGAGTAGACATTTGAAATAGATAAATGCATGTGGATAACTATCCATGAATGTATAATAACAGTAGGCTATGTACGATACTACCCTACTATCTAATTGAGGTAGGCTGAGTGCGAAACCATCGAGTAATTTAGCATTGTGGATGGATTAGTGAGAATTCATTATGTGTGGTACCATGAGTAATGGGTAGTATGAGTGGTTTATTGAAAATGCTTTATGTAATCATGTGGTGACAAGTGCAGGGATGTATGCTAATTAATATGAGCATTTGGCTCGTGGCTTGGTTAAGAAGTGGTAAGAGACAGAATGAGTAAGCTTCAAAGGTTATTGTGTAGGTATCTATGAGTTTAAGATGAAAAACTCATTATAATACCTTACGGTTAAGTATAATTAATGATTATCAATATTTGATTATTATAAGCATATGAACTTACTAAGCATTATTGCTTACTCCTCTTCCTTTCTCATCTCTTATAGGTTAATTTAGCTAGCTCGGGTTGGAGATTGCTGGAGATGTTTTCACACTATCGAGCAGACACTTGGTATGAGGTATCAAGTCCTTAGAAGTCATGGCATGTATAGGGCTAGTACTTAAGGTTGATTAAGTTCTAATTGATGTAGTCAAATTGTGTTGGCCTAAGAGAACTTAGAGATTGGTTGTGTATAGCCATAGATGATGGCTTAAGTTATAATTGTAATTGTTTCGGAATCGTTCTCCCTGGTGTATGGGATGAAGTATTTGCCTCATTAAATGATTAAATGTCTTTAATTCAAGAGTTAAATTGATGCTATGTGGAGTTATGTGACGATGTATGAATGTATGCTAATAAAAGTGGTAAAAAGGCTTGGTAGATAGCCTCTAAGTGCCCATACGGGCGTGTGTCTAGACCGTGTGTCTCCTGCACCTTAGTTTCTTAAGTCAGATTAGACCACGGGCTGGTCACACGGCCGTTTGTTCAGGCCATGTGATACACACGGTTGGCACATGGGCGTGTGCCAAGGCCGTGTGAAGTCTGCACTTAACACTTAGAAATTTAATTGTCACACGGACCAGGGCCACGGGCATGTCCAGGCCGTGTGGATTTGGCCAGTGTCGACCACGGGTTGAAGGCACGGGCATGTCTTAAGGGCACATGGGCGTGTGGCCCCTGTCTTAAAGAAAAGTTTTCTTTAGCTTATAAAAGGTTCCGGACGCAAGTTTAAGGCCTCGTAGGCCCACAATATGAATGATTTGACTAAGAAAGAGAAGTACATGTTTAAGGAAGTTCAAGCACAGTAATGTCTCGTATCTGGTTTTAGCCTCAGAATCGGGTATGGGGTGTTACATTAAAAATAATATTACAAAGAGAAACTAAGGGACTAAGATGGCGAACCTGCGATTCTTTGAAACATCTGCATCATCTGCTGAAGAAAAGTGTAGTTTGGAGCTCATCGTATTTTTGCTCTGCTCTGCTCACGCGCCGCTGCTGCCGCTTGCCTCCTCATTCTTTGCATCTGCTCGAAGTTCTTCATATTTTCTTTAACCTCAGCAATTTACTGAATCATGCTCGCTTGCATCTGAGACATTTGGTCTCTTAACCTCTGAACTTTGGCTTGAGCTTTACTACCGGAAGGCATGTACTGGTGGGAGCCGGATCCAAAATATTGGGTCGGTGTAACACCCTGATTTAGGGGCTATGCAGGTTGTGTGTAATTCGGGTGTTGGTAGGTTTTTGGGTGTGTTTAGAGGTGTTTTAGAAGTTTTGAGAATGCTCGGATAATAGGGGAAAGCTGTGGAAAATTTTGGATTTCTAAGTAATAAAGAGGGGGCTTGGTTTTTGAGGGTTTAAAAGAATTAATTGGACGTTTAAGGCATAAGAAAGGATCTGGCAAAGTGGCTTCATGCGCTGCTTTAGAGGGGCTGGAAGTAGCGCCAGTGGGGGGCTTGGGTTCGAGTCCAAGCGGCAGCAATTGTGTTTTATTTTTGCGTCAAGGGATTGGGCTAGGTAGGCCTTAAAAACAAAAGGGCAGGTTTGATGGGCATGAAAGTCCAATTGGGAGAAGTGGCTCTTGGGCGCTACTTAGGCGCTGGAGGGGAGTGAGGTCGCGGTTTCGAGGGGCCGGAGAAGCATTTGGCGTTTTATTTTTGTTTTGGGCGTTGGGCTTTGTAAGGCCTTAAAGATATATGGTGAGGAATTCGGACAAGAAAGATGGGCTGGTGGAGTGGCTCTCATGCGCCACTTAGGCGCTGGAGGAGAGCAAGGGCGCAGGTTCGAGCGCCTGGAGCTGCAGGTTGGCGTTTTATTTTTTTTGTGCGGTTATGGGATGAGATAAGAAGGGTTTAAGAATAAATGTTGCGGGTTTCTAGCATAAAATCAAAGTGGCCGAGTGGCCTGGGCGTTGGGGGCAAGGTGTGCAGCAGACTGGTCCCAAGTTCGAACCAAGGGAGCTGCGTTTTGGAATTTAATTTTTTTGTTGCTTTTTGGCAGTAATTTTGGAAGTGTTGGACGGCTGGAAGACTCTTATTTAGATGAGGATAATGTGTTTTTTTATTTATTTTTATTTATCTATTATTTATTTTTGATAAGTGGGATAATAGTGGAGTAATTCAACTTGTTTTGAATTGAACTAATTCAAATGGAATTGAATTAGTGGCTAGGAAGGTGTTGGCCAAATCTTGGAGTCTTCAAGGGGGGTTGGCCGAATGCTATAAATAGGGGGGGTAGTATGCCAATTATTCTTCAAGTCTTTGCTAAATCTCTCCCTCTCCCTCTTGGTGTGCCGAAATTCCCTTCCCCTATTTAGTGCCATCTTGGCCGAATAGTAGAGTGGTCTTGATCTCCCTTGGTGTCCTAGTGTGGTTGGCGAATCTTAAGCAAGAGTGGTAAGTATATTTTCCGCCCTTAGTAATCGATTTATGAATTCCTTGTGGTAGTGGCCAAAACCGAATGGTTGGCCTTAGTTTTGGCATGGCCGATTGTCATAGTGCCATTAAGTATGTTCTCTTGTGTGTGTAGAAAGAAAGAAGGAAGCATTGAGGAAGTCTCTTGGATTCGATCATCTAAAGGGCATATCGACAAGAGCAAAGGAAGCCTTCGGGATCTCAGATTATTTCGGTAAGGATATTAGTAAGTGGCTTAGAATTAGTTGATTATGACTTTCGTTGATTAATCGTGTGGTTTGGATTAAGTGACTTTCGATGGAGGCCAATACCAGTCAAGAAGGGAAAGGAAGGTCCCTGTCCCAAAGTTTAAGAAAAGATCCATTCTCACATGCGAGATTGGCCACGTGGTGTGTGGGCGAGAATGAAAACGTTAGGCAAAAAGCCGTAGTTTCGCTAGACGATAGCGTCGATGATCGAGAGTCTAGAACTCCTAGTAATAAGGTGTGTAACTAACCCACTGTTTCCGGGTTTTATGTGTTATATGTTTTACTAACAAATGCAGTAATGAGTGTGCCATATATACCCCTAAAGGGTATAGCGATGACCGAGTTAGTATCGGATCTATTGCGGTGTGATTATTTGTTTATGAGTATGTTTATGGACATTAATAAGCATGTGCATGCATGATCACGAATATATTTTATGTGGCATGTGCATGGGTGGGATATGAAAAGAAGGTGCGGGTGTACTTGAGTGCGTGGTTGATGTCGACTTTGTGCTACATCGTGGATTGGTATTGACCGAGAGTCGCGTTGTGGATCTTTGCGATTTAGTTCGCGTGGTTACCTTGATGGATATGGGCTTTATGCCATATCGTGGCTTGATGGATTGCTTTGTGTGCTCCATCGTGGTTTGATGTTAGCTATACGCTACATCGTGGATGGCATTGGTTGCCTTTTTGGAGGAAAAGGAGAGGGTGACTCGATAGTCCCACGGTGTGTGGTAATTTGGATAAGGGGTGTGTAGCGGATGGACCCTAGGTTGGGTTGGGAATCATGTTGCATTATTTTTGTAATAAAATGGAAATGGGCCAAGCCCAATATGACATGTGGATAGGTATGTTTTGGGAACATACGTGGAAATGGGCCAAGCCCAGTTGATATGTGGTTTATTGAGAAATGGGCCTAGCCCAGTATTTGAGTATGATTTGAATGTGGGCCAAGCCCAGATTGTGGTAATTGTTAAAATGAATATATATATATATATTACTTGTTGCATTTGATAATTGGGATATTATGTGGCTAGCATGTGGGTGGATTTCAGTGGTTAACTTACACACTGAGTCTGTATGACTCACCCAACTTTTTAATCATCGCAGGTGAGTCGTGAGTAATGGACCGGGTTGGAGTGGATACAAGGTGGCCCATGCAGAAGCGGATTTTCATGCAGAAGTAGACGTTTTGAATGTTTTTATTTCAAGCATTTTAATTCAAAGTACTTGGGTTAATTTATTTGATGTAATAAGGGCCTCTTTGATTTAAAGTACTCTATTTATTAATGTTGAAGTTTACACTACACTTAGAAATATTTTCGCAAAAGATTCATATTATAGCAACTTATAATAATGTTTTAATTCGGAAGTTTTCAACAAGCTTATATTATTTATAATAACAAAGTTTTATTTATAATTTTAAATGGACATGATTTTCAGAGATAATAAATTTTCAAGTTTAATTCTAAAGTCAAAGATTTCCAACCGTCTTTCCCAGTGACATAACCAGATTCGGTCGTAGTGAATGGGCCGGGTTTGGGGGTGTTACAGTTTGGTATCAGAGCCCGGTTCAAAACTCGGCTTTGAGGGTTTTGGGCCCAAAAACATTTTTTTAAAAATGGGCTTTTCAAAGATATGGGTTTTATAAAAAGGTTTTCAGTATTACGGCATGGCTTTGTACTCTCTACCGAGTCCACCAGGTAAGTACTTCGGACTTTACAAGTGATTTGTTATATGTGAATTGTTATGGGCTTATTTGGGCTCGTAGATTAGAATATTAGGGCTATTGAACCCTAGGACTAGTTTACTCAAACATTGAACACATAAGACTTAAAGTTACTAAACAAACACTGTGATTAAGTCGCCGAGTTAAGGTGTGGCAACCATTTATGCGCATGTCTAGGAGTGGGCAGGAAGAGCACGGTACTTAGCGATCCTCGTGACTCACCTCCTCTTATTTGGAATCCTACAGTGCGTAGCTACGGTTCACCTTAACCAAGAGGACTTGTTCATAGGCTAAACCAATTATTAAAACCCGAAAGGGATTTGCCTCAACTATTTAAAACCCTTAGTTTTAAAATTTCCAAAATTTACCCCTATGTTGAAAATTACCAAAATACCCCTGGTTACCAAAATCCTGTTATACCTTCAATTTGCAAAATTTTCGAAAATACTCTTCAATTTTGGGAATTTTAAAAAGATCCTGACCTATTAAAGTTTTTGAATCGCTCTGGTTTATGACGAAAACGTCCCTGTAGGACAAAATGACGGAAATACCCCTGGGGTAGAAACGGGCAGAAATGTCCGAATAGTGAATGTGGGTGGTAGATACCACTGAATGTGCCTCTATTGAGGGAGAAATGTGTTCTTGTGGACGAATGAATGTGTGAGTGTGTAAATGTGATTTTTTTGAATTAGGGTAACAAACTGGAACTGAGACTTTGTGTGATCGAAAGAACTACTTTAAAATACCCTTCCTTCATAAAATTTGCTCGTGGTTAAATAGTGGAACAAAATTTCTAATGCATAAAAATTCTTAAATCAGATTAAATCGCGATGATAGAGATGAGCTCTAGGGGCTTGGTAGAGGTAGATGGCAAGCGACATCCGGGCAGGTAGGGTCGGCCATGGGTCAAAAAGTGAAGTGCCGCCACCAGCAGTGGACGCGGAGGAGCAAGATCAGACAGGGGAAGATGACGCAGTATCGCGGGCCATGTTGCGAGTGCTCGGCGAGTAGCGAGAGCTAGTGTAGGAAGCGGGCTCGAAAGTCGATATCGGAAAGGCTTAGATTGAAGCGGGTGAGATATTTAGAGGAGTATCTGAGTAGCTCGAATGTAGCGGAATATTGGTTAGAAGGAGTCGAAAGAATTATGGACGACTTAGATTGTACCCAGAGGAAAAGCTAAAAGGTCTTTGTTTTCGCTTCTTGGGATGAAGCTTATCGTTGGTGGCTCATGTCAAACAAGGTGTACCGCGGTCGATTGGATTGGGATTTCTTTAAGGATAAGTTTGAAGGAAAATGCGTAAAAGCCGATTATTTGGACTCGCAAGGAAAGCGTTTCTAAATCTAGTGCAAGGAAGTAAGTCGATAGCTGAGTCTGGCGGAATTTGTGCGGTTAAGTCGATGACGCCAAAGGAATCGTGGCTCACGATTATGAAAGGAGTGTTCGATTCGAAGATGGGGCTGCGAGATGAGTTGCGGGAGTTGATCGCGCCACAAAGAGAAAGGGATTTTGCCATTACGGTAGAGAAAGCTCGGATTCTTGAAGAAGTTAAAGAAGACTATAAGGAAAACCGAGAGAAGAATAGGAGCGAGGATAAGGGAAATATTGGACCGTCAAAGCATCGTTTGGTAATGTCGAGAAAAGACCAAGGATCGAGAATCTGTGCATGCACTTGCCCCAATGGATTGGAATCGTTCTTGTGTTCGATGTGGAAGACCTCACACGAGGAGAGTGTTGGGGAAATAGTAAAGAATGTTTTTGGTGCGGATCTAAGGCACATTTAGTTAAGAATTGTCCTCGGCGACGAGGGTCGTGGTTCAAGTCATGGAAGGAATGGTTCTAGTCGGAGTCAACCAAGGATGTGATATTAGGTAAGCTCCTTTGCTTTGGTACATGCTTTAATTGCTTTGTTTGCTTATGAGTTAGCCTTTTACGTGTGTTGCTAAGAGAGGTGTTGAATTTTGAGCATGAACTTAGAGATTGTGTAGGTACGATAGCCTTAGTAAGATCGTGAGTGCGCTTGTGGAGCGTAGAGTAGGGAGTTAGGATTGCATGGTAGTAAGTAATTTCGAGGACGAAATTATTTTAAGGAGGGTAGAATTGTAACACCACGATTTAGGGGCTATGCGAGTTGTGTGTAATTCGGGTGTTGGTAGGTTTTTGGGTGTGTTTAGAGGTGTTTTAGAAGTTTTGAGAATGCTCGGATAATAGGGGAAAGGCATGGAAAATTTTGGATTTCTAAGTAATAAAGAGGGGCTTGGTTTTGAGGGTTTAAAAAGAATTAATTGGACGTTTAAGGCATAAGAAAGGATCCGCAAAGTGGCTTCATGCATTTGCTTTAGAGAAGTGGAAGTAGCTTGAGTGGGGGCTTGGGTTCGAGTCCAAGCGGCGAGCAATTGTGTTTTATTTTTGCGTCAAGGGATTGGGCTAGGTAGGCCTTAAAAACAAAAAGGCGGGTTTGATGGGCATGAAAGTCCAATTGGGAGAAGTGGCTCTTGGGCGCTACTTAGGTATTTGGAGGGAGTGAGGTCGCGGTTTGAGGGGAGGAGAAGCATTTAGCGTTTTATTTTTGTTTTGGGCGTTGGGCTTTGTAAGGCCTTAAAGATATATGGTGAGAATTCGGACAAGAAAGATGGGTGGTGGAGTGGCTCTCATGCGCCACTTAGGCGCTGGAGGAAAGCAAGGGCGCGAGTTCGAGCGCTGGAGGCTGCGAGTTGGCGTTTTATTTTTTTGTGCGGTTATGGGCTAAGATAAGAAGGGTTTAAGAATAAATGTTGCGGGTTTCTAGCATAAAATCAAAGTGGCCGAGTGGCACAGGCGTTGAGGGCAAGGTGTGTGCAGATTGGTCCCAAGTTCGAACCAAGGAGCTGCGTTTTGGAATTTAATTTTTGTTGCTTTTGGCGACAATTTTGGAAGTGTTGGACTATTTGGAAGACTCTTATTTAGATGAGGATAATGTGTTTTTTTATTTATTTTTATTTATCTATTATTTATTTTTGATAAGTGGGATAATAGTGGAGTAATTCAACTTGTTTTGAATTGAACTAATTCAAATGGAATTGAATTAGTGGCTAGGAAGGTGTTGGCCAAATCTTGGAGTCTTCAAGGGGGTTGGCGAATGCTATAAATAGGGGGGGTAGTATGCCAATTATTCTTCAAGTCTTTGCTAAATCTCTCCCTCTCCCTCTTGGTGTGCCGAAATTCCCTTCCCCTATTTAGTGTCATCTTGGCCGAATAGTAGAGTGGTCTTGATCTCCTTGGTGTCCTAGTGTGGTTGGCCGAATCTTAAGCAAGAGTGGTAAGTATGTTACGCCTTAGTAATCGATTTATGAATTCCTTGTGGTAGTGGCCAAAACCGAATGGTTGGCCTTAGTTTTGGCATGGCCGATTGTCATAGTGCCATTAAGTATGTTCTCTTGTGTGTAGCCGAAAGAAGGAAGCATTGAGGAAGTCTCTTGGATTCGATCATCTAAGGGGCATATCGACAAGAGCAAAGGAAGCCCGGGATCTCAGTTATTTGGTAAGGATATTAGTAAGTGGCTTAGAATTAGTTGATTATGACCGTTGATTAATCGTGTGGTTACGATTAAGTGACTTTCGATGGAGGCCAATACGATCCAAGAAGGGAAAGGAAGGTCCTGTCCCAAAGTTTAAGAAAAGATCCGTTCTGGCACATGCGAGATTGGCCACGAGTGTGGGCGACAAAGAAGAAAACGTTAGGCAAAAAGCCGTAGTTTCGCTAGGCGATAAGCGTCGATGATCGAGAGTCTAGAACTCCTAGTAATAAGGTGTGTAACTAACCCACTGTGTTCCGGGTTTTATGTGTTATATGTTTTACTAACAAGTGCGAATGAGTGTGCCATATATACCCCTAAAGGGTATAGCGATGACCGAGTTAGTATCGGATCTATTGCGGTGTGATTATTTGTTTATGAGTATGTTTATGGACATTAATAAGCATGTGCATGCATGATCACGAATATATTTTATGTGGCATGTGCATGGGTGGGATATGAAAAGAAGGTGCGGTGTGTACTTAGATGCGTGGTTGATGTCGACTTTGTGCTACATCGTGGATTGGCGTGTTGGCGAGGTCGCGTTGTGGATCTTTGCGATTTAGTTGGCGTGGTTACCTTGATGGATATGGGCTTTATGCCATATCGTGGCTTGATGGATTCTTTGTGTGCTCCATCGTGGTTTGATGTTAGCTATACGCTACATCGTGGATGGCATTAGTTGCCTTTTTGGAGGGAAAAGGAGAGGGTGACTCGATAGTCCCCGGTGTGTGGTAAAATTTGGATAAGGGGGTGTGTAGCGGATGGACCCTAGGTTGGGTTGGGAATCATGTTGCATTATTTTTGTAATAAAATGGAAATGGGCCAAGCCCAATATGACATGTGGATAGGTATGTTTTGGGAACATACGTGGAAATGGGCCAAGCCAGTTGATATGTGGTTTATTGAGAAATGGGCCTAGCCAGTATTTGAGTATGATTTGAATGTGGGCCAAGCCCAGTTGTAGTAATTGTTAAAATGAATATATATATATATTACTTGTTGCATTTGATAATTGGGATATTATGTGGCTAGCATGTGGGTGGATTTGGTGGTTAACTTACACATTGAGTCAGTATGACTCACCCAACTTTTTAATCATCGCAGGTGAGTCGTGAGTAATGGACCGGGTTGGAGTGGATACAAGGTGGCCCATGCAGGAGCGGATTTTCATGCAGAAGTAGACGTTTTGAATGTTTTTATTTCAAGCATTTTAATTCAAAGTACTTGGGTTAATTTATTTGATGTAATAAGGGCCTCTTTGATTTAAAGTACTCTATTTATTAATGTTGAAGTTTACACTACACTTAGAAATATTTTATAAAAGATTCATATTATAGCAACTTATAATAATGTTTTAATTCGGAAGTTTTCAACAAGCTTATATTATTTATAATAACAAAGTTTTATTTATAATTTTAAATGGACATGATTTTCAGAGATAATAAATTTTCAAGTTTAATTCTAAAGTCAAAGATTTCCAACCGTCTTCCCGGTGACATAACGATTCTTATCATGATGAATGGGCGGGTTTGGGGTATTCTGATCGGGGTAACACACGAGATCCTTGAAATCGGACCGACCATACCTTCCGGGACCCAAAACATCATTAATAAAAAGCGATAAATGTAGCATATAATTTAAGCCAAAAAATAGCAAATGTAGCATAAAAATTCCGACCATACCTTTCAGGACCCAAAACATCGGTAATAATTCTATTATCGATATCCTCAAGATTAACAGAACTATCACTCGAAGCAGCCGCTTCATACTGTGCCTTCTTCTCCTTTAGTTTCTCCTAATATATCAATCAAAAAGTTAGAAACGAAATATACAATAAGAATGAATGCAACATAAATTAACATTATTAATTTAAAACTACTAACGAATAATTAAACTATTATAAGTAAACATTATAAATATTTATAATAAATCAAATTTTATTAAGTAAATATACCATAATCTCTCTCGGACTTGGATGTCATCGGAGACCCATCCTTCTTCCTATGCGTAATGTCAAAAAGCTGAACGCGTCCAACTTTTTGACCGGTGGAGACTTCCTACAGTGTAGTAGTAAAAATATAATTTAATAATATAAAGTCATTAATATTTGATAGAATTAATAAATTATAATACCTCGGCCTCACTCTGAAGCAAAACTTACGGACCACATGCGTGTGCGTGAATTTTTGTTTCTGCTTGCTACTCGTTCCAACACGCTCACGGTCCTACATAATGAAATTATTATTACGTATATAGTAAATACTATAAACCAGAAAATTTATAAGAGTTTACAACTAGGTAATACCTCTCCTTTCTTTGAGTTCCAAAATCTAACCGCATCTTCCCATTGATACCTCAACATTCCGTGGGACATTTATAATTTATCCTCGAGGCTTATTTCTTTCTTAAAATATTCTTTTTCGAGTGTGCTTTTATGGTCTCTTCATTTTTTCCAGTGTCTTCTTTATATAGTCATCGGAGACCTCCAAAGCAAATCTCTCCTAAAAAACATAAGTTTAGAAAGTAAATATAAATGAAACTTCAACCAAAGTATTATAAATTACATTCACGTTTTGTTACCTTAATGTTATCGAGAGCTTGATTTTTGTTTGCATCAGGCATGTGATGCCATGACTCGTAATTGATGGGCAACATATTTGCATTCCGTGCAATAATGCCCATATAGCCTGCTAGAAGTCGAGCTTCAAGGCCAGCAGTAGCCATGATATTTCTCCTTACTTTCACACGCTCGACGGGATTTAATTCGTATAAATCTCTAAGCAGCGTACATCCGTGACCTCTGCGCATCCCACCAGTCTCAGCTGAACAATGATATATTATTGTTATATTAAAATTGAAAAATGAATCAATAATAAAAGTCAACATGCATGTAAAATAAACTTAACATTACTTTGTAATTCTGCAGGCTCATCATCTATGTCAGGCACACTCGAGGATCCAACAACTGTTTGATGTTCGCTATTGCCCTCTTCCGAATTTACGATGATTGCATGCAATATTTAAATCTCGCAATCTTCTTCTACTCATTTTTCCTGCAATACACATAAAATAGTTGAAATTTTAGTAACAAATGACAACAATAATGGTACATATAAAATAGTTAAATTATATAAAATGACCAAGATTAAAATTATAATATTACATATAAATAAAAAAAATCGTAAAATCTTACTACATCATAATTCGTAAATATCTTCGTCCCACGTCTGCGAACCCATTGAAATTGTGTACTAGTACTAGGGATATTTTCATTTAAGTTTTGTTACGGAAAAGCAGAGTTTTACGATCTTTCGGCGATGTCATCTCTAATTTCATTGCCCATGTCGAACAAGTCTCTAGGGGTGTTTTGAAGTACAACGTACCAACCCTCATCAGTTGGATCTTTCGAGTAAAAAACTTGTTTCACTTGAGAAGAAAACACATACGGCTCGTCTATCAGTTGTTCTCGGTGTGAATCAATCGAGAGAAATTCACCATTGTAAAACCATATTGATCGTTTTTAATTTCGCAAGCCGTATTCACATCAGCCCAATCACCTCGAAATAAGACAACTTTCCATTTTTCGTAAAAATCCAACTCAATTATGTCAGTAATAAGTCCGTAATACTCCATATTCCCCTCAACAGGATTACTGTACCTAGCACTAGCATAACTTGTAATTGAAGAATTAACAACAATTCCATAATTTTGGGTTCTCCTCAATCTCTCGCGATACCTTGTATGAAATCTGTATCCGTTGATGAGGAAGGCACTATATCTTTTCACTATTCTGTTTGGACCTTCTGAAAGCCATTTAACTTCGTCATTTACTTCATTCCGACTCCAAACCTATTGAATTGAAAGTAAATTGAGTAATTATTAATGTTATGAGAAAACGTTATTACTTGTCAATGAAAACTTCAATTGCATACCGTTTGGCTTAACCATTCATGAAATGATTCTGTGAACAACTTATTAATTTCTCGTCGATGTAATCTTCGGGACTGTGAACGAGCTCTTAATATTTGTTTGTACTCACTATGTTAAAAAAGGGTTACTTTGTTAGAAGACAAACAAATTATAATTGATGAGTATTTATCAAATTCTAGAACTTACTTGCGTAATGGTTCCATTGAATCGTGATGAAAAAGAACGTATCGATGTGCTTGGACCCACGATCTATCATCTAATTCTGCAATTTCGACTTTCCGATCGGTTCTCGAAACTTTGAAATAAATAAGTTTCGCCAAGTTATGATCTGTGAGCCCAGCATTTCTACTTGGTACTTTCATTCTTGTTTCAACATCTTCCAAATACCTCGAACAGAAAGTCATACATTCCTCTGCCAAGTAGCCTTCGGCAATTGATCCTTCTGGATAACGCTTATTGCGGCAGTAAGACTTTAATTTGGATAGGAACCTAAACACGATATACAATATTATCAACAGTTGCAACTAAAGGCATTGAGGTGAATGAAGGAATAATTTGCAAATAAAGTAAGACCTTTCTATGGGATACATCCATCGATAGAAAACGGGTCCACCAAGTATTGCTTCACGAGGGAGATGAATTAACAAGTGCACCATAATAGTGAAGAAGGAAGGCAGGAAGATCTTCTCCAGATTGCACAAAGTCAATGCGGCTCGATCTTGTAGTGTCTCAAGTTCTTGAACATCCAAAACTTTTCCATAAATGCCTTTCATTATATTGGATAGTTCAATTACACAAGACGTCACCTTTTTTGACATACAACACCGTATAGCAACTGGCAGTAAGTCTTACATCAAGATGTGATAGTCATGCGATTTTAAGCCATATAGTCTTCGATCTTTAAGACTCACACATCGGGATATATTTGATGCATACGCATCCGGAACCTTTATATCCTTCAACACCATACAGAACACTTCTTTCTCCGTCTTTGACATTGAGAAAATAGCGGTGACAAGCGATATTTCATATTCGGAAGTGCTTCAGGATGAAGCTCACGCCGAATTCCCATGTGGACTAAATCAAGTCGACTCTGAAGATTGTCTTTCGATTTTCCATCGACATTCAAAATAGTACCAATGATGTTCTCGCAGACATTTTTCTCAATGTGCATGACATCAAGATTATGTCGTAAAATCTGATGCTCCCAATAAGGCAACTCAAAAAAAATACTTCTTTTTTTCCACAAGTCCGCCTCATTAGGATCATCCTCTTCATCAGATTCATCATCAGATTCATCCCTTGATCTTCTATTTCTTTGCGTGTTGGGCGGTTGATTCATCTTCCCATAAATGAAATTCATATCTTTCAACATGAACAATATTTCAAATCCACCGGTCTGCGAAGGACCTTCTACGAACTCTTGATGCGAGTCAAACCGAGTACTCGAAATCTAAATCTATGATTTTACGGTAACCAGCGATGCCCCATGTAAGAGAACTTCTTCCCATTATATAACCATTGCGAACATGTTTGCGCGCGCATGCATGCAAGGACAAGCATAACGTCCTTGGTACTCAACGGATAGATTGGCATAGGTGGGAAGTCATTAATAGTCCACATCAATGCCGCACGTAAATTGAAGTTCTTCTTTCTCAGTACATCGTATGTCTCAACACCAGCCCATAATTGTTGTAACTCTTCAATAAGTGGCTGCAAATATATGTCAATATCATTTCCGGGCTCTTTCTCTCCAGGGATAATCATAGATAAGATAAAGGATGATTGTTTCATGCAAACCCATGGAGGCAAATTGTAAGGAACAAGCACTACGGGCCAAATCTTTGTCGCGAGTGCTCATGATTTTGTAAGAGGTTAAATCCATCGGATGCTGTGACATCACACTCGAGGATCACTTGCAAAGCTTGGAAATTTGGAGTCAAATGATTTCCAAGCTAAAGAATCTGCAGGATGCCTTAATAATCCATCATCGATTCGTCCATCATGGTGCCACGTCATTGACTCGGCTGTCTTCGACAACATGAAAAGCCTTTAAAGCCATGGTATTAGCGGAAAATACCGCAAAATCTTAATTGGTCGCTTCCTTGGTATGTATCATTTTCATCCTCGTTACCATCCTCTGTATTTCTATTCATCCAACGGGATTGACCGCATACATGGCAAAGACTTTGTTGGTTTTTCCGGTCACCCCAATACAACATGCGATCATTTGGGAAACTATGAATTTTGTTGTAGCCAAGGCCCAAATCTTTGATCAGGCTTTTTCATGTCTTTGGAAGATTGAGGATTTTATGCAAGCGGAACATTTCTCTCAAAAACTCTAACAACATTGTCAAAGAGTTTTGGTCCACCCTCCCAAACATTTTAAGTGAAAAGACGAATCAGAAAGACAGTTTTGAAAATTTAGATCCCGCATACAGTTCTTTGTTCATTTCACCAAGTAACGTGTAGAACTTCGTCGCTTCTTCATTTGGCTGATCATCAAGTACACTTCTTCCCCTTTCGGTGAAAGTATTTCCACCAAAATTATAATCATCGGTTGCACCCAAATCAGGTGGAAATGATTGCAAACCATCACCGCGCATATTAAATGCATCCCGCAACATGCCATCCATGTCATCTTCTCTAACATTACGATTGTAAGCACTATGAGGATAACTTGATTCATCGATGAAGAGGCTCCACTAGATGTACACTCTCCATGGAAAATCCATTTTTATACCCCGAACAAAGCCATCAACAACTAGATGTTCGTAGACAACTTCACGATAATGCCAATTCATATTGCAACACTTCTTACACGGGCAAAGAATCATATTCTCTTGGCTTGCATTTTGAAATGCAAAATTTAGAAAAGTTTCTACTCCATATCGATAGCCGTTGCTTACCCTTGACAAATTCATCCAAGTTCTATCCATTTCGTAGTTGTTGAAGTCTAAAGTTGTGATAAATTACGGGTAAGTTGTTTATCTATCAGGGTATTATGTAAGTTATGTAAATTATGTAAGTTATGAAGTTTGATCTTAAAATTATGTAAGTTATGTATTATGTAAGTTAAATAATTTGATGAAAGCTATGAAATTTGATATTTAACCTATGTATTATGTATTATGTATTATGTAAGTTATCTAAGTTATGTATTATGTAAGTTATCTGAGTTATGTAAGTTATGTAAGTTATGTATATTACGTGAGTTATGTGAATTATGTAAGCTACTTAAATAATGATCGTTATTATTATTATATTGATAAAGAAAATTATAAGTTTTAAAAACATTTAAATATATTGAATATTAAAATCTCATGAATCTAATTGAAAATTTTTCATTTATACTTGCCCTGGATCCAATGTCTTTTTGATAAAGCTAATTATGCTTTTACTATTTATATCATCTCTTTACTTTTAATTTTGTTAAATCAATTTATGTAATATTTTTAAAATACCACTTAGGATCTATGAATAAAGCAAATAAGAAATATATATCAGCTTTCTTTCAAGCATTTTTAAAAACGTTTTTATTTGCTTATTCCACTTTTAATTTTAAAAATTTACCAAAATATTTTTAATGCTATTATTATTTAGATTAAATTAAAATAATAGAGAAACCAAATAAAAACTAAAGAAATTAATATTTAAATATTTAAAAATAAAAACGAAGTCATAATTTAAAAATAAATATGAAATGAAAATAGTGTTTTACAAAGTATTTTAATACTGTTAAAATTGTATTTTTAGAACAATTAAAAGAATATTTATAAATTATTTTACAAACAATATTAAAATAGTATTTTAAAATTAAAAACAATATTATTGTAAATAGTATTTGTTAAACAATGTTTTTAAATATAAAAAAAATTAATTCCGAAAAATGTGAGAAATTAAATGTTACAACTTAAAATGCAAATACAAAAATGTGATCGTATCCCTATTATTTGCTATAAATTCCGGAAAAAGATTTTTTTTTTTTAAAAAAGTAAATTATATATCAATACATTTTAATGAAAAATACTATCACACTGATTTAGAATTGAATTTTAAAATTTTGAAAAAGGTAAGAATTTGTTGTTTCAACAGAATATCAGAAATTAGGAAAATGATTTGCTGGACTTACACTGATGCGTGTTTCAATAGTTATAATTTGTTGTCTTGTACATGCATCCAAGCTCAAAATTATTATTATTTAGGATGATCAGTATACATCCTTTTTACAGAATCACACGAAAATCCAGTTTGTTCAATTCAATGAGAAATTAAACCAAAGCAATTAGGGAGAGAAATTAATAATATTATACCAGTTGTAACAATATAATAAACAGCAACATATTAAACAGAATATATAGCAGTTCAAACAATATAATAAACAGCAATTTGGACAGAAATTTTTAAAGATTCATCATACGTGGCATTGTTACACTTGGGGAGGATCCGTTATATCTTACAATGAGATATAAGGCAACCCGTTAGGTTTCCAGCTGTAACACCCCAAACCCGGCCCATGCGGTATGACCGGATCTGACATGTCACATGAAGAAAACGTATAAAGAACATGTGATTCTTACTAAAATAGGCGTTATTTGGTCATGGTCAAGAAAACAAGTTTGGTTATAAATATTTGATAAAACACTACCAATTTCGAGAGGTTGATTGATGAATCGAAAATCGAACTAGTGAACTTTAAAACTGTGACTTTAGAGAAATGACGTTGATAATTTGAAATAGAATCCGAGTTAAAATATTAGTGCATATTTATTATGAAAACCATTTGTTAATCAATTTTAGAAACCATTATTTATGATTTTAGAAAAATCCCCATTTTAAAACAATTCAAGCAAGATAATAAGTACGACTAAACATAAAGCAAAATAAAAATATTCCAGAGGCCTTATTACAACTTAAAACCCAAATAGTAAAAATAGTGAAATAAAGCGGGAAAGTAGTTTACATATATTTGAAAATATTAGTTCCAAAGTATGGCCTCCACCGAGTCATCCATGGGCCCAAGTCCTCATTCACGGAGCATTACACGCAAGGGTTAAGAAAGAAGGGGGTGAGTCACAAGAACTCGGTTTATAATCCCCTTACAGTCATCCACTGGCTCGAACCCGCATAGCATAATCTTGGGCCTAAGCTCATTTACATAGTAATAATTAAAATGTAGTATATGTATGCAACCCAACCCATCCATCCATCACACCCCAGACCGGCCAATCACACTGTGGGGATCAAGTCAACCCACCCCGCCGCTCACACCAAATTTGCGGTCAAAGCGCTATAGCATTTTATTTTTGTGGTCAAACCACTTGAAATCATAATTTAGGCACAATAATATACAATTTGTGGCAATGCCACCAGGCTACACTGCTCTTCATACAATTTTCCCATCCCATGCAAAATGTAAAAAAAATGCAACATATGTAATAACATAAAGTATTCACATATAAATAACAACCATTATTCTATTAAACAATTTTGGTGATCCAGCCCAATAAAGCATTTTAGTAATTCGGCCCACTAAGGCATTCTAGCAAATCGGCCCATAGGGGCATTTTGGTAAATCAGCCCTTAGGGGCATTTTGGTAAATCGGCCCATAGGGGTATTTTGGTAAATTGGCCCATAGGGGCATTTTGGTAAATCGGCCCATAGGGGCATTTTCATAATTTAGCAATTTAATACCGATTTTGACAGATCTTTAGAAAATAATATTAATTTAAGCAAGTTACTCGATTTATGCCATATTACGATTTTTAGCTCTATAAATAATAACGATCTACTTTTCCAACATAATATCGAATCTCGAATCTACAGATTTCGGTGTGAGATTACACACCTGATCACGGTAAGGATTAAACCTTCTTGATCGTCGGCACCTAAATCACCATTACACTCGATTAACCAATAAACAAGATTTTATTAATCTAATATCTAAATCAGGCGATCTAATGAAAGCGTTTACCCTTAATATCGTGAGCGACCACGATTTGTCTATTTTCACGATGATGGTCCACAACTTTGGTGGAAAATCCGAAGCCGCCGATACCGCTCTTCATTTGAACTTAGGAGTAGGAATTGCAAATCCACTCCTTTTGTGTTCTCCTAACGCTTTTCCTTTCAAATCGCTACCACTTGCCTCCATTGAAAAAGTCTCGGTTAGAAAGATACTATGATGAGTGCAAGTAGTTGTTAAGGGATAGGATTCGTCTTACCACTATTTCCGAAGGATTAACAAGTAGAGAATATCGAGTGATTTCGTCCCAAAAAATAATAATCTATAAATCGAAACTTCGATCCGATAGCAACATAACCGGATAGAGATATAACGAAAAAAATCCAAGAAGAAACCCCCTTACCTTAACGATGATGAATCGGATTTCCACCGATTGACTTATGGCTACGGATGAGACAAGGGTATGAGATTCGGCTTTCCACTAAAACACTACATTAGAAGATGATCACGATATGAAGGATTGTGAGAGAATGATATTTCGGTTTTGAACAAAAGTGAAACATCCGAATGTTTATAGACACACATTTGGTTAGGGAGAAAAGAAAATGAAAAAAAGAAGAAGAATAAGACCACTTACCTATTCGATCAAAGAATTGAGTGCCAACACGAACGAGAAAGAAATAATGAAGAAGAAATGAAAGGTTAAGAAGTTCGGCTAAGGAGAGAAATGAGCAAGAAGATTCGGCCACAAGGTAATGTTGTTTTGAGTGAAAGAGAGAAAGTTGAAGAAATGGAAAAAAGAAAAGAAGAGATGGAGGGGAGTACTAGATGGTTTCGGCTATCCAAGGAAAAAATGAGCAAAGTGAATTGGACACAAAGAGTTGGGTGTTTCGGCAACAAAGGAGGAAGGTTGGAAAAGAGTACCCAAAAAAAATGCTAAGAGAAAACAAGCCTTACAAGTACCAAAATTTGCTAAATGACTAATGCAAAATTCGACTACCAAAACCCCTTCCCAAAACCGTGTATCCCATTAGCCAAAAGGATGAATGTTGACCAAAATTCTATCCCAAGCACCTTCCAAACATTCGGCCAACATATCCCCCTTCTTGCTCCTTTCCTTTATTTTTTTCCTTCCTTTTCCCTTGTTTTCCTCCTTCCCTTATTTCTTAGCCATCTTTCCAAAAATAAAAAGTCTCCCATACCATAATTAGAACCATGGCCGACACTTGGAATAGGAACACAAAAATAAATCCAAAATTTTGCAATAGATGGGATTCGAACGTCAGACCATTGGTACACTCCACACGCCACTTTCCACTTTTACCAATAGACTCCTTGTGCTAGCAAAATGCACACTTATTTACTTAATTCTTGATGCCACTTAACTTCTCTCCTTAAAGTGCTTAAACACAAAAATTTTGCTAAGGCCCAACTCAACCCCGAGCCTTCTTAGAACCCCTAAACATACACAATTAAAATTCTTAACTAGTCTAATGCATGATGTGAAGTAAATTATAAAATCCCGAATTTCAGGATGTTACAATTCTACCCCCTTAAAGAAATTTCGGCCTCGAAATTTACCTGATTAAAAGAGATGAGAATATTGCTGCCAGATAATGTCCTCTGGCTCTCATGTAGCTTCCTCTGACCCGTGATTACGCCATAAAACTTTGACTAACAGAATCGACTTCCTTCTTAGCACCTTAATATCCCGATCTAAAATCTGTACTGGCCCCTCTTCAAAAGACAAGTCAGGTCTTATCTCAACTTCCTCCACTGGTACGATATGAGATGGATCCGAGCGATAACACCTTAACATCGAGACATGGAATACACTATGCATCTGACTTAACTCCGGAGGTAACTCCAGCTGATAAGCCACTGACCCAACACGCTTCAGTACACGGTATGGTCCGATGAACCTAGGGCTTAACTTGCCCTTCCGTCCAAATCTTAAAATCTTTTTCCAAGGTGAGACCTTCAAAAGACACGATCTCCCATCGAGAACTCTATCTCCTTACGGCAGTGCGCATATGATTTATGTCCTGTCCAGAAGCTTTTTTAACCGGACCTGAATTACCTTAACTTTTTCTTCCGTCACCGAGATCAACTCAGGACCCAACAACTGTCGCTCCCCCAGCTCAGTCCAACAAGTAGGAGTACGACACCTACGACCATACAACGCCTCGTAGGGTGCCATCGGGGATCTTTGGATTGATAGTTGTTGTTGTATGCAAACTCTGCAAATGGTAGAAAATCTTCCCAACTACCCCTGAAATCGACCACACAGCCTCTTAACATGTCTTCTAGAATCTGGATTACTCTTTCCGACTGGCCATCAGTCTGCAGGTGAAATGCTATGCAGAAATTTAGTCTTGTTCCCAAAGCTTCATGCAGAGCCTTCCAAAACCGTGATGTAAACCTAGGATCCCTATCTGATATGATAGACACTGGTACCCCATGTAACCTCACGATCTCTGCTACATACAACTTGGTCAACTTCTGTAATGAATAATCCGTACGAACAGGTAGGAAATGAGCAGTCTTCGTTAACCGATCCACTATCACCCATACGAAATCTTTCTTAATAGGCGTTAAGGGTAACCCACTAACAAAGTCCATCGTTATCCTTTCCCATTTCCATAATGGAATTTTCACCGGTTGTAGCAACCACGACGGGCGATTGATGTTCGCCTTCACTGGCGACATGTCAAGCACTTGCTCACGAAGTCGGTAACCTCCCGTTTCAACCCTGGCCACCAATACTGCTCACGGAGATCTCGGTACATCTTATTCCCCCCGGGGTGCATAGCATATGGGCTACTATGCGCCTCACGCAGAATCATTTGCCTCAATTCCAAATTCCTGGGCATACAAACTCTTCCGCGGAAACACAATACTCCATCACTATTCAACCCAAAATCTCCTATCTCACCACCTTCCACTTGCTGAAGCCGAGAACTCAACCTTTCATCTGACAACTGCTTTTCCTTAATCTGGCTTACTCATGCCTGCTTCACTTGAAGTTCGGCTAATAGACTACCATCTTCATAAAAGCTGAGATGAGTGAACATCGCTCTCAAATCTGATATCACCTTACGACTCAACGCATACGCCACTCACGTTAGCTTTACAGGTGATACTCGATTGAGAAGTCATAATCCTTCAACAATTCTATCCACCTCCATTGTCTTAAGTTCAACTCCTTTTGGGTAAGGAGGTACTTTGGACTCTTATGGTCCGTATAGATAATCGACTTCTCCCCGTTGGATAGTGTCTCCAAATCTTGAGCAAACACCACTGCAACTAACTCCAAATCATGAGTGGGATAGTTTACCTCATGCGGCCTTAATTGATGAGATGCATAAGCTACCACTTTTCCCCCTTGCATCAACTCACATCCTAAGCCCGTGTGTGACGCATCACAATACACACATCCTAAGCCCGTGTGTGACGCATCACAATACACAATAAACTCTTTACCAGCCTCAGGTTGAATCAATACTGGCGCTTCTGCCAGAATCTTCTTCAGTTTCTCAAAGCTCTCTTGCAGCTTATCTGACCACACAAACGGTACTCCTTTACACAACAGCTTAGTTATGGGTGTAGCAATCAACGAAAACCCCTCAACGAATCGCCTGTAATACCCAGCCAAACCTAGAAAACTCTGAATTTCTACAACTGACTTCGGTGGCTTCCAATCCAACACAACCTCGACCTTCCAGGGTTTAACTCTAATTCCTTCAGCAGACACAACATGCCCCAAAAAGGTCACCTCCTTCAACCAAAATTCACACTTACTGAATTTGGCATACAGTTACTTCTCCCTCAAAATCTGCAATACTACCCGTAGATGTGAATCATGCTCTTCTTCAGTCTTTGAGTACACCAAGATGTCATCTATGAACACAACCACAAACCGATCTAGGTAAGGTTAGAAGACTCGGTTCATCATGTCCATAAATGCAGCTGGTGCATTAGTCAACCCGAACGGCATCACTAAGAACTCGTAATGCCTATATCGGGTTCGAAACGCAGTCTTGTGAATATCCGCCTCCTTGACCTTAAGCTGGTGATACCCTAATCTCAAGTCTATCTTCGAGAAAACTGAAGCTCCTCGCAGCTGATCGCACAGATCATCGATCCTCGATAACGGATACTTTTTCTTGATCGTCAACTTATTCAATTTTCTATAATCGATGCACATACGCATCGACCCATCCTTTTTCTTAATGAACAAAACCGACGCTCCCCACGGTGACACACTTGGTCGAATAAATCTGCGATCCAACAACTCCTGAATTTGAGCTTTAAGTTCCACAAGCTCCTTCGGTGCCATTTAGTAAGGAGCAATGGACACCGGAGCCGATCTTGGCAACAGCTCAATACCAAATTCTACCTCCCGATCTGGAGGCAATCCTGGAAGCTCCTCGGGAAAGACGTCTAAAAACTCTTTCACCGTTCTAACATTCTCTACCGACGACTCTTTGACATCGAAAGCACTGATAAAGGCTAAGAACGCTCCACACCCCTTTCGCACCAACTTTTCTGCCTTTAAAGCAGATACCACATTAGATAGATAATTTCTTTTTTCACCTATCATCATCACTTCCTTATCCTCTGAAGTTCTTAGTACCATCTGCTTTACAGCACAGTCCAAGTTCGCACGATGCTTAACCAGCCAGTTCATGCCCAATATAAGATCAAACTCCCCGAACGGCAGTTCCATCAAATCCGCCAGAAATACTTCCCCCTGAACCTCTAAGGGCACATCCCTAAACAACTTATTTACTACCACCGACTGTCCTAAAGGGCTAATTACAGTTGTTTCTCTAGCAGTAATCTCAGATTTAATATTCAGAGTTCCAAACACAGCACATGCAACATACGAATGGGTGGATCCAATGTCTATCAAAGCGGTAATAGGTACATCAGATATGAAGAACGTATCAGTTATGACGTCCGGTGCATCGCCATCCTCTCGACGCCTGACCGTATAGACCAACCCTGACTGTCTCGCCTCTGTGTTACCCCTGTTACCGATACCTCTACCCAATGCACTTTAACCTCGTCCTACACCATTACCACCTCGACCTGGCCCACGGCCACTCGGCGATTCTTTGGCGCCTCGGTGATTGCGCAAATCTGTTATGAATCGCACGAGTTTGATTCGGCTTTCGAGGCAATCCCTAAACCGATGGTCCTTGGATCCACATCGAAACAACCACCGGTTCTCTTCGGCCATTCACCCGAGTGAAGTTTCCCACAATCCACATAAGGTAAGGTCAGAATCGATTGGTAGCGGCTAGAGCACCCACTCGAACCGGCCCCTCATTCCCGGCCTTTTCTCGAAATCCTCTAGCGGGACACGAATACCGAGTCTCTTTTGTTCCCGCCTCTATCCTTTTCTCGATTTTACCATTCGAATGCTTTACTTCTTGGCCAATCATAGCTTTTTCCACCGGTGTGGCAAAATTCCTCTCCTTACGTGTGGGGCTATCGGTGACTCGCAACTCATCACGCAATCCATCCTCAAAACGCACACAGCGTTCATGATCGATCGGCACTATACCACGGGCATACCGACTCGGCACGCGAAACTCCGCCTCGTAAGTCGCCACCACGGACCTACCTCCTTATACCGCATTCGTGAATTCCTTCCTTACGGTATCCACATAACTAGCCCCGACATATTTTCCCTGGAATCTTTGTCTTAAAAATCCCGGAGTAATACGATCACCGAGTGCCTTCCCGAACAGTGAGCCACCACCGATACACCTCGTCTCTCGAATGACACAACCCCTTTCGGTTTACGCTCGCCGGTGCAATCCAGATCCTCCATAATCCGCTCTACCGCCTCGCAAGCGGTACTCGCTACACTAGGGGCTACACCGAAATACCTCTAAAGACTTCACCCCATTCCATCCGAGTCGCTCCGATATCGACCCACGAGTGTCGACCCAGTTCTTGCCCCAGTAACCCTTTCCAGTACCCGCAACATCGCTTGGGACAGATCGTCGTCCTCTCTCATTCGATCATGTGACCCAGCTTCAGTCACAGGTGATGCAGGTGCGTCCATTTCTGGCATATATCCCGATGCCTCAGATACAACTCTAGCACCTCGGCCTCTACCACGGCCACGTCTACCGCGTCCACATCCTCTAGCGCTCATGTTTGCTAAGTTGATTTAATCTGACTAAGAGTCTTATGAATCAGTATGCTTATTCAGTGTTTATTAAACAATATTTTATGGAGTATAAGAAGTAAAGTTGTTTTCGCAAAACATATCCTAAAGTCTCAATCTCTACGGTTTCAGCTCCTAAAGCTAAAAGTTCTAGAGTATCTCTATTTTATAAAGTTTTCTTCCTACATTCATACTATAATAATCATAAAATTAAAACAAAACTTACTGACTTGGTGCCGGATACCCGTGGTGCCATACTTCCTTTGAAACATGTATTTATAAATCGAATTTCAAGCAGTTTTAGAAAACATTTTTGAACCCAAACCATAGCCGAGTTTTGCAACTGGCTCTGATACCATAAAATGTAACACCCCAAACTCGGCCCATGCGGTATGACCGAATCTGACATGTCACATGAAGAAAACGTATAAAGAACATGTGATTCTTAATAAAATAGGCGTTATTTGGTCATAGTCAAGAAAATAAGTTTGGTTATAAATATTTGATAAAACACTACCAATTTTGAGAGGTTGATTGATGAATCAAAAATCGAACTAGTGAACTTCAAAACCGTGACTTTTGAGAAATGACGTTGATAATTTGAAATAGAATCTGAGTTAAATTATTAGTGCATATTTATTATGAAAACCATTTGTTAATCAATTTTGGAAACCGTTATTTATGATTTTAGAAAAATCCCCATTTTAAAACAATTCAAGCAAGATAATAAGTACGACTAAACATAAAGCAAAATAAAAATATTCCAGAGGCCTTATTACAACTTAAAACCCAAATAGTAAAAATAGTGAAATAAAGCGGGAAAGTAGTTTACTAATATTTGAAAATATTAATTCCAAAGTATGGCCCCCACCGAGTCATCCATGGGCCTAAGTCCTCATTACGGAGCATTACCTGCAAGGGTTAAGAAAGAAGGGGGGTGAGTCACAAGAACTCAGTGTATAATCCCCTTACCAGTCATCCACTGGGCACGAACTCGCATAGCATAATCTTGGGCCTAAGCCCATTTACATAGTAATAATTAAAATGTAGTATGTGTATGCAACCCAACCCATCCATCCATCACACCCCGACCAGCCAATCACACTGTGGGGATCAAGTCAACCCACTCGCTAGCTCACACCAAATTTGCAGTCAAGCGCTATAGCATTTTATTTTTGTGGTCAAACCACTGAAATCATAATTTAGGCACAATAATATACAATTTGTGGCAATGCCACCAGGCTACACTGCTCTTCATATAATTTTCCCATCCCATGCAAAATGTAAAAAAAATGCAACATACGTAATAACATAAAGTATTCACATATAAATAACAACCATTATTCTATTGAACAATTTTGGTGATCCAGCCCAATAAAGCATTTTAATAATTCGGCCCACTAAGGCATTCTAGCAAATCGGCCCATATGGGCATTTTGGCAAATCGGCCCTTTGGGGCATTTTGGTAAATCGGCCCATAGGGGCATTTTGGTAAATCGGCCCATAGGGGCATTTTCGTAATTTAGCAATTTAATACCAATTTTGACAGATCTTTAGAAAATAATACTAATTTAAGTAAGTTACTCGATTTGTGCCAAATTACGATTTTTAACTCTGTAAATAATAACGATCTACTTTTCCAACATAATATCGAATCTCGAATCACATTTTTTGTGTGAGATTACACACTGACACGGAAAGGATTAAACCTTCTTGATCGCTTCGGCACCTAAATCACCATTACACTCGATTAACCAATAAACGAGATTTTATTAATCTAATATCTAAATCAAAGCGATCTAATGAAACGCTTACCCTTAATATCGTGAACGACCACGATTTGTCTATTTTCACCGGATAATGGTCCACAACCCGGTGGAAAATCCTGAACTGCCGATACCGCTCTTCGTTTGAACTTAGGAGTAGGAATTGCAAATCCACTCCTTTTGTGTTCTCCTAACACTTTTCCTTTCAAATCGCTACCACTTGCCTCCATTGAAAAAGTCTCGGTTAGAAAGATACTATGATGAGTGCAAGTAGTTGTTTAGGGATAGGATTCGTCTTACCACTATTTCCGAAGGATTAACAAGTAGAGAATATCGAGTGATTTCGTCCCAAAAAAAATAATCGATAAGTCAAAACTTAGATCCGATAGCAACATAACCGAATAGAGATATAACGAAAAAAAATCCAAGAAGAAACCCCCTTACCTTAACGATGATGAATCCGACTTCCACCGATTGACTTATGGCTACGGATGAGACAAGGGTATGAGATTCGGCTTTCCACTATAACACTACATTAGAAGATGATCACGATATGAAGGATTATGAGAGAATGATATTTCGGTTTTGAACAAAAGTGAAACATCCGAATGTTAATAGACACACATTCGGCTAGGGAGAAAAGAAAATGAAAAAAGAAGAAGAATAAGACCACTTACCTATTCGATCAAAGAATTGAGTGCCAACACGAACGAGAAAGAAATAATGAAGAAGAAATGAAAGGTTAAGAAGTTCGGCTAAGGAGAGAAATGAGCAAGAAGATTCGGCCACAAGGTAATGTTGTTTTGAGTGAAAGAGAGAAAGTTGAAGAAATGGCAAAAAAAAAAAAAGAGATGGAGGAGAGTACTAGATGGTTTCGGCTATCCAAGGAAAAAAATGAGCAAAGTGAATTGGACACAAAGAGTTGGGTGTTTCGGCAACAAAGGAGGAAGGTTGGAAAATAGTACCCCAAAAAAATGCTAAGAGAAAACAAGCCTTACAAGTACCAAAATTTGCCAAATGACTAATGCAAAATTCGGCTACCAAAACCACTTCCCAAAACCGTGTATCCCATTAGCCAAAAGGATGAATGTTGACCAAAATTCTATCCCAAGCACCTTCCAAACATTCGGCCAACATATCCCCCTTCTTGCTCCTTTCTTTTAATTCTTTCCTTCCTTTTCTCTTGTTTTCCTCCTTCCCTTATTTCTTAGCCATCTTTCCAAAAATAAAAAGTCTCCCATACCATAATTAGAACCATGGCCGACACTTGGAATAGGAACACAAAAATAAATCCAAAATTTTGCAATAGATGGGATTCGAACCTCAGACCATTAGTACACTCCACACGCCACTTTCCACTTTTACCAATAGACTCATTGTGCTAGCAAAATGCACACTTATTTCCTTAAGTCTTGGTGCCACTTACCTTCTCTCCTTAAAGTGCTTAAACACAAAAATTTTGCTAAGGCCTAGCTCAACCCCGAGCCTTCTTAGAACCCCTAAACATACACAATTAACATTCTTAACTAGTCTAACGCATGAAGTGAAGTAAATTATAAAATCTCGAATTTCAGGATGTTACACCAGCCTATAAACTTTGAATCTTTTTTTTTTGGACAGCAGTATAATAAACAGCATATATACCAACCAAGCAGGATTATAAACAGCAATTTGGACAGCAATTTGGACAAATTCATCATGATATAACTGTTACTGATCAGAATTTTGAACTAAAACGTACCTTGATAATTTCAAGAAGATGGTCTACTCCACTCTCACCAAGAAACAGGGGCTGTAGTCAGAAATACAAACAACATTAACTCACTAATACTTTAAATTAAAAAAAATAGAAAATAAAAAAAAACATTAACATGAATGATGAAAAATTATAAATAACTATACTGGATATAAATATCCAGTGCGTTGTTGTCGGAAAAGAAGAAAAAGAAAAAGAAACCATCCTTAATGTTCTCAAACATGAACGGAAATGGTGTTGAAGAATGGCAAGAAGATGCATTCATTAAGAAAGAAAAGTAGGTATTGTTTCACCTATTAATTAGTTTACTTTCATTTTAAATTGGCCAAATGTTCTTAGAAACAATGCAAACTTAGATTGATTCTCTTCCTTCTAATTCAAAATTAAAGTGCAACTTAGATTGATTGCCTCTCATTATTTACCAGTATATATATATATATATATTCTTGATCTATGCTCTGTGAATGTGGCTTTCAATCCTTTATGACATCAAAGAACATGGTTGAATTTCTTTAACAAAAAAGAAGAATAAAAATGATTTTATACCTGTTAAGTTATTACCACCAATCCGTAGGAGGGAAATAAGGTTTCCAATCACCGATGGAATTTCACCTAAAATATATATAATTAAAATTGTCAAAATTTACTAGTGTTTGTTACCATCCCAAGTAACATGGATTCACAAATATTTATCAGAGATGATTTATTACATACCCAATCAATTTAAAACATAGTCAATAAATAATATATTAATCGTAGAATCCTGTTGAAAATTTTAGAACCCTAAAACAATGAAAAGCATGGACAAACTGGATGATGAAATCCACAACTCCCAACCAGTTTTCGTTATTAATAACAACATTTGAAAATTTTGACAAACTGGAATAAGAAATTAATACCTCAACAAACTGAATTTCCTTGCCTTGTATGAGTGTTCAGAATGAAAAATAGCAGATGGAAGACGATGTATCAACTCAACCAAAACTGGAATAGAACTCCATGCCGAGAATCAAACAAATAAAATTTGGGGGACGACATACAAAATGCTAAAAAACAATAAATAAATACCTGATGGGGGAAGTAATCAATTTGGGGAAGTATTTTGCCTAATTGGGTAATACCTTTTTCACAAGTAAATGTTAAATATTTTTTTAAACACACGCTATCTTTTTTATGCAGAATTATAGCAATGGAAGCCTGCAACCACGAGAAAGATAGACCAGATCTGAATTATAGCAAATATTCAGTAATAATATTAAATAAAAATAAAAAGATAATATATATATAAACAAGTTAAATATAAATAACTCATTTGTGATCCTAATTTAAATTCCATGTGCTCTCATTATGATACCATCCAGCAGACGTTGTAAAACATTGAAATAGACATAAAAACCGAGTAATATGGTCTCAACAAAGATCATAATCTACAAAAGCAATCAAAGGAACAATGCTTCCAAAATAAAATCACATTAAGGTTGAAAAAGGTGAAGTTATTGACATATTACTAGTAACATTTCTATATCAATGGGAAAAGAAAAATAGAAACCCAATGCATTTCAAGGAAATCAAAGAAAGATTAACAGAGTAAAAAAATTCAAACATCAACATTAAAAAGTTATTAAGATGGCCCAAAAGAATCCCATTTTAATGAAGAAAAATAAAGTACCCATAAACGGGGTTGGTTAAAGATTTATATACAGGGGACACTTGGAAGTTCTATAATGCCAGTATACCAAATAAATTACCTAAAAGAGATACATTATATTTATATATACGCCAATGAAAGAAGGAAGACCTGCCAATGAGCTACTGGAATTCAGAAAATGACGACTAAAGTTACTGCAATTTGAGTTGGTACTTAACGACTAAGCAAATGACGAGGTTGACCAAAGTAGTATTCGATTGATACAATACTGATACTTTGAAGACACGATTAAAATGTTTTGATGTTTGGGTATCAATTTAGAAGCTGAGACCTAGTTTGAGGATGTCTAGTGTAATTAGCTATAAATATGCATATTCTGCAAGCTAAATGGGCAAGTTCTGTAGTCTTAAGTTTGGATAACCAAGTCGAGAAATTAAAAGTGCAAGTGAGTTTTGAGATTGAGAAATTATGACATTGAATCTTACATTTCAAGATGGCCTACAAATTATTAATGCTGCAAAAAGATTTAAGGAACATATAATAGCACGGCTGAAGAAGAAAACAAGGATTACAGAAAAGAAATCAAAGGTAACCTAATATTGCAAATTGAAATCAAATATGATTGTAGATTAAGACTGCATTATATCAATCTCATTGATATATATTCATAGGTTAGACATAAAACCTGTCTCAAAAGAAAAAACAAGATTCTAAGTATTCCAATAAGGATCATTTCATTTTAGTCATCATCGAAAGTTATAAAACCCGACTGCTCTTTGCGCAATAATCGAACATACATAGGAAGACTTACACGGTGATGCAGCAGAGTATCGAAGGCGATGAGACAGAGGAAGGTCGATGGTGATGCGGCAGAGGGAACAGTCGTCAGTGATGAAGCAGATGGTCGGACGAAGATTTTGGGAGTTAGGGATTTAGGGTATACAATTAGGGGAAAACAATGAGGGATTTCGGGGTTGGAGTGGGGATAAAACTGAGCATACAAAAACGTGTCGTTTTGCTCAAAATCAAAATACATGTTGCCGCGTTTGCAACCTAGCGCCACTAATGCCTGAGTTTTAGCGGCGTTTATTCACTAGCGCCACTAAAACTTTTTTGCATTTTGGCAAAACGACGTCGTCCAATAAGGGGTTTCGGGAATGGATGAAACAAAAATGACATCGTTTAACTTTACATTTTGCGGCGCTTTTGAAAAACGCCGCTAATTCCCGATCTATAGTGGCGTTTTCAGTAAAAAACGCCGCTAATGCCACAACAAACACAACTGAAACGACACCGTTTTGGCTAAAGTGGTACGTTTTTGCGGCGTTTTTTGTCAAAAACGCCACTAATGTCTTTCATTTTAATAGTTTAATTATTTCTTAAATTCCCTAAAACCGTTAACCTTAATCCTTAATTAAACCCTAAATATATATACATTGAAATTTTAATTTTGATTTAATCATACACATTATTTTAAAATATAAATACATCAATATATTTTTATATTGAGTAAATATAAATTTTTATGTATGAAATAATAAAAAATGATGTTAATAATACCAATAATTGTGTTTATATTTTACAAGATCTGGATCAAATTAAAGTTCATGTATGCTTTTGGGATTTAACCCATTTTGATATATATTCTTTTAAATTAATAATTTATATTTATCTTTTTTTTATATTCTAAAAAATCCAAGATTAATCCCTAAATCATAAACCCTAGACCCTAAAAATTATACCCTAAATCATACACACCAAAACCTAAACCCCAAACTATAAACCATAAACCCTAAACATGATACATAAACCATGCATACATAGTATCCCTAAACCCTAAACCATTGAAATAGTAACTCGTAGAACTTAAATATTAAATTATAACCCCTAAAACCCTAAACCATAAAACAGTAACCCCTAAACATTAACCCCAAACCATTACCCCTGTGAAAAATATATCGCCGGTAATGACAAATATATCGCAAAGAAAAGAGAAACAAAAATAAAGAACACACAGATTTTACGTGGAAACCCTTTAGGGAAAAAACCACGGGCAGAGGAGAAGAAAATTCACTATGTCGAATTCGAATCACACTTACAAGAGGAATAGACTATGTCTATTTATAGGCTTGTAAAACCTAATTCTAATCAAAATAAAAATATATTATGCTAATAAATGCTAAATATATTATACTCATAAATACTAAATCTTCTATAAAGAAGATATATTTTGTTTAGCTTGACTTGCAAGCAATATCTTAGAATTTGGGTCACACAACTCTAACAATCTCCACATTGACACAAATTCTCAACAAACAAGTTTTTCATCGCGAACTCTCAACGAACAAGTTCTCCACCTCTTCTATAAAACCCCTTAAGGGTTTAACTTCAACAATGAACACCAACCAAGTCTAAAAAATGCTCAAACTTGGTTATAGGAAGTGACTTAGTCATCATATCTGCAGGATTTTCATGAGTACTAATTTTTCTCACAACAATATCACCACGAGCAATAATATCACGAATCAAACTATGCTTCACAACTGGGGAGAACACATCTGTGAAGTCCACTCCTGGAATTTGACTGTAACCCTTTGCAACAAGCCTTGCTTTATATCTGGGTTCTTACACTCCTGGAGTTCCTTCTTTCTTTTTAAACACCCATTTACAATGAACAGCCTTTTTACCTTTAGGAAGTTTCACAAGATCCCATGTTCTATTTTTTGTGGAGTGATTCCATCTCCTCTTGCATAGCAAACATCCGCTTTTACGAGTCTTCACAGATTAACCGCCTCGAGAATAATTAGGCGGCTCTTGGTTTGCATCTATATCTTCAAACCACATTTAAAGCATAAGCAACTAGATCACCTCAAAGATACTTCTTTGGAGGCTTAATTTCTCTTCTAATTCTATTTTTGGCGATAGAGTATTGTGGTGAAGAAGCAACTCTATTCTCAATTTTTGTACTGGCTTGAGGAGTCGACTCTGTATTAATCTAATGCTCCACCTGCTTTTGATTTTCTTTATTGGAAGAATCTTTAAGAGATAAGTTAGGTAGCATAGCAGTTTCATCAAAAATAACATCTCTGCTAACCACAACTTTTCTATTTTCAGGACACCATAACTTATACCATTTTACACCAGCTTTATAACCAAGAAAAACACATTTAATAGATCTCGGTTCCAATTTTCCATTATCAACATGAGCATACGCAGGACACCCAAAGATCTTTAAATCAGAATAATTAGCAGGATTACCAGACCATACCTCTTGTGGAGTCTTTTTCTCAATGGCAACGGATGGAGATCAGTTGATCAAAAAACATGCAGTAGAGGCTGCTTCGGCCCAAAACGACTTTGGTAAGTTGGCATTTGACAACATACATCGAACCTTCTCCATGATTGTTCTGTTCATTCATTCTGCAATGCCGTTTTGCTGTGGAATATGATGAACTGTCAAGTGTCTCACGATCCCTTCTTACTTGCATAGATTATTAAACTCATTTGAACAAAACTCTAAGCCATTGTCTGTGCGGAGGTATTTTATTTGTTTTCCCGTCTATTTTTCAATCATAGTTTTCCATGACTTAAATGCGAAAAACACATCGCTTTTCTGCTTCAGGAAGAATGCCCAAACTTTTCTGGAAAAATCATCAATAAAAGTTAGCATATAATTAGCCCCACCTCTCGAAGGCACTCTTGATGGCCCCCACAAATCAGAATGAATATACTCCAACATTCCCTTCGTGTTATGGATTCCTCTGGTGAATCGAACTCTCTTTTGCTTTCCAAAAACGCAGTGCTCACAGAACTTAAGTTTGCAAATTCCTTGCCCATCAAGAAGTCCTCTTTTGCTCAATTCTGCCATGCCATTCTCACTCATATGCCCTAGGCACATATGCCAAAGTTTAGTAATATCATCATCTGACAAGGATGAGGAAGCGACAGCTACATCACCAATAACAAAGAGAACCCCCAGAAACATATAACTTGGCGAATTTTTTCTACGCCCTTTCATCACAACGAGGAACCTTTGGAAATCTTCAAAATCCCACTTTCAGCTGTGTATTTGTACCCTTTTACATCAAGAGTACTTAACGAAATTAAATTTCTCTTCAATTCTGGAACATGTCGTACGTCACTAAGTATTCTGACAACTCTATCAAACATCTTAACTTTAATTGTTCCAACACCTGCGATTTTACACGAAGCATTATTTCCCATCAAAACAACACCTTCAGAAACTGTTTCGTAAGTTGTAAACCAATCCTGATTGGGACTCATGTGAAAGGTGTAGCCTGAATCAAGTATCCACTCCTCGCTCACTTTAGAATTGTTGACTAGAAGTTCACCATCGCTGTAGTCTTCTACAACATCAGCTTCACCAGAATTTTCTGGTTGTTTTCCCTTTTGATTCGTAGCCTCCCTTTTAATCTTGTTCTGTAGCTTATAGCACTCAGATTTAATGTGCCCTTTCTTCTTGCAGAAGTTGCAAGTTTTACCTCTGTTTGAAGACTTCGATCTACCCTTAGATTTACCGCGAGGATTCAGTTCCTATGTCCTTCTACGATCATCATCAGCATTCCGATCTTGTCTCCCATGAACAATGAGACCCTCTCTCTAAGAGTCGGGTTTAACCACAAAATGCTTCATCTTGTCATACGAGGTCAAAGAATCATAAACCTCATCAACTGTGAGAGACTCTCGGCTATATAAAATCGTGTCTCTGAAGGTTGAATAAGACGGGGGCAACGAACAAAGTAAAATCAACCCTAGGTCTTCCTTATCATCTTTGAACCTCCATTGCCTCCAAGTTTAAACATCATAAGTGTTCGTGCCTGAACACACCTTCCTCCAAACGATGAGCATAAAGACGTTGCTTCATATGCAACTTACTGATAAGAGTTTTCGACATACATATTTGTTCTAGCCTCTTCCATAATGCCGCGGCGGTCTTCTCCTTTATCACATCTTGCAAAATTTTGTTAGACAAATGCAGATGTAACTGTGTTAGCGCCTTTCGATCCTTGCGCTTTTTCTCTTCCTCTGTCAATGTCGAAGGCATCTTATTTACCCCTAGCAGGGCTTCCTCTAAATCCATCTGTGCAAGAACTGCCTGCATCTTTATCTGCCACAACGCGAATCTGGTATTGCGATCCAATAGCGGAATTTCATACTTTAAAGACGCCATTACCGTGATCGAGATAAAAAACCAGGAAGCTCTGATACCAATTTGTGAAAAATATATCATCGGTAATGACAAATATATCGCAAAGAAAAGAGAAACAAAAATAAAGAACACATAGATTTTACGTGGAAACCCTTTCAGAAAAAACCACGGGCAGAGGAGAAGAAAATTCACTATGTCGAATTCGAATCACACTTACAAGAGGAATAGACTATGTCTATTTATTGGCTTGTAAAACCTAATTCTAATCAAAGTAAAAATATATTATGCTAATAAATGATAAATATATTATACTCATAAATACTAAATCTTCTAGAAAGAAGATATATTTTGTTTAGCTTGACTTGCAAGCAATATCTTAGAATTTGGATCACACAACTCTAACAATCTCCACCTTGACACAAATTCTCAACAAACAAGTTTTTCATCGTGAACTCTCAACGAACAAGTTCTCCACCTCTTCCATAAAACCCCTTAAGGGTTTAACTTCAACAATGAACACCAACCAAGTCTAAACAATGCTCAAACTTGGTTATAGGAAGTGACTTAGTCATCATATCTGCGCAGGATTTTCATGAGTACTAATTTTGCTCACAACAATATCACCACGAGCAATAATATCACGAATCAAACTATGCTTCACAACCGGGAGAACACATCTCATGAAGTCCACTCCTGGAATTTGATTTGTAACCCTTTGCAACAAGCCTTGCTTTATATCCGGGTTCTTCAACTCCTGGAGTCCCTTCTTTCTTTTTAAACACCCATTTACAAAGTGAAATGACCTTTTTACCTTTAGGAAGTTTCACAAGATCCCATGTTCTGTTTTTGTGGAGTGATTCCATCTCCTCTTGCATAGCAAACATCCAGTTTTCTGAGTCTTCACAGTTAACCGCCTCAGAATAATTAGACGGCTCTTGGTTTGCATCTATATCTTCAGCCACATTTAAAGAATAAGCAACTAGATCAGCCTCAGCATACTTCTTTGGAGGCTTAATTTCTCTTTTGGAGGCTTAATTTCAAAACCCCTAAACCCCAACACTTAAACTGTAATCCATAAACATGATCCATAAACCCATTATCTATAAACCTTTAAATAGTAAGTCTTAAACCTTTAAATAAATAATTCTTGAAACTGTGAGCAATATTTAAAAGAATTAGATACATGACATAATTTTTTTATGTAATAAAACAAAAACAAAAAAATTCAAAATATAAACCCTAAACCCATAACCCAAAACCCTAGATCCTAAATCATAAACCCCCAAAACCCCAGCCACTATCCCCTAAACCTTAAGCCACAAAACATAAACCATAAACCCTAAACCCTTAACCCAGCCATAAATACCTAACCCTTAACCTGAACCCCTAACCACTAACACTTAAACCTTAATACTGTTAAACACTAAGATCTTAAACCCTAAACAATAAACCCCAAATAACAAACTTTAAAACACTAAACCCATAACCCAAAATAACAAACCCTAAATCATAAAATTAACTTACTAAACATTAAACCCTAAATCAATTTTAATAGCTTTGTAACTTAAATGAAAACTTCTAAATAGTTTAGTTAGCAATTTGTAACTTTTCATAATTAAGTTACTAAAATGAAACTTTCTCATTGCTTATAAGTGAATGTATCAAAATAAAATATAATTCAAAACAAAAATAAGAAAAAATTATGAAATTCAAATCGGATCAAATCGAACCGAGTCCCAACACAAAAATGGCTGCTCAACTTTTAGCGGCGTTTTTGTATTGCTCAGTTTATTAGCGGCGCTTGAACAAAAACGCCGCTATTTCCCATTTTATTAGCGGCATTTGTACAAAAACGCCGCTATTACTCTTTTTTTTAGCGGCGTTTGTACAAAAATGCCGCTATTGTTCAATTTTAGCGGAGTTTTACCCGAAAACGCCGCTATTGCTCAGTTTTTAGCGGTGTTTTCTTGAAAACGCCGCTAATGTATAATTTTTGCGGCATTTTTTATCCAAACGCCACTAAAAACGCCGCTAAAGCCCTTTTTTGCTGTAGTGATAGGTGAAACCACGAGCTGAGTTATGTGGGACTACTAGAGGAGCTTCAAGATATACGGCTTCTATTATATCAACAATTGGAAGCGGAGGTATGTATTTTTTAAATTTCAATTATATAATGTTAATGTAGTTGATTTAAAAATTAATAGTATATATTTAATTAAAAATTTTATTATTTTAATATAGTTTGAATGGACGTCATACTCCGATCCAAGAATTCAAGAATGCATATTGTCTGAATTCTTGGTAAATCCCAACATCTGGCACGTGAAGATGCCATCGGTAGTCTACACTACAGTGGAGATGCACGAATACGTTAAAATTAGGATGATCCTGTGAAATACCTGCAACAACACTAGTACGTTAAAATTAAGAATTCAATACCCCCAATATAAGACAGTGTTGACGCAGTACCTGCGGCAACACACGTATGCGAAGCGGTATATTTTTTCATTGTCCACAACCCCGTCTTTTTCTTAACAGAAGTCATGATTTTCCATGCACATCTATTGTCTCGCATTGCACATTTTGCCTCGAATTTTTCATATCGTGATTTAACAACATAAAAGTTTAACATGTTCTTTATGTTGTATCGCTTAACTACAACGACAAAACCATCTTTAAAGGAAAACTCCATCCCAGTTTTAAATCACCCGAATCTAAAGAAGAACTCGCATGGTCTAGTATTCTGTGTGAGAGTTCTGCAAACTCCAACTGACATTTTTCTGAGAGGTCCGTATTATGCATGTGGGTCGAAGGTGAGTAAGCCCTGAACCGCGGATCTTCTTCGGCATTTTTGCTCGAACCTTCATTGTCTGAACCTCCATCTTCTGGTTCAGTTGGAGCCGACTCTAGTTCAAAAAATAATGCAATTTCCGAACAATCCACCCCAGGCTTACGGATTACATCGGCATCAGATTCAATGCCCTATTCAGTCTCAAACCCATCAGCATCTCCAGGGTTGGATGTCCTCTCGTCGATGGAGGTCGTAGGGAGTACACATCCCTTTTTGTATAGTTGTCGAAACAACCAAAATCACCTGTTGATTGCCATCCGCTAGAACTTGATGTCATACCCTTGTAAGTGTTCCTAGAATTGAACATCGGTTGACCAAAGTTCAAATCAAAACCATTAACTGAGTGTCGTGTCGAGGTCTAGTATTCTGAGTTACCGCCAAAACTTGACTGTTGGACGTTCTGTCTGCCACGGTTGAAATCTAGGGCTAAAACTAATGAGTGTCTTCCCATTGATGACTCTGGGATATCATAATGGTAACTTTCTAACAAAGCAGTGAACCCACCACACAATTGTGTTGTTGGACTCTCAGCTTGTTCTTTCGTTCCGACCTCTAGAACTGGAACATATGTTGACCTCTGACCGTATTCATTTGTGTTTGCAAACTCTGCATATAACTCGAGTATTGGTGATCCACTAGTAATATGCGTCTGCAGCATCGCCTCCATTTCCCTTGCACCTCTGATATCGAAAGTGTTATATTTGACGGGGTCGATCGAAGTACAAAATTGATATTTCAATGAAGATACTCTCATCTGGTTGAGTCTGACGATTTTTCGCCTAATTCTTGCATGCAACTCCGGCAATTGTATGTTAGGGTTGAAATCCAACCGTGTTGTGTTCTCTGATGAAAAAATGACCCCATTGTCGGTGTCACGAACTTCACCATCATAATAAAAAATAACATTAATTCATCCACTCATTTTGAACAAAATAATTTGTTTCACATGTTCGAAACAAAAACATTATGTAAAAAAATAGAGTCGTAATTATATATGAACAACAACAATCAAACCTTACTTGATGCAATTACGTGTTTGCGAATTTCCTTCTTGTGATTCTTCTTGCAATTTTGTTTGCTTGAAATTGCCTTATGGCACTCAATGCTGAAAGCTATCCTTTTATATAGCCGAGGTGAATGGCAATTGATTTAGAAAAATTTTCCAGGTGAGTGGGAAGTTTGCACGCGTTGAATTCGGTAGAGGGAAAACGTTTCACGTAGGGCACATTTTCAGTGACATGTCAAAAATATTCACTTAAAACGCACCCTACGTGGAGTGTTTTCTCACTACCAATTTCAACTATAAATTTCCCACTCACCCATCATATATCCCAAGATTCCCGGGATAATATTTTCTGAAAAGTGCTAATCGACCTCAACCTGCCGTAAATTACGGGTGATCAAAACTCAGTTCCATTTGAAAAAAATTAAAAAAAAAATACAAACTAAGAGTTAATCGAATCGAGTAGTTCGAGTTTCGATTTTGAATCAAATTAAATTTGACAATTCGAATAATTTGAATATACGATTGGTGTACATGCAATTGTTGTAAATACCCTTTTGGTACCTGTCAGTTTTGAAAATTACACAAAATTGGGCTCTAAATAATTTCAAATTTTTAAAAATAATGTTAACTTTATAACTCAAAAAATTATAAAAAGTCTAAAGAATATATAAATTTTTAAAAAGTATAAAAAAAAACCCTAAAACCTACAAAACCCTAACCTTAACCTACCTTAACAAAAATCAGCAGAAGGAAAACGCTTCCACGCGCGTTCCTACCACATCTGCTGAAAACGCTTCCAGCTAGACGCATTTTTATTTTTCGGTCTAATCCCATAAATTTTCAAAAAACCGACCTAATCTGATTTTTTTTATAAAAATAGCATTTTTAAAAATTTTACCCGTTGGTGAGAAATGTTGGGACCAAGGTGAAAAATGCTGGGTAGGAAGCATAGCCATCGATGAGAAAAGTTGGTACAGGGATAAAAGTGCTAGGATTAAGTAAAAAATCATTAAAGTTAATTGCAAAAGGGGATAGAGAAAAACGGTGCCAATAGAAAAACAGCAGATGTATATATATAGCCACATGAAAAATTTTGGGAAATAAATTGTTCCAGACTTGATGGAAGAGTGTGTGAGAAAGAGAGAGTTGTGATCAAGTGAAGAATCTTGCCTATGTAATTTTTTATTTTTTATTTTATTTTATTATTTTATTTTGGTTATTGTAAATAAAAAAGACAAACAAAAAGATTAATTAAGTATAGTAGAGATACTAAAATCATAATTTAACCAATTTTTGTCAACTTGCACAATTTTAATAATAATGTTGACAAACTCAAAAACGGAATGGGTTGATTTAATTTGCACACTTTTAATAGTAATGTTGACAAACAAACAAAAAAGTAAATGTGGTTTTTTAATTTTCATCATCATTTTGATTGTATTCTCTAACTTGTTTTAGGTTCCTAAACGGCTAAGTAAGCATGTGATTTCAAAAAAAAAAATCAAGTAAACTGGTAATTAATTAATGTTGTGAGCTGAATTAAAATTATATGATTTTTGTACTTAAATTTGTAAGGTATAGAAAGTTACTAGATGCTTGGAGTGAAGCAAAACCCTACCAAAAACATGAAAGGAGGCCTCAAAATTTGTCATTAACAATTTAAGGAGACATCAAAAGGCATATGTTAAAGTAATTGACAACTATAGAATATAGAGTTATTTTCAGTATTTTTAGACTAATAATTCATGCAAAATTTGAGTGGTTGATAACAAATTTTGTAGTTTTTATTATAATTCCATCCTGTTGGATAATGTTAAGATAAATTTGTTATTTTAATCATTTTATATGCTAAACACATGATTTTTGTAGTTTTGAAGCTAGTTGGTACACTGGAAGAAAAGATGGACTTGAAACTCACTTATGGATGCTCAGTGTTGCAGCAAAAGCCATGCAGGATTGGGCCAATGTGGTTCCTTCATTGAACGACCCAAAGAAGCTTATTGGACCTTGGAAATACTCTTGGGGCAACTCTAAGGTGGGTTAACAAAATTGGACAGCCCACTAAGGAAGGAAGAAGCCCAAACCGTCCACTAAGGAAGGAGCCCAACCGTCCACTTGAGGTGCCCAAACCGTCCATGGGACTTGGTAAACACCTAATTTAACTACCAAATCAACATGGATTTCTCTCTCCAGTAATCAAGGTGACCGTCCACTTCCCTCCACAATTCAAGCAAACTTCCCTCCACATTTCAAGCACTTTCTTTATGTCGTCCACTCCTCTTCCACAAACCAAAGGTCGGCCACCTACCTAGAGAGAAACAATGGATGACTTTGCTAAAAATAGAGGGCTTAAACAAGTATAAATAGAGGCTAACTATTGGGGTCATTCACTCATCACTCACTCATCATTTCTTCTTCCATCTTTTATTCACTCTCACCACATTTGAGAGAGCAACACACAAGTTGAGAGAGTAATTCAGAGGTTCTTTTGAGCATCCAAATTCGGCACCTTGAGAGTAGTTGTGCTAAGGAGAAAAATAGAAGAAATGAGGAAAAACAACATGAGCAGTACCACAAAAAATCACCGAAATCGACTTCTAGTTTCTTTCACTTTAATCTTTTATTTTGTTCAAAGTTGATAAACATGATTGTCATTTACTCTTTTGCTTTCAATTTAATGATAATGACTTAATTTTGTTGATGCTAGATTGATTCCAAACCCTTAACTTTTATTATTAATTTTCTTTTGATGTTGCTATGTGCCTTGATTGTTTATTCATTCAAATAAAATCATAATCATGCTTGCTAATGCATAATTCATATAGGGAAGCATATGAGCTAGTTATTTAATCCAAACAAGATGGTAATTAGTAGACACAATATTTGAATGGTACATGTTTGACTTTTAAATGATTAAATTAGTAATGATATTTAGAAATATTGTTACTGTAACACCCCTAACCCATATCCGTCGCTGAAACAGAGTTACGGAGCATTACCGAAATAAACAAATCAAATACAGACATTTCATATTATTTAACATTCATGTCAGATATTATTCATAAAGTCCCTTATATGAGCCCTCAAGGCCCAAAATATACATTAAAAACAAGTAGGGACTAAACCAGGTATTCAGAGAATTTTTCGCGAAATTTCAAATTTTTTCCTAGGTGCAGGGTACACACGCCCGTGTGGTCAGGCCATGTGGGCATTCGAAATGGGCTACACGGCCATGTCCCAACCCGTGTCTGTACCCATGTAACTCTCTGACTTGGGTCACACGGCCAAGTCACACGCCCATGTGCTAGGCCGTGTGTAGGTGCAGGGGTCACACGGCCAAGCCACACGCCCGTGTGCCAGGCCGTGTGATCAATTATGAGCATTCTGTTTTGAAATTTTAAAGATGCAGGGGACACACGGCCAAAACACACGCCCGTGTCTCTGCCCGTGTGGACAAAATAAGGCCATTTCCAAGCCTTATTTCTCACCCAAACTTGTATTCTACCTACATTAACACTTAAACACATTCCCAGTCCAATATAAAACATTTGAATCAAGCCATAACCAAGTCTTATGCATATCATATCATCTTATATAATCAAGTATCCATGCTTAACAATTTGACCACTTACATATATATATTCATATCTATACCAACTATATCAACTCAAGCCATGTTACAATTTGCCTATTAGTTAACCATCAATCAATTATACCAAAACACATATCAACCATGATAAGGCCATATACTTATATATATCAAAATGTATCAAACATAAGCCATTCAAATGGCTAATCACAACAAAACATTTACATGTCATCAATGGCCAAATTAATCTATACATGCCATTATACCAAAGTTGATTTAATAAATATACCGAAAAAGGGCGATTGATAGTGTGATGTAGCTCCGACCAACTTCCAACCTTAACGAGCTTTCTGGTTACTATAAAACAGAGGAAATAAAACAAAGTAAGCATTTAATGCTTAGTAAGTTCGTATAACAGGAAAGTAACTTACCATTTATTTCACATTTAAGGTAAGCTAACTAAACATGCTCAAACCAATTTGGCCAATTGCCTAAACACATATCCTCATCAAGCATGTTAGTCATGTAATTCACATAAATACCAAGAAACATGAATGAGCTCATCAATATTCAATTTCCACATACATGTATTTATCATTTCAAGTATACGTGAACATGTACATATCATATCTTTGTACTTCAAATATTTCTCATAGTAATTCATCTTGAATTCATTTCATCTCATATCGGAACTTTACCCATTTGAATCATTTAAAATATTGATGGATACAAGGGTAGTACATATGAAGTGTACGAATCTGAAATTCGTCAATTCATATTTATGGTGTTCATTAGAGCACATAATTGGGAAGCCCTCTCTCGAGTCATAAAACAGAAAGCTCATATGAGCCATGTAACGGGAAGCTTATCCAAGCTGTATAACGGAAAGCTCATAAGAGCCATAATCAGGAAGCTCATGTGAGCCAATAATGGGTAGCTCCGAAGAGCCATTAATCGGGAAGCTCCGGATAGCCATATATCGGGAAGTTCAAGCGAGTCATATCGGAAAGCTCCGGAGAGCCATTAATCAGGAAGCTCACAAAGAGCCATATATCGGGACGCTTATAAGAGCTATGGTGTGTCTACAACACATGCAGAATCACAACCAATCGGGATGCTCTGAAGAGCTATTAACGGGAAGCTTGCAATAACCATATAACGGGAAGCTCGAGAGGGCCAAATATCGGGATGCTCATGAGAGCTAATAACGGGACGCTCTTTCGAGCTATGGTATATCTGCAACATATGTTGGACCACAACCAATTCGAAAACTCTGTATCCATCGAATTTCATTTATCCAAACGGGACTTAATACTTATCGAACATTTTCGGATATGTGACTGAATCTAATACATGTCAATTACACAACACACATACATAATATTCAATTCAAACATATAATTATACAATTTAGTTACACGAACTTACCTTGACAAGTGTTCGTCGATTTGTTGTCTACTAATCCGACACTTTCTCTTTTCCTCGATCTAATTCTGTATTTTGTCTATCCGAATCTATACGAGTAAATTTAACTCAATTTAATACAATTAAAATTCAATTAAATTCACATCTTAGGCAAAATTACCATTTTGCCCCTATATTTTTAATTAATGACAATTTCGTCCCTAGGCTCGAAAAATGAAATTCATGCAATTTAATCTGTAACATCCTGAATTTATGGGCTTGTGCATTTTTGTGTAGTGTATGCTTAAATATGTTAATTAAGAATTTGAGGTCCAGATTGGGTTCGAGAATGGGCTGAGGCCTTGACTAAATATCTGTGTAGGCACTCTAGCACTTTAAAAGGTAGTTATCTGTGTTTTAAATGTCAGATTGGGCTTATGCCCAAAGCAAGGTGGCGCCACAAAGGAGAAAAGGGTGTGGCGTTATTAAGGGATGGTGAGGGCCCAAATTTTGGCTGCTTGGAGCCCAAGTTTTGGGCCAAATCGGCACTCTAAAGGGGATAAAGGAGGGACGGCTACAAGGCTAAATTGTAGGAGTTTTATTGTTTTTTTATGGATAACTAAAGTGATAAAGGAGGGAAAAGTGGAGATAATTAGGTCTTTTTGGATGAGTACTCTATTGTGGATAAAAGATAGAATGATAAAAGTGATCTCTTAGTTGCAGAGTTGGCCAAAAATCAAACACGGAGAGAGGGGAAATCGATTCAAGATAGGCCAGGGGGTGTGCCAAATTTTCATTAGTTTCTCCGAGAACTTTCTTTTAGTTTTCTCTCATGTTGCAGAAATTTCTCTAGTCTTTTCTTCTTCGTTTAAATTACTTCCTAGCCTAAATTGCTAAGGCTCTCTTTTGTTTATTCTTCATAAGCCAAAACGAAACTCCATTCCATTCTTCTAAAAGTCGAAATACCTCACTCAGAACCTCTGAAATTCGAAAACGCATCAGTTCATCTTTTTGGGATTTTCATAAAAGCCGAAATCGTGAGATCTCGTCTCCGTGATTGCCAAATCACTCTGGGGTGTCTGCTTGTGTCGAAATCAAAGGAATTTTAGGTAAGTATTGATTTGTGGGATCCCAATCTTTTTCGGCTTTTCAAAGTCTCTAGCCGAATGGCTATTTAGTGACTAATCTATTGTTTTTCTCTTATTTTCGGCATTTCGGGATCTGAAGTAGAGTCAATCGCGTAGATCTCTAAGTCATAGTTCAGTAACACTCAAATAGTGTTACTTTCGGGATTTCAAGGTAAGGAGACCTATTGATTTTTAACGTGTAAATTTGGGTATTTATTAACCCTTGGCCGAATGTAGGGGAGGTCAAATCTTCGTGATTTTCCGGCTTTTGTTGAACCAAGTTATAAATCCGGATAGCAAGGATACCGACTAAGAGTTTAGTACTTCATAAAACCAGGTGTGTAACTTCTCACACCATTAGATTGTTTGTTAATATATATATATATATATACATGTGATAAATCTGCTATACTCTGTTAAATGCCGAAATCCCGGCATAACGTTTGGAAACCCGAGAAGGGTAAAGGCTAAATATCAGGTTAGTGATTTCTTCCATTCATCAGTGAATGTTTCTGTTAAAACGATATGTTTTGTATGTCGATTTCTATATATGCTTGGGGTTGGGTGATTGATGAAGGGGAAGTGATCTGCTCGTGGCTTATGCCATTTCACTGGTGACTGTCACAACTCATTTTCGTGGCTCTTGCCATTTCACCGGGTGACTTTGTCACGACTTTGACGATGAGCACTAATCGCAGCATGACCGCCATCGATGGTGTGTAGTGGTGTGGGTTGATTGTAGAAATCCCCAATGGTGTGATTTGCGTGTAAGGGTGGTGTGTAGCGGTTGGAAACCTAGGATTGGGTTGGGTTTTATGTATGCTATCTACTATATTATGTTCTATATTTCGATATGTGGGCTAAGGCCCAAGTGATGGTGCACGAGGGTTGCACATCGAGTTTCGCGACTCACCCTATTATTTTAAAAATTTGTGTAGCACTTAGTGCATCGGACCTGGTTTGGAGAAGAGCAAGGTGGCCATGCGATAAGAGCATCGAGGACTCAAAGAAAAGACTTTACTCTATTTATCTATTTTTCAGAAATTTATTTAAGTGGGTTTTATATTTCGTTGTAATAAGTCCTTGGGCCACTAGACTATTATTTATGTTTTGGTTTCATGCTGGGCTTTCATTTATGGGCATTTAAATTTTATGTTTAAACTAAGCTAAGACATGTATGAAATTTCGGTTTCTATTTAAAATTCACCACGGCATTTTATAACTTTATATCTTATATGAACTTAATAAATTATTAAGTTTTCGGTATGACTATCTAAACCTGATAATTGTTTTCTCAAAAGTGCCACATGTTTTGTAAAATCACTCAAGTGACATACCAGATCCGGTTGTAGTGTTTGGGCCGGGTTTGGGGTGTTACATAATCCTTATTCCAAGCCTAACCGATTTTTACATGTAACATTAACAGCCTATGTATTTCATAAAACATATAACTTTTCCATGAATTTTACATCTTTTCAATTTAGTCCCTAAATCACAATTTCATAAAAATTCACTTTACAAAAGTTGTTTATCTATGAACAACCTTTTATTTCTATCATAAATTTCATAATTCATGCATATTCATCCATGGAAAAACTTTAATACTTTGATAAATTTGCAAATTAATGCTCGAGATAGCTAAATTAAGTTATTACGATCTCGGAAACATAAAAATTACTAAAAACGGGACAAGATTACTTACCCAATTAAGCCAAGTAAGCTTGCTTGAGTTCTCTTCTCTTAGCTAGGGTTTCCATGTATTTAATTTTGGGAAAGATGATATAAATGATGATATTTTCTTTTATTTTATTATTTATCATCTTTATTTTTCATCTTTCCAATTTTGTCCTTTTCTTTATTTAATTTTCCATGGATGAATCATCATACTTATCTACTAACCCCTCTTAATGGTCTATTTGCCATACAAGGACCTCAAATTTTGAATTCCATAGCTATTTGATACTTATAGCTACTAGAACTCAACTTTTGCATTTCATGCAATTTGGTCCTTTTATCAATTAAACATGTAATCGGTAAAATTTTCCTAACGAAATTTTCATACGATATTTCTATCATAATTCAGACCATAAAATAATATTAAAATAATTTTTTTCTTTTCGGACTTGGATTTGTGGTCCCGAAACTACTGTTCCGATTTCACTGAAAACGGGCTATTACAATTACCTTGCATAACCACTAAATATGATGTTTGCTTATGAAACTTTGAAATTGATTGAACATAGAAGTATGCTAAAGAAACTTAAAGGTTAAAAAAAAGTATGACTTCATAACTTATAAACTTTGGGTTAGTAAATAGCCAAGTTGTCATGGTTTTACCGTAACATCATTAACACTGCTCTTAATCATTTTAAGTTAAGAAAAGAAATTAATCTAGCTCATTCATGTCATAGTAATTAAATTTTGTAATTAGCTATTTATTATTTTGTGTTGTCTTTCTCATTTGGTTGCATACTTAGTAATTTTGTTTAGGATATTTAGTTAACTCAACTTATTCTTAATTACTTTTATCACCAACATGCCAATTGATAATTTCGCAATACTTGCCTTGCATATACAGTTCCTGTGGAGACGATACTCTTTACTCACTACTTTATTACTTGTTGATGACTGTGTACACTTGCACATCATTCTATAGTTCCGCGACAATAACAAAGAATATAAATCTTGAAATACTACTGACATTTGCCACAAATTTTGTATTGTACTTTTTTTAGCTAGTATTATTGCACATGAGGGTATATAATTTAATTTATATCAAAAAAATTATAAAATATAATAACACAATTGTTGTTTATCTAATATATAATTAAATTGAAATTTATAAAATATTGTCCCAATTTTACTTAAAATATACTATCAAAAGAAGAACTTGCTCTCCTACCTATTGACCTACTATAATTTTTATATGTTTAACATTATTTTCAAACCCTCTACACACTATCATTATTCTTTTACACAATTCAATTGAAGGATTAAATTTCATAGTAGCATAATTGGACAATTCAACTTGAGTTCTAACTTAAAAATGGAAGGTCAATTTGGCATTAAAGTGTTAAGAACCCCTCTTCAATCGACTTTTGCTTTATTAAAGCTATAGTATATTTTATTTTCACCGCAAAAACATTGAAAATCATATAAAACTATAATAACAATTCAAATTCATTTTTCAAAGTTTATATATATATCAAGAAAATATTTGGTATACTGTCAATGGAGTTTTTAGACTTCACAAGTAGGGTCAAAGGTTGATATGTATCCTAGAGGGATACAGTAAAATATTTAAATTAAAAAAAAAAGAAATACATGACAATTTTTTAAAGCTGCTTTTGGGATAAAAGAGACACATTATAGTAAAATAGTTACTCGCACTAACAATCTAGCATACAATAATCATTGAAAGTTTGAGTAATAAAGTCACCAACATTAACAAGATTTGTCTTGATTACATAATCTGAAAGTTTTGTTCTTACACTAATCATTAAACAATTAATCTCGCAAACTACAAGTTGCGCGTTTGATAACTCACATGTGATTATCTTATAGATGCATCTACTGAAAATTATATTAAAATACTCACTTATTGTTTGTACGTATAAAATAGTTTAGTAGAATTAATGATTTTGCCTCTAGTCAATAGCTAAATCATATCTTTTGAGAGCAAACCTTTTTGCATATGTATAAGGATGTGATATTTTACTTGAATTAGTACTTGCGCGCATCATGCCAATAAATTATAATAAATACTCCCCATTAGAATTGACTTTTGGTCAGAAGCTAACTACAACCCATTTTAAAAATTTTGACCGTGTGATATGTGTTCAAGTTACTCCACCACAATGCACAAATGAGTATTCAAATAAAGTTGAGAATATATATTAATTATGAGTCTCCTTGTATTATTATATGTTTTAAATGAATTGGAGATTCAATTATGACATGATTTATGATTATTATTTGATTTGATAGTTTTCCTGACATTAACGGAGAGAAATAATAGTTGAATAATTAAATTACTTGGAATGAATCATCATTAACTAGATTCTCATAGAAAGTGATTTGAACTAGAAGTTCAAAAAAATAATTCATTTTGTTGCAAGTTAATTGCCAGATGTATTTACTGACCTGATGAGAATATTCAAGTGTCAGATACCAACTAATGTTTTGATTTGAATCGAAGTCCTAATAAAACAATTTGTTAGAATAAATGAAAGTAATGCATGCCTGAAGCACGGTAGATTAATTGGCTCCAATGCTAAAAATTATTGTAAAAGAAAATAATAAATCAATATGGTCATATAATGGAGGTGGATGCTCCTGAAGAGACCTAAGATATAACTAGTTATTAAAACTCTAAAAGAGATTCAGGTACCTAAAGATGGAATAATAAAAATAAAGAGATCACAATAAGTTTTGTCAATAAGAGAAAATATGGAATCGTGAAAATAAAAAGTTTTCGATAACGATTTTGCATACAATAATATATTAAGATAATGAAACAAAAAGATCTTGAATAAATTTATCAAGAAATATAGACATATAATATATTGACCAAAATGGAAATATGCGATTCAAGTAAAATTAAATTCGAAACATTTTTGGACCAGTATTCCATACATCTAAAGGTATAAAGCCAATAAAGCTACAAATGAGTAGTCTTGCGAAAACGAAATAAGAAAAATGAAGTTTTTCACTAAGTCATGGTATTGATTATGAAAGGTATAATATTCTTTTGTGATGGACGCAATAACATTTAGATATTTTATTAGTATGGTGGTTCATGAAAGATTTGGCATGGGTCTAATGGTTATTGTTACAAATTTTTATATGAATCATTATATAGTGAAGTGTATATTAAAATCCTTGAAGGATTTAGAATGATAGAAGCATATAGAAATTTCTGGAAAATTGTTCAAAATATTTGCGTAAATATTTATATAAATTGAAATGATTTGAACATATATGGTAAATTTGACTTAGTGAAAGTAATTAAATGGAAATTATAAAATGATCTAACATGAACATGTATTGAAGGATCATAAGCAAAGTTTGCTATGATTATTATTGAAACTCTTGAAGAGAAAAAAAAATGTTTAGCAAATTTGTTCAAGTGGTCATTTGAAAAGCTAGCATTCAAGATTAGAATACGTAGAATTTGAGATATCATGCGATGTTGTCATGAGGAGGAGTAAATGCGCATTGTACTATTTTTCCCTTAACTGAGGTTTTGTCCCATTGAATTTTCCTAATAAATTTTTTAATGAGGCAGCATATTATGCGTATTATAAATATGTGAACTCTTATTTCTTCACTAGGAATTATTTTGCCACAGGGTTTTTATTTTAGTAAGGTTTTAACAAGGCACATTATTTATCAATGGAAATTCAATGGAGAGTGTTATGAATATTTTATTATTAAGTAGATGTTCATCAAAATCAAGATAAGCTTGATGTACATTAAGACTTTAATGTTCATTAGGAGTAGAGTTTTGTATTATTTATAATTCATGTCTATAAATATAGACTTTAAAGAAGTTTTTAAATATTCCTCTTGATCAATAAAATAAGTTCTCTTTTGCTCTCCTATTTCTCGTTCTTTTACTCTCTTTATTATTTATTTCATAACAAATAATTAATATTGAAAAAAATTATTATTACTTAAAAGTTAATTTTAAAATTAATATTTAGGGTAAATTACACCAATAGTAACTCAACTTTGGGGTAGCTGACAAAATAGTCACCTTAGTTTCATTTCAGTCACTCAACTTTAAAAAAATGAAAAAACAGTCCTTTTTGTCGTTTTCCGTTACAAACGTAATGACAAAGTGACATGGCAGATGACGGCTTGCTTGGTGTCATTAACCATTCAGCTGGCCGGTTAGCACCAATTTAAACAGCCATATCAGCAGCCATTTAGGATTTATGCAGTAGAATAAGAAGAGAAAAATGGAGATGCATGGAGTGATTCCGGTGTGCTATTGTGGAAACCCAACCGGATTCCACCTAAGATCCTATTCCAATATTGTCCAATGGCAAAACTTCATCCATAACTGCCGCTGTAAAACCCTCTTTTGCTTCACCGGAGCTCCCCGTGCCGCCATCAAGAATGACTTCAAAGGCTTACTCCTCAACCATTGCAACAGCGCTTCGGGTTCATGCAAATTCATGGATTGCATCGGCAGCCGTTGTTTCAACGGTACCTCCGTCATCCTCCAGACATTTTTAGATTCTAATTTTTGTCTCTAACCCAGAGGTGATAGCTTCACTCACCGGTCTATCTTCGACTGTATGATCGCCGATTCAATCCCAGTCTTTTTCTAGCATCAAACAACTTACCTTCAATACCAATGGTTTTTACCCAATGACCCCATATCTTACTCTGTTTTCATCCACCATGACTTAGTCAAAAACGGTACCTCTTCCATTAAAATCGTTCTTCAAAGTTACCGCAAACAAGAAATAAACGAAATGAGGGAGAAAGTGATTCAATACATTCCCAAATTAGTTTATGCAAAACTCGAAAAGGGTTTAAACAATATAAAGGATGCATTCGATATCGCCATTGATGGAGTTTTAAAGAGAATTAAAGAACAAGAGCAGCCTGGATTCAAATGGAAATGGCTATATATATACGTATGTAGATTCTTTCTTTTTCATTTTTATTTTTTTGAAGAACAGAGCAGAGGAAGACATGATTGTATTTGTATTTTTCTATATACGATAATAATATATAACATAGTATATGGTTATTTATAAGTTATAATATATATTACATAGATGGAAAGTTTTTGTTGGGGAAGATAATGTATCAAAGTTGCAGAGCAGGTAAGAAAATTTCATCAAATATATTTTTTTTTCTTTAAAAAAAATGGTGGATTGGGTTTCAGGGGCTGTGTGTATTTGTGCAGATGGCATAATTTGTCTGGAGTTTCAGTGGCAACAATGAGAGACCATAAGCCAAGTAGTTGACTTTGGAATCACTCTAGGCATCTCCATTTTTTCTCTTCTCCCTCTTCTTCTTCTTCTTCTTCCCCTCTTCTTCTTCTTCTTCTTTTTCTCTTCTTATTCTACTGCATAAACCCTAAATGGCTGCTGCTATGGTTGTTTAAATTGGTGCTAACTGGTCGGCTAGACGGTTAATGACACCAAGCAAATCGTCATCTACCATGTCACTTTGCTGTTACATCATTTTTTAAAGTTGAGTGACTGAAATGAAACTAAAGTGACTGTTTTGTCAACTACCTCAAAATTGAGTGACTATTGGTGTAATTTACCCTAATATTTAATAGTTGGAATAAAAAAACGTAAAAGTATTATTATTACTTATCAAAAAATTGATATTAAAAAAAAGTCAAATTACCATTTATATACTTATTAAAGGTATTATTTACGATTTTGAAATTAGAGTTTATATATATATTGAGTTTAATGGGGTCAATTTTACGTTAGATTGATTTGTTTATATGTTGTTATATATTTGATTTAATTAATTCATTTTTTTTTTTCACAATGCTTAAAGCTACCCATAGCTCCTTCCAACCCATAAATAGGAGGGACAATGCATTTCAATGCACTCGAACCTACATCCTCCTACATTGGCAACAATCGGCTAATTTATTCCTTTTTTGCAAATAGTATTTGATACTTGAATCAATTAAATATCTTAATTTAATAAGTTTAATTTAACAATACTGTGCATTTTACGAATAAGCGGACAATGGATGATGCAAATACTCATTCGCAATAGGAGCAAATAGGCATTTGTAATCCACAACACCCTTCTAATCTGTGCCACATTAGAATTAGCCATAGAACTCATCATAAGAATCATAGACATCTCGAAAACAACGAATCATAGAATTTACATGTAAAATGTAGATATTTGTTGAATCTTGGAGACGACATTGTTGTTGGAAGGGACAGCCATAGATTCCCGGAAGAATTAGTCTTCATGAACCGGAAGAATAACTTAATTATACCGAAGATAATTAAACAATGAATGGGCAGTTCAGTTACCATTGACAGATGGATAATCTTCGCTTCTCGGATCGATCAATATGGTGCAGAACGGACTGCATTCATGAAAGAAAAAATCCGTGATCGATCCTTCTGAATACCATCCGGGGCGCAAATACCACTACTTACATCAACTCCATGAGGTTTGAGAGTATTAATGGCCTCACTAACGTTATTAGGGTTGATTCCCCCTGCCAAAAGCCAACCATGTTTGCTTTTGATTGAAGGTAACTTAAACTGAGCCCAATTAAATCCTTTGCCACTGCAAAGCATATATCCAATACACTAAAACTCTCAAGGAAAAGGAACTCACTAATTATAATGACATAAAAAAGGCATGTGCATTGAAAATTTCCTTTTTTTTAAACAAATGGAACTCACTAATTAAATTTAAATGAATAAAAAGGTTACTGACCTGCCACCTTTAGCACTATCCACAAGAACCCAGTCTACTAAAGAACAGTCTTCTTCGGAAATCTGGTTTTGAAGGCCTCCATCTTCATTTGCATGAAGGACATATATAATTCTGTTTTCTTGCACCAGTTTTGGAAAAGCTGCCCGAGAAAGATCTCCATGAAGCTATATAAGATTTGAAGCGACGACATTAAGTGATTTATTACGCTACAAGAAAGGTAATCTAATTGAACAAGAATATATATACCTGCGTGAATTCAATGTTTGATGCATCGGAAGCTCTTAAAATTGTGTCTAAATCATCATCCACAAAGACACCAACAGGCTCGGCCCCATATTCCCTTGAGACTTTCGAGATTTCCTTTGCAACTGAAAGCGAAATGGAGCGTTTGGACTTAGGCCAAAGGATCATCCCAATGAAATTGGCGCCGGCTTCTGCTGCCATAGCAGCATCTCTAGCGGATGTAATACCACACATTTTGACTAAAGGATGATTCTTTTCATACCCCTTGATTGAAGAAAAGTCTTGGTCCGATTCTGCAATTTTGCATCCGACTTTATTCTTTGGATACGCCTTGATTCTTAAGGCCAACAATTTTCCTCCATTTTGGACTGCTAATACAAACACTCATGAGGAAACATGACATTTAAGCATTCAAAGAATCATTTGAAATCAAAAGTTACCAGTGATTTGCCTCGAATGAAAGCTTAAAACTTTAGGCTGGAGTTGACTTCCTGCAGTTAACCCTGTCTCAACAATGAATATAACAGTAAAAAACAGTGTCTTCCAACTAAAATAAAGCTAAGATACAACACACAAAGTCCATTGCACTGTAATTAATGATACCAAAAAGAAACTAAGGAATACATTATACATTGAAAAGTAAATATTGGAGTCATAATCTCTAAGGATTACATAGCAAACTATAGATTAGACTGATTAGTCATTTAGATAGAGAGGGTCAAACAAATTCCCCAAGTATATAATAAAAACATTAAAAAAAAGATCACATCAAAGTAAAAAAGTTTAGTCAAAATTCATCAAACCCAGAAATAATAAGGCATTTATATTGGTCCCAGATACATCAAAATGTAGATTAGTCATTTAGACAGAGAAGGTCAAACAAATTCCCCAACACTATAATGTCTATAACAAAACACACAAAAGAAGAACTTTACATCAAACTAGAAAAATAACTCAAAATTCATCAAACCCAGAAATAATAAGACATCATTTTAGAGAATATTAACAAGTAAGTTATCTACACTAATCTTACAAGAGAGAAAACAGAGTGAGGGGAAAAGCTGAAAACCTGAAAGCATTATCCTTTTTGCTGGTGTTACGTTGGGGCTCTTGTTTGAAGCTGGTTTCTGTGGAATTGAAACAGGCAAGCAAAATTTGTAAAACACAAGTTAAATAAGGGGAAAAAAATCAGATTGTCGATTTTGTGTTTGTAGAAGGCTTAATACCTCTTTTGCCCCTTTACTATAGCTAGATTATCACTTTGGTACATATACTAACTTTTATCATTTTGGCCCTTGGATTATTTTTGTTATCAATTTCGTCACTGCACTTTAATTTTGTTATCCCGTTATCTCTACCTAAATTTCCATTGAAAAATTAAACTAACCAATGTGTCAAGAAAAAGTAAAAAAGTCAATTTTTTTTTTTATAATATAACAAAACTAAAGAAAAATCATTAAAATTCAAAAAATCATTAAAACTTAAAAAATTATAAAAACTAAAAGAATCATAATCTATATTTCAAAATTGTGTGCAAAATTTTATAAAAATTTAAAAATTTTCATAAATTTTAAAAATTTGAATTTTTTTGCAATTTTTAAATATAGATTATAAAATTTTTTAGTTTTATAATTTTCTAAGTTTTAGTATTATTTTTTTGGGATTTTTTTATTTTTTAATGTTTTTATATTTTTTAAAATTTTAAGATTTTTTTAATTTTTATACATGCCACAAGATATTATTGGTTGGTTTAACTTTTTTTTTTAAGGAGATTTGTAGGGTATCAGCTATACATAATGAAAATACAGGATCAAACTAATAAGAAAATAGTATAAATACCAAAGTGATCATTTAACTATAATATAGGGCCAAAAGAGATATTAAGCTTTTCTAGAAATGCCAAGTTAAGGTAGACTTGTCCATTGGTTGGGCCACCCGGCCTAGCCCGAAGGCCAGTTCGAAAGTGAAAGGGTTTGAGCAAAAATATAGACCCGAAAAATACCCTTTTAGCTCGAGCTTGGCCTGGCCCAATCTGAATTTACAAAAAAAAAATACTGTTGTTTTTTACTCTTTTTTTTCATTATTTTGCTATCATTCCGCTATTATATTGTTACTATTTTGTTGTTATTGCTTGGATATTGTATTACTCTTGTTTTATTATTAATTTTGCTACTATTTTAAAGATATTTGCTTGTTAACTTGCACTTATTTTAGTGTTATTTAAGTATATATTTTTTTTATTTTTTTTCCATTTGTTGATAAATATTTATTTTAATATTTTTAGTGTATTTGATATATTATATTTTTTAAATTTATTTTTATATAAAAAATAATATAAAATTTTTAATACATACAGGCTAGACCAAGCTTGAATTTTAATATTTTTATTTGGACGAGACTTAATCAAAATTTTCAACCTATTTTTTAAACCAGAGTGTCTAAATTTTTTACTTCCCCCGCATGGACAACTCTATGCGAAGGTGACAATGTGAAATAAATTTCTTCCATGTAGTACCAATATGGAAAAAAGAGAGTTGATTTAGGGTGGGTTTGGATGGGCGGTGCGTTTACCTGCGGTTAGTGTAAAAACAGTGGTGGCGGTGAGATTAGATACTGTAGCGATACTGTAGCGTGAGACAAAAAGTAAGCTAAACGCACCGCACCGCACTCAATCGCCCATCCAAACCCACCATGAAGCGGGCTTAATGGGGGGTTTTTAGACCCGTAAAGCTCAACTATCTAAGCATTTAAATGGTTCATAACACTGTAGGCCAAAAGCAACCAAATATTTGAGTTTGGGTCCAAAACGTGAATGTAGGGATTAAAATTAATTGAAATATTTTAATGAAAAATAAAACATTAAATTAGTATATTAGCATATAAGTACAGTTATAATCCAATATCAAAGCAGGGAACGATTTAAAAAGAAGTTCAAGCTCACAAAAAACTTAAAAGCATTTAGTTTGATCAACAGTTGAAAGGCAACCACATAAAATGACAAGTAGCTACTGATGAACTACCTTGACAACAAAGGTTTTAGAGCCAACAAATTGCTCCATAAGCATATCTACATGACACGGCCATGGGCAATGGCCAAACAATTGACTAATTAACAGTCTCTAGGTAATCCTTGAAGAAATATAAAAATTACGTATAAATACCCTCTTTCTCACTCTCTATAGATTTTAGTATCCACTTAAAGTTATCTTACTTCCTTAATCTTGTAAAATTCTATAGTAATTTAACTATATCTTTCTAACTCACATTTGTTTTACATCAACCTTAAGTCTCTAAACTTAATTCATATACCTCGCAAGTCATCTCCAAACTCAATCCATTACAAGTAAGATGGTTAAAAATTTAATCTTAATAATTAAATTTAAGGTATAGCCCACTAAAATAATATCTTACTAAAAGAATATGCAACTAAAAATATTGCCTAGAATTAGAATCACATTAAAAGCATCTGCCTTCATATTGTTTTTTGGCCTTTTGCATTGCAACAAAGGCACCTCAAAACCCACCATTTATTACTTTTTCACATTGCCAACGAATCTTTACATCGACGCTTACACACTTCACCTTTTTGTCTTTTATACTGTCCTAAAAATTCTAGTGGGAGTGATCTTTGTGTTTGAGAGAAAATTTTGGAAAAAGTAAAACACTTCAATATTACACAAAACATTATAAAAGTTATAATATGTGTATATGATTATAGAAAACACATTACAAAAATTGTAATAGCTTATGTGATGGATTAATTGTTTTGTGTAGCTAAAGGCAATAGAAAACTTATATTTGCAGTTATAAACTCTTATATATAGACCAGTTCTGGTGCATAACTTTGTAAGCTTGGGTGACACTGACAAGCAAGTCCTTGTTGAAGATGGTTGAAAAGGTTGCTGAAAGCCAAGGACTGCTGATCTCCTTGAGAAGTTGAATGAATGTTGGAGAAAATAACAGTTACGGAAACGAACAAGTAGAAAGGACAGCTGCCTCCAAGAGCATCTACATTTACATTAATTGGATTATTTCCCATAGGGTTCAGAGGTTAATGTTTACCGTAGTAGATGGATTTGGTTTGAAAGGGTAATCGTTGTTTCATGTGAATTGGTCAAGCGAACTGTAATATAGGGTTCGGTTTTATTAAATTTAGTTTGATTCGTTTCTGTTACCGAACAAAAAATGGTAATCAAATTCTATTTTTTATTTAATTTACAAATATTTGTATAAAATATATAATTTATTTTTAAAAAAGAAGCCTTTAATTAAATCAAATTAGAGATAACTTGGTTTCCATTTTCTTTAATAGCCATCAAATTTTATATTACAATTATAGATCTTCAATTTGAATTTTGAAGTAAATTTGGAATAAGAGGCTTTTGATTAATTCGAGTAACAAGAAAGGAGTTTTGAATTCTGAAAAGAGATTTTATGTGTATACTATGGAAGTGGATGAACTCTTTAAAGGTATCCAATAAAACCCGCTATAAATACCTTACATACTTCATAATACAAATATGCGTTTTCCTATTTTTACAACTGTAATATATATTAAAAAATGCTTAATGAAATTCAAACTCATTGAGGCCCTCAGTATCAGAAATTTAATTTCCCCCCGCCCCTTCTCCTCTCCCCAGAAAATTTTCATTTCCAGTTCTATTTACAGAGTTTAATTGTTGCTCCATGTGATAAATGAGGCAAATTTTAACAACATGAAGAAATCAACAACTCACCATGCAGGCAGCCATAGCAGAAATTTATAAAAGAATCCAAAAACCACCAAACCCACCTCCTGGAATGGAGGAAAAAAAGAAAAAGAAAAATAAGCATAAAATTAGATCCAGAAAAATCCATTGTACAAAGAATTCATGAATAAGTAAAGAGGGTATTTAAGAAGATTGGAAAAACTTACCAATATAGTTTTCTCAATCTTTGGAAAAGTTGAAACAAAATAGCCCAGAAAAAAAAAAGGACCTCGGTTGATACAAAACTATATCAGGGCCGGCCTACGGCATCTTCAGTGCCTGTTTCAATTGTGCGAAAGCGGCAGGATGCATTCTAGCCATAGCAGAATTAAATGACTCCCCATGAAGGGCAGAACATGTTTGAAGATTTTCCCTCACCGAGTTTTCCAATGACAATTGGTTGATAGGGTCTGAGAGCTTGATCTGAATGATGGCAAAACCGATCCATCATAAATACTTAGGTAAATAGATATATAAAATTTGGTGAATGATTTGACTAAAGAATGTTAACCTGTCTTCTCCTTAACTCCTTACTGGGAAGCGAGTCCTCACCATGAATCCTGCTAGAGCTCATGGTATCGCCACTGCAATGTATTAGCAAAAATTGAGAATGAAATTGGTAATGAATCTCTAATGTTGAATCTCCACCCAACTAAAATTTATATTATGATTACCTTGACACTTCCTCAGATAAGTCATCAGTCCCTCCCAAGATTACACTGGTGCAGACACTGCATAAAGTTTATCACCATTACAATAATTAAATGTTATCCAATGCTCAGCAGCAGATATACATCAAAACCAAGATTGAGCTTGTACCTTAGTATCTGATCAAGTTTGTCCAGAACCTGAGGCAGCCTTAATGTCAAAATTATGGAAAGTGCTAGGCCAAATGTTTTCTTCTGGTGTGAAGATACATTGTCTACCTGTATAAACATGCAAAGATAATGATAAAAAGCAAAAATTAACCTGATGAAGCCTGCCAGACCAACTCTAGTTACCCAATTCACAATCCTAACCAAAGCATAAAACCTCTAGATAGTAAAAAAAAAAAAATCAGTTTTTTTTTTAAAATTTTTTATTTCTTTGATTATTTTCGAGTTAAAACATCAATGCAAACAGCTGAGAACACTAACAAACCAACTACTATTGTCTACTTTGTAGGAATATATCTTCTGCTAACCTTGTCAAGCCATATGTCAACCAGGCAAAGAAGAATATTATCTTCAATAGCTACACCAGTCTGCTGCAGTAGTGAAGAAAGAGAAGATTCTGATGTTAGTTGTGCAAGATAGTTGGTATTCATCACCCAAATCCTAGCTAGGATAGCAGCTGAAGATGCTTTAACTGCTGTCTTTGAAGGATCCTTGTCGTCTCCTCCGCATAGGCAAATAACAACCAATTTCTGCCGACATTTAACAAAGGGTAGCAAGAATTAGATGTCATGAAAATGCATATATCACAGCAACTATAACTGTGGACAAGAATGATAGAAAATCTCGATTGATAAAGAACCATGCTTACTTGTAAAGTACTGCTGATTAACGGAGGCACTTCCGTGGGAAAGCACTACAAAATAGCAAAATGATGAGCAGTTACTAAAACTGATTGTGTTTCTCGGGTCCAACACAGTTTTAATGATTTTAAACCTCCATGGTCATCAGTAAACAAATCTATCATCCGAGCAAACAATTTTACTGCTCTTTTAGCAATTTAAGGAATAACCACCCTATTCATGAACAACAGTGAACTTAAGGATGCAAAGCCCAGTGGTAAATACTCAGTTCATATATATAACCATATATAAAAACTAAACCACCCTGGTTCTCATGTTATTGTTCCCTGGCATATGTTCTTGATTACAGCTGATATGACTAGATTTGAGTAAGACTCTTCTTTCCAGAACTCTTCACTATAATTACATCATATATGTCAAATAATGTGAATTAATGTTCTCTTAGAGCAAAACTGATAAAGAAACAAGTAGCACTCTCTTTGAAACATGAACATTCGAGAATGCATTTGCCGGTAAAATGTCCATTGTCTGTAATAATAGAGTTGAAATGAAAGTAGGTGTTTAGCATCAAAGGTTTCACATTATGGGATGTCATGGTTTGTAGGTATGACAAAAAGCAAGACAGCCAGCACATTATATTACCAAGATAGTATACAATGACAACCTTGTATATGGAAACAATGAGCTGCAAGCATACATACACAATGGTATGCTTGTGGTCATCTCTGTATTCATTATTAAAACTTTTTCAATGGATATTATGTGGGGAGAAAATTCAATATACACATACTGCTACTGGCTTCGTCGAAATTTGGCCTATTTTTATGTGATGCCACTGTGCTGAAAATCTACTATATAATACCTGTATTAGAATGTCAATGACAGGAAGAGTTGAAAGTAGCCCTCTATCATTGACATTTCCAACAATGAGATCCAGAAGTCTAGCTACACTGGAAGCATGCATGCTAAGAAATTCTCTTCCACCCAAAATGATGTAACCTTCAGTAATATCAACTGCAACCTGCAAGCATATTAAGATCAATATAAGATTGAGGGAGGGAGGGAGATGGGTAGGTGAGCTGCAAACAATGATTTATGACGCAATATAAAAACCTAAAGCACCAAATGCAATAGTAGACAATCCAGGACCATACATACCTACACCTTTTTTAAAGGAGACATGAAATCCTACTTTCTTGAGAAACAATACAAAAAGGGAAATGATAGCTCTGACCTAACAAGGACAGAAATTATCCAAGAAGTCTAACCTGTAACTGGTCAAAGTTTCTTTCCAATATTTCCACAAGGCATGGGAAATATGCTAAGAGTTGAGGCACCATTGTAGGTGCATGAGAAATTGTAGCCTCCCATAGCTGCAGAGATGAGAACATTTAGCACAAGATGTTTACGGTAAAGACAGCCAAATAAATGATCAATGTTTCCGGGCAGTAGTCTCACCAGCATGCTATCCTCCAGAAGATTGAGTTCATCTGGGCCATTTATATCAATCCCCTTTTGAAGAATGGGCAGGAGCATTGCATAGCAACTAGGTGATTGGTACCCAAGTGCAACCACAAAGTTCCGCAAAGCAATAAGAAGCTGTATCTGTAAAAGGCTTTCACCAGAAGATTCCTCCCAAACCTTTTCATATTGAGAGGTTCAAGCAAATTAAAAGAAGATATATTTTAAAAGAACAGCAGATAAATACAGTCTATGGCATGTCTGCATGAGTAGCCAAGTTAATTAACACCCATACACTCAAATTTGGCTCAGCATTCCAATTCTAATCACTAATAGTTAAGTTGAGCACTTAATCATGCATGGCAGCAAAATTTGCACCATGTTTCACAACAGCAATTTCCAAAATTAGTAATTATCTGATTTGGTAAAATGGCTCCCTGTTAAAAACCCTTTGTACTTATACTGTCAACAACTAAGCATAAGAAACTGTCAGAGAAGAAACTAAAGCAGTGACAACAATACCATCTGGAAAAACTGCATCAAGTTGTTAGCATGTGGAATGACTTCATTGACATGGCCCAGAAGAACAGAAATCAAATTTAAAACCTGGACCTGAAATTTGGGTGAAAAGCAGCAACATGTGAAGTTGAATGTCAGGAATATACTAGGCAGCATATACAAGTGCAAGCACAAATAGAAACACAAACAAAGACTCAGATTTAAATCTGGACAGACTCTCCCAATACCAGAATTTGCATGTCACATTTGAGAACCTATATTTCCTTAACAAATCATTACAATATGATCTTAATAGGGAACGGGCAACGCACATCAATAGAAAAAGCTAAAGTTCACATCTATTCAACTTTTTCATCAGATATCATGCATGCATTAAAGAAATTCCAAAGCTCTGAGTATAGATTCCAGAAATTTTCCACAATCTGATAAGATACATTAGTCTTTTTTCTAAAAACAATAAAGGAAAAAAAATGCCTAAGCAAGTAGTGGACAACAACAAACAACAGCAGAATTACCTTCGAATCAAACTCTTGAACTTCTTTGACCAAATTAAAACATGAAACCCAGCAAACAGGAAGTAGATCAGAAAAATCTTTCTCTGAAAAGCTTGCATCTTCAACATGTAAACACAAAGATCTGCAGGCAGCCAGCTAAAACAACATACAACACAGTGAGTGAAGTACAATAACCTTCATAAATAGATTATTATTAAGAGGCAGAGAGAGCAGGGAAACATGATGAAAAAGGAAAAGCAAACTTCTAGAACATACCCTCACAGATAGATCTTTGTCCTGTAACAACCGTATCAAGGCACAGTATACAGGCCTCTTTGTGTCGTTCTTAATCTGCATGGATGCAAACATCAGAAAAGAATCATTATGAGTAATTTCCTGCAGCAACCAAAGTAGAAATTGAAGAGGAATAACAAATAATGCACAGTATTATATCGACGTTACAAGTTCCAGACTCAAAATGCATCATTCTTCTACTATGAAGACAAAAACCAGATTAAGTTCATGTAAAATCACTTATTCAATGCACACCAAATCGGTAGTGGCACTTATCCAAACTCTGCCTTTGATTTATGTACTCTATTTCTAGTGTTGCAGCAAATGGAACAGGATCAAGTGCAAAGGGTTTTATAGTTATGGTTTGTTCTGAATCACTAGCTTCTTCTGTGAGGGGAACAGACTTCAGGGCTCAATTAGAAATCTACCACGTCAGATATTAAAAGGTTTAGCAACCATCATATTGAGAGAGCTAAAGATTCAATGATGATTGTACAAGCTTCTGACCTGAAAACTATTGGTCATATGCTATACTGATGAAAGCCACAACATGCTGCTGTGGCATGCATGCATACAAACATACATACAGATCATAGAAAGAACGTTTGGACAAGATATAGATAAGATGTTTAGAAATATAATTATGTTACCTCAGAAACCCATTGTCCCAATATTAGTGCAACTTTCCGGTGGATGATGCGCATATTTGGATGATCATTAGAAAGTTCAAGGGATAAAGCACCATCAAACCTGCAATCCAGGATTGTTTGAGAAAAAGTACTTCCTACTGAAACTAAGAAGGTCATACCAGTTTATTTATTCACAATGCAATAAGTGCAATTCTTTAAAAACTAAAAAACTGAACCAAGGGATAGATTTTAAAAAGGAAGCAACTAAATGATGTTTATTGAGCCCCAAAATAAAAACTAAATATTGTTTCCTACTTTTCTTGGATTATCATTATCTGGTAAAAATAATAAAATACAAACAATGCCCCATCCCAAAAGAAGATAAAAAACAACCCCAAACAACCAAGGGTTAGAGCAAGTATATCCACAGCAAAATTATCAAGTGACTAGACACCAAATATAGCATACTGGAGAATGGGCATACCAATCTTTGAAGCTCAGGTAATTTGAGAGCTCATAATATACATAAGCAGCAGCGCCATAGGCAGCATCTTTAAGAAGTAACCCTGGAGTAATTTCAGCCACCGAAGTTGGGCAACCATTCATTGCCTCTTGAAGGATAGACACCACAATAGGAGCTAGTAGCTAAATATAACAAGCTGATTAGAATAAGCGTTCATGCATCTATATGAAACAACGGCCAACCAAAAGACAACAGAAAGGATAGTAACATAATAACAAACTAAATGATATGTACTAAATTACCACCTACTTGACTGTGATTTTCAAACAACACAATATATAAAGCCTCCGCACAAGGCCTCAGTTTCTCTGTCCACTGAACCATATCCTGCTCATGGTGAAAAGCCTCAGAGTTCTCATACCATTCCTCCAAATCACTTGAGTTCAGAACAAAATACCTGTCAATACATTAAGCAGAACAGGTGTAAAAACATGCAAACAAAAGGTAATTAAAAAATATTAATTTTAACCATGGTTTTCTGAATAGTTTTCTCTTTCCTCCCCACAAGTGTGGTTCAGAAGGGGGATGGAAAAGGAAACATCATACTGTGCAACAGCCAAAAAAAACTGATAAAGACAAGCAAAGGTGAAAAGGTAATTACCTCCTTATTAATACGTTGCATAAAAGTACTATCCGTTCCTTAGGCAGAAGGGAAGTCAAAACACCAGCAACAGCATTAGAATTGTTTTTCTTCATCTGCTCTAGAGTAACAGAGTTCTCATCCATAACCCGTCCAGTAAGACTTGGTTTATATTCTTTACATTCCAATACACTTTTTACCATTACCATACACTTAATCAGGAATTGTGCAAATGATAATACATCTGGCTCTGGATCTGTAATCTTATTTAAACAGAAATTGAGGACAGGTTGAAGAACACATGTATCACCAAATGAATAAGGATGCCTTTGTTGTATTGCAACTAAAACCTTCATCAATTTAGTACATGCCTTCTTTATAAAGTCCCAAAATTTAGGATGTCTACTCTGAAAAGATGTATCTGTAACATAAGGTAACACATACAAATAAATTAATCATGCAATATCTTTTAACAACAAGTATATGATATAGCTTCAGCTTTAAAGCGTGGGACCATAGGTTGCTTCTTTTTTTCCCCTAGCCAATACAAAGATCACAATTTAAGAACAAAGAAAGATGGTTTTGAATGGAAAAAAAAAAAAACAGAAATTAAAATACACCAAAGAACTTGAAGTAGTTTTATATGCAAAAAAATTGCAAGCGTCACACCCTCAAATCATGAAAGGGCAAGGGTCTTGGATAAAAGAAAGCAGGGGAGACTTTTAAATAATGAGTATGTTACTTGTAATGATTGCTTCTTTTTTTTTGGTTAATTGAGAACTCTTTTGACAGGACATGCTAATTGCCATTTTCTTAAGGAGAACTGTTAAAGATATAATACATATAAATCTGCTTCTTCTTTTTCTATATTTGGGACCAAAATTGACCGTCAATAACAAGCTATCTTACAGTATGGAAGAAATGATTGAGCAGCATTCAAAAGCACAGGAGACACCTCTTTGACTGGTCTTATCTCCTGCAAAATGAGGCATTTAAATGATATACTCTCATTCCAAATTGCCAGAGAAAGGGGGGGGGGGGGGGGGAAGCGAAGGAATGAAATGGCAATTGACTATAAAATCTAAATTTTCTAAGGAAAGAGAAAGAAGTAACGAGCACCTGAATACATTTTGCATCACTTTGAAACCCTGAAATCACTAACTGACATATTATCTTTAGACAAAACAACCATCTTTCACATGTTAGATAAAGGTCATCATGATGCTGCTCCACAGCACTAGAACCATAGCTCTGACTGACTGTAGAAAAACCATGCAATATTGTTTGTATATCACTTTGCCAAAGACGCCAGCAAAACTCAAGTAAATGGGAGGATATCTGCCAAGAAAGTTTCCAAGTCAGAGTCTTCCAGTCTATAGAACAGAACTATAATTTGAAAATTAAAAGTAATTTGATCCTAAACTGGGTAGACAATAATATCTGAGAGAAGACTGGAGCACAGAAATGAAGTACTAATAAGACAGAATGTAGAAGCCACTAACTACAGTACTAAATGCATATATTCGCTAGCATAAGAGTGCTTTTCAAATCAATGCTAGCCAAGCTTATGCAAACAGACAGGGTAGCATCTACCTTCATTTAAATAAGAGGGGGGCTCAAGAAATTGGAAGACTACCACATGACCTCGATTTAGGGGGAACTTATACAAAAGCAAGATGTTTCAATAACAGCATACCTCAGCAAAAGTCCTTTGGTCTGCAGTAAGACGTTTTGTGGATAATTCCTTCAAAGTTCTGAAGAGAATCATAAAAATCCTGTGCGAGGTAAGAACATCGGCTGATTGAAGCTGCTGTGCTAGAAAAGAGAACAGCTCTGGCCTAAAATCATATACCAACAAATCAATATATATCATTAGCTACAAAAGGGAATCATTTGAGAAATCCAATAATGCAGGAAAAAAGAAAAACATATTCTAGCTCAATTAAGCAGGAAAGCACATCAATGAATACTAATCAGTCTAATGACTAAAGATATATACCATTCCCGAGGATAATCAAAACGAGCAATTTTGGAAATGAGGACCGCCAGCATTTGAGCAATCTGTATCAGGGAAAAAAAATGCAAAAGACAGATATTAAAGCTCGCAAACTCAAAAGAAATTACAGGCCACCATGCCAAGAGGAATATATACCAGAAGCAACTAGTAGACAACTTAAATCCAATCAAATTGCAGCATTCCTAAGTCCTAGCCTCCATGTTATAGTTAAAAAACATTGTGCACATAAATTATTTACCAATAAAAAGATGAACTTGGGAGAAATACCTGATTATTTTCTTCTCTTAAGTGTGATAACAATTTTTGCTTTAAATGTTGTTTCTCTTCGCTGCTTATCCCCCTGAATACAAAATTTCAGGTCATTAAGGAAACATATATATTTGATTTTAAGAAATAAATAAAGGAAAAATAGTTAAAACACTCTTTATCAGCTTGTAGGGCGGGATTTGATACGAAAAGAAGGCAAATGCAGTTTCGGATGAGTTAAAATGAAAAGTAAACCCTCAAATTTGAAGTTCGTACTCATGTATGAATCAAATGCATGAAAGAATAGCGTATATCTTACGAGGAATCGCGTCTCTTTCTCCAATACCGATTAATACTGTTCTTGAAATATACAGAGGCCATCAATCGAATATCTACTTGAGATACTAAATCTTTCGCTGTAATCACTTCCTAAAAAAAACACAGAAGAAAAGTTTCCAGCTTAAATGCGCACAGATTTCAAATGCATTTTACAGAAAATGCAAAATAAGGAAAGATAAATAAATACCATGAGGCAAGAGCAGAAACCAGGTCTGTTCTCGGATTGCGAGAGCGCCGCTTCGGCCGGTTTGCGAACGGACTCGTCTTGGCTCATTGAGTTGACTAGCAACGTGTATAAGGCAGGCAAATCAGCAGCCGAGAGCGCCATCGTTAACTCTTAACAATCTCCCTAACCCTCTTGTGTTAACTATGAGAAAAAAGCTGAGTCGAGTTAGCAAGTTGGATCGGCGAATCGTGAGATTTACGAGAAAAGATTCTGGCGCGGCGACTGAGGCTTGGACATCCACATGGATGATAGAAGCTTTGAGGTTCTTAACGGTGTCGTTTTTGAGCTTTTCTATTTGACGACGGAAATGCCTGGAATGATGTGGGGTCGAGGCAAAGAAGAGAGTATGTGATTGAGACGGTGTTGGTCGTCTTTACGGCCTTTCTGGCAGATATATTAATATATCAAGCTTAAATAAAAACAAATGGTGAATTCATGGCTTTGGTCCCTTTACTATGTTTGAATTTATGATTTAGTTACCTTACTTTAATTTGGCATAATTCCATCCTACCACTTTTATAATATCATAAATTAATTCTAATAGTTAACCGTGTTAATTCATTTAAAATGATCATGTGTTTTTTTCTTAAAAAAACATCTCTTGTAATCAATGTTTCTAGAATCAAACCAGTGGTTGAATTTGTCAAACCATTGATTTGTTGGTTCGATCGGTTCGACAAAATTATTAAAATTTTAAAAAAGAAAAAAGAAAATAGATATTAAAAATAAAAAAAAACTTGACTCAACAGTTTCAACAACCAGTTCAATTGATTTTTTTAGTTGATTCAATCGGTTTATATCGACTCTCGATCCAATCGGTTCAATATCATTTTCCGGATCGATAGCCCGACCGACTCAATCCAATTCAAACATCATTATTTCTAACTCATCAGGTTGACATGTATTCTTTATGTTGAAATAAGTGTTTTTTAAAAAAAAATTATATTGACATTTTAATTGAAATGGTTAACGATGTTAATTTTTGGACTAATTAATGAAATTATAAAAACTGAGGCCAAACTTTACTAAATCCAAAAGTTGATCATAATAAAAGGATCCAAAATAGAATTATACCAAAAGTTCGGAATTTCCATAGGGTGTGAAATGGTGTATCTCGTCTATTATGCATCGCCTCAGATCACATGGTAACGATGCAATGATGATAATAAAAATACGGAACCAAAATTGTAACAGTCCACTTTCTGTTTTCTTGGTAATAAAAAAAAGGAGTAATGAAATTAAATTAAAATAATATTTTATAAAACTAAAAATGTTGGACTGTAAAATAAGTGATGAAATTTGAAACATTAATACACATTGGTAGCAAACTCCTATGTTGCTGAAGTGTAAGTGCTTGTCCAATGCTGTAAGTAACTTCAACTTCCAACAATAATTTGTGTCTGAAATTTATGCCTCCTCCGGTTTATGCTATCAAGGGTAGGAGAAAGAGAGGAATAGTTAAACCCAAAAGAGAGAATAAAAGATAAATAATCCATATTTTATGTTTTGCGGGTCCAGATGATTACACAAATGCCCCTAACCATTTACTTTTTGTGTAAGCAAGTCCGGACTCAGTTGAATGGACTTAATTATTTAATTAGGTGCATCTGTTTCTTTTTTGAGATGGGGATCTCCTTTTTGTTTGATTATATATTCAAACTTTCTCTATAACATATTCATTTGTTTTTTCGTATTTTTGATGTTCTTTTTTTTAGTATTGTATCTGTGGATGTACTATTTTTCTATTGAGCCTGATATTATTCTGTTTCAGTGTATCATTTCATATTTATCACTATTTTTTAAAAACATTATATATATATATGTACGATTGAGATTAAATAAATATTAAATATAAAATACTCATCAACTACAAAAAATATTCTTTAATAAACTTCACAAATACAATTCATCATTAAACAAACTAAAAATAAATAAGAAATTTTTTATTGCATAAATTAAATAATAAGATCATCCCATAAAATGCATATAACAATCCACAATTCAATAAATCCAAAATAAATAATAAAAATTTAAAATTATTTTTTGTACCAGTCGATACATCATATTCCAACCAGTATGAGCGAAATCAACCAGTACACACTGATATGCCCGGTACTAACTAGAATTTGCATTGAAATTGAAGCTAGAGTGTGTTGTTCCAATTTACTACCAAAACGGAGCGTTTCGTCCAATACAAACAGTATCAAAACAGAATTGACTACCTCTTATACAACATTGTTATAAAGAGATAATTGTTGTAAAACTATTTTTCTTCAACTTATAGAAAATAAAACTATATTTAAATTAAAACTTGCAATTATATTTATATTTTATTATAAATTAAATGAAACTATTTAAACACTAGCATAATAATTTTTTTTAAAAAAATTTATACAATGTTTAGTATATTTCTAGCCATAATTCCTTTTGACCCGTAAATTAAAAGAAAAACACATTTCAACGCACTCAAACACACGTCCTCGTGATTGTTACAAGAGCAACAATGCCAACTAAGCTAAGGCTCATTCAACGTTTAAAGAAGTTTTTAATGGTAACTTGTTTGGTAGATTTCATTCTCTTAGTACCAATATAACACTTATATTGATGAAGAATTTGATCTATGTTTTGAGTAAGAGGAAACTCAATAGCTTTCTTTTAAGGCTACCCAAGAGCTAAATAGTTGAATTTTAATTTATATATTTAATGTCACTTATTAAATATTATGTTTATTTAATAAAATATAATTAATAGGTTTATTTCTATGGAGTAGCTATAATTTTAATTAAGTTTTGAGATAATAGGTTAATTTAATAAATATGTATTTCATAATTATGATTGTTGTTGTTATAAGTAAAAAGTTGTTATAGAGAATTAAAATAAAATATTGAAAAAAAAATTCTACTAAAAATATAGTTGCTATAATGAAATGTTGTTATAGAAAGTGATTGTTATAAAGAGGGTTGAGTGTACAATATACATTGTGTCCTCGATATGTTTCGTAATAACTATGTATCAAATCATAAAGTTTACTCAATCATGTTACACCAATGATGTGAGTGAAAGAAATTATTTTGAGTAAAAAATATTTTTTTTAAATTTATTCAACAATGATCATTGTTGGAGCGATAAAGAACTTATGTTTAAATTTTATTAACACGGGTTCAATCTAGAGGCAGAGCTAGGGGGCTGACAGGGGCCCCAACCCCCTAAAATGGAAATTTTAATTTTTAGCCCCTTCATAATTTATAAAATTTTAAATTAGTATATGATAAAATTGTACTTTACCCTCAAAATGATAAAAATTTGATTCAATCATTTAAAAATTATAAAGACATAAGCTATTAAAATTGTGAAATTGCATATTTGCTATCTTAGAAATTTGCAACTTAATTCTACCCCCTTAAAAAAATTTTCTGGCTTCAACCCTGATTCAATCCTTAGGAATAGATAAAATTGTTAGGATCTAATGCCCTTAGTGTAGTGATATCATCAAATGTATTTGTAATTTTCTGAACAAATTGGCTTAATAAAATTCCATCATTTACATTAAATATCTTTTGTACAATGTCCTCAATGATTTTTTGGCACTCAAAGCAAAATTTAAGTAAATATTAGCTCACTGATTATCTAGCATTTAAAGTGGCATGATGTGGTTGGATCATAATACTAGAAGACAACTTATATTACTAGATAACCTAAATGGTTCATAGTCTAATTGAATTTGAGCAAGTCGAAAAGACTATTGTGTCATCTATCAAGTCTAAATGGGAGATACCTTGTTTCAGGTATTGGAGCGAATGACACCAAGAAAATAAAGACATAAATGTGGTTGACTGAACTGACAGTATATCGAATAGGACCAAAGTAGAAAAATCCTAGATCTATTTATGGATTTATTCACTTGTGACATTCATAGTGTGACTTGTATACTTTGATGTATTAAAAGTCTGAGTTCAATTGGTAATAGAGTCAAAAGCTACTACGTTGAATATACACTTCTACATGACATAGCTTCACTTACAATAGTGAAATTCATAGCCCAATAAAAGGCAAATGATATCCTCTCATTGACATTACATGATAAATGGAAAAGTAACGTGATCAAGGGTCATATGTATAGGACAAATGATTTAATTATTATGTATTAATAATTGACTTTTTCATGAAGGAATATGTAATTGTTACCATGAGATAAAATAACATCACATTTGGTGAGCAGATTTAACCCAAAGAGATTAAGAATATCCTATGAGGGTAACACACATATGACAAGGTCATTGGACGAGCATTTGATAAGTAATTTTCAAATGCAGTTTTCCTAATGGTATATAATAATGGAGAATTTGGTCATGGTACTTTAATAAAATGACTCCAAACCTAAATAATGTTATAATTAATAGACGAAAAGTCAGAGTTTAATTGCAAATGATTTGAGCCCTAATTATATATGTCTAGTTGGTTCCTTCGTTAGTGTAGTACAAGTTTGAACGGTTTGAAATTGAATCAATATGATGAATGAATGAAAATGAGTTAGAAAAATAGATCTCATGTATCACTATTCGTAGTGAATGAGTTTTCTCGCCATATGAAATAGATGACTTAAAGATTGAATTAATTTCTTTGAATTATTAATTAATTGATTGTGATTAAATAATTGAAGTTCAAAATGAAAATTAAATTAAGTCATCATAGTTTAGTGAACAAGCTAATTAAATTCATTTACTCATATATTCTAGTACAATAAAGTCATCATGATTTTAACGAAATTAGAATTAGATTAAGAAAATTATTTGATTAAGAAATTAACTAAATTTATTTTAATTAATTAAATAAATAATATTTTTGAGAAATAGAAAAATAATTATTAGGTTGGTAAATTGTATGAGTTGACTTAAAGACTAGATAATATATATAATTAATATCCATTGCAATAGACATACCTAGAGGCCCATTTGAGTAGCAAGAGGCAGCAACCCTAATTCCAATAAGGGGATGTCACCGCCCCCATGTATTCCCATTAGGGAATATACATATTTTCTTATTAAAATAATATTATTTATTTAGCGTTTATTCAATTGAGACTCTTCTAATTTTTTTTCTAAATAAAGATTATTGGCTAGGTAAAAGGTACACCACTTAAGCATCAATAGTCTGTCAGAATCTAGTGTGATTTATTTCCCAAATAAATTATATATTTTAAGAGAGTTCATCTTTTGGTTTCTAGCCTTTGAGATTTATTAATATTTCCACTAAATATTAATAAAGTTTTTATTTTGTGTGATCATTCATGAAATTAGAGCCTGCATTCTAAGCAAATCAAAGTTTGGATTATTGGAAAAGATCGTTTTGGTTAGGGTTTATTGCTTGGTTTTAGAAAATTCTAAATTTTCTGCTATGCTAAAAAAATCAATTTCTAAACTGAAATTTTCCAACAAAAAGTATTATAGAGTCCCCTGTACTAGGAGTTGGATTACATTTTACCCCTTTTATTCAAAAAATAGATAAATTAGTGGTTGTACATTAGATCAAATAGCAAACTAGTCCTTTTGTTAGAAATTTCATTTATTTTTGCTATTAAATGATGACGTGACTGGCGGAGCAACCAAACAGTGACATCTTTGTGTGCTATGTGCACCTCATGCTAATGTGGAGAGACTCATTCAAGCAAAATTGATGGATTTTTTAGCAGAAGAAATGGATAGAATTTTTAATAGATTGTGAAATTTATGAAATTTTTTACATGAAGTGACTAATTCAAGCAACCCAACTGTAACACCCCTAACCCGTCACCATCGTCGAATTAGGGTTACGGAGTATTATGACACATATCGAATCAAAGGACAGTATATAACCATTCAATTATTAATTTAAATATCAAATATTCAAAACCAATCATCATTCATAGGATATATATGAATACAGGCCTTATAACGAGCTTACGTAACCTAAAAATCAATTTAGAAATAATTAGGGGCTAATTTGAAATAAAACAAAAAATGTAAAAAAAAATTGAAAACAGGGGTCACACGGCTGTATGGCCAGGCTGTGTGGCTCAGGGAGATGGTCGTGTGACCAAACCGTATGTGATTCGAAATAAGGTCACATACCCATGTCTCCAAGCCGTGTAACAACCTGAGACTGTGTGGGACAAACCTACACCAAAATTAAATAGGCTACACGGCGATTAGGTGGTGGTGCGATGGTGTGTGGCACTACTAGTGTGATAGCCAATGTTGTAACAAATTTTTGGATGCGGCCCGAGCTTGATGGTTTGGGGCCATCAAATTCGACGAGTAGGTTCGTAAATATTATTATTTAATATTTATGAGTCAAATATGATTTTAAAAAGATTTTCGATTTGATAATTTATGTTATATAAGCGATTTATTAAGTTCAAGTGGTAAGACTCTAAGGTCAAGTGATTTTAGAAAATGAGGTATCGGGACCTCGTTTTTTATAAACCGAGTCGTAAATATTTTTATAAATATTTACGGAATGTCATTAAGGTGGTATTATAGTTTCGTTGAAATTTTTTAACGTTTTGATAGTTAATTAAGCCAAAAAGACTAAATCGTAAAAGTTGAAAAAGTCAATTGCTATTAATTTAAAGGGGTTAATTACTTAAAGAATTATAATTGGATGGCCTTAATGAGTAATTTACCCATACCTAAGATAGTGGGACGGTGGATGTCTTAATTTCTTTTATTTTATTATTAAAGTAATGAATAAATGTTAAATTAATAATAAAAATAAGAAAACATAAGTTTCTTCTTCATTTTGGCTTGTTCATCACCGAAATACACCATAGGAAAAGTTTCAAGCTTCGGTTTTTCTTTGGATGATGCATGGTAAGTTATTTTTCATCCATTTTTAATAATTTTTATATTTTTGAGATCGTTGCAATTAGGTTTAGCTAGCTCGTACCTTTAATTTTGAAACTGTTAAAGATTTTGAATGATTCCATTGATGAATCTAGTGATTTTTTATGTTGAATGATGAAATTGAAATATTAGTTGTTATTTAAAAGTATTTTGTTAAGTAATTTTGATGAATTTTCCGATTAGGGACTAAATTGTTGAAATAATAAAAGTACAAGGATTTTATGTAAAATGGTTGCAAAAATGGGCTAATATGGAGGCTATGAATATTTGGCTAGTCTAAAATTTCAATAAAAATGGTTAATTTGCATGCTTTAGGCTTAAGGACTAAATTGAATAAAAGTAAAACGTTAGGGGTGATTTTGTAAAAATATAAAAATGAATAAATTGCATAAACTCTATTGTTTTACTGTCTAAATTAATATATTGAATAAAATTATTAATTTAGATCAAGATCGAGTGGAAAGTTGAGGAGAATGGAAAATTACCAAAATGCCCAATGAACTTTGTCATTTCTGCAATTTAACCAGGTAAGTTCGTAACTTGGTTAGTACAATTAATTACTATTTTAATAAATTATTATCTATTTGTGTATATATATGAATCAAATTTGTCAGCTTGAAAGGAAACAAATAAAACCAGAGTTGAAAGACACTATAGCAACACAACATAAAAATATACAAGACCATGGTTGGACCATGGCAATGTTTACGTAAGACCATAGCTGGGCTATGGCAGTTTTTCAGACGCAAGACCATGGTTGGACCATGGCAATGTTTACGTAAGACCATAGCTGGGTTATGACAGTTTTTCAGACGTAAGACCATGGTTGGACCATGGCAGTGTATATATATATGTAAGACCATAGCTGGGGTTTGTCATTCTAATGATAAGACCATAACTGGGTTATGGCACTATGAGCATAAGACCATGGCAAGGCCATGGCAGTGCACATGTAATACCATAGTTGGACTATGGCACAATATGAAATATGTACCGGGGTTTCAATCGTCTTTACAGTGTTCATCGAATATGAAAAGGGAAAGCTTTGACCATCAATTAAAGAAAAGGGATGGTTTCGACCATCATTTAGCACACTTTGTGTAAGCTTCGGTAAGGATTCTGATTGATTTCACTACGACAATTATCGAAAGGTATGATGTATCGATGATTAAAGTATGAACATTCATGTTTATGAAAAGTATGATTTAAGTGATGTTATGTTTATGTACCACATGATGATATTGTTAGGTTTTGTGTTTAATCACTTGCTTGTGGCTATGGTTTATGTTATGCGTTATGCAAATGAAATGGTAAGTGTTCAATATAAACCAAGACATGTATGTATGAAAGACTTTGAAATGGTGAGCTACGTGAAAAATATGTTATGTTGAGATGGATGATAAATCCAATTGAATCATGCTCAAGTATAATGGTTATCCATGTCAAATTCATATGAATCATGTTTAAATGAATTAACATGTGTTGTTGATGTGCTTAGGCTTATGCCAAGTTTGTGGATATGATTGATGTTGATGATTATGCTTGTACTATGCATATGAAACGATAAGAAAAATGGAATGAAATAGTAAGTACGTAATTGGGATGTGTTATGATGTTATTAAAGGTTTAATGTGATAAATGATGTAATTGTATGTGAGCAAATTGTTTATGCTATGGATGAATCTACCTATGTCATGGATAAATACACTGAATCGAGAATTAATAATGTTGTTTCGGCTTATGATAAGCATTGGGAACATAATGGAAAGTAAGTAAATAAAAAGATATATAATCTTATAAAAAGGTTGATTATATATTATGTCTCATGAAATCCTATCATGTTATGAATGGTCAATGAATATGCAACATTAATGGACTTATTCATTTGTGAGTTGATGATTATAGTTTGTAAGTCTTGAGGCATTGGTATAGGTTTATATTTAACCTATAATGTTCATTATTGAAATGGAATGCTATGTTTAAGTTTATACGAACTTACTAAGCATTCATTGCTTACGTAGTTATTTTCCTTTACAAATTATCAGAAGCTCGATCGGGTTGGAAGCTAGTCGGAGATCCATCACACTATCCATCGATTTTATCGGTAGATTTTGATGCTTTGGTCGTGGTTATAATGGCATGTATGGGTGGACTATGTCTAATGTTTAGTTGATGATATTGGTATGTAATATTGCTGTGAATTTGTGAAACTTATGTTATTTTGATGCCTTGATGGTTGGTGTGCTTTTGGCACTTTGATGTTTAATGGTTGGTGTTTATATGATCAAATTGATGCATGGTTTTTATGGCCAAAGTGGTAAGTGTTAGCATGTTTGCAAAATGATCATTTAGGGCATGAATTGATATGGAATTTAGTCAAGTATAATTGGTTGAATTATGACCCATTTGGTATGTTTGAATGTGAATTTGGCTTGTGGTCAATTATGGTATAACTTGATATGAAATTAAGCTAAATATATATATGGATGAGTTATGGTCACATTTATATTTAAGTTAGGTATACGTGTATTTGAGATGCATGTAAATAATGATTCAAATGATAAGTTATATTCACATGGTATAAGCCAACTATGATATGCTTAAATATGCACATGTTTAGCTATGTTTGGAATGACTATGTTTGGTATGTTTATATAATAAGTCTAAGTGGAGTTATGCTTTTAGGTAAATATGAATTAATTGTAATAGTATAAATGTGGTCAATCTATGATGAGTTTTGAAATGGGAAATGAATTAAGTGTTGATAAATGGAATGTGTTAAGTACATATATATGTTTAGATAAATTGTATGTTTACATTTAATGTGCCTATATGGCATATTGGTTGTAAGGATAAATGACCTAATGAATGGGTCTTAATATGCATGCTTTGGTATGTTTGAGAGTTTAATTATATGTGCAAATGTCTTGTAGGTGTGAGCTTGAAATGGGTGAAAGGAATGGCTTGAAATTGGTCTATTTCTTGTCCACATGGCCTAAGACACGGGCATGTGTCTCAGCTGTGTGTGGCACACGGCCATGCGACATAGCTGTGTGTCCCATGTAGGTTTAAAGGTTGCATTTCGAGAGTTACACAACCTAGCACATGGGCGTGTGGCTTGGCAGTGTGACCCAAGTCAGAGAGTTACATGGGCTGGGACAAAGCCGTATGTCCCTACTTCGAATGTCCACACGGCCTGACACACGGGCATGTGTCTCAGCCGTGTGACCCCTACAGTGTGAATTTTTCCATCTTTTTCCAAGAAGTTTTAAATGTTTCTGATTTAGTCCTGGATCATTTCTAAAGTGTTTTTAAGGCCTCGAGGGCTCGAAAAAGGGACGTTATGTATGTGTTTGATTGGATTTTTCAATGATTATGAAATATTGGAAATGAATTATTTGAGTTATGTTTTTACGGTAATGCTCCGTAACCCTATTCCGGTGACGAATACGAGTTAGGGGTGTTACATATGTCCCACGCCGTGTGCACCTAAAATAAATTCCAAAACAATGCTCATTCCTTAGGTGCCAAGCCAAACCAAAATCAACCATTCACATGCCTTTAAAACACACTCAAACAAGCTTAAAACATACCAAAACATCCAACCTAAGTGCATAACCAATATGCCTTCATTGGCACCACATATAATCAACATTTATCAACCAATCAATTCATCCATTCTAGCACCCTAACTATCATTAAGCACACCAAACTTATTACAATATAATCAACCAATAATACCATTCAAACATGACTTATAATTACACATTACCAAGATACCAAATATGCAACACATATACCAACTTTTCACATAAGTGCACTTACAACTAAAATACCAAAACATGTTCAACATTTGCAAAATAAGTATCATATATACATGCCACAAGTAACAATAAATTGAAACTTCAAAATCTACCGATGTCAAAAGATGGTAGGTGTGTGCTCCGTTGATCCAATCGACACACTCTGGGTATCCAAAATCTACAGAACATATTAGCAGAAGTAAGTATAGAAATACTTAATAAGCTCATACAATTCAACTCAACAACTTACCTTAATTATTTAATAGTTAATTGAAAATAACCACTCAAGTATTAACCTTATTACAACATAATTCAACCATTTCGAGTTAATAACTAACAAACATAGAGATATTCAGAGTTCGTATTTTGTCCACTTTAAAGAAACAATTTCACAATGTACATCATTTTATATTTTTCCTATGGAACTTTGTAAAATAACTCAATTTACGAATGCGAGAAACATATGATGCTCGTTTGAGCTATTCATATACATAAATATATGTGACATGTTACTCACCCAGGCTAAACCAGTGACATCATAGAAAAATAGCCGAGTTAGAGCTATAAATACGTGTAAGGTTATCAGTCCAAGCTAAACCTTTAAAATGACAACAAATTACCAGTCCATACTAAATTTTTGTCACATGTATATCCAAGTCCGCAACAAATACTGGAGCTCGGCCCAGAACGAAAATTATTCAAAAATCTCGTGTATAAGACTTTTACTCAATCCATCAGAATTATCTCAAAAATTCAATTTATTACCACATATTCTGATTTCCATTTCAGTAGTGTATACATGAATAATCATCAAAATTTAATAACAAATCATAATCATAAAAGATAGTATGAACTTATTTGTCAAATGATTTAACTATCAGGGACTAATCGACAATTTTTCCTTTTCCTCGTACGTTCTCTGACCGTTGAGATTCTTGATCTAAAGTATAGTTTAATTTAATTAATCAATTCACATAGCATAAACAATCAAATTTATACATTTAAACCCCTTTCATTCATATTTTACAAATTTACCCTTAAACTTTACCCTTTATACAATTTAGTCCCTAAACCCGAAACTTCCAAAATTATCCCTATTAAACCCAATCCAAGTTTAATCAAATTACTTAGGGGCTATGTTCAGACCATAAATTTTGAAATTTCATAAAAGTTCCATGCATAATTTAATATTTCATTAATTTAATCCTTTTACTAAAAACTAACCAAAATCACATTACACAAATGATTCAAACAAATCAATAAGCTCTAAACCAAACCACTTAACATCACAACATTCAAAAATCAAACATGGTAAACTTATAACAATTTGAGTTGTAACGAACTCAAAAACATAAAAATCATGAAAAACGGGTTGAAAAAATACTCACATGCAATAGGAATAAGCTTGGCCGAATGCACCCCTAAATTTCCATGGTGATTTTGGTTCCAAACAAAACAAAATGGGGAAGACAATGACTTTGTTTTACTTAGTTTATGGTTAATTATTTATTTACCATTTTTACCCTTTAATAATTATTCAAATTTCAATCCAAATCACCCTTAAACCGTCCACTCATATTAGTTATAGTCTAATTACCAATTAAAGCCTTCAAATTATAATTCCATACTCATTAAACACAATCAACTAATAGCATTAAAATTTTGCAGCTTTTTTGATTTAGTCCTTTTTATTTAATTAACTATCTAAACGATAAAATTACTAGCCAAATTTTAATACGACATTATAGAAACTCTATAAATATTAAATAAATAATAACTACTGACTCACTAATTGGAATCGTGGTCCCGTAACCACTGTTCCCGACACCACTGAAAAATAGAATGTTACACAAACAATGACACGCCATCACTTAACAGTAGAAATGGATGAAATTTTGAACAAAAGAGCCTATTTACTCTTTGATATAACGTACATGAATTAATTTTTCTATTTTTTAGTAGAGGGGGCAAAATGCAATCTAATTTCTAATATAATGGCCTCCATAATACTTTTACATTAGATATACCATTTTAGTTTATTTATTTAAATATTATATAGAATGATGAAAAGATAAAAAGTATAGTCTAATAAGTTTTGACTGATATTAGTTATCATTTAAAAAGAAAATGGTAAATAAGTCTTTTCCAAACTGAATTGGTACCTAATTAACCCATGACGTCAACTCAATCAAAAGCTTTATAATAAGTATAGATATTTTGTTTTAATTCGCATTTCGAATTTAGTCAATATTGATTCGTACTGATAAATGTAAAATTTTGATATTTTTACATCAATTTTTAATATTTTTTATCTTAATTATTTTTGTTTTTTTATAGTTACACTTTGTAATAACTCGTTTTTCAATGGTGTCAAAAACGATGGATTTGGATCGAGGTTAGTATAATGTTTAATTTGTTCTTCTTCAACCTCACAAACCAAAGAAGAAAAATTTAGGGTTTGAGCTTTTAAACTTTCGGCATTAATTAGGTAAGTTCAATTTAGTCATATTTTTGTAATTTTTATATTTTGAGGTCCCGGGAGCTTGATTTAGCTAACCCGTGTACCAATTTGCAAAAATTTTATTTTCCATTGATGAATGCTTGATGAAATTGGTGTTAATTTGATAGATTTTAAGTTTAGAAGTGAAAAAGAACTAGTTTGTAAAGTTTAATTGCTAGTTTTTGAACATAGGGACTTAAAGTACATGAATTTTGAAATTGGTGTAATATTTCTATAATTATTGTTAATAGAGAGTTATAGAAGGATGTAATTGAGATCAGTTTTGAGATCGAGGCTCAAATTTGAAAGTTATGGTAATTTTGATTTTAGGGACTAAATTGAATAAAATATGAAATTGTAGGAAACATTTAAAAAATGGAATTGAACTTTCATATGCATATAATAGGATGATATAAAATATTTGGAATTGATAAATTGAAATTAATTATCATATAGATCGAGAATTGAATCAAATGAAGGAAAATTAAAGAAAAGGCAAAATTACAGATTTGTCCTCAATGTTTTGTTTGTTGTTGTTTTTACCAGGTAAGCTCATATGGTGTGTTGTGTTTAGATTGTTACATATTTAAAATTATAAATATATATGTTTAATTAAAATTGTGATTGACTACAATTTCGTACAGAAGGTGATATTTGGACTAAATTGTAAAAAAATAAACCTGAACTTATATGTTAAAAGTTACCTTGATGAAACTCTGTAAATGTCTCATACACATGGATACAGATTGATTACTGATGATTACCGAGATCTAACATTTGTTGTGGACTCGAAGATACATATGACACTAGTTTAGCTCGGACGAGTAACTTGATATCATTTTAAAGGTTTAACCAGGACGGGTAACCTGACACGAATATATGTTCAGCTCGAACGAGCAACAAATGTGATTAGTACCTGTGTAATTGAGTTCATTACTAAATTTCATTGGGTAATATTGGTAATATAAAATGAGAAAATAAGATGACATGAAATGTATTTGATGTTCAATATGGTATTAGTAAATTAATTAAATATGAAGCCTTGATATACATGTGTGATTATTTTAAATGTTATGTATTGATATGTTGCCAATATGGTATATTACATGATTGATTATGAACTAAAGCTCACCTTGTTGTTATGATTGGTTGTGTTAGGCAAACTTTTTCAAGTTAATTAGTTTGATTTGTTAAATTGTTAAATTGTAAATAGAGTTAATTTTATCGCTTTAATACTTATGAACTTACTAAGCATTCGAAATGCTTACCAAGTTGTTTTCCCTTTTCCTGTAGATTTTCAGTTTGCGGAACATATCGGTCGGATCGTCTCGATTCTCACACTATCCAACTTTTGACTTGGTAGTCTTTTAATCATTTTTGGCTTTGTTATGTGACATGTACATATGTGCTTATATATTTGTTAAATTGTGGTTGATAGTTTAGTTTAAACCTTGGTTAATGTTGAATTTGGCATGTGAATGTTCATATATACATAAGTGTACGGCAATGTGGTAAGTCTTATATATGTCACTTGAATGACAATTTTAAATATGAAATGGTATGGTAAATGATGGATTGGAATGACCTAAGATGATATGGAATAAATTGAACTTATAATAGTTGATTTGGTTTTGGTTTTGTTATATACTGGTATAAGTGTGCAATTAGGCACCATTTGGGTAAGTTGAAAAGTTGGAATGAAATAGGTACCAAAATGCAGATTTTTGACATTTTGGCTCAGAGGTATCGGTACCTTAGAAAGGGGTGCCAGTACATTGGTGATTTTTCTTAAATTTTCAAACATCGAACTTAAAAATGGTATCAATGCAGAGATAAGGTATTAATACTTTGACAAGGGTATTGGTACTTTATGTCTGGTATCAATATATTCATTTTAATTCAAATATTTCTCAAAAGCCAAAAAGGTATTGGTACCTTTATGGGGTATCAATAACTATTCTAAAAACTTTGAAAACATTGCAAATTGGTCATTTTTCATGCTCGGGTCTGTAAAAGAGTTTTCGTAAGCTCAATTTAAGCTCGAATTTATTTGTATATCATAAAGTGAATGTGTTTAAGACATGATGGGATGTTTAAATGATTTATTTATATTTTTTTTACTATAGTTGCTCCAACAATGACTGTAGCATCTTGTAACTCAGACCCAGGTATTAGGTCGGACGAAGGGTGTTACACACTTATTATACCCTTATGCAATAATGACTCCCTCTCCCTTAAGGATGAACCCCACACCATTACAAATAACATAATAGGCTATGCTTTAGCATCATTGCCATGGTCTCATTGAGGATAATCATTAATTCGATTTCAAACTCATTTAATTATCCCAAATCCTTAAGTTCAACAACCTCATGATAGTCCTATTCAATCAACTCTCCATACTAAAGGGTCAAATCCAACCCACGCCTTAAAACATGCCTAAGATTGGACTTTACAAGAAAACCATAATAAAATGATGGCTTATTCTAAGCCTTTTCTGTCTATAAAAATTCTTTCTCCAAGAAAAATGACAAGCAAGCTAACAAGGAAAAAAAATTGCTTATTAACAATTCAATATTTTCAATCATTATCCTTAGTGGATTTCCACACTTGAACTGCCCTCATCCTAGCAGTCCTCTACACCTCAAAGATGTGAACCACATGTATCCTAACAGCTCTCCACGATACAAACCGCCATTCAAGCCACCATTATATTTTGTGTTGAAACAACACAAAACATAAATATAATAATAAATCGATTTATTGAACTTAATTAATTGTTGAGGGATTCTCGACTTCTTTAGGAGAAGCCTGTGAAGTGTTGTCTGCTTGAAGTTGGAGAATCTTTCAACAAGTTCAATATTGTCCCTGGTAATGGGTTTCCCCTTAACAAAAATACGCCTTTTTTGTTGAGGAATTCTCGATTCCTTCTAGAGAAGTCTGTGAAATGTTTATCTCAAGTGGTAGCATTCTCACTCGTAATAGCCCTATATGTTATACGACAAAATCTCGAGTCAATCATGCGCAATGTGTATGGTTTGCCTTCCCATACATTTGAGGTGACACTCCCACTTTGTAAACTAGACGCCTATTCAAGCCTTCGGTAGAGTTGAGAGACAACACTTCCATTGGGGGCAATGCCAAACTTGTTGAACGTGTCACCGGATCTAAATGAACGACATTCACAGACTACTCTCAAAGGAGTCAAAAATTCCTCAATAAAAAGTGGTAGCATTCTCACCCATAAGACCCCTATATGTTATAGTATTGGGAAATGTGTCCATATTGTAGTAAACATGTAATTGTTTTCTATTTATTTGAACAATGAATAAATAAATAAATTTAATTTCACATTTCACTATTATGTCTTTTGTATTTTCTGTCTTTTATATTTTGCATACATAGCAAAATTGTGACAAGCAAATATTAGCTCATTCATCGTCTAAAGTTCAAACTGAAGATAAATGGCATTGTAAGAATGTTTACATTACGAGAAAGACAACTTACTTCAGCAAATAATCTAAATGAGTCCGTAATCCCATAAAAGAATCAAAGTGAGCATTTGATTCAAATACTGAGAAAGGGTTATTATGTCATCCACAATTCCAATTGAGGAGATGACTAGTCTTGGCTATCAGAGCAGTTGACTGCACGAGTAGAGACATAGATTTATTCATTGGTAGAATGATACATTGGACTGGACCCAAGATGAATTAATTCTGAATCCGTTTGTGAATTAATTCACTTGTGATGTTTATGCTATGATTTACCTAAATCCTGAGTTGGTCATTGACCATGCGTATGCAACTCATGTGCTTTGATATAAGTGGAGGCTTATGCTCTAAAGATAATTGAGCCCATAGCTGATATGTTGGGTACATGACCTGTGTATGACATGGCTTTACTAGAAACAGTGGAATTCATAGATCAATTAAAGAGTTAATGATACCTTATCATTGGCATTGTGTGGATTAATAAATATGGAACGTGACCACGAGTTGCTTGTTCTCGAACGAGCAATTTATCACAGTCATTTTGATGCATCGTTGAAAGCACCAAATATATCCTATTCCCTGCAAAATAATGAAAATAACAGTAAAGGGGAAGTAGGGTCGAATCCTCAGGGATCGGATTATACAAATGCTTGTTTCTCGAAATCTTGGGCAGAATCGTGCCCAAGAAAGCCTGCGCTCCTGAAAAAAATAAAAATAACAGAATTAAAAGGTTGGATCTGGAAACAAAAATAAAATAATAAAAAAAACAGAATTGAGAAGTCAAATGGAAATTGCGAAAATTAAAAATAAAAAGTAGAATTGAGATAAAGAAATTCTTATGGGGAGATTCCAGCCTCCGGTTGCCTCGATCCGCCTTGGGCTCAATCCTTGGCTTTTAGATGATCCTTCTCAAACCGAATAAGCCAGTTATAGTGGAAGAGGACGCCTACGACCACCAGCTCCAAAGATTTAGACTTCAATTTGGTGGAACCTGACTCTAGTCAACAATCGCCCTTATGGGATCATCTATGCTAGATCAACGTTTCTCAATGGCGAATCCCACGCCATTTTGTCTCTTGGGCTCGCCAACCTCTGACGCAGTAAGCTAACGAACCGACTGTGTAACCTTCTCAAAATATACAAAGCGGCCGTTCCTTGCACACGTTGAAAAGATCACTTCTTAAGGGACATAGACGGAAGCGTCAGCCCCGTAATGCGGAGAAACGATGAATACCCTGTTGAGAAGGCTAAGTGCGGATCCTAAACCTCAAGAACCCTTTTTTAGGGATTTTCGGCAACCTTTGGCTAGAAGGGTTTTAGTGGTTCATAATTGTGGTGGAAAAGAAAATAAATATAAAAATGGAAGTTTTATTAAAAGGGAAAATGGAAAGAACAAAAGCCTTATGGGGAGAGAGTTTACATAAAAAGATGAACCCCCCAAACTGAGTCACTTCATCCCCTATTTATAGTGCTAAGATAGATAGACTAGTCCTACTTAAATTCCTAAAGATAATTACAAATAATCAAAGATAAATAAAGATAAATAAAATAAATCCTAAATTAAATAATCCTTAATAATTATCTTAATATTAATTATCCTAATATAATCAAAATAGAGTCTAATAGAATAAAAACTCTTCTTTTTGCATTTCAACCCTTGTGTCCTCCATGCTTGCACTTTTGGCACCAACTTTTCCATGTGTCGCACATTGGCCCATTTTATCTCTAAATTCACGCTTTTGGCCCTTAATTTCTCTTTTGCTTCCAATTTAGCCCCTATAAGAAAAAAAGACCATAAATAGCCCAAATTAGTAGAATCATACTCAAAATAAATATGCAATTAGCACATAAAAACATGACGTTCTAGAGTATTATCACATTTGTTGACAGTGATCATATTAATCATTAAGAAGGCACAATGGTGACAATGAGATAAAATAGGATTGTATTGAGTGAACGAATTTAACTCAAAGGAATCAAGGATATCATATGAGGGTAACACACACATGACGAGGTCATTAGACAAAGCAGTTGGATGAATTGCTTTCGTAAATAGTATACAATAATGAATTTTCAATCATGGTACTTCTTATGGACTAACTCCATGATTAAGTAATTGCGAATTATCGGAACGACATTTTTAGTCATAATTGCAATCACTAGAGCCTAATTGTATATGTCTGATTGGTTCATTCACTAGCTCAACAAAAGCTCGATCGGACTGCATTTGGATTAGAAGAAAATTCTATGACTTTGGAAATAATTTAATTGAGTTGATTTATTCGATGTGGAATTAAATTAGGTAGTCGTGAGAATTGTTCAATTAGAGAATTTGATTAAAGATTTTTCTTTAAAAAGTTAATTTGGAAAATCTAAGTGATTTTTGGAAAAATTAATTTTGATAAAGTAAAATTAAATTAATCAAATTAATTAAAATTAATATGATATTTTTAGAAATTAATTTTCAAGTTAAACAATTGGCCCAATGGGTAATTGAACTTAAAAATTGGACCTGAGATCGTAAATTGGGCCCGGAAGCCCAAAATCGAGACCAATACCCAAAAACTGGTTGAACCGGGCCGACGGTCCAAGTTTTTCGACCGGACCGGTCAGTTCGTCATTGACCCAGATCGAACTGGTAGCAGCCGAACCAGCTCGGGGTGCCGTAAGTGTGTCGCACTTGCATCACCGGACGTAGAGGTACCGGCGATTATGACGACGGCGTTCCAGTGGCTGGCGGTGATTGGTCTTCGGCGGTTGAGCAGTGGAAGAGTTACACTCCTATTGGGACTCTACTAGAGAATTTGATTTTAAATTAACTATTCAAAAAACAATAGTATTTTAATAGTTTAACATTAAATTTAATTTAATACTTATTTTAATAAGATTTTATTAATTTAATATTAAAGTGATTATCTTAATATTAAATTTAATTTAATGTTTATCTTGTAGATAAACATTCTATTATTTTTAATAAGATTTAATATTTAATTTAATTTAATATTAAAGTGATTAAGTTTAATTATAATTAAACTTTCTAAACACTGACACACATTTGAATTCAAGAGAAAGTTTTTAGAGATATTTTTCTGATGTACAACTTGACCCAGAAGTTTAGAGAAATTGCAGAATTACCCTATTGGTAGTTTTTGTGAAAAATTTTCTGATTCAAAGCGAGCTCACACTTGGAGGACATGAGCTTGAGGATAGCAGAAAAGACTAATCGGTCGAAGCGCTCATCCTAGACGAATCGAAAAGGGAAATTTTTGATTAATTGTTATTTACTTTAGATATCACAACCAATATTTTGTTTTGGAAAAAAAATTAAAACTCTGATTTTTCCCTAAATTTATTTTCCGCTATGTTTTCCAAACACGTTTTTTTCCAACATATAGGGGATAGTTCGAGTTCGACCATATGCAGCACGCATGGTTTACCTTCTCATACACTTGAGGAGACACTCCACTTTATAAACTTGATGACTCAAGCCCTTGGTAAAGCCGAGAGACAAAACTTCCATTGGGGACAATGCTGAACTTGTTAAGGGGTCGCTAGACCCAAACAAACAACATTTTGCAGACTTCTCTGTAAAAAATCCCTCAACAAAATAAAAAGAAAAGACACCTATATTGGTACTATCAATACAAAAAAAAAAAAAAAAAATTTCTCAACTAATATTATACTGATAATCTTGATTTAGATTCTTATCCATTCTTAACCCTCAAATCCTTAACTAATTGTAATAACTTGTTGAGCATATTATGAGCCTTAGTTCACTAGAATTTTAATTCTTTAAAAATTTACGACAATATTGATTTTAAAAATGTACCAAAATAGAATTGTATTATCTAGTTAAATTGGCGGTACAACCGATTTAATTAGTGACATATAATTAAAAAAAAATCTAAAAAATTCTAAAAAAATTTATTTATGATTATGGTTTTTTTATTTTTCAATAAAAAAATTTGAATTTTTTATTATGTCCTGATTTTTTCTTTTTAATATTTTAATCATCAATAATTTATTTTTATTTTTAAAAATGGTTGAATCAAAAGCTGAAGATTTAGTTTACTAATTTTCCAATTTAATTCTTACAACATTGGACGTTAGCTTAATTACTACACTTAATTAATAGGTGAATGTAACTGACAAATTCATCTAGTAAATGATGAGATCAAATTGATTCTTCTTCTATTAAAAGAATTAATTTAGATTTTACATTATTAAAAAGAATTAAATTAAATTAAATTTCAAGTTTAATAGTGTGAAAGAAATATTTGATGTAGAGTTGATCTATACATTCAAAAATTATTTTATATCATTTTCTAAATGGTGAGTGTTTAAATTTGATTTTTTTAAATATTTTTAATAATATAAAAATTAAATTGATTAAATTTGACTTTTTTTTAATCTTTTTAATGATATAAAAATTAAATCCATCCATTTAATCAATCCCTTAACTTTCACCTTAATTAAATCTAACCGGCGCATTGAGGAAAGATAAGCAATGAATCTACGTTAAAGTTTGGAGCTGAAGAGGCCAGTACGTACTTCAATTGTTGGATAACACGACAAGCGGCCCAAAAGAAAACACAAGACAAGTTCATGTCAGCACTCATCTCAACAGCAAGCACGTTTGGTTTTGCGGGGAGAGCCGTTCCGAAATCCTATTGGCCAGAGCACGTGCTATCACATCAAAACGCCACGTGTACCTAACGGCCTCAGCATTCCCTTAACCATCCTGAAGGTTTTAAATTCCCCCCCGCGAACCTATTTAATTTCCAACCGTAATAAATCACCCTTCCCCAACTCTACTTCTTGCTCCCTGTTTCTTCATACAAACCCACATTTCGCAACTCAAGAAAACAAAATCTTTAGCGGTGTTTCAGTTCTTGCGAATATGAAAATTCGACCGCCATTACCATTTGCTTTTCTGTTAACGTTATTGGTTGTACACGCGGAAGCCAAATCCATTGATCCTTACAAGGTTAGTAGCATTGCCCCCTTCTTTATTTTTTATTTTTCACATGTTATGTGATCTACCAGTCGTCTTTTCAAAATAAAGATTAGAAACATTTAGATATGGAGACTGAACTGTTGTAGAGATTTAGCAAGAATTTATTATTTCCGTTAGAAATCATATAGGAGATTACAATCTTGAGTCGAAAGCTTTAGTGATTCGTTGAGGACGTCAAGGATAAAAGCTTTACTTGATGCTTAGGTACTAGGCGTGGAGAAAAGCGCGAGCCAACGAGAGGTTCAGAAAGCTTTTCACAAGTATGTTTTTCTCTGAATTTATCATCTGTTTTTAAGTTTTTTGAATTACATTCCTCGGTGGACTAGGTTATGAACTAATCCTTCTCTCGTTCTTGATATGGTCATGATTTCGTAATACACATAATTTGAATGGTAGCCCTAATCAAATTGCACTGCACAATAAAGATCCACAAGTTCCATATGAGGTTCCCTATAAATCTGGAATGAATCAAATACTCTTTTTTTTTTCTGTTGAATAAGAAATGCTGAACTTGTGATATTAACTATTCACTTTCCTTATTCTTTCTTTCGAATCATATTTCTTTTGTCAGCTTGAAATGTTTATCATTACCGTTCTTGTTATGGTGTTTTTTGAGAATCTTGTAGGTTAATAATACATGCATGCTTATGCATATGCATATACATATACATATGCCTAGAGAATCATGTAACGGCCTACTTGTTTTGCTTGAATTGTACTTAATAGGCTCTCCCTTAAATACCACCCTGACAAGAATAAAAGTAAAGGAGCACAAGAGAAGTTTGCTGAGATCAACAACGGTATTTCCAGCTTCTTACATACTGTTCTTCTTTGTTTCGTATACATATTTCTTTAATTCATTCTCTTTTTCTCCCTTGGATTATGAAATAAGGTCTTTGTCTGCTAAATGACCTGATTCATCCTTGTTTGATCAGCGTACGACATTTTATCAGACGAGGAAAAGAGAAAAAACTATGATATGTATGGGGATGAAAAAGGTGGTCCTGGACAAAGTGGGTTTACATCTGGACCAGGTGGATGGCAGCATATGGGTGGGGACGGAAGTTCCCAAACTTCCTCATTTTCCTTTGGCGGCCCTGGTGGATCACGCTTCTTTGGTGGATCAAGTTACTTTGGCTTTGATTATAATGATATTTTCTCTAGCTTCTTTGGGGGTGGTATGAACCATCAGGGTCCATTTGGCGGTTTCAGTGGTTCAAGCAGGTCTCAGTCTCAATCTAGGAGTTCACGTAAGAGCATCAGAGCAATAAGTTCTGATGTCTTCAAAAAAGAAATATCTGACAAAGGGATGACTTGGCTTTTATTATCTTATACACCAGCGTTGCAGCAGGGGAAACAACATTATGAATCTATCATAGACGAGGTGGCCGGTTTATTGCAAGGAGCTATAAAGGTGCAGTTGCAGTTCTAAATATTTTTATAACTTGTATTTGCTAATCAGCACTTCTAATATCTGACTGGTCTCTTGCAACAGGTTGGGAGAATAAATTGTGAAACAGAGTATTCTTTATGTAAGGATCTTGGTATGCATCCAGGGAGAGCTCTAAGGTTGTTTGTTTATTCATACAAAAGAAATGAGAAGGGTGCTCTGGAAGAATACAAGGGTGATTTGGTCGCTAAGAATGTCAAAACATTTTGCCAAGATCATTTACCAAGGTTTTCACGAAGGGTTAGCTTAAATCATTTTGACTTGTCTTCTAGTAATTTAGAAAAATACCCAAGGGTGATACTCCTTTCTACCAAAAAGGACACACCTGTTATCTGGCGTGCTCTCAGTGGCTTGTATCATAAAAGATTCTCTTTCTATGATGCAGAGGTATGCTATAAATATCTATTTTGCGCGTTGAACCTTATGATTAAATGTTCCATTGATTTTATATTCAATTCAGGCTCTTTCTCTATTCATGTAGGTTCATGATGTTTCTGAACCAGCAGCAAAGCAGTTAGGTGTTGATGCACTTCCGGCTATAATCGGATGGCTGCCCAATGGAGAGAAGCACATTCTAAAATCTGGTATTTCTGTAAAGGATTTGAAGTCTGCAATCAAAGATCTCAGCCTGTTGCTTGATAGTTTTGAAAAGAAGAATAAAAAGGTAGCTTCATCTCAGGCTAGCAAGAATCAGACAGATTCTGCACAGAGAAAGTTACCATTGTTGACAGCATCGAACTCTGACGCTCTTTGTGGGGATAAAACTCCGGTCTGCATCATAGGTGCATTCCGATCATCCAGAGCTAGGGAGAAGCTGGAGTCCCTTTTATCTAAGGTGAAGATTTTGTCTCTTAAAAGAATGTATTTTGATGATGATTTTATGTATGGTGAATCATGTAGATACCACCATTCTATTAACTATTATATAAGAATCCATTTTTTGTTTCAATTGTTGCATGCTATGTACTTTCAGGTTTCACAGAAATCATTAACAAGGAGACCGAATGTGGCCTCGGGTTCTAGGGATTCAGTATCCTACATCGTCTTAGATGCTACCAAGCAACCATTATTTTTATGCGCATTCGATAAATCTGGATATAAATCATCAGATAACATCCTGGTGGCCTTCAAACCTCGGAAAGAGAAGTTTGCAGCATTTTCAGGTGACATGACCGTGGAAGAGGTAGAGAAATTCATAAGCTCTGTTCTTAATGGAGACATACAATTTACAAAGACAAGACAGAAGCCTGTTCTCAAGTGATTCAGACATATAATGGTTTATGAAGACAGGCTCTGGTTTTTGAACATCAAGGTCATTGAACTCATAAACTTCTGAACAACAGAAACAATACAAATACCTTGGATTCAGCCTACATGGCATCATGGTTCGTATCTGTTTTATGAGTCAAGGAACATGGGCATCATCAAAGTGGCATTTACAAAAAGCAGTGTTTGTTCTTGGACTGGAAAATCAGGGATACCATGGGACATTCTTTTATGATTAGTTCGACAGCAAGTGCAACAGCTTAAAATTGATACGATTGTTTGATCTACTTTCCCAGAATTTCTGATAGAGTGGCTCATTGGGAAGAGGTTAATTCCTAGCTTAGAATGGAATTATTTCGTGAGAAAGATTGCATAAACTCAAGATATAGACATAGCACATTTATATCAATACATATACATGGACGTATCATCGATACCATTAACATCCGTCCAATAATGCTAAACCAAATCTAATGAGATCAGCAACATTTAATATGAATGAGCAAGGAGAACTTTTCCCCATCCTTCCTCGTTCTTCATAACTTTACAGAAGGGCGGCATTGCCAGATCTTAACATTTGATCTTGCAGTGGCGGGAAAATTATTAAAATAGTATAAAAAGAAATAATGTGGGTTCAAATTATTTACCCAAATGATAGGTTTGCTGCAATAACAAAAAATGGCTTTATCAAGGTTCAAATCGGAACGGGGTCTGATTGACATGTCTAATCCATATTAAATGTGCAGACCGAGGCCCAATTCCACACCATTTAAATCCGGTTTTTTGACCCCAAATCACTTCACCGAATCCTAATAAATTCTCTAAACCCCAAACTCAAACATTTCACTCACCAAGAAAAAAAAAACCTTCTCCACCCACAATTTCCAAGATTCCAAAAAAAATTCCCAAAATATATCCAAATTTCGAAAATTAACCCCACAAAATCATCAAAATTTCAGAAAATACCCATAAACATCGAAAATAATCTTGGACAATTTTCAACTTTAGCTAAGCTCCGTCACTTTAATTTAAGTTTATTAGTTTGTTAAATAAATAATGTCAAGCAATATTTTATTTTCAAATTAAATAATAAATATTTGTTTCTCATGTTTTAGCGTTATTATGGAGAAAATTAGTAGTAAATATGTAAATTGTTATTATGTTATATTAATTTTATAATTGATTGAATTAGTGGGTAAAAAATGAATACATGTTCGAAACCTTGTTTGTTTGTTAGTTCATGGTTTAGGGTTTTTTTTTTTTTTTTTTTTTTAGAATTTAAGCAGTTTTCTGAAATATGTTGAATATATTTGTAATTATTATAATGAATTGGATATTAATAATATTTTTTATGAGTGATAATTGTTTATTTGTAATTAGTTTGTTTACTTACATGTAAATAGTTAATTTTATTAGTAATATTTTAATTTGAATATAAATATAATATATTTGTGGTGAAATTTGTTTAATAGAAATATTTTATTATATGTTTGTAATGTTTGACATGAAGTTCAGATTTAGATAAATAAGAGTTTGTGATTGTGAATTTTCTTTTTTACTCTTTGGTTGTTTTTGCACGTTTAGCGAAATGGCATTGTTACGAATTCTGTATGCATACGATGAAATGTTGGAATGGGTAAATATTATGAGGTAGTCTTTAACAGAATATATTTTTTGTTCATTAACACGTTATATAAACTATGTAGGAAGTGGATCGTACACTCCGGAGCAAGTTGCATTATTGCTCTTTTGGTGCTATTGACTTGAGGTTCAAGTTAGACATGATCATGGACCAGGTTATCCATCCAAGCCTAAAGGCTTGGTCGAAAAATGAGAGGTTTCGAGTAAAAATATAAGCTCGAAAAATAGGCTTAGATACAAATTGAGGCTCATTCTCTAAATAGTTCGGGCCTCGAGCAGAATTTTTTGGTCCGGGCCGGCCCGAATCAGCATACTTACACAACCCTTTTTACCCCACCCCTACGCCCCACCCCATGCCAAAGCTCAAAAGAGAAAGGACCCAAACTGAAAAGTGAAAACCCTTTTGTCCTAGGCATCAAAATAACCCAAACTTAAAAGACTAAAAAGTAAAAACCCAGCTACTACTTTCAAGTGTCAGCCAAACTTTCAGCAAAATCAACATTTCAGCATTGCCTAAATCAGGTCGAAATCATTCTTTTCTTTTTATTTATTCAACATTTTAGCTAGATTTTGTCGATTTCTTTTGTAGATTTATAATTTCTTGGTGATTTTTAAAGAAAAATAATTGAAATAATGAACTATTAAAATTGAAAAGTAGTAAGAGATGAAGTCGGGGACTTTTTTGGGTAAGGTTATGGCAATCAGCAATGGTGGTCACAGTGGAGGAGTCATCAGAAATTAGAAAGAAACTAACTTTTTTTTCTTTCTAAGTTTTTCTAGGTTTAATAAAAAGAAAATGAACAGATTGAGAAAGTGGTAGAATCCGAAGAAAAATGGTTAAAAAAGACTTTAACTTATATATTGCCAAAAATAGAGATTTCAATAAATTATATTTAAAATTATTTTAAATGAAAATTTAATAATATTTTTTTTAATTTATCTAAAAATATTTTTAAATTATATTTAACATTTTTTTTTAAGTTCTCTATATATACTTGTATATACATTGTTAAAGGTCTAGTTCATCCCCCATGCTATTGACTCATTAGCATGGGTCGCATCTGGATTGACGCTAAGCATAAGGATCGATGGTCAATTATGTAAAACAATCCCACCAGTATTTGTTCGGACAATTTGCGAGAATTCATCAATAATATTGACATGGTCACCGTCATACCCTTCACGGGGCATTTCTTCATCTTTAGGATCACTGAAGTTCTCATGTTGAACATTGGGGGCCTCATCCTCCTCAAACTCTTCCCTTTAACCCCGCATGGAAACCATATACTAATGGATCTACCATTGCAACATTTACATCAAAGTCAAACCGCCGTTTGCAGAAGACCTCTCACCAACTTATTGTCTTAGTGGGTTTATATTTGAGGCTTCACCTTGGTAATATTGGTTTAAGAATCTAAGATTATAAACATTATGACCAGAAGATGATGACAACAACACGCCCATATCAGCTCCCTCCTCCTCCACCACCTTCACTAATTTAACGTAAAGCTTGGCGGTATTCATAAGTCCAAACCAGATATGAATTCATATCATGGTCTGCATGTCTTCATCGTCCATCAACACTAATATATTATACATATGAGGTGTTGATGACATCGAAAACCTGTATATTAGTCTCGATAACCTTCGATTACATCTTTCCTCTAGTTTCAAACTAACCTTCCTCTGTATTTCAGCTAGGCTTGCATTACTGCTGAACCTTATGGCAAGTTTGTTGTTGGATTCAAAAACTATGCCATTGTTGTTGCATTACTACTCGATTTCGTATGTATTAAATACATACAAGATGATGTGACGTTTCTGTTTCATACCATCTTTTCCCTACGACGTTTCTGTATTTCGATAACCTTCGATTACATATTTCCTCTAGTTTGTTGTTGCATTACTACTCGATTTCGTCGGTCGGATTATAAACCCTAAACCCTTAAACATCAACTCTAATCTTGTACAACATCTTAGCCCATTACTTTCTTCACCTGCACTGGTATAGAATCTATAAAATATTCTGATTATTTGTTAAGGACCAAATTCTTTATCCAAGGAAATCCTAGAGCTTTGCGAATATTATTGCTCGTCTTTTTGCACATTCCCGAGCGATACTCGTAACATATGTCTTATGATGCATTGTTACAAAATGCCATAATCTATCTACCTTAACTTTATGCTCTACATAAATATATTATATGTCTCTATTTCTTGCCTACGATCAGGGTAACACATAATAATAAGTGTCTGCATTAACCCATGATGTGTCCAACAACCCATGTTAACAGCATCTCAAGATTAGCCCTTGTTTCGCTTTACGCTTGAGTCCTAATAGGAGTTCCAGATCGATGAGTCGGGATCATTTTCATCCATCCGATTATACCAACAAATACTATTACCATTATCACTTACATATGCCATTTCCTAACCCTAACATATATTTTAATCATCCTATTTATCAATAATAAACGTTGACCTATAAATGTTAAACAAAAATTAAAATAACAATCCCTTGCATTCATAATATTTAAAAATAAGTCAAGTTGCTTACAATGATTTGTTGAGAAATATTGTTTAATATTCAAAAACATGGATGATTATTGTAAATAATTTAATTTTCTTACAAAATATTTTAATATTATTTTATTAGTCTCAATCACATATCTCTACACTAACATTCAAAATTATTTATTTAAAATCCATAATAAATATTAATTACTTATAAAGCTGAAAATGAAATGAAATTATAATTTTTACGTTGTTTCGGAATTGAAATTGATCAAAATTTATTTTTGTAGTGTTTGTTGTATTATTTTGGTGGTTTAGGGTTAGAAAAAAGTAAGGATTTTTGGGTTTTTTGTTGTCCTCTGATTTCTTTTGTGTTGTAATATTTTTTTGAGGATTTGTAAGAGTTTATATAGTGAGAACCGAATAATTGGAGTTTTACCCATGCTCATGTTTAGGTTTTTGAAGATGTTTGGGCAAATATTTTACCCTAAACCCATGCCTATCACCTTATACTACGGATGCAATGATCAAGACCTAAGTCAGCATCTTTTTTGTTAATCTAGACTCAAATAAAAAAAATGTGTCGACTTAAGTCTTGATCCTTTCAACTGTAGCAAATATATCATTTTGAACTCTTATATCACTAATAAATTATTTTTCATATTATTTTAGTACTTTTTCCTGGAGTAGTCCGTTAATATTATGTTTTAACATATACTACTTTTATGAGCATAAAAACTTTCAAATGATAGGTAATAAATAATTGGTGAGCAAAAATAATATACATGATATTATAAGTGAAAAGCTTTTATGTAATAATTAGTTTTGGTTGAAAAGATAAAATTGAAGAATTGAAATTTATTGGTTAAAATAATATCATTCAAAATTCTTTCATAATTGTATTACATATTTTGTTTACTTTTTTCAACTAAATTCATGTTCAATTAATTCAAAACACCAACTCAAAAGATACTAATTTTTTTTTTCAAAATCTTTGGGGATTAGTGGTAGGGGGTTAGGTCCCCTCGGCTCCCCATGAGGAGCCGCCTCCGAGTCAGCCACGACCAAATTCATTTCTAGGGCTGACAAATCAAGCAAAATGTCTACTTTTACCACTGTTTTTCATTGTATATACAGCAAAAATTGAGGGAAACATGGTTTACAAACACCTAGGGGTCACAGCCAGGGTTAGTTTGCTCAGGCACTAATCGACCCTTTTTCTGTAGATCTGCAGGGAAAGGAGCTTGGCAGCTGCTGATATGTGATTTTAGCCTAGGAATGTTAGGGTGAGCACTTCTACACCGGTGGCAACGCAACTCCATTGACATTAGTCTCTTCTCATCTTGAATTGTTGCTTTCCCTTGATTATTAATTTCCTCTATTACATCTACAGAATCACGGAAAAATGCAGTGGTGAAAGAGTTCCAATGCTTCTTATGCTTGAGATGTTTGGAGTCGAAATCTTGGCTAATAACGTGCAGGTGCAGTTGGCGCATCGAAGGGACCTGCAGGAGGAGATATATGCAACACACCATAGGTTCAAATGGCACATTCCAATGTCCACCAATCATTGAAGATGACAAGACACGGACCAAGACACATGGGTAGATTGCTTGTAACCTGAAGCATAATAAAATGCTAGATTCTCCTATACAGATGACCATACTACGCTATTCTTAAACTTCTTGTTAAACGATTGTCGTAAAATATTTTTGCTATAAGTATTTAGTTCTTTATCCATAAATATATTGGGGCCATGATATTATCTCTTTGTCTGCATCTACAAGATTACAACCTATATTTTCCTTTGGCCTTTCTACAACCTTTGCATCTGGCATGTATGCATCATACTGCTATTAATTGGATGCTGCATAGAAGTGAATCTAATCAAATGATTCTTGTGTTTGGTAACCCACACGCTTCTGGATTCAGTGAAATCTTAGGTCTAGTGGCATATTCAACTAAGGTTGTTCTCTTCATGCTACATATGTTCCACTTGCCCAAGTTTAGGAAACACTATGACTACCAGCACGCGATATCCAAGACAATTTCAATCATGTATTGAGTTGTATCTACATTTATCAGACCTAAAAACTATGTGAACAAAAACAAAATCAGGAGAAGGGTGTTTAGCATACCGAATGATAACCTAGGCGGAAAACCAATGATGCATCTTCACCTACAAACTTATCAACCCATCTCAAACCCACTTCGTGCATTGTCATTAACAAGGGAAGGTGCTTTTTGCATGCATCTGCCAAGGTATCAAGACCTTTAATTCTTGCCAACACCAAAAGATGCTGTTTTGCCTGCAGAAGGAAGAAAAAGAATCCAACTATTCATTTGTTGAAAAATCATCATAAGAGAGACTGGAAGAAGACGGTGGGTATTTACCTTTGGATATATATCATTTAGTACAACAACATCGTCAGATGCCTCCAGCACTTGCTTGTTATGCTTCTCGGGCTGCATGGCTATGTTATAGAGAGCCTGAAGGCATGGAGCCCACGTTTTTGTCTTAGTTCCACTAATCTCATCTTCTAGTTTTGAAGGCCCTGACAAAATACTTCCACTACTCCTGGGAACCTTAACTTGGGTATTTGCTATAGATAAAAACCCTTTGAACAGTGATGAGTAAGCATCCTCAAGAACTTTGCAACCTTTAACATAGTCATTGTCTAGACAATTTGGTCTACGTGGGTTCATATTTGGCCCAAGAACATGTATCACATGGGTCACCCCTTCCTTAGAATACAAAGGAGAAGTTGATGGCAGAGGGACAACAAGGGCATTCCCAGGAAGAAGAGATCTAGCCTGCTCCTTGGTTGCAGCCTCTAGGGCAGGACCACCAGCATTGAAAATTGCGGCATTTACACCTCCACCTCCAGGCTTCAGACGCCTGAACAAAATAATCTCTTGGTTTACATTTATAGAAAAAAAAATTATGTATAATCTGCGAGAAGTATCATGTTTCACGTTACTGCAAAGCAGGTATGATATGCATTCACACTTGACAGAAATACTTCCATAGCTATTGGATATCTGATCTAACTATTTGTGAGATCCTAAAGTAGGAAGATTAAAGATTCCATTTCAGACAGAATGAACTTGCTGGAAGGTTTTTTATGGTCTAAAATCAAGTTAGACAAATTGTTTCATACCTTGATTTCAGACATTGGTATGCTCATAGTTAACATCATCAAGGTAGACAGAATGAACTTCCACAACATTATAGTTAAAACCAGTGACTGATCTTTCCACATAGATATTATTAATTCTGGAGGATAAGCTCTACAGCATTAGTGCACATGGTGTTCTATATCAGTGAACCCGAAGGACCCAGAAAGATGAAAAATAACTACCGGCAAAGTTACTCTGCCTAAAAGTTACTATCGTACTTGTTCACTTAGCCACCAGACATTAGAAAAGTATGTTATATACTTATATATACAAAAGGCTTACCAGTTGGCAGCATTAGCTATTACATTGCAGCACAAACCTCCCTTTGTATAAAGTTGACATATATCTCCTATAAATGTAAAGAACCTTTTGGAGTCGATTTTCTTTTCTGCAGCTTTAGCCCTAACCAAAGACAAAATCTTTGATCTCTCAGTCAAGTCCACTAAAACAAGCCTGGCATTACCGAGCTTATCCATGAATTCCTCTACTTTCCCAACAATAACATCAGATGCCTTCTCAAGGTCAAATTGGAAATCTGCTGTAGAAATAGATGGAAATGCCAGAGTTGGAATATCAGATTCATCCTGACTAATAGAACCTGGCGCCATGTCTTCACTGACCTTTATCTTCTGACTAGCCATGCCTGACGATGATGAAACAGTTTCTTGTGTTTTGCCGCATGGACCCTTTTCCTCAATAAGTTGAGAAGGGACAGAATCCCGAGTATTAGTTTCATGGGGTCGTTTTAAGAACCTCATTATACCAAGTTGAGTTTTGGCATTGGGATCCTTCTGACCAAAACAGCCATGTGGAAGAGTGTCCAAAGGACCGACTGCTGTGTAGGTTTTAATAGCAGCATCAACATCAGTCTCGTTCAGGCAAAAAGTGATCCGAGAAAACCCTTCACTCAGCTTAGGCAATTCTTTGTTTTGCAGCATTCTATTCACAACTGCTGCAGCTTTTCCACCTTGCAGATTTCCCTCATGCCCAGTGCGTTTGACTATACGGGATATAGAAAGCTTGGCGGGGAGATCAAGCACAACAGCATGCACTTCCACTTCTGGACCACCGAGATTTACAAAATCAACCCGCTGCTCTTTATCTAAGTTGCATCTATCAATAAACACACTCTTGCCCTCTTTCAATGAAGCGGCTGCACTCTTTAAGCACTGTGGCTTTGTCCCACTTTTTCCATTATTAATAGTATCCTGCAAGCGTAAATAAATCGATCTTTTCTTTAACATTTAAAACACCTCACTTGCTAGCAGCTCCAATTCATTGTTCTTAAAATAGCAGGATCAAGAGTCAAAACATCACATAAATTTCCACTCAAAACACCGGATTTCCATTAATGAGAGAAAGAGAGAAACCTGGCAGACGCGAACCCAGGGACGTGAAGAGGCCCGCATGACGTTCTCGCAAAAAGTGGACTTGCCGCTTCCTGGTGCGCCCACCAAAATCGCCACGATTGGCTTCCCCTTTGCCTTTTCTTCTTCATCTTTTTCAAAGAAGAGAAGGGAGCACACACGGAGAAGTTTAGTAATGAGTACGATGATACAACCTGAGAATAGGATCGAATCATAGGACCGGGAAAAGGGGAATACCTACCTTTGGGTTTACAGGCGCCATCGATGTCCATTTCCATTGTTGTAAGTAATTTCCAAGCACTGTTCGATTATGATGGAAATGCCGAGGCTTGTCTTACAAGCTTCAAGTGCGATAGCCAATAGGCATAGTATCTATGGGTAGAAGGTAAGTACCTTTTATAGCTACGATTTAAGAACCCCTCCCGGTCTCTGTTCGGTTACCGGGAAATGGACCTCTTTCCGCGTCAAGGCCCAAGGGGAAGCCTTTCTAAGTGAACAAAATCCCTTTTTTTTTTTTTTTGGTTTTTAAATTCTCCATGTTGGTTTAATTGTTTATATTTAAGGTTACTCTCCTTCCAACAACATCATCTCCAGAAGATTATTTTGTGTAGATAAAATTTAAAACGAAATTATTTTGAAATTTGCTACTCCAAATTTAATTTCAATTTGATGGAATACCATATAATCTAAACTCCAACTTGTTTTGAAATAAAATTGACCTCATTTACGCGAGCTACTTTCATGTGTTTATTTTTGGGTAAATTAATAGTTTAATTAAAAATATAAAGAATACATTTATTGAAAACTTAAGGCTAATACGAGTTATGAAAAAAAGTATTTTTTGACCAATTTTTTTATTTGGAAGAAGTATTTTTCTCTAAAAACACAGTTTATTTAAGAATGCTTTTGTCTTAAAAATACTCTTGAAAAACATTCTTAAACTACATTCCAATTATTAAAGATACTTAAACTCAATTCGTTTAACTAAATTACATCTCGAACTTGAAATGATACAATGAGACCCGAGCTTAAGTCGAATCCAGATCCATGTTTCATTTCCACCTTTCTCATGTATCCATTTTTTTCTTTAGCAAACCTGGCAGCTCCCTTAGTCCCCTATCTATAGAAAATTCAGAGCATTGACACACAGCTTCCCCCTTCTATAAGAAAAAGAATTGAGGTTGGGAACAACAATGAAAGCCGCAATGGGAAACTTGACCATGGAATCAAAATTTACAAATTAGGAAACAACCCTAATTTTTGAGATGCCAATAAAGAGCCTTTGGTAGATTATTAACTTAATTGTAAGGTGCCCATGCAAACATACTGACATTGAAATTTAAAGAAATGCATCTTTGTTTGGTAATTAGCATACCATTTACTGCCACTGCTGCTACTTTCTGTATTTCTGATTCATCTGTTTCAGTCTCCCAATCATCTTAACATTTTAGCTCTCGCTAGTTTACCCACGAAAACAAGTCGATTTACTAGGGTTCTTTTTATTATATTGAAGACTAGCAGAGAATTTTTTTTATTATATTGGAGACTAGAAGAGAAAATTCAAATTAAACTCCAATCTTAATTTTTTTTTTTTTTTGCAATTCACTGTTCTCAACAATGATACATCATCCCACTGTCGGATTAGCACCAACTTGAAAGACAATAAAAACCCAAGAGAAAAAAGAAGAAGCTTAAAACTGAAATAAAAATGGCAGATAACTAAGTGGACCCTAAAAGTACACCGATATTAGCTAAGACATTGAGAAACCTCGTATAACAGAGGGGCTGATGGCTCTGCCTACTTGGATCTCTGTCTCATCTTTCGGCGCTTCCTCTTCAGTCTTCTCATGCGCTTCTTCTTCCACTGTTACATATCATATGTAAGATGCCATAAATGAAACATCATTCAAAGATCTATTGTATAAATGAAACAGTATTACCTTGGCTCTCATGGTGATAGGATGCTGCCGCCTTTTCCTCGGTTATTCGTTGAACCCTAGCCGGATGCAGATGCGGCAATCAATTGCTGGCAAGGATTTTTACCATCTACACCATTTATATATATAACTTATAAAGCCCTAGCGGGAAGGGTAGGTATAACCCGATCCAGATTCAACAATATTGGATTACTTGAACTTGGGCCAACGACTAGAAAATAAATTTCTTTCCAAATGACCCAATATCATATATAGGTTTCCCTGAAAGAGAAAGGAATATATTGCTGCAATTTGTTATTTACTAATTAAAAATATTTTTTATTTAAATTTAATTTAAAAATATATTAAATAAATAGTGAATTTTGGTTAAGGGTGGAGACGAATTTGATAAAAAAAAAAAAAAACAAAGGGTAAAGCTCATTAGCTCTATTTGTTTCAGTGGAGCTGAGAGGCGAATCTACAGGGGCTGACATGGCTCCGACCCTCTTAAAATATAAAATTGTTATTTAGATTCTTAAATTTTTTTAAAAATTTTAAATTAGTAAAGATAAAATTTCACTTTGGCCTCCCTAAAATTATAAAAATTCAATTTAATCTTTTAAAAATTATAAATATATAAACTATAAAAAATTAAATTTTCATCCGCCCCCCAAATTTGTTCTGACTTCACCCCTGGTGGAGGCTAATTAAATACAGGAAAACCATGCATCAATGTGCTTTTAACTTATGTGAAATTTAATTCCAACAGGGCAACTCAACGGATGTGCATATGATTTGCCATGATATATACAGTATTGATGGTAATCGGTCGGGTAGGATGGATATTGTTAAATTAATTATCTTGGATGCATAATCTTGAAATTTATTATCACCTTCATGGATATTGGATGCATGTTGTTATTTATTTTTAATTTTTTTCAATAGTTTTATAGTCAAGTAAATATTGAAACGTAAAATATATGATTTTTTTTTCTATATTACATTTTTACATTTTTACCCTTTTAATAGTTTATATATACAATAGTAAAATGATAAGTGTATATAGTGGACCGGCTAGGAGTTGATACGAGCAACCGGACCAAATTCAAGGTCCATGATGGAGATGGACTTAGTTTTTTTAAAGCTCAATCACAAGATCCAAATCCAAGCAGTTGAAATCAAAACTCATTTTATTTGTTCAAGATTTTATCACAAAAAAATTTCGAGAAGAAGAATTCAAGCTTCAAAACGATGGACTTTGGAGTCCAATACGGAGCAATGATGAATTGAAAGGGTCCAATTTTATTTGTGAACTTAAAATATCAATTCATGATAATAAGCTCATGTGGAAGATGTTAACAAGTTTAGACATTACACTTTAAGGATCCTAATCAAGCCCACATGCCTAGCAATGTTATAATCAGTTGACTTGCAGTGCATTTTTGGAAGGGACCTAGGCATTTTTAGGTCAATATGTCTTAATATTGACCAAATATTTTTCTCTTAGCTTTGCAATGCACTTTGAATCACTCAATTCAGAGTTCAATAACTCAAATTATGACCATTTTAGTGAAAACTACACGAGTAGAATTTTGGAAACAAGATTGTTTTGAGAAATTATGAGTTTCAGGCTTCAATTCAAGTTTAAATCATATTGCATTCAATTTTTTAGGCTTAATTTTTATTATATATGAGTCAAATATTGTATTTATTAGGTTTTATTATTCTATTATTTATTTATTCTAAATTTTAATATATATATATATTTAAGTATTTTAAGTTGTTTAGGAATTTTATATTTTTTTTAGTCAACAAGAAAGTTTAGATTAATTAGAATTTCATTATAGTTTCTTTTGTACAATATTAGTTTCTTTTGATTTTTAGAATAGTTTCTTTTGTACAATATTAGTTTCTTTTGATTTTTAGTTTTTTTAAATAAGTCGTGAGAATTCATTCTTTATTTTTCAATTTGCCAAAGGTTAAGGTTCAATTGAATACTTATTCATCTATCCATCATATCCATCGATTTTTTCAATGATCACCTTCTTATTTTAGTTATTTTTTTTTTTGTTTTCTTTGTTTTTTCAAGTTAGATCTAATTCTTTTTATCTCGAGTTGAATAACTTGAATATGATAGTCTTCTACTCCCGTATCAAGAGTGGGGAAAGCAATTACTATAACCACTCTATATCCACTATCTAAAAGAAAAAAATCCATCCTATCCTACCTTGCATCCATTTTTTAAACAAAAAATCCATTCCATTCGGAGCGAATCAATTTAAAATCCATGGGATAATTCAAGTTTTGTCATCCTTTAACTTATTTTTGTTTCAAAATTTCATCCATGTGAAATAAACAATAAGATTAACACGAGGTTTAGAATTCAATCCCTGTATTTATAACATTTTTTCTTTTTCCATTATAGGGTAATTGCTCACTTGTATAAAAAAGGGTAAGGAGTATAAAGCAAGATATCAGGAAATAATAGAACAGAATTCTGTGTTTGTAATTAACTGTATAAGGATAGAAAGGCCAGCTTAATTGCATGCACTCATAACTAACTGGTTAAAAATAGCAACTTAGCGTGCATGAGGGGATGGTATGATTTGCATTAATTAATACCAATAAAGTCTTTGCTTTGATTTTTCCAGGTTAGCTGAAACTTCCAACGAGCCAAAGTCTTCATGACCATAACACTAAAGAAAAGCCGATAGAAGAAGAGTAGTGAGTATACACAAGAGAAGTTTACAGCAAACAATAATACACAAAGAAGGCAGCTTTATCGTCGGTGAAAACTTACATTCCTGAAGGTAATTCGGAGATTACTCGATTCAAACACCAATAATAGTTCACAAAGAAAGAAGCGGAAAAGGCAAACCAACTTCTAGTAATATGGCGTCCAAGACTGACTGCTCAAAACACATGGCCTTTCAAGGGGAAAATGAAAGATTAGTTTGGTCTGCTCAAAATTTCCAAGCTCACATTATAACTTTATTGGGTGTGAATTGGTGGAAATTTTATTAACGAAATGGCAAATTCTAATAGAGACTTTTTTTTTTTTTCTTTTTTTCTTTTTGCAATTTTATTCTCCAATCTCCATTGACTAGTCGAGTCTTCCTGCAATAAAGCTTTACAAGTTGTGCCGCATCCATTAAACATGGAAACCAGTTTTTTTCATGAGAGATTAAGTTAGTCATTTCTCCTTCATTGCTTTCCCTCTGACCATTTTCGAGTCTGCCCTTACTTATCATCTTGATATTTCAGCAATTTCCAACTCTGCAGCTGTGCCATTGTCTTCCATTATCCTCACAAAAATGAGCATTTCACTGCTTTCATGGCTCTTCTTTTATTCATATATTGCAACTTTCTTTATCATCACTGCAGTTTTGGTTTCTGGTGAATGTCAAAGCCATCAGCAAGAGTTGCTGCTCGGATTGAGGAAAGGCCTGAGTTCTTCATTGTCTGCAAAGATGCGGAACTGGAACCAAAGCACGGATTGCTGTTCTTGGGATGGTATAACCTGCGATCAAAGTGGTCGGGTTATCATACTCGACTTGAGCAACCAATTAATTTCTGGAACAATTGATAATTTGAGTAGTGTTTTCAATCTTCAGCATCTTCAGCAGCTTAATTTGGCTCATAACACACTCAGCTTCAGTTTTCCTTGTGGGTTTGACAAGTAGTCAAATTTGAGCTATCTTAATTTGTCAAATGCTGGCTTTACAGGGCAAGTTCCGGCTGAGGTTTCACGCTTGACAAACTTGATTACTCTAGATTTATCTGTAAATTTATTTCTTAGAGATGGACGACCCTTGAAACTTGAGAAGCCAAACCTGAAGATGCTTGTTGAAATCTCACAAGGCTAAGATCTCTCCATCTTGATGAGGTCAAAATTTCAGCAAGAGGAAATGAGTGGTGTAAATGGTTGTCCTCAATGACCAATTTGGAAGAGTTGAGCATGTCCAACTGTAACCTTTCTGGACCAATTGAAGATTCCCTTCAAAAGTTGAAGAATCTCTCAATTATTCACTTGGATAGGAACAATTTATCTGCTGTGGTTCCAGCATTCCTTGCTCATCTTCCAAATTTGACTTCATTGCGGCTGAGTTCTTGCGGCTTGCATGGACAATTTCCAAGAGAGATACTCCAGGTAAGGATGCTACAGTCTCTTGATGTACTTGACAATGAGAAACTTCAAGGTTCTTTGCCTGAATTCCATCATAATGGGTCTCTTCAGAACCTAGTTCTTAGCGGAACAAAGTTTTCTGGGTCATTACCACAGTCCATAGACAAGCTTGTGAACTTGACTAGATTAGACCTTTCGTATTGCAATTTCAGCGGAGCAATTCCGAGTTCAGTCTCCAACCTGCAACAACTTGTTTACTTGGACATGTCATCTAATAACTTTACAGGTCAAATCCCATGTTTTGATTTGTCCAAAAATCTTGCCCATGTAGATCTCTCTTATAATAAACTGAGTGGCAAGATCGAGTCATTGAAGTGGGAAGACCTTCCAAACCTTACTCATATTGATTTAAGGCACAATTCACTTAATGGGAATATTCCTTCCTCTCTTGCGTCACTCCCTTCACTGAAGAAGATTTGGCTTTCCAACAATCAATTTGATGGTGAGGTTACTGGTGTTCCAAAAGTGAGAGAATCCTTATTGGATACTCTTGATCTCAGTTACAACCAATTGCAAGGGCCGATCCCTGCGTATGTTTTTCAACTCAGTAGACTTAGCGTTCTGTTGCTTTCTTTCAACAATTTCAATGGCGCCATACGGCCAGGAGACATTCGGCAGCTTGTGAATCTCACATATCTTGACCTTTCACACAACAACCTGTCTGTCATTGCAACTGGGAGTTATTCGGTCTTGTCATCCTTTCCCAAGATTACTACACTAATGCTGGCGTCCTGCAAACTGAATGTGTTCCCTGATCTAAAGAACCAATCAAGATTAACCTATCTGGATCTATCACAAAACCAAATTTCAAGTGAAGTACCCAATTGGATTTGGCATGTCAGTGATAACCTCCAGCAGCTGAACCTTTCATTTAATCAGCTTGAGGGTCTGCAGAAACCTTATCAAATAACGCCCAGTCTTTCAGTCCTTGACCTTCATTTTAACAGGCTCAGTGGTCATATCCCAACTCTGCCTCTATCTGCAATCTATCTGGATTTTTCAAGCAATAATTTTACTTCTTCTTTACCAAGTAACATTGATGACTACCTCTCCTACACTATTTTCTTTTCTGTCTCAAGCAATGGCCTTACAGGTTTTATTCCTAAATCAATATGTGATGCTGGTTACCTGCAAGTTCTTGACTTGTCCAAGAACAGTCTGAGAGGTGCAATACCAAAATGTTTAATTGGAAAGATGGATTCTCTTGGGGTACTGAACCTTAGGGGCAACCATCTCAGTGGGGAAATCCCTGATGCATTTCCAAGTAAGTGTTCCATAGAAACCTTAGATGTCAATGGAAATGAGCTCAAAGGGAAGATCCCAAAATCCCTTGCAAACTGCAACAGGCTTGAGGTATTAAACCTTGGTAACAATCACATAAACGACACCTACCCTTGCCATTTGAAGAACATAACCAGTTTGAGGATTCTTGTTTTGCGATCAAATAAATTTCATGGGGAAATTGGTTGTCCAGCCGACAGGCGCCCCTTGCCAAAGCTTCAAATTGTGGACTTAGCCCACAATAGTTTTAATGGAAAATTACCAAACAAATTCCTGGCAAGATGGAAGGCAATGGGGGTTGATGACGATGAAGCTCAACTAAATGTTGAACACCTTCAGTTTGAGGTTCTACAACTCAGTGGAATTTACTATCTGGATGGTATTACAGTTACCAACAAAGGTCTACAAATGGAGCTGGTGAAAATCCTAACTATTTTCACCTCCATTGACCTTTCATGCAACAAATCGGAAGGGCCAATACCAGATGTGACCGGAACATTCAAAGCACTGTATTTTCTCAACTTGTCACACAATGCTCTCAGTGGAAAAATCCCACCATCTCTAGGAAACCTGCAACAGCTGGAATCCCTGGACCTCTCATGTAATAACCTGGGTGGCAGTGTTCCTCAACAGCTTTTAAAGCTAACTTTCCTTGAAGTCCTTAACCTCTCCCACAATCAACTGGAGGGACGCATACCAGCTGGAAAGCAATTTGCAACATTTTCTAATGATTCTTATGAAGGTAACAAGGGACTATGTGGGAATCCATTGACGCAACAGTGCAAAGATGCCATTCCCAACCACGGCCAAGATTCAAATCCCAGGACTGGTAACCATATCAACTGGAATTTGATAAGTGTTGAGATAGGGTTTTTCTTTGGTCTAGGAGTTGTCATTTTACCTCTTACGTTCTGGAAGGGATGGAGGATATGGTATTTTAAGCGCATTGATCGTCTTCTTTTCAAGTTTTTCCCTAAGTTGGATCACAGAAACAGAAATCATAGAACAATAGCTCAGTGGATCCAAGGAAGGAGGCTATAGCAATAATAAAAAGGAGCGTCGTAGGATGATGGTCTGGAAACAAAACCATCATTTCTACAGTTTTAGGCAACACTCAGTTTGTTGAACATTGCTGTTGGTGTATAAGTTTGCTCTCAGATTGCTGAACAATAGCTCTTTTGAAGCTTTCTCTTAGATTGCTCTAGAATTGCAACGTTAAGTGGCTTTTAAGTTGGTGCCTTCTGCTTAGATGTTAGCTTTGGATTTTGTTTTTCAAGGTGATTTGTTTAAGTGTTGATCTTTGTTAATGCGGTTGCAAACTTATGCTTTGTGCTCTCTCTTTTTTACTCCTTAAATAATTATGTTATTGGCCAAGAAAAGAAAAGAAAAAAAACTTGTCCAGGATAATACTCGTATGCATGAAAATAATTCAAAATACCTCCTTGAATAAGTCCTGCAATCTTTTTCAAGATTTGGGGGTTTGCGGACTTTTGATTCTTCAAAATGTCACATTAATAAATTTAACAAAAAAAAAACACAGTTTAATAGTTTGGGCTAAATTTTGAAATCTAAAAAATAGAATGTATAAATTTATGACATATTTTAACCTCCCAAACAACATGTTTCTCTCAGCAAAAAGTAGATTCATGATAAAGATTTCTCCTCAGCTTGAAGGAAAAAAGATGAGAGGCAAGAAGGGCTAAAGAATTTAGAAAGGAAACTATTGCAAAGGTGAAACAATTGTCCTCGAGAGCATTTGTTTGACTGGTTTTACGTGCATTAATGAGAAGAAAAGCAAATCCAGGAAAGCGTAGTAAGAAAGACCGGAAAATCAACAATATTGGCATTGTTAGTGACAAAATGTCTATGGAATTAACTCAGGGTTCTGCCTAGACATGGAAAAGCCAGCAAAATTCGAACCAGCCTCGTAATAGTGATATAAAAGCCAGCAATTTGCTTCAGCATGAGCATATGGTTTCCTCTAATTATCCAAGTCTTGAAGAATATATTGAAACATTTGGTGCTATGATCATTGATACTTCATATCTAATTCAACACCAAAAGGCTTGCTTTCATATCAAGAGTTTTAAACCTCTTCTTCCTTCATACTGTAAAACGAATAGGGAATAGTATGTGGTTTTGTTTACCTTGCAATATGCAGACTAATAGAATCAAACACAAGTCTTGGTTGACCATTAATTTTCAGAAGGGAAGGGATTTGTTGGAAGACTATGGAACTTTACCAACATGCTGCCGCTGAAACTTATGGGTCTGCTTGTATTTCGATAGCTGGCATAATCCCATCAAATTAATATTTATAATGGAATTAGTAATTCCAATTAAACTATGGTTGAATTTTATTCTCCAATCTCCATTGACTAGTCGAGTCTTCCTGCAATAAAGCTTTACAAGTTGTGCCGCATCCATTAAACATGGAAACCAGTTTTTTTCATGAGAGATTAACATAGTCATTTCTCCTTCATTGCTTTCCCTCTGACCTTTTTCGAGTCTACCCTTACTTCTCATCTTGATATTTCAGCAATTTCCAACTCTGCAGCCGTGCCATTGTCTTCCATTATCCTCACAAAAATGAGCATTTCACTGCTTTCATGGCTCTTCTTTTATTCATATATTGCAACTTTCTTTATCATCACTGCAGTTTTGGTTTCTGGTCAATGTCAAAGCCATCAGCAAGAGTTGTTGCTCGGATTGAGGAAAGGCCTGAGTTCTTCATTGTCTGCAAAGATGGTAAAATGTGACCAAAGCACGGATTGCTGTTCTTGGGATGGTATAACCTGTGATCAAAGTGGTCGGGTTATCATACTCGACTTGAGCAACCAATTAATTTCCGGAACAATTGATAATTCGAGTAGTCTTTTCAATCTTCAGCATCTTCGGCAGCTTAATTTGGCTTTTAACACACTCAGCTTCAGTTTTCCTTGTGGGTTTGACAAGTTATCAAATTTGAGCTATCTTAATTTGCCAAATGCTGGATTTACAGGGCAAGTTCCTGCTGAGATTTCACGCTTGACAAACTTGATTACTCTAGATTTATCTGTAAATTTATTTCTTAGAGATGGACAACCCTTGAAACTTGAGAAGCCAAACCTGAAGATGCTTGTTGAAAATCTCACAAGGCTAAGATCTCTCCATCTTGATTGGGTCAAAATTTCAGCAAGAGGAAATGAGTGGTGCAAATGGTTATCCTCACTGTTGGGGTTTTTTGACAGCAACAAAAGAAGAAAATAGAGCAGAGGAAGAAATACATGACACAGAACAAGGAAGCAAGATGCAAGAAAAAAAATTTACTTGCTCACAAATGTGCAGCAAGGGAGATTATGGCTGATAGCTCATTTGTGCTCTATTTTTGCTTATCTTTTCAATAAGAAAAACAAAACATTTATAACCAAATACATCACCAAATACTACCTATTACCACTAAGTAGCCTTGTAACTTGTAAAACATTGCTTGTACACATAAACAAGCCACCTAAACTAGTCATTCAATACCTAAACACATCAAGCTATCATCAGCTTGTTCATTTTCAACTAGTTTGATTACATTAAAACTAAAGAGAAAATCTTGCTGTTACAGCAAGCATACGTGCTGCAGCATGTTTACAAGCTGCATGTACTTTATCCGGAGATATTACAGCAGCTTCATGTGCTGCATGCACTTTAACAAAAACATAACAGCAGCATGGTTGGCCATTTTCAACACTCCTCCTTGGACTCCATGCTGCGAATACAAATCATTCAACAATTTTTTAAACTTGGCAGTCCCAAAATGCTTTGTTTTAAGCTGACCCTGCTCAAGCACTTCATTTTCAACTTATCTTCAACCATGGCCTTATTATCAACAAAATCAGACTCACACAATTGACTATCCCAGTCTTTTGTGCCAAATATTTGTTCTTCAAATGGAGTATTCTCCTCCTTCACAGCCTTAGTTGACAACACATCTTGCCTTGTTCCCTTGTTCATTACAATCCTGTTTCTTCTTGCATATACAGTTTGTGAGTATAGTTTGCTTGCCTTCAGTCTGCCATTTTGGCTTGCACCCACTCGGGCTTGCATTTAGACCGTCCGCCACTTCGGCTTGCACACATTCAGGTTTGCATTTAGACTGTCTGCCACTTCGGCTTGCAATTCGACAGGCTCACACTTCGATAGGCTCGCACTTTGCTTACTGTCTTCAACAGGCTTGCAACTTTACAACTCACATTGAGCTTCCACATGTTGCTGAGCTCGCACCTTTGACAGATTCACATATTTGCATACTGTCTTCAACAAGCTCACAACTTTGACAGGCTTGCACTCTAGCTTACTGTCTTCAACAGGCTTCCAACTATAAAGGGCTCACACCACTTACTGAGCTCATAGCTTGCACTTCTCGCTAAGCTCGCAGCTTTAACATCTTACTGAGCTTGCAGCTTGTACATTGGAAAGCTCACATACTTTTCTTGAAACTCCTCCTTTAGCTTATTCAAGCTTGTTTGGGAGTCTCACAGGGGTGAGCTATTGCTGTCTTCTACAAGCAGTCTTAAATGACATGCTTTGGTAGCTTCTTTCTTTTTAACAAACAGGTTTTTTGATAGTTACAAAAGAAGAAAACAGAGCAGAGGAAGAAATACAGGACACAGAACAAGCAAGTAAGATGCAAGAAAAATTTTTTACCTACTCACAAATGTGCAGCAAGAGAGCTTATGGCTGATAGCTCATTTTTGCTCTATTTTTGCTCATCTTTTCAATAAGAAAAACAAAACATTTATAACCAAATACATTACCAAATACTACCTACTACCACTAAGTAGCCTTGTAACTTGTAAAACATTGCTTGTACACATAAACAAGCCACCTAAACTAGTCATTCAATACCTAAACACATCAAGCTATCATCAGCTTGTTCATTTTCAACTAGTTTGATTACATTAAAACTAAAAAGAAAATCTTGCTGTTACAGCAAGCATACGTGCTGCAGCATGTTTACAAGCTGCATATACTTTATCTGGAGATATTACAGCAGCTTCATGTGCTGCATGCAATTTAACAAAAACATAATAGCAGCATGGTTGGCCATTTTCAACACTCACTGACCAATTTGGAAGAGTTGAGCATGTCCAACTGTAACCTTTCTGGACCAATTGAAGATTCCCTTCAAAAGTTGAAGAATCTCTCAATTATTCACTTGGATAGGAACAATTTATCTGCCATGGTTCCAGCTTTCTTTGCTCATCTTTCAAATTTGACTTCATTGCGGCTCAGTTCTTGCTACTTGCATGGACAATTTCCAAGAGAGATACTCTAGGTAAGGATGCTACAGTCTCTTGATGTACTTGACAATGAGAAGCTTCAAGGTTCTTTGCCTGAATTCCATCATAATGGGTCTCTTCAGAACCTAGTTCTTAGCGGAACAAACTTTTTTGGGTCATTACCACAGTCAATAGACAAGCTTGTGAACTTGACTAGATTAGACCTTTCGTATTGTAATTTCAGCGGAGCAATTTCGAGTTCAGTCTCCATCTTGCAACAACTTGTTTACTTGGACTTGTCATTCAATAACTTTACCGGTCAAATCCCATGTTTTGATTTGTCAAAAAATCTTGCCCATGTAGATCTCTCTTATAATAAACTGAGTGGCAAGATCGAGTCATTTAAGTGGGAAGACCTTCCAAACCTTACTCATATTGATTTAAGGCACAACTCACTTAATGGGAATATTCCTTCCTCTCTTGTGTCACTCCCTTCATTGAAGAAGATTTGGCTTTCCAACAATCAATTTGATGGTGAGGTTACTGGTGTTCCAAAAGTGAGAGAATCTTTATTGTATACTCTTGATCTCAGTTACAACCAATTACAAGGGCCGATCCCTGCATATGTTTTTCAACTCAGTAGACTTAGCGTTCTGGTGCTTTCTTCCAAAAATTTCAATGGCACCATACGGCCAGGAGACATTCGGAAGCTTGTGAATCTCATATATCTTGACCTTTCACACAACAACCTGTATGTTATTGCAACTGGGATTTATTCGGTCTTGTCATCCTTTCCCAAGATTACTACACTATAGCTGGCGTCCTGCAAACTGAATGTGTTCCCTGATCTAAAGATCCAATCAAGATTAACCTATTTGGATCTATCACAAAACCAAATTTCAAGTGAAGTACCCAATTGGATTTGGCATGTCAGTGATAACCTCCAGCAGTTGAACCTTTCATTTAATCAGCTTGAGGGTCTGCAGAAACCTTATCAAATAACGCCCAGTCTTTCAGTCCTTGACTTTCATTTTAACAGGCTCAGTGGTCATATCCCAACTCTGCCTCTATATGCAAACTATCTGGATTTTTCAAGCAATAATTTTAATTCTTTACCAAGTAACATTGACGACTGCCTCTTCTACACTATTTTCTTTTCTGTCTCAAGCAATGGCCTTACAGTTTTTATTCCTAAATCAATATGTGATGCTGGTTACCTGCAAGTTCTTGACTTGTCCAAGAACAGTCTAAGCGGTGCAATACCAAAATGTTTAATTGGAAAGATGGATTCTCTTGGGGTACTGAACCTTAAGGGCAACTATCTCAGTGGGGAAATCCCTGATGCATTTCCAAGTAAGTGTTCCATAGAAACATTAGATGTCAATGGAAATGAGCTCAAAGGGAAGATCCTAAAATCCCTTGCAAACTGCAATAGGCTTGAGGTATTGAACCTTGGTAACAATCACATAAACGACACCTACCCTTGCCATTTGAAGAACATAACAAGTTTGAGGATTCTTATTTTTCGATCAAATAAATGTCATGGGGAAATTGGTTGTCCAGTCGACAGGCGCCCCTGGCCAAAGCTTCAAATTGTGGACTTAGCCCACAATAGTTTTAATGGAAAATTACCAAAGAAATTCCTGGCAAGATGGAAGGCTGATAAACCATAAAATTAATACATTTTAATCTCATGCTTAGCTTGTTTTTGGATGTTTTATTATATAATTTTGTGAATTTGATGCTCCTAATCCTTTAATTTCATGTTTCTATACTTAGGTGAGCATAGGGGAGCGAAATGAGTGAAAAACGAGCCAAAATCGAGCAAAAATAGCTAATTTCAATATCACACACGGGTTGGCCACATGCAGGTGTACCAGCCCGTGTCAATCTCGAACATGTCAGTATTGCACACGGACTGGGTACCTTAACACGGGCCTCTCACACTCCCGTGAGAGACACACGGGCTGGCCATACTCCCGTGTGCCAGCCCGTGTCAATTTCTAACCATGTCATTAGTGCACACGGCCTGGGCATTCTTACACGGGCTGGTCACACGCCCATGTCCCTATCGCACCCTGTTTCATTTTCACGCAGAAAAAGATAATTTTTAGGTATTTTGAGCATTCCAAAGTCTATAAAAAGACACTAGAAGAAGACCTAAAGAGACACGCAGAGTAGAAAGAAGAAATTACTCGAAGGAAGCTGTTGGAATCAATTCAAAAGCAAGATCTCATTCAAGATTGAAGATCTCCATCAAATTTCCTTAGAAGTTTTTAGGTTCTTTATGTCTTGTTGTTTTCCTTATTTTGAGATGTTTTCCTCTTACATTATGAACTAAACTCCCTAAAATACATAGGGAGGATGAAACCTATGATAAATCTTATTATTTAATTATCTAAATTACATGATAAATACTTGTTCTTGTTCTTAATTATGTGTTATTTATCCTTGCGTTAATATTTTCAGATATTAATCCAAGTTTGATGTGCTTAATCAGTGGAGAAAAAGTCCCTGCTTAAGAGTAGATCTAGTATAATTAAGCGGAGTTGATTGCGATCCTAAAAATAGGACGACATAAATTTGTTGGATTAGAGTCAAATCTAATAGGGGAATCCATAGATCGAGTTAATGCGATGATAGAGGTTTTAATTAGAAAGAGATTTCAATTAATCAACCTAGAGTCAGTTGTTCTTAGTCTCGAAAGAGATATTAACATAATTTAGGGATTTCTACGGATCAAGACAAGTGAATAAATCGGTTGATTCAGAATCAGAATAATAAGTGAAATCTAGGTGGATTCTTTCCTGGGTATTGTCTCTCTCATAGGTTTTCTTAAAGATTTTCCCAATTTTATCTCTGTCGCGTTCATAGTTAATTAGTTAGTTCAATATTAGGTTAAAACACCCCTTTAATTATTAGGCTAAATAATAGAAAGTTATTATTAGTACTTTTAGTCCTCGTGGATACGATATTCCCGACTTACCATAGCTATACTACTGTTCGATAGGTGCACTTGCATTTGTCGTATTTTAGTTAGTTCATGACGTCATCAAGTTTTTTGTGCCGTTGCCGGGGACTAAAATGTTAGGAACACTTAATTTTTATTACTTTAGCCATTTTTTATTTTTATTACAATTTATTTTTGTTTTTTTTATTTAAATTTACTAACTTTTCTTTTATTTGCTTCTGGCAGGTTGCTTTAGTTTATGACTAGAAGAAACCCGTCAGGACCTCTAGTGTTCGACAGTGAGATCAAAAATACAGCTCGCAAAAACTGTAGAGAAGCAAGGTAGAGTCGACAGAGTACAATAGAAGAGCAAGAGGAAGTTATTGTTATTACTAAAGAGATGGCTGAAAATCAGAATAATTAGTTACCTCCTGTGGTTGCTGTAAATCCTGTAAATCTGAATCTTGCTCCTCGTACTATGTACGATTACGCCAAGCCCAATTTAATCAATGAATCGAATAGTATTGTTAGACTGTTATTTTGCAAATAATTTTGAACTGAAACCTAACACTATTCAAATGATTCAACAGTTTGTTCAGTTTGATGGTTTGCAGGACGAAGACCCAAATACTCATTTGGTTATTTTTTTAGAGTTCTGCGACACTTTTAAAATTAATGGTGTTTCTGATGATGCCATTCGCTTACGGTTATTTCCCTTTTCATTGAGGAATAAAGCTAAACAGTGGTTGAACTCGTTACCACGAGGTTCCATCACTACTTGGGAACAAATGACTTAAAAGTTTCTATTAAAGTATTTTCCACTGGCTAAAACGGCAAAGTTGAGGAATGATATCTCTTATTTTGTGCAGATGGATTTAGAAACTCTTTACAATGCATGAGAGAGGTATAAGGACTTATTGAGAAGGTGCCCTCACCATGGGTTACCTCTATGGCTACAGGTTCAAACTTTTTACAACGGTTTGAACCCCTTAACTAGGTAATTGATCGATGCATCCGCCGGTGGTACTTTGAATAATAAAACACCTGAGGAGGCTTACGAGTTTATAGAAAAAATGTCACTGAATAATTATCAGTGGCAAGTTATGAGGACAAAGCTGATAAAAACAGTCGATGTTTTTAACATTGATGCAGTCACCGTGTTATCAAACCAGGTAGAGCTCTTAAATAAAAAGATTAATGGTTTATGTGTTTCTAGGCAGGTACATCTGGTGATGCAATGCGACACAAATGGGGGAGGGATGAATACCTCAAAAAATCGATCCTACAACCTTAGCACAGAAGACGAACAAGTTAACTATATGGGTAATAATTCTAGACCTCAGAATAATCCCTATAGTAATACTTATAATGCAGGTTGGAAGAACCACCCCAATTTCTCTTGGGGTGGTCAAGGAAATCAGAGACCACAACCCCCTCCAGGCTTTCAACAACAACCCTACCAGCAGGAGAAGAAATCGAACCTTGAGGAGATGCTAACAAAATTCATCTCCATGTCAGAAACCCGTTTTCAAAACATCGAAACAGTGCTAAAAAATCAGCAAGCGTCGATTCAAGGGCTCGAGAACCAAATAGGTCAGCTTGCTAAGCTGATCTCAGAACGATCACAAGGTAGCTTGCCGAGTAACACCGAAACTAACCCAAGGGAGCAACTCCATGCCATCACTATGTGCGACGAAGAAGGGTTAGTAGAATCTAAATCTGAACCGAGGCGAGAAACTGTGGTAAGCAATGGTAAGGTTGAGGTAAGCCACAACGAACAAAAACCGATAAGTAAGGAGTATACACCTTGTGTGTCATATCCCAACATGACAAAGAAAGACCGCACAAATAAACAATTCGGTAAATTTCTTAAACTTTTGAAAAAGTTGCATATTAACTTACCGTTTATTAAAGCTCTTTCGCAGATGCCCAACTCAGTTAAATTTTTAAAGTTGCTTTTGGCGAACAAACGAAAGTTAGATGATTTTTCGCACATAGAGCTAAATGCAGTGTGCTCAGCTATCTTACAAAATAAACTACCCAACAAATTAAAGGATCCAGGGAGTTTTACTATTCCTTGTTTAATTGGTAGTTTAAATGTAAATAATGCTTTAGCTGATTTAGGGGCAAGTATTAATGTCATGCCTTACAAAATGTTTAAACAGCTAGGTCTTGGGAAACCTAAACAAACTAGGATGAACATTCAATTAGCATATAAAACCATTAGATTTCCTAAGGGCATTGTTGAAGATGTACTCGTAAAAATTGATAAATTCATATTCCCAGTTGACTTTGTTGTTCTAGACATGGATAAGGATAGTGACGTACCTTTAATTTTAGGACGACCCTTTTTAGCAACTGCTAGAACTATTATAGATGTTGGTACAGATGAATTGATACTTCGTGTAAGTGATGACACGATTCAACTCTAAGCTCGTGATTCTGTTAGGATATCTAGTGATCGAGATGATATTACAATTTCTTTTAATGTGAGTAACATTGCGGCTCAACCTTCTTTGCAGGAGATTTCTCGAAAAAAGGTGATAGAGCCAAAGTCCAGCTCAAGTAACAAAAATAGAATAACTTATGAAGAACGAAGGCTTCAAATCGATGAACTAGATGAATGGCAGACACATATCAAGGAGAGACCAAAAATACACGATGCAGAACTGAAACAAAGCCATGACAAACATAAGGATGGAACGAGTCAATTTAAGATTGGGGACCAGGTATTATTAGATGAAAAAGACCCTCAAATTGCCACTTCAGAGCTTATTCCAAATAGAACAACTCCTCTTATGGTACTGAATATTTTCCCATATGGTACAGTCGAGGTAAATCACTCTAAATTTGGCACTTTTAAGGTAAATATTACTCGGTTCAAACCATATGTTGATAATAAAATTGATAGCGAGAAAGAAGAGTCTCGACTCCACGAACCACCGTAACCGAGCGAAAATAAGATAAGTCGAGCTTAGACTCTAAACAAGCACTTCTCAGGAGGAAACCTGAGCATTAACATGCCTAATTTACTAAATTATATTTTATGATATTTTCGAAATTGATTAAATAAAAAAAGTGTCATTTTAAAACCCACACGGCCTGAACACACAGGCGTGTCCTTGGCCGTGTGGATCCTGAGACTTAGTTTTTAAATTTTAAAGAAAATCAACAGAGAGTTACATGGCCTGGACACACGGGCGTGTCCTTGGCCGTGTGGATCCTGGAGCTTAAATTCTCAAAAATCGACAGAGACACGGCCTTAATATAGCCCACATGGGCATGCGACACGGCCGTATGGACACACGGCCTGGACACACGGGTGTGTCCTAGGCCGTATGAAAACTAGAGCTTAATTTTTCAAATTTAAAATTTAAAACAAGTCAGAGGGTTACACGGGCAATACACACGGCCATGTGTGCGGTCACACGAGCGTGTGGGATACAACACGGGCGTGGGAGAAACGAAGGACATTGCACACGGCCGTGCGACACGGTAGTGTGACCCACACGGCCTGTACATACGGGCATGTCCAAGGCCGTGTGAAGACTGGGCTTAAAAATTTAATCACACACGGGTTGAATAAGAGACCACACGGGCATGTGACACGGCCGTGTGGCCTAACACGGGTCTCACCCATTATCTTCACACGTGTGAAGTCTGACTCCTTATCATGCTCCGCTACACATGCATCAGAAATAGCCTTGCCCTTCTTTAACTTAGGACAATTCTTTTTCCAATGCGCTTTCTCACAACAAAAAGCACATTCATCTTTGGCAGGTCTCCCTTTGGACTTACTCCTTCTACCAGATTTGTTACTGTGCGAACGGCCTCTTACTGTTAAGACTTCTGCAGTTGTATCTCTGTGATCTCTTTTATCTTTCTTTCGAGTCTCAGATCTATACAACGCACTACAGACTGCATCAAATGTGATCGTATCCTTCCCATGAAGCAATGTAGTGGTAAGATGATCATATTCATCAGGAAGAGAATTCAACAACAATAGTGCCTTGTCTTTATCTTCAAATTTCTCATCCAAATTTAGCAAGTATGCTAAAATTTTATTGAATGAGTTCACATGGTCATTCATCGACATACCAGGTGCATACGTGAATCGATAAAGTTTCTTTTTCATATAAAGCCTATTTTCAAGGCTTTTCGTCAGAAACTTTTCTTCTAGTGTATCCCACAACTTCTTCGCTGATGTCTCACTCATGACAGAGTACTTCTGCTCTTTGGCCAAACATAGGCGGATTGTACCACACGCCTGTCTATTGATCTTGGCCCACTCCTTGTCATCCATCTTGTCAGGTTTTTCTTCAAGGGCTATACCCAGCTCTTGCTGACATAAGACATCCAGGATCTCACATTGCCACATACCAAAATTGTTGGTACCATCAAATTTCTCTTCTTCAAATTTTGCATTGGTCACAGTAGTCTTTCCTGATGACGATGCCTTTGCCATTTTTCTCCTTAATCCCAACTACTGTATACGTGAACAGTACCGTCAACGTGAATAGTGCCGTGGATGAAAATACCATATACGCAAATAGTATCGTAAATGATCGTATTCCCCAAGTACGAATCTAGCGTTGATACCAATTGTTGTGCGAAAGCATGTAAAAGAGTAAAATTATTGTACTGAAAAATCACACTAAATTCAATTTCCAGGAAAGAGAGGTGGATCACAAGGATCGCTTAAGTACCAGGTCTATCCTAGCCAAAATATCCCTCTATCGTAATTTAATAGCACAATAAATCACTACAATCACACTCACAAAATATGCAAAATAATACAATAAAGAACACTAGAATTTTAACGAGGTTCAGCAAATTTTGCCTACGTCCTCGGGCACTACCAAATATATTTCACTCCAAAATACAAGTGAAGATTTACAAAGAGAGAGAATAATGCCTTAAGTAGAGAATGGCAAATGTGGGTTGATGAAAAATGAGAAATGGTTAGGCCTATTTATAGTTGAGGTTCAGGGATCAACTTGCAAAGTCACTATACAATTAGGGACCAAAAAATTGCAAATATCTCATGCCAAATCTCAATCCCACTTTTGGTGTCTTATATCTCAGATTTCTAGTGCCAACATTTTGATACCCATATTTTTAACTTTCCAAAATATGGATGATTTCCAATACAGACTAATAGAGTCAAACACAAGTCTTGGTTGACCATTAATTCTCAAAAGGGAAGGGATTTGTTGGAAGACTATGGAACTTTACCAACAAGTTGCTGCTGAAACTTATTGGTCTGCTTGTATTCCTATGGCTGGCATAATTCCATCAAACTAATATTTATAATGGAATTAGTACAATTAAACTATGGTTGAATTTTGCGTAACTATGTTTAATATTTAAGATAAGAAAGTCAGCAATGGAGCTATTGTTTATAATGGTATTTGCCAAAGGCAGAAGCTGGTTTAAAATAGAGAGCAAATGGGTCCAAGAATGAGAAAGACATGTTTGAATGCAAATACCTGGAAAAGCTTCCATTTCTCCCTCTCTTTAATGTTCAAAGTTCAAACATTTCCATGTCTTATTCTTACATGTAATTTTTAGTCTTTTAACGTAATAACTAAGTTCATTTTAATATTTCAATTTCATAGGCCCGCTTTAGTACTTAAATTCGATGATTAGATTTACTTTTATCAACTTAAATATGTAAAAGTTTAATAATATGACGTAATCACAAAGTGTCAAGTTAAATCTAAGTTAATGAATTAAAGTAGACTTATTTATTAAATTTTAAGTGTAAAAGTAATCGAAAAAAAAAAAAAAACAAATATTAAAGTGGACCTAATTACTATGCTTAGGTAAAAAATTATTTGATTTATGTTTGAAAATTTCATCCATGTAAAACAGTTAAAGAGTTTGAATGTTTAACCCACAAAAGCCAAGAAACAGTAAAAAAAGTAGAAAGAATGAATTGAGGGACAGCTAATTTCATGCACTCATAACTGGTTCCAAACTGAAGCTTAGCGTGAATATGGGGATGGTATGATTTGCATTCATTAATACCACTAAATAACACTAAACTGGTTTGATTTTTCCAAGTTAGCTGAAACTTCCAACATAACAGCTTTGAGCCAACGTCTTCATGAAAATAACACTAAAGAAAATCTAATAGAAAAACACGTCTTATGCAGAAGAAAAATCCACAACTAACATTAATACACACAAAGAACGTAGCTTTATCATTAACGAAATCTTACATTCAGATATTACTCGATTCAAACACCAATAGTTCGCAAAGAAAGAAGCAAAGCAACTTCTTGTAAGATGGACGTCAAAGACTGACCGGTCACTACTCACTAGTCAGGCCTTTCAGGGGAAAAAAGAGATTTGATTGATCTGCTCAAAATTGTCTTCCATTGTCCTCACATAAATGAGGACTTCAGCACTGGTTTCATGGCTCTTCTTCTATTCATATGTTGCAACTGTTTTCCGCATTAAGGTTGTTTCAGTTTCTGGTCAATGTCAAAGCGATCAGCAAGAGTTGCTGCTCGGATTGAAAAATAGCCTCAATTCGTCATCATCTGAAAAGTTGGTGAAGTGGAATCAAAGCACGGATTGCTGTTCTTGGGATGGTATAACCTGCAATGCAGATGGTCAGGTTATTGGCCTTGACTTGAGCAAACAATTGACTTCTGGAGCAATTGATAAGTCAAATAGTCTTTTCCGTCTTCGGCATCTTCAGCAACTTAATTTGGCTTATAACAGTTTCAAATCCAAGCTTCCTTCAGGGTTTGAAAATTTGGCAAATTTGAGGTATCTTAATTTGTCAAATGCAGGCTTCACTGGGCAAATTCCGGTTGGGATTTCATACATGACAAAGTTAGTTACTCTCGATTTGTCTAAATCATGTCTTCTTGATCTTGGATCACTGAAACTCAAGAAGCCAAATTTAGTGATGCTTGTTCAGAACCTCACACGGCTACAGAATCTCTATCTTGACGGCATAGGTATATCAGCAGACAGAAATAAGTGGAGCCAGGCTTTATCATCTTCACTACCTGATCTGCAAGTGTTGAGCATGAACAGATGTCATCTTTTAGGACCTATTAATCATCATTCCCTTGCTAAGCTTAAGTCTCTCTCAATTATTCGTTTGGCCAGAAACAATTTGGTTGGTCCATTGCCAAAATACTTTGCAGAATTTCAAAATTTGACTTCCTTGTATCTTGGTGAGAATAACTTGAGTGGAAGAGTACCAAAAGAAATCCTCCAGGCACCAAAGTTACAGACTCTTGATTTGTCTTTCAACAAATTGCTCCAAGGTTCTTTTCTACGGTTTCCTCCAAATGCATCTCTTCAGTCACTGCTAGTTGGTGACACAAATTTTGGGGGGCAGTTACCAGAATCTATCGGCAACCTCGGGCAATTGACAAGAATAGAGTTGATGAATTGCAAGTTCAACGGGCCACTACCTAAAACACTGGAGAAACTTACACAGCTAGTCTATCTGGATTTTTCCTCCAATAATTTCTCTGGTCCAGTTTGTCATTCACAATGTTAAAAGCCCTTGCATACCTAAAGGCAATCAGTTAAATGGCTCTATTCGTTCCACTAATTGGTCAAGCCTTCTGAATCTTGTAAGCCTTGACTTAGCACGAAACTCTTTCAGTGGAACTGTCCCACCAACTCTGTTTCAGAGTCAATCCTTGAGGAGAATCTACCTTCCACAAAATCAGTTCACTGGTGGATTCAGTAAGGTCAAAGGTGAGTTTTCTTCACTACTTGGAGCCATTGATCTTAGTCACAATAGGTTACAAGGGCCATTTCCAATATTTGAAATCCAAGGTCTCCACGAGCTGTCACTTTCTTGTAACAAGTTCAGTGGCTTAATACCACTGAATGCATTTCACAAACTGAAGAATCTTAGTGATCTTGATCTTTCATATAATAACCTGTCTTTTGACTCAAGTTTTATTAATCTTTCGTTCCCTCCTTTCCTCACCAACTTGGCCATATTGAAGTTGGCATCTTGCAACTTGACTAAATTCCCTGATTTCTTGAAAAACCTATCCATTTTAGACCACCTAGACCTTTCAAACAACAGGATTCATGGGCAAATACCGAGTTGGATTTGGAAAACTCAACACCTTAGTTACCTAAATCTTTCTTTGAACTTCCTTGTAGAATTTGAAAGACCTTCGCACATAACTTCACCTCTGGTTGTAATTGACCTTCATGGCAATCAGCTTCAGGGGCAAAAACCAATTTTTCCACCACAAGCTACCTATCTGGATTACTCAAGCAACAATTTCAGCTCAGTTTTACCACATGAGATTGGTGACTTCCTCCAGGTTGCTTCTTTCTTCTCTCTCTCAGGAAACAACTTTCACGGGAGCATCCCTAAGTCCATATGTCAAGGCTCATCTCTTCTAGTACTTGATCTGTCTAATAATTCCCTGAGTGGGTCAGTTCCTCAATGCCTGATTCAAATGAGTGTGTCTCTTGGAGTACTGAATCTGAAGCGAAACAATCTCAGCAGCAATATTTCGGACACATTTCCAGAAAACTGCGTATTACAGACTCTAGATCTGAATCGAAACCGACTGGGCGGAAAGGTTCCAAAATCTTTGGTCAAGTGCAGAATGTTGGAGGTATTAGACCTTGGGAACAATCAAATTGATGACACATTTCCTTGTCATTTGAAGAGCACATCGAGGTTGCGTGTTCTTGTTTTGCGATCCAACAAATTTAAAGGCGACATTAATTGTAGAGAGAACATCACCTGGCCTATGCTTCAGATTATCGATGTGGCTTCCAACTCTTTTGGTGGTAAACTACCACAAGGATTGTTGATGACCTGGAATGCTATGATGACCGAAAAGGATGAACCCTATTCAGAAATCCTCCACTTCCAAGTCCTGAAACTCAGTGAACTCTCTTTTCTGGATTCAATGACAGTTACCATGAAAGATCAAGATTTATATTTCAAAACACTGCCATTATAGTTAATAAGATTTAACGGCTAATGTTAGAGTCAAGATTTAAATTTCAAAAAAAAAAAAAAAAAATACACGAGCTAAATCCGAATACTTTAAAACAAAAGAATATAACATATACATTTAAAACATTTAATAAACATAATCTATCAATTAAGTAATTCTCTAATAAGTCCTTTATCAAATCTTCTTTTCTCATCATTTGCTATCTCAATATGATGCACAATTCACATATCAAACTTATATCAATCACCAATTCATGAACTCATTGTTCATACAATTCAACTTCATTTCTCAATTCAATATTCCAATCCAATTCATGTTCAAATCATCCAATATCATTCATATTGTCAATTTATTTAATTACCCCTATTAACAAGACTCGGATTTCGGTGGATACACGGATCCAACCAGAACACACCAGTACGGCACTCAGTGCCTCATCGGCTATGCCGAAGTAAACAATACGGTACTCAGTACCTCATCAGATTTATCCGAAGTAATAATAATACGACACTCAGTGTCTCATCGACTCGAAGTCGAAGTATCCCTGAACACTTCCAATCCTATGGCATGCCAACTATATCCGACTCAGCCCGATACAGTTAATAGGGTATTCAATTCTCTTTCAATTTCCAATCAGTACACATTTCAATTCAATATCGACAATATCAATACTTACCTTAGTTTTACTTACCATACATATTAAATAATACATACAACAAATAATTGCTAAATTCGGATTATAGAAATACAAACCGTAATTTTTCCTGAGTTACTCCTCATCAACTTTTTCCTTTCCTTTCTTAGCCGAGGTCTCCGGCACAACGTTAGCTACAGAATTAAAACAATTAAAAATTATCAATACAACACAATTGTTGAAACCATTTTAAAATCGGGTTTAAAAACGGGGTCGACTTTAAAAATAAAAACGGGAGTCGCCACCAATCTCTTTTTGCTTAGGTGTGATTGGATCACCTTAAAAAACGTTTTATTTAAAACATTTGATTTTGGTCTACGAAAAACGAAAAAACAGGTTCGGGAGTCGGTTACGTATGAGGAAGGGTTAGCACACTCATAACGCCCAAAAATTGGTACCTAATCGATAAAATTATGTCCAAATGTTTGAAATTTAAAAGTATTTAAAAATATGATTTCAAAAAAACTGTGAACAATTTGATTTAAAATATGAGAGTTCTTCATTCGAAAAGATTATAAAATCACATCCAAAGACGATTGGACACGATATTTTTAAACCCTCATAACTAAGATCATCTCATAATTTATAAAACTTGAGTAATTTTGATTTAAAATTTGAGATTTCTTCGATCCGAAGGAATATAAACATCACATCCAAAGACATTTGGACATGATATTTTTAAACCCTCGTAACTAAGATCATCTCATAATTTATAAAACTTGTTAAAAGAATATTTAGTTATTTAGTCAAACGGAAAATCGACACCCAGCACGATTAAGCATTATTTCCCGAATTTCTAAATACCTAAACATTGCTTTATTTTAAAAACCTTTGGATGAAATATAATAAAAATTTATTTTAAACAACAATTTATGAGACAATATCGCATTTCTATATTATCAAAAAATCAATATCAAAAACAATTTATAGCACACTAACATAAATAATAGAGTAAGAATAATGTAGAATAATAGTTAATAGAAATAACTAAAAATGGCAATTATAAATAAACAATTAAAAGAGTATGAGCGAACAAAATATGCATAAAACAATAAATATCAAAATAAAAGAAATTTATTAAATAAATATGAAAATTTTAAAGTAAGATTAAATGATAAATAAATAAATAAAATTATATACATATAAAAAAATATAATAATTTTAAATAATGATATATAAAATTACACATATATAATATAAATAGAATATAATATACAATATAAATAAATTTTAGTTAAAAATAATATATGATATAATATTATATAATGTACAAAAAAATTTAAAGTATAGAGTAATATATAAAAAACAATTTTATAAATAAATAAAGAAAATAATTAAACTAAAATAAAATAAGAATATAATAATAATTAGAAATATATAATATAATAACTAATATATATAAGTCTAAAAATAATAGGAAATTAAAATAAAATAATAAATAATAATAGTATATAATAAAAATTTAAGTAAACGATAATATATAATAATAGTAAATATAATAGAAAGAATATGGTTATAATAATAATAATATACATATAAAGAAAATTGGTAATAAAAATATATAAAAATAATTAATTTGAAAACAAAGTAAAAATAGGGACTAAGTTGAATTTAAAGCAAGAGTTTGGGGCAACATCAAGAATAAATGAAGATAAAAAGGGCTAAATTGTAATGCGCGCGCAACATAGAGGGACTAGTCCTATAAATAGACCAATTTTCAAAACAAAAAGGCACCGTTTCACTTATGCTTAAAACTAACTTCCTGCTGCCATCATTTAAAGCATTCATCATTTTTTCTTTAAAAATAAAACATGAAAAACCAAGCCCTAATCCCTTTTTCAAACCCTTATTCGGCAGATTGAATGCAGCCATCTAAATCCCATTTCACCATTGTTAATCGGTGAATAGAATCACAATAAATTTCCCTTTGTTCTTTGATTACGACAAAGCAAGGAAGAATACGACCGCACCATTATTCAGATAAGTTTCTAAACCTTTTTTATTTTCAACAGTAGTAGATAAAAATCAGAAAAATAGGAACAAAGTTGGGGAAGAAAAAAAAAAGATCTGAGAAGCCTTTTTCAAAGAGTTTTTTTTTTATTCTTTCTTGTTTCATGCGCATACATGAATATTACAAAAGCAATCCAATTCCAAAATCGAAGAAAAAAAAATCTATCACCTTTAAAATCTTGATTAATTTCTATCAAAAAATCTCTGCCCCCAAAATCCCCCCTTTTACAGATTGTTTGGGTTTATTTATAACCCAAAATAAAATCAAAAAAAATAAATGCAAAAAATACAATCTGTTGCTACTGCCCCTTTCTTTTCCTTATTTGCAGGTTAATGGCGAGAATAATGGCGCCGGAGTGCTGTCCGTGCGCTGATTGCGGCGCGATTAGGGCTGGTGGCTAAGCATGCGGCGCAAGGGTTTTCCATCAACCCTAAGTCCTGAACAGTTTGGGAATTGGGCTTCTTAAGTTGGGTTAAGTTTGGGCCGTGGGTGTAATTGGGTAATAGGGTAGTCTGTTTGATTTTGTAAATGGACTGAAAAAGGACTTTATTTGATTTATTATTTTTTACTTATTTTTTGTTTTTGAATTGTGTATGGGCCCGGGCAAAAATGGGCCTCTACAACAATTTCATATCAATTATTTCAATATATACATAACTTTTGCCTAAGTTTCAATTTAGTCCTTAAATTAATACTAGTTTTATTCCTTCCAAAACTATTTCATATTTTCATTCAATTCCCACTTTAAGCTAACTTCAACTCTCAAATTTCACCATAAAACTCTAATTTCGAAATTCTTCCAATTTAGTCTCTATTACTCAAAACTTATGATTTATTTTACAATTCAATCCTTATTTCACTTCTAAGTTAAAATTCTATCAATTTAACCCTTAATCCTTCAATTTAATCAACATGAACAGTATCTAAAAATTTACTAACTTTCAAAATTTCAACATAAATCAAGTAGTATTTGTCTCTAGGATTCCAAAAACATCAAAATTTCAAGAAAAGGGCTAAATTGACTTACCAAATTTCCCTTTTTCTTTTCTTTCTCTTTTCTTTCCCCTCTATCTTTCTTTTCGTCCCAATTCTTCTCTCTTTTTTTTTTTTTTTTTTGGTTTTTATTCTTTTATTTCTTTTATTAATTGTTTATTATATTATTATAATATTATATTAACTTAATAATTATTATTTCTTATATAATAAGTAAATTCATGAAGAGAAAGGATTGTATGAAACAGTGACGCCACGTCATCTGTATCCCTTTCCAATAGTTTTATGCCACATCAGTATTCTTATCCTGAATTTCAGGATTTTCATCCTGAAAAAAATCAAATCCAAATTAAAAAAAATCAAATCTAAATTAAAATCCTGAAATTCAGAATAAGAATACTGATGTGGCATAAAACTATTGGAACAATCCTTTCCCGTAAATTCATATGTATAATACAAATGTACATATGTATTTATTACACATGTACATTTTTATTATCACACAATTGTCAAAATTTTGATTTAATTCTAGTTTAGTCCCTTCAATTTTCTCTATTCTATAATTCAACTTTTACCCTATTTCCAATCTAATCCTTATACCTAATTAATCTTACTTTAGACAAATTCACGTAATCAAAACCTAATTAACCACTCAACTAGCTTCGTAAATATTTTTAATAAATATTTACAATTTCGTTTTATGAAAATAGAGACCCGAAAATGCACTTTCCAATAACCGTAAATTTCGGGTCGTTACAATTTTATTATAATAAACTTGAATCATTAATTAATTTATTTAGTTCCCAAAATTATTATTTTAGAAAATTTTTAAATCTTTAACTTTATATATTTTTATTTTTTTAAAATATAAAATTTGAAATTTTAATAAATATTTTAAATTTTGAAAATTATTTTGAATTTTTGAAAATTATTTTGAATTATTTTGTAATTTTAATTGAGAGATACCAATTTCCTCATTTTCAAAATTGACAAGGACTAAAGAGGTATTTACACCAATATGTTATTCGAATTATTTAAGTTATTCGAATTGTAAAATTCAACTCGACTCAAATTTGAAACTCGAATTACTTATTCGATTTAAGTCAAATAACTCAATGCAATTAACTCAAAATTTGAATTTTTTTCAAATCGAATCTTACCCCTACATTTTCGTTAGGTTCAAAGTTCCAAGTTTAAACTTGTAAGTTTGGTTTGATTTTATATTTGAGTTTATTGAACTGTTATTTTCTTTTCATTGCTTATGGGCAATGGTAATTGTTACTCCCTTTAGGGTGAGTGTTCGATCAAATTGAGTCAAATCGAGTAAAAAAATTCGAGTTGGTGAGTATTATTTTATCATCCTTAACTCAATTTGAAACTTTTTCGAATCAAGTCGAATCGAATCGAGTGACATTGTTCGAGTTAACTTAAAAAATTAAACATGTCAAATTGAAATATTGTTACAGTATAACTAATTACATGTTAAAGCATAAATTTGAAATCATATATATTTGAAAACTTTTTCAAAGCAAAATATATATATATATATATATATATATACTTATGATAAATTTGAAATAATTAATTAACTTATTTAGGTCCCAAAAATTATTATTTTAGAAAATTTTTAAAAATTTAACTTTCCTTATATATTCTTTAGATTTTTTTAAATTTTTATAATTTTTTTTAAAATATATAAAATTTGGAATTTTTAAAAATATTTTGAATTTTAAAAATTATTTTGAATCTTTTTTGTAATTTTTGTTGAGAGAGAACAATTTGCTCATTTTCAAAATTTTCAAGAATCAAAGAGTACTTCAATTTTTTATTCGAATTATTCAAATTATTCGAATTGTAAAGTCCAACTCGACTTGAACTCGAAGCTTGAATTACTTATTTGAGTTGACTCGAATAACTCGATTCGATTAATTCAAAATTCAAATTTTTTCGAATATAATCGAATCGAGTTTTACTCACCCATAATTTCCCTATTACACTCTACTAATTTCTATATAGAAAATCATTCACGATCGATCCTGTTATAACTTTTTGGTCAAATTCTACTATTAGTCCTTATACTATGCATAAAAATCAGATTTGGTCCTTATTATCACATGAGTAATCTCGTGTCAACTTGTTATTTTCACATAATACTCACAAAAAAAACACTGTCATTATAGTTAATAAAATTTAACGGCTAATGTCAGAGTCAAGATTTAAATTTCAAAATTTAAAAAAAAAAAAGGCCGAGCTAAATTTAATCAATTTAGCTAAAATTGATGAAATTAGATACAATGATGAAATCCGATAGGAGATATTAATAATAAAATTTAACAAAACTTTTTCATTCCGTAATTAGATCTTCTATTGAAATGTAGTGAAAGAGTGATAGAGATGTTTGGGCTCTATTTGTTTGGATGAAAGACTAAAGAAATGCAAGAATGCATCTCACTAAACAAAAGTAATACTTTACAATGCTATTAATTTATTTAAATCTTATATTAACTTTAAAATATTCTATATGAATAAATAAGTAAACTAAGTGCCTATTTGTGGGGTTTTACATGTTATTTCTCACTTAATGCAACACAAAATTATACCAATTATTTAACAACTTTAGACATAAAAACCTCAATCCAAATGTGTCACGTCTCAAAACTCTATTTTCCATACATATATAATATTTTATAAAAGCAATTTTATTGTGTATAACCCCCTCCAATCATCCAAGTCTTGAAGAATATATTGAGACTTATTGTTTGGTTTCGTAATCGTGAAGCACAATTCTTGGTCTACATACAAGTAACACAGGGCTGGTTATTCGATCAAATCCGAAGGTCCGTTTGAAATTTGAGAGGATTTGAGTAAAAAAAATTAAGCTCATTTAAAATATGAATTGGGCTCAGGCTTAAACATTCAAGGCTTGAGCCTGACTCAGCCCAACCCATTTTTAAGTTTATAATACTTTATATTATGTAATTTAGAACACATTAAAATAATGTTAAGATGATTATATAAAAAATTTCAATAAATACAAAATATATAAAATTAAATGAAATAATTTTTAAAAAATTAAAAAACAATATAGACGAGGAAAGAAAGCAACTTTTGGACCAAGAAAAACTAAAGAAGAAAACCTGTGAAGTTTTCACAGTATGTTCAGCAATAGGACAATAGTATTTCACATGAATTAAATAGGGTGAGCCCAGCTTAGACTCAAACACCGGTCTTGGTTAAGCATTATAGGAAGGGCATTTGTTCTCATGGGACACATGAAGAAATTTACAAAAAAGAAAAAGTCAATATTCTTAGAGGAACTTTACCAATAGAGTCTCAGCTATATTCTCCATTAAAAGGTTCTGCTGCTGAACTCATTAAAACCCTACTGTTCTATGTTCTTTTTTTGGGTTGGGTGTTAATGGTCTTTTCTTAATTTAACTAAACTGGTTTACAGCATTAAAAGTCATTTACTGTTCAAATAAAATTCACAGGACAAAAGAAAAAACATATAAAACTAAGGTAGCATTGTTGTAGGCCATATGAAGAATCCGAGGAACCCGGATTTGAATGTTGCGTGCTACGTCGTTTAATGCTTATAACCTCTCATGTTGCTCACATTTTCTGTCAAAGTTTTCAAACATTTCTCACTTTGGAAAAAGAAGACAGACAATGTCAAATTGTACCGTTGATTACAGTCATTTCCACTTCCTTCACCGTACTTTGATTCAGTTGTTTGATTTCTTTCAATATTTGATTCTTTGCTTGCATGAATATTACAATGTCTAATTCTGCTTTAATCTTTTTATTTTTCACACATTTGAAATTAATTTTTTCTACTTTGAATCATAAAATTTAATTTCTCTACTCTTTTGATTATATAGCATTTTGAAAAAAAAAAATAAAAGTCACGTAACCAATTTAAAACTCCATGAAAACCATGTAAGCGTGATAAAAAAATTTTACTTTTCTAACAGTGTTTCGTATTCAAAATCAGAAATCTTATTTTTAAAACTTGTGGCTAGCATCTACCCCTTAATGGGCCTACAGAATGCAGATGATTAGTTACTGGGCTCGTTCCGGTAGATACCTTGAGAAATAAAAAAAAATTAGAAACCTTATAATCCTACACTGAATATTTTTATTTGCTTGTTTGACTTTTTAAATATGTAATGTTGGCTATGTGATTATTTTTTTAATTTAAAAATGTTATATAATTCGATTTACAGGAATTCCTTTAAGGGTATTATCAATATTAGACTTGAATTTTTAAATAAATCAATAGAGTAAAGGGACTAAATTCATGGAATTAAGAGTTATATAAATTTTAAATGTTTGAAGAGTACAGGGACTAAAGGCAAATTAGACCATATTAAAAGTAGAGTAGAGGGACTAATATGTTATTGCTCTTGCCGCTCATTAACACAACATTCTTGCTGGGAGAATTACTCTTCCAGAGGTCGCATTTTTCTCCTGAGTCTCTAAGTCATGAGGCTGGGGGCCTGATGCCTGTTGGTGAGAACCTTGGTCTAGTGGAATGTGAGTTACGGTTGGTGATAAACCATAATCTACACATATTTTAACCTCATGCTTGGCTTAATTTTGGATGGTTTTCCATTGAATTTGATGAATTTGATGCTCCTAATCTCTTAATTTCATGTTGTATACCCAGGAGAGCTTAAGGAGTCGAAAGGAATGAGAAACGGGTCAAAAAGGGGAAAAACGGGCCTACTTAGGAAATCAACACGGCCTGGAGTTCACCACACGGCCGTGCCATTTTAGCAGACTCGAACACGGCCCTGGGCTCGATTCACACGGGCGTTTCACACGGGCGTGTCCCTGCCGTGACCCGTTTTAATTCCACTCAGAATAGGATACTTGTGGGCCAAGAAAGGCATCTCTACCCGTGTGCTCAATTCTGAGCATTCTGTTTCTAAATTTTAAGGTGCAGGGGACACACGGCCAGATTACATGCCCATGTGCATGGCTGTGTGTCACACACTGCTGAGACACACGCCCGTGTCTCTACTCGTGTGGACGAAAATAGGCCATTTTAAGGCCACTTTTCTCACCCTTTATATCATCAACCTGCACACAACATTTAAATACACAAAAATACCCAAACCAAGCAATATAAGCAACCAAAACTCATGACTTAAAATTATCAAAGTAACTTTATTTATTGTATACTAAAGACTACTACTAAATATATGAATACAAACACATACTCACACATATATATAATAATAATAATTGTCATTCATAGTTACTCTTCAAGTTAAGTCTATTTGAATTTATCCTTATACATGCTATATAAACCAGAAAGTGTACAACAAAATCTACCGGAGTAATCTGGATAGTGTGTCTCGATGTGTTGATCCGATCCTCTGAAATTCTTGAAAATCTACAAAGAACATTGAACAACACAAGTAAGCTTTGTGAAGCTTAGTAAGTTTGTTGGCTTTAAATGTAAATCTTACCGAACATACTATAAAAATTGTATTTAAGTAAATCATTCAATACACAATTCTTGCCAATCACAACTTCAATTAATGAAATTCACTTGATTGGGCTCAATATTGATAATCATTAAAAATCTTCCACATTAATTCCATATAGCACTTACGAATTCTTGTCAATCAATGAACGACTTATGGATTTGAGTACATCGTAATCAAAAGCCCAAAGGCTGTACTGAAGCATATAAGTGCTAAACTGAAACCCATAAGGGCTGAAGGGAAGCTCATAAGAGCTAAACGGAAACCCGGTTAAACTGAAGCTCGAAAGAGCTAAACTGAAACCCAGAAGGGTTAATCTGAAACTCATATGAGTTAACTGAAGCTCATGGGAGCTAAACTGAAAGCAAACACAGAAGTTCACAATAAATGCTGAACTCCGATTTACTTGGGTAAATCACCGTCAATTCATCTATTGCATCGAACGAGTGTACTCAATCCTTCGTGATTATAAAAATTTAGTTTCTCTACTCTTTTGATTATATAGCATTTTTAAAATTAAAAAAAAGTAAGTCACGTAACCAATTTAAAGCTCCATGAAAACCATATAAGTGTAATAAAAAAACTTTACTTTTCTAACAGTGTTAAAAAACTTTATAACCTCATATTCAAAATAAGAAACCTTATCTTTAAAACTTGTGGCCAGCATCTATCCCCTTAATGGGCCTACAGAATGCAGATGATTAGTTACTGGGCTTGTTCCGGTAGATACCTTGAGAAATAAAAAAAATATCAGAAACCTTATAATCCTACACTGAATATTTTTATTTGCTTGTTTGACTTTTTAAATATGTAATATTGGTTATTGATTATTTTTTAAATTTAAAAATGTTATATAATTCGATTTATAGGAATTTCTTTAAGGGTATTATCAATATTAGACTTGAATTTTTAAATAAATCAATAGAGTAGAGGGACTAAATTCATGGAATTAAGAGTTATAAAAATTTTAAATGTTTGAAGAGTAAAGGGACTAAAGGCAAATTAGACCATATTAAAAGTAGAGTAGAGGGACTAATATGTTATTGCTCTTGCCGCTCATTAACACAACATTCTTGCTGGGAGAATTACTCTTCCAGAGGTCGCATTTTTCTCCTGAGTCTCTAAGTCATGAGGCTGGGGGCCTGATGCCTGTTGGTGAGAACCTTGGTCTAGTGGAATGTGAGTTACGGTTGGTGATAAACCATAATCTACACATATTTTAACCTCATGCTTGGCTTAATTTTGGATGGTTTTCCATTGAATTTGATGAATTTGATGCTCCTAATCTCTTAATTTCATGTTGTATACCCAGGAGAGCTTAGGGAGTCGAAAGGAATGAGAAACGGGTCAAAAAGGGGAAAAACGGGCCTACTTAGGAAATCAACACGGCCGAGTTCACCACTGCGGCCGTGCCATTTTAGCAGACTCGAACACGGCCCTGGGCTCGATTCACACGGGCGTTTCACACGGGCGTGTCCCTGCCGTGACCCGTTTTAATTCCACTCAGAATAGGATACTTGTGGGCCAAGAAAGGCATCTCGAAGCCTATATAAACACCCTAGGGGCAACCTAAAAAGGGAGCTCGACAGGACGTCAAATAGACGCCGAGTAGAAGGAGAAATTACTCCAAGACAGCTGTCGGGAACAGCTTAGGAGAAGGATCTCCGTCAAGACTGAAGATCTCCCATCAAGTTCTTTAGGAGTTTTTGGGTTTTTATGTTTTGTTGTTTTTCCTCTTTTATGATGTTTCCCTCTTTTAGTATGAACTAAATCCCTTAAATATCTAGGGAGGATGAAACCTAAGACAGACCTTATTATTATTTGATTTATGAGATAAATACTTATCCTTATTCTTAATTGTGAGTTCTTATTCTTGTTTTGATAATTCAGGTTATTGATTCAAGTCGAATGTGCTTATTCAATGGAGCAAAAGTCCCTGTCTAAGAGTAGATCAACACAATTAAGCGGAGTTGATTGCAACCCTAGAGATAGGGCGACAAAAATCTGCCGGGTTAGGGTCAAACCTAATAAGGGAATACATAGATCGAGTTAATGCGACTATAGGGGTTTTAATTAGAAAGAGATTTCAATTAATCAACCTAGAGTCAGTTGTTAGTAGCCTCGAGAGAGGTATTAATATAATTTAGGGATTTCTACGGATTAAGCCAAGTGAATAAATCGCATGAATAAAAAAAAAACTTGATGGAGCTCGAAACTAACTATTATTTCGACAAAGGCAAGCGCACCTATCGAACAGTAGTATAGCTGTGGTGAATCCGGAATATCATATCCTCAAGGACCAAGAGTACTAGTATTAACTATCTTTTAATTATCTAGCCTAATAATTAAGGGGATTTATTTTTAATCTAAAATCTACTAACTAATTTAACTAACTATGAACGCGACAGAGAGTAAATTGGGAAAATACTTTTAAAAAACTTTTATATGAGATAGACAATACCTAAAGAATATTCCACCTAGACTTCACTTATTACTTTTGATTCATGCGATTTATTCACTTGGCTTAATCCGTAGAAATCCCTAAATTATATTAATACCTCTCTCGAGGCTACTAACAACTGACTCTATGTTGATTAATTGAAATCTTTTTCTAATTAAAACCCATATTGTCGCATTAACTCGATCTATGGATTCCCTTATTAGGTTTGACCCTAATCCGGCAGATTTTTGTCGCCCTATCTCTAGGGTTGCAATCAACTCCGCTTAATTGTGTTGATCTACTATTAGACATGGACTTTTGCTCCACTGAATAAGCACATTCGACTTGAATCAATAACCTGAATTATCAAACAAGAATAAGGACTCACAATTAAGAATAAGCACAAGTATTTATCTCATAAATCAAATAATAATAAGATCTGTCTTAGGTTTCATCCCCTTAGATATTTAAGGGATTTAGTTCATACTAAAAGAGGGAAACATCATAAAAGAGGAAAAACAACAAAACATAAGAAAACCCAAAAACTCCTAAAGAACTTGATGGGAGATCTTCAGTCTTGATGGAGATCCTTCTCCTAAGCTGTTCCCGACGGCTGGTTTGGAGTATTTTCTCCTTCTACTCGGCGTCTATTTGATGTCCTGTGGAGCTCTCGTCTTATGTTGCCCCCTAGGGTGTTTATATAGGCTTTGAGATGCCTTACTTGGCCCACAAGTATCCTATTCCGAATAGAATTCATCCTAGTTTCGGCAGGGACACGCCCGTGTGACACTCCCGTGGTGGACTCCCTTGGCCGTGGTCGATCCTGTTCACCACACACGGCCGTGTGATCTGCCCGTGGTCGATATTCCAGGCCGTGGTTGATCCTTGCTCAAAACACACGGTCGTGTCCAATGGTCCAGGCCGTGTTGATTTCCTAAGTAGGCCGATTTTGCCCCTTTTTGACCCGTTTCTTGTTTCTTTCGACTCCCTAAGCTCTCCTTAGTATAAAACATGAAATTAAGAGATTAGGAGCATCGAATTCATCAAATTCAATGGAAAATCATCCAAAATTAAGCCAAGCATGGGGTTAAAATATGTGTAGATTATGGTTTATCAAACACCCCCACACTTAAGCGTTTGCTTGTCCTCAAGCAAAATCCTCAAATCACAATTAAAATTAACTCCCTCAATTCATAATCCTCATCAATAATGTTTCATCATAATTCATAGATAATTCATATATTGACAATTTAACTAAAAGAGTCCTAAAGATTCAAACAATCTAAGTCATAAATTTTTATAGCACGAAAAAATAGGTGTCTCCCCTCATCTAAATAAATTACCTTTGATCCAAAATCGACAAGAATTGACATCCTCACTAAAGATTCACTCAAATCACTCAAAGTGTTTAAGGTTCAAATTAAGCACTCAAAAAGTCAAACATAAAAAGTTAATCCCATAGGCTTGCCTGAAAATTAAATCTCCACCACTGTAAAATGAGATGATACACAAATCAAAAGGTCTTTAAAAGGGTTGTAATGGGCTTGGGTTAAAGGTGTGGATAAAGGCTGAATTAGAGGGTTAGTATCGAGATTGAATTGATAAATTACCTAACTAGAAAAATAACTAAAACTTAAATAATTACAACAATTAAGAATTCATCACTAATAACACGAGCTTCTTCTCAAAATGTGAAATTAACGAATAAGCTTAAATAACATAAAACTAATAATGAATATACTTCGTTTTTTTTAGAATAAGCACATACAATAATAATAAGATAGAATTTAACAACTGAAATAAAGAGAATAGTTAAGCAACTGATCAAATCAAATCTCGATATAAGGGTAGTAAAGAGAAATGGTGATAACAAATACAAAGTGGATTTTGGGTTAATATTAATGGGTGAGTCAAGAAATAGTTGATTAGGTTTCAAAGGGGTCACTAAGGGTTAATTAAACGGGTAGGCTTTTTAGTAGAATAAGTGGGTTAAAACCTAGGTGCCTTTATCATCTCAGTATATCAAATCAGAGGTGTGGTCTCGACATGTATGATCGAAGCAACTTCTAGAATAACAAATCAATGTTGACACACTCATAATTAATAAAGTGCGCAAGAAAAGAATATGCTCTAAAAGGCTCAAAATCTCACAAAAATTATGGTTTTTGATGTCAACCTTGCAAATTTCAAACTTTAAAGTAATATTTAAATTTATGAAAACAACCTAGAAATTTTAATTACGGAAAATAGACTTATCATGCTTGATTCTCTAATATCTTAAAGTTTAAATCATCAATGCACAATTAACTATGACTTAATCCAAAACATATAAATAGAAATCATAAATCAAAAGAAATTTCATTCTAACAGTGATATGAGAAAGTGGCTTGAGAAAAAAAAAATTCAGGGATTTGAGAATAATGCAAAAAGTTAGGAACTTTTTTTTTTGAATAAAATTCACCCCCCGCACTTAAGATGTACATTGTCCTCAATGTACAAAAATAGATATCCACAATATAGTAAGAAAATCATAAGAGGGATAGAAGTGAAACTTCCTGAAGTTTGAATAGAGTCAAAGAAAAGAAACGAGGGAAATTCAGGCCGAGTTGGAAGAGAATACGCCGGTGGTGGTGGATACTAGGGTCGTGGTGTGGTGATTCCCTAACAGCCTGTAGAACCTAAATTAAAGAAATCAAAATATAATAATATAGATTTAACACAAGAAAGATAAAGAGAAGGAAAATAAAGGAGAAGAGAAAAGAAAAAGAAAAACTAAATGGACTCAGAGGTCCTTGTCTTGTCGAGTAAATGAAGTGGCCGGCATGAACTTATGTAGATCGATCTCGCACGGGGAGACTGTGCTAGGGTCCTTTCGCTTCTTCAACATGGAGATGGTGGTGAGGATGGTGAAAGAAAAAGAATGAGGGGAAGGGGAAATGAAAATGAAGGGAGAAGATAGTGAGAAGAGAAAGGGGTGTGGTGCCTGGGGCTTAGGAGAAGAAGAATTTGGGGAGAAAGTGAGAAGAATGGAGGGTTTAAATAAGAATCAGGGACCTGGTTGCTGCCCACGCCCGTGTGCTGTGGGCGTGTTAAGTCACACAGCCATATCGCACGGCCGTGTGGTGGCTTGTTCGTTTCTCCCACGCTTGTGTAGAGGTTTCCATGCCTGTGCATCATTCTCAGTGTCGGCCACGGCCTCAAAGCACAGACGTGTCTCATACTCGTGTGACTTTCTCAGTGTTGACCACGACTGTATTGTACGGTCGTGGCATTTTATCGCCGTCCGTGATTTGGGGATTTTTCGTCCTTGGTTCGTACGATCTCTGCCACACCAGTGTGCAAATCCGTGATGTCCACACGGCCACGGCCACGCCCGTGTGCAAGGCTGTGTGGTACGGAAACCTACGTTTTATTAACTTGGTTAGTTTTTAGTTACGTGCTAAAAATCAAATATATGAAAATTAAAGGGGTTAGTGCTCGGGTTGCCTCTCGAGAAGCGCTCGTTGAAAGTCTTAAGCTAGACTTACCTCTAATTCGCACATCTCATGGTGGGTCGAGGATTTGACACTCCTCTCTCTTGCTATCAATTCTAGAATCACTATATAGTTTGAGTCGAGAGGTGTTTACCTTAAAAGTGCCGAATCTAGGATTAGTTACCTCGACTGTTCCGTATGGGAAGACATTGATTACCGTGAAAGGAATCTCTTAATTAGTGTTAAGGTCTTAAGTGGCGATTCGAGGGTCTATCTTGTCCAACAATACTTGATCAATGATCTAAAATTGGTATGTCTCATCTTTAAGTTTGACATGGAGTTGCCTCATTTTTGCTTCGTGTGTTTTTAGTTTCTCCTTTAAATGTGTCTCCCACTCGTGTAGTTCATCGATCTGAAGCCTTCGTTCCTCATGAGTTATTTCCTTGTTGGCACGAGGTCTAGGATGTGGCTCAGATGTGTAATTTCGTGGTGCTTTCTGAAAAGAAGGTTGAACCAAATGGTCATTAATAGAATTTATGTTTTCACCTTGATCACTTGATCGTGTGTCAGAGTCTTAAAAATTTATATAAAGAATGATCAAGCCTAGAAACTAACTATGACAATGATTGAGGCAAGCGCACCTATCGAACAGTAGTATAACTTAGTGGCAATACCAGATTGTCGAACCCAAGGGAACCAAAAGTACTAATACTAACTTTCTTTCTATTATTTAGCCTAAGAAATAAGAAAATTGTTGTTTAATCTAAAATTAACTAACTGCTAAGCTAAAGACGCTAAAACAAAGAGAATGAATTGGGGAAAATACTTGTGGGAAAAACCAATTGATTAAGACAATACCCGAGGAAGAATCCACCTAGACTTCACTTGTTATCTAACTCTGAACTGCAGACGATTTATTCACTTGCCTTGATCCGTAGGATTCCCTAATTTATATTAATACTTCTCTCGAGGATACTAACGTCTAACCCTAGGTTGATTAATTGAAATCTCTTTCTAATTAAAACCCCTAGAATTGCATTAACTCGATCTATGGACTCCCATATTAGGTTTGACCCTAATCCGCAAATTTTCACACCCTATCTCTAGGCGCCATGAGCAACTCTCGCTTAACTATGCTAGATCTACTCTTAGGCGGTGGTCTATTCCTCCTCTACCTAAGCACATCAATACTTGAATCAATATCCTGAAATATCAAAGCAAGATTTAAGAACACATAATTAAGAACAAATCAAGTATTTATCATATAGTTCAGAAAACAATAACAAGATCCGTCTTAGGTTTCATCCCCCTCAAGTATATGAGGGTTTAGTTCATAATCAATAAAGAATACATCTCAGAAGAAAAGATAAAACAAAACATAAGAAAAACCCTAAAACCCTTGAAGGAATTAAAGAGAAGATCTTCCGTCTTGAGTATGATTTCAGCTTCTTGAGATGAATCAACTGGCTTCCTTCGAGTAAATCCCATAATTCGGCCTCTCTGGCCTCGCCCCTGGCAAAAGCCTCCTTTTAGGTTATACTTAGGGTGTTTATATAGGCTTCGGAATGTGTTTATTTGCCTCTAAGTATCCTAATCCGAGTGAAATTCCTCTTTGTCACTACAGGGACACGCCCATGGCACACGCCCGTGTAAATCGAGTTGTAGGCCGTGGTTGGGTCTGCTAGGGAGGCACGGCCATGTGGTGAAATCCCAGGCCGTTTTGATTTCCTACTTTGGCTCATTTGGTCCGTTTTAAGCCCGTTTTCCGTTTTTTTCATCCTCCTATGCTCTCCTGAGTATAAAACATGAATTTAAAGGATTAGGAGCATCAAATTCTATAATTCAAGGGATAAATCATCCAAAAGCATGCCAAATGTGGGATTAAAATATGTTCATATTACGGTTTATCAAATACCCCCACACTTAAGCTTTTGCTTGTCCTCAAGAAAAATTCTCAACTCACAATTAAAATTAACTTCCTCAATTCATAATATTCATCAATAGTGTTTCATCATAATTCATAGATAATTCATACATGGACAATTCAACTAAAAAAGTCCTAAAGATTCAAACAATCTAAGTCATATATTTTTGTAGCACAAAACATAGGTGTTTCCCCTCATCTAAATAATTACCTCTGGTTCAAAATCGACAAGGGTTGACATCCTCGCTAAAGATTCACTCAAATCACTCGAGGTGTTTAAGGTTCAGGAAAAAGCACTCATAAGTCAAATATGAAAAGTTAATCCCATAGGCTTGCATGAAAATCAAATCTCCACCACTATAATATGAGACGATATACAAATCAAAGGGTCTTAAAAAGGTAACGAGGCTTAGGTTAAAGGTGTGGATAAAGGCTGAATTAGAGGGTTAGAATTGAGATTGAATTGACAAATTACCTAACTATAGACAACGAACTGAATAAAGAATAATTACATCAATTGAAAACTTGTAATACTAATACTAATAACACGAGCTTCTTCTAAAGATGCGAATTTAACTGTATAAGCTCACTTAATCACAGAACTAATAATGAATATACTTCGATATTTTTTTTAAGAACAAATCATAATAAAAGATGGATTTAACTACCGAATTGAATCAGATAATTAGGCAACCGATCAAATCAAATCTCGATATAAGGGTAGTCAGAGGAATGGTGATAACAAATACAAAGGATTTTGGGTTAATATTAGTTGGTGGGTCAATAAAATGGGTTGTTAGGATCAAAGGGGTTCATTAGGGGTTAATTATGAGGGTAGGTTTTTAGTGGAGTAAGTGGGTTAAAACCTAGGTGCCTTTATCATCTCTGTATATCAAATCAAAGGTGTGGTCTCGACATGTATAATCGAAGCAAGTTCTAGCATAACAAATCAATGTTGACACACTCATAATCAATAAAGTGAGCAAGAAAAAGAATATATGCTCTAAAAGGCTCAAACTCTCACAACAATTATGGGTTTTTGATATCAACCTTGTAAATTTCAAACTTCAAAGTAATATTCAAATTTAGGTCACCCACCTAGGAAATTTTTAATTCTGAAAATCGACTTATCATGCTCGATTCTCTAGTATCTTAAAGTTTAATCATCAATGCATAATTAACTATAACTTAATCCAAAACATATCAATAAAAATCATAAATCAAGGGAAATTTCATTCTAATAGTAATATGAGAAAATTTACTTAAGAACAATATATAATTCAGGATTTGAGAATAATGAAAAAAGTTAGGCACTTTTAATATTCACCCCCCACACTTAAAATGTACATTGCCCTCAATGTACAAAGATATATAAAAACAATATAGTAGAAAATCAAAAGATAGGGATAGGGGTGAAACTCCCTGAATTCTGGATGGCTTCCTTGAGTTGGGAGTGGTCGTGGTGTGGTGGCCGCCCACTATTACTGCGCTAGATGAAGAAATTGGGTGGCCCGTGAAGAAATAGCCAGGAAATAGTAAGACACATTTAAAATAAACTAATTATGTATTTAAAGACAAGAAAGATAAAGGCAAATAAAATAGAAAGTAAAATAAAATTAAAAGAAGAGATAAATGGACTGAAAAGTCCTTATTGTTAGATGATTCGCGAGGTGGGTGTGATTTCTAAGGCCGTGGTGTGTGATTCCCAAGCAGCCTTTGGAATCTAAAATCAAGAAACTAAAATAAGATAGATTAAATTAAGCATAAGAGAGTCAAAGAGAAGGAAAATAAAGGAGAAGAGAAAAGAAAAATAAAAACTAAATGGCCTTAATTGTCCTCGGCTTGTCGAGTAAATGAAGCGGCCGGCATGAACTTATGTAGACCAGTCTCCCACGGGGAGACTGTACTCAGATTCTTCCGTTTCTTTGACATGGGTAAGGTGAAAATTAGAGGGGTTAGGGCAGGAGAATGAGAAAAAAAATGGAAAGGAGGAGAGTGAAAGGGGATGGGGAGTGGGTGAGAAAGGGAGCAAGGGGTATGTTAAATAGAGATTTCAAATCTGGTACATCCCCATGCCCGTGTACCATGGGCGTGTTGGGTCACACGGCCATATCGCACGGCCGTGTTGTACTTTGTTCGTTTTTCCCACGCCCGTTTCGTGGTCACCATACCCATGTTTGATAAAACAGTGTCGACCACGGCTGTATCGCACGGACGTGGTGTTTAGTCGGAGCCCGTGTAACTTCCCTCAGTGTCGGCCACGGCCATATCGCACGGCCGTGGCCATTTATAATCGTCTGTGATCTGGGAATCTTTCGTCATTGGCTCGTACTACCTCTGCCATGTCAGTACGGAAGTCCGTAGTGTCCACACGGCCACGGCCACGACCGTGTGCAAGGCCGTGTGGCATGGAAACCTACGCCTAAATATGAAAAGAAATAAAACTAAACTTAATTATGAGGGTTAGTGCTCGGGTTGCCTCCCGAGAAGCGCTCGTTTAAATTCTTAAGCTAGACTCACCTCTTATTCGCATAATCAAGGTGGTTCAAAGAGTTGAACATCCTCTCTCATGCTATCAGTTCTGCTATGATAAAATTTGAGTCGAGTAGCATTTACCTTAAAAGTTCCGAATTTAGGATTACTTACCTCGACTGTTCCGTATGGGAAGACATTGAGTACCGTAAAAAGGATTTCTTTGTTTGTATTAGGGTCAGGAGGAGATATTCGAGGGTCCGCTTTATCTAATAATACCTGATCTCCGATTTTGAATTTGTTTGTCCCATAGAGTGGCTTTGGTTCTGCTTCGTGTATCCCTAGTTTTTCCTTGAAATGCATCTTCCACTCGTCTAGTTAATCGACCTGAAGTCTTCGTTCCTCATGGGTTATTTCTTTGTTGGCATGAGATATAGGATCTGGCTCAGTTGTGTTGTTTCGTGGTGCTTCCTGAAAAGAAGGTTTAACCGAATGGTCATTAATAAAATTAATTTTCTCACCTTGATGACTTGATGTTCTAGCCAAGTCAAGAGCCTGAAGAGTAACTGTCTCGTCACCTACACGAAGTATGAGTTCACCTGTATCAATGTCAATTTTAGTTCTAGCATTTGCTAAAAATGGTCTTCCTAAAATTAAAGGGATCGTATTGTCCTCATCCATGTCTAAAACGACAAAGTCTACTGGGAATACGAATTTATCAATTTTTACGAGTACATCTTCAATTATACCCCTAGGAATTCTAATAGTTTTATCAGTTAATTGAATGCTCATCCTAGTTTGTTTGGGTTTCCCTGATGCTCGCCCCTAGATCTGCTAAAACATTATCAATGGATAAACTACCAATTAAATAAGGAATCGTAAAACTCCCTGGATCTTTTAATTTCCGTAGTAGTTTATTTTGTAGAATCGCTGAGCATACTGCGTTTAGCTCCACATGCGATGCCTCGTCTAACCTCCGTTTGTTTGTCAAAAGCTCTTTTAAAAATTTCCTTAAATCTGGCATCTGCAAAAGAGCTTCGAGAAACGGTAAGTTAATATGTAATTTCTTTAAAAGTTTAAGAAATTTACCGAATTGTTCGTCTGTGTTGTCTTTCTTCATCGCATCGGGATATGGTATACGCAGTTTGTACTCTTTAATTACCGATTTTAGCTTGTCATGGTTCACCTCAGCTTTTCCTTCTTCTACCACATTCTCTTGCCTTAAATTGGGCTCATCTAACCCTACACCATCATGACCTGTTATGGCTTGAATTTGCTTCTTTGGGTTAGTCTCAGTGTTGCTTGGTAGGCTTCCTTGTGGTCGTTCGAAAATCAGCTTAGCAAGTTGCCCTATCTGGTTCTCGATCCCTTGAATCAATGCTTGTTGATTTTTAAGTGTTGTTTTGGTGTTTTGGAAACGAGTTTCTGACACCGCTATGAATTTTGTCAGCATCTCCTCAAGGTTCGGCTTCTTTTCCTATGGGTAGGGCTGTTGTTGGAAGTTTGGAGGGGGTTGTTGTCTCTGGTTTCCTTGACCACCCCACGAGAAATTTGGGTGGTTCCTCTAACCTGGATTATAGTTGTTACTATAGGGGTTATTTTGAGATCTGAAATTGTTACCCACATAGTTCATTTGTTCACCTTCCATGCTATGTCCGTAGGGTGGGTACTCAGGATTCGCCACACCGCCACTTGTTTCGCACTGCATAACTGGATGTACCTATGAAGAACACAAACCATCAATATTTTTGTTTAACATCTCTACCTGATTTGATAGCATGGTTACTGCGTCGAGGTTGAAAACACTAGCGGCTTTTGTTGGCCTTGTCCTCGTGACTTGCCATTGATAGTTATTCAGTGACATCTCTTCTATAAATTCATAGGCCGCTTCAGGAGTTTTGTTGTTCAGCGTTCCGCCGGTGGCTGAATCAACCAACTGCCTGGTTGAAGGGTTTACACCATTGTAAAAGGTTTGGACCTGTAGCCACAAGGGTAATCCATGGTGTGGGCACCTTCTCAACAAATCCTTGTATCTCTCCCATGCATCGTAAAGAGTTTCTAGATCCATCTGCACAAAAGAAGAGATATCATTCCTTAACTTAGCCGTTTTAGCCAGCGGAAAATATTTTAATAAAAATTTCTCGGTCATTTTTTCCCATGTAGTGATTGATCCTCGTGGAAGAGAATTCAACCATTGTTTGGCTTTATTCCTCAAAGAGAAGGGAAATAACCGAAGACGGATGGCACCATCAGAAACGCCATTTATTTTGAAGGTATGGCAAAATTCTAGGAAATTTGCTAAGTGTGTGTTAGGATCCTCATCCTGCAAACCATCAAACCGAACAAACTATTGTATCATCTGAATTGTGTTAGGTTTCAGTTCAAAATTATTTGCAGCAATAGCAGGTCTAACAATACTTGACTCAGTCCCTGTTAAATTAGGTTTAGCATAATCATACATAGTTCGGGGAGGAGGATTTTCGGCAACCACAGGAGGGAGTGGATTATTCTGGTGATCAGCCATCTCTTTCGTGTTATTAGTATCGCCCTCTTGCTCTTCTTCTATGTAATTTAAGCTTCGCCTTATTTCTCTACGATTTCCGCGATCGGTACCTTCAATATCACTGTCATAAACTAAGGGTCCTGTCGGGTTTCTTCTAGTCATAAACTAGAGGTACCTGCTAGGAACAAAATAAAAGAAGAAAAATTAGCAAAGTTAAAAACACAATAAAAATAAATTCCAAAAATAAAATGGCTAAAGTAATAGAAATTAAGCGTTCTTAATATTTTAGTTCCCCGGCAATGGCGCCAAAAACTTTGATCGTGTGTCAGGGTCTTAAAAATTTATATAAAGAATGATCGAGCCTAGAAACTAACTATGACAACGATTGAGGCAAACGCACCTATCGAACAGTAGTATAGCTTAGTGGCAAGACCGGATTGTCGAACCGAAGGGAACCAAAAGTACTAATACTAACTTTCTTTCTATTATTTAGCCTAAGAAATAAGGAAATTTTTGTTTAATCCAAAATTAACTAACTACTAAGCTAAAGACGCTAAGACAAAGAGAATGAATTGGGGAAAATACTTGTGGGAAAAACCAATTGATTAAGACAATACCCGAGGAAGAATCCACCTAGACTTCACTTGTTATCTAACTCTGAACCAGACGATTTATTCACTTGACTTGATCCGTAGGATTCCCTAATTTATATTAATACCTCTCTCGAGGATACTAACGTCTAACCCTAGGTTGATTAATTGAAATCTCTTTCTAATTAAAACCCCTAGAATTGCATTAACTCGATCTATGGACTCCCATATTAGGTTTGACCCTAATCCGGCAGATTTTCGTCACCCTATCTCTAGGTGCGCGAGCAACTTCGCTTAACTATGCTAGATCTACTCTTAGGCAGGGTCTATTCCTCCTCTACCTAAGCACATCAATACTTGAATCAATATCCTGAAATATCAAAGCAAGATTTAAGAACACATAATTAAGAACAAATCAAGTATTTATCATATAGTTCAGAAAACAATAACAAGATCCATCTTAGGTTTCATCCCCCTTCAAGTATCTGAGGGTTTATTTCATAATCAATAAAGAATACATCTCAGAAGAAAAGATAAAACAAAACATAAGAAAAACCCTAAAACCCCCTGAAGGAATTGAAAAGAATATCTTCCGTCTTGAGTATGATTTCAGCTTCTTGAGATGAATCAACTGGCTTCCTTCGAGTAAATCCCACAATTCGGCCTCTCTGGCCTCGCCCCTGACAAAAGCCTCCTTTTAGGTTATACTTAGGGTGTTTATATAGGCTTCGAAATGTGTTTCTTTGCCTCTAAGTTTCCTAATCCGAGTGAAATTCCTCTTTGTCACGGCAGGGACACGCCCATGGCACACGCTCGTGTAAATCGAGTTGTAGGCCGTGGTTGGGTCTGCTAGGGAGGCACGGCCTTGTGGTGAAACCCCAGGCCGTGTTGATTTCCTACTTTGGCCCATTTGGTCTGTTTTAAGCCCGTTTTCCGTTCTTTTCATCCTCCTATGCTCTCTTGAGTATAAAACATGAATTTAAAGGATTAGGAGCATCAAATTCCATAATTCAAGGGATAAATCATCCAAAAGCATGCTAAATATGGGATTAAAATATGTTCATATTACGGTTTATCATCACTCGATGTCCTCGCCGAGTCAAGAGCCTGAAGAGTGATCGTTTTGTCACCTACACGAAGTATGAGTTCCCCTGTACCAACATCAATTTTAGTTTTAGCAGTTGCTAAAAAGTGTCTTCCTAAAATTAAAGGAATATTATTTTCCTCATCTATGTCTAAAACGACAAAGTCTACTGGGAATATGAATTTATCAATTTTTACTAGTACATCTTCAATTATACCCCTAGGAACTCTAATGGTTTTATCAGCTAATTGGATGCTCATCCTAGTTTGTTTGGGTTTCCCTAAACCTAGCTGTTTAAACATTTTATAAGGCATAACATTTATGCTTGCCCCTAAATCACCAAAGCGTTATTATAATGATAAACTACCAATTAAGCACGAAATTGTAAAACTCCTGGATCTTTTAATTTTTGTGGTAGTTTATTTTAGAATTCTTGAGCATACATCGCGTTTAGCTCCACATGTGACGTATCGCCTAACTTCATTTGTTTTTCAAAAGCTTTTTAAAAATTTCCTTGAATTTGGCATCTGCGAAAGAGCCTCAAGAAACTGTAAGTTAATATGTAATTTTTTTAAAAGTTTAAGAAATTTACCGAATTGTTCATCTGTGCGGTCTTTCTTTGTCGCATTGGGATATGGTACACGAGGTTGGTACTCTGTAATTACCAGTTTTGGTTTATCATGGCTTACCTCAACCTTATCCTCCTCTGCCACATTCTCTTGCCTTAATTTCGATTCATCTAACCCTTCACTATCGTGAGCAGAAACGGCATGAAGTTGCTCCTTTGGGTTAGTTTCAGTGTTGCTTGGAAAGCTGCCTTGTGGTCGTTCAGATATGATCTTAGCAAGTTGTCCTAATTGGTTCTTGATCCCTTGAATCGATGCTTGTTGATTTTTGGTATTGCTTCAAAGTGTTTTAGAAACGCGTGTCTCTGACACCGCGATAAATTTTGTTAGCATCTCTTCTAGGTTCGGCTTCTTCTCTTGCGGGTAGAGTTGCTGTTGAAAGCCTGGAGAGGGTTGTTGTCTCTGATTTCCTTGAACACCCCATGAGAAGTTTGGGTGGTTCCTCCAACCTGGATTATAATTGTTACTGTAGGGGTTATTTTGAAATCTAAAATTATTACCCATATAGTTCATCTGCTCGCTTTCTATGCCAGGGTTGTAGGGTGGGTATTCTGTATTGTTCGTCCCTCCTCCATTTGTATCGCACTGCATCACTGGATGTACCTGCGAAGAACCACACAAACCATCAATTTTCTTATTAAGAAGTTCTACCTGGTTTGATAGCATGGTCACTGCGTCGAGGTTGAAAACATTGGCAGCTTTTGTTGGCCTTGTCCTTGTAACTTGCCACTGATAGTTATTCAGTGACATCTCCTCTATAAACTCATAAGCCGCCTCAGGAGTCTTGTTATTTATGGTTCCACCGCCGGCTAAATCAATCAACGGCCTAGTTGAGAGGTTCACACCGTTGTAAAAGGTTTGAACCTGTAGCCACAAAGGTAACCCATGGTGAGGGCACCTTCTTAGTAAATCCTTGTATCTCTCCCATACATCGTAAAGTGTCTCTAAATCCATCTGCACAAAAGAAGAGATATCATTCCTCAACTTAGCCGTTTTAGCCGGCGAAAAATATTTAAGTAAAAATTTTTCGGTCATTTGATCCCATGTAGTGATTGATCCTCGTGGTAACGAGTTCAACCACTGTTTAGCTTTGTTTCTCAACGAGAAGGGAAACAACTGAAGGCGAATAGCATCATCAGAAACGCCATTGATTTTTAAAGTGTCGCACAACTTTAAAAAATTTGCCAAGTGATTGTTTGGATCCTCATCCTGCAAACCATCAAACTGAACAAACTGCTGAATCATCTGTATAGTGTTAGGTTTCAGTTCAAAATTATTTGCAGCAATAGCAGGTCTAACAATACTTGATTCGGTTCCTGTTAAATTAGGTTTAGCATAATCATACATAGTTCGAGGAACAGGATTTTGATTCACCGGGTTTGCGGCAACCACAGGAGGTAGCGAATTATTATCAGCCATCTCTTCGGTAGTGTTAGTGTCGTCCTCTTGCTCTTCTTGTATGTACTGTAGGCTTCGCCTTATCTCTCTATGATTTCTGCGAACGGTACCTTCAATATCATTGTCAAAAAGTAATGGTCCTGACGGGTTCCTTCTAGTCATAAACTAAAAGTTTCTGCCAGAAGCAAAGAAAAAAAAAATTAGAAAAGTTAAAATAAAATAAAAATAAATTGCAAATAAATAAAATGGCTAAAGTAATAAAAATTTAGTTCTCCTAATATCTTAGTCCCCGGCAACGGCGCCAAAAACTTGATGGAGCTCGAAACTAACTATTATTTCGACAAAGGCAAGCACACCTATCGAACAGTAGTATAGCTGTGGTGAGTCCGGAATATCGTATCCTCAAGGACCAAGAGTACTAGTATTAACTATCTTTTTATTATCTACCCTAATAATTAAGGGGATTTATTTTTAATCTAAAATCTACTAACTAGTTTAACTAACTATGAACGCGACAGAGAGTAAATTGGGAAAATACTTTTAAACAACTTTTATATGAGATAGGCAATACCTAAGGAAGGATCCACCTAGACTTCACTTATTACTTTTGATTCATGCGATTTATTCACTTGGCTTAATCCGTAGAAATCCCTAAATTATATTAATACCTCTCTCGAGGCTACTAACAACTGACTCTATGTTGATTAATTGAAATCTCATTCTAATTAAAACCCCTATTGTCGCATTAATTAGATCTATGGATTCCCTTATTAGGTTTGACCCTAATCCGGCAGATTTTCATCGCCCTATCTCTAGGGTTGCAATCAACTTCGCTTAATTGTGTTGATCTACTCTTAGACAGGGACTTTTGCTCCACTGAATAAGCACATTTGACTTGAATCAATAACTTGAATTATCAAACAAGAATAAGGACTCACAATTAAGAATAAGCACAAGTATTTATCTCATAAATCAAATAATAATAAGATCTGTCTTAGGTTCATCCCCTTAGATATTTAAGGGATTTAGTTCATACTAAAAGAGGGAAACATCATAAAAGAGGAAAAACAACAAAACATAAGAAAACCCAAAAACTCCTAAAGAATTTGATGGGATATCTCCAGTCTTGATGGAGATCCTTCTCCTAAGCTATTCCCGACGGCTGTTTTGGAGTATTTTCTCATTCTACTCGGCGTCTATTCGACGTCCTGTCGAGCTCCCGTTTTAGGTTGCCCCCTAGGGTGTTTATATAGGCTTTGAGATGCCTTACTTGGCCTACAAGTATCCTATTCCGAATAGAATTCATCCTAGTTTCGGCAGGGACACGCCCGTGTGACACTCCCGTGGTGGACTCCCTTGGCCGTGGTCGATCCTATTTGCCACACACAGCCGTGTGATCTGCCCGTGGTCGATATTCCAGGCCGTGATTGATCCTTGCTCGAAACACACGGCCGTGTCCAATGGTCCAGGCCGTGTTGATTTCTTAAGTAGGCCCGTTTTACCCCTTTTTGACCCGTTTCTCGTTCCTTTCTACTCCCTAAGCTCTCCTGAGTATAAAATATGAAATTAAGAGATTAGGAGCATCGAATTCATCAAATTCAATGGAAAATCATCCAAAATTAAGCTAAGCATGGGGTTAAAATATGTGTAGATAATGGTTTATCAGTTGGTGGAGTGGATGTGGCCATGAGGCAAGTTACAACTTCTTGTAAGCATCGGGTTGTATGGTTAAAAGGCCTAGGAAGAGTCACACTAGGCTGTGATTGAGGCATTACAACAGCCAATGAGTCGAGGTGACTAGAGGAACAGTTCTTGTTGGTGCAGCAGGAGTTGTAGGGTTGGTGGCTAGAGGATCTTCTAGAGCCTTGACTAGTTGTTCTAAAGTGAGAAGAAGGACGCTTGCATATTGCAGATGAGCTCTAGCAGGAATGGAGGCAGAAGGAAAGGTTTGTGTAGAGTTCAAGCCAATAGAAATACTTGAGACATGTGAGATGAAGGTGTTCAGTGAAGTGGAAAAGTTGACTTGGTTAGTTGGGTTATTGGTCTGGTTGGTTTGATCAGTTGGGGTGTCACTTTGAGATTAAGAAGCCATGTTGTCCATACTAACCGCACTAATTGTTGATACAATGTACAACAAGAGAAAAGTATAAAGGAGAGAAGGGTGGTTGCTATGGAGGTTGGTTCACCCAATCGGGGTGGAGAGCTAGAGGTTATTGATAGCAGTAGAAAAGAGAATGTAAAGGTTGAGGCTTGAAAGAGTGTTGGCATAGTGTAGGCTTAATATTCTTGAAGGGTCAACCAAATCCTTCTTTATCGTTCTTGATTTTAACGTATTGGACTTGGCATCTACCCATCATTACGGGGCGCGTGGGAGGGATGTCTTAGATGAGATGAGGATGTCTGTGACAAGACAACTTTTGTCTTTCATTCTGACTTGATGGGATAAAGCAATTGAGCTCACGTGATATTTAATGAGCAACAGATTTATGTTCCCAATAAAGAGTAGGTCACCCATTGCCTAGGTGGCCACTCTGGAAAGGTGAGTACGCAGGTAGCCTCTAAGCTTGCTAGTGGCAGGCTTACAACTCAGGTGCCTTTTTAGCTTGTTATGTGTGTTTTGATACGAATGTGGTATAACAATGATCAAAATTAAATTCATTATAATTGTTTAGAATTAGATGCTAATTTTAAATTAAAATTTACGATTTAGCATGTTGATTAATTATTTTAAATTTATTATTTAAATATTTTATCACATGGGTGGGTCACATATCTTTATTTAATCACAGGTAAAGATATGAGCTAACTTTTTTAAATGCATTTAAAAATATGTAAAAGTATTTTTCTAATGAATCTTAAATCGAAAATAGAGTCAACATGCACATAAACAAATTAAAAACATTATTTAAAATTAAAAATAAATAATATTTAAACAAATTTCCATTCTAAACTTCTTTTACTCTCTCCATTGTGAATTATAATTTGATTTAATAATCAATATAAAGACTAATCACTTTAAATATAAAAAGTAATAATAGAATTTTCTCCAAATTCACTATTGTATATATTTTTTTAAATATTTTTTGATTGTTCACACTTTTTTTTAAAGTTGTATTTCTGTTATTTTTTTTACTTAATTTGGTATTTGTATTTCTCAAAAATTATATATTTTGGTACCAAAAAATAACAATATTAATTTTTTAGTGTTTAATTTGAGTTTCAAGGTTAATTTGATGAAAGTTAATTTTTAATATTACTAGGTTTGAATTTTTCATACTTTTGTTAATAGAATATATTTAGTGTTAATTGTGAGTTTGTTTAATTTTACATTTAATTTTTCAAATACAGTCCGATGGTTTCATCAAATCAACTCTAAAACCCAAATTAAATACTAAAAGGTTAACATCGTTACTTTTGGGTACCTAAATATATAACTTTTGTCAAATACTGATACCAGATTAGATAACAAAATAACACAAATACAGCATTAAAAATATTATCAAACTCATATACCAATGATGCGGTTGTAAACCAACTAAAAATATGATTAAGGCAAGTGTACCTATCAATTAATAGTATAGTTACGATGAGTAAATATATCGTTCAAGCAAAAACTAAAAACCGCCTTTCTATTGTTTAACTGAATAATTAGAGTGATTGATTAAAAACTAAAATTAATTAATTAAATTAACTAAGTAACTCGACAAAAAAACAAATTAGGAAAATAATCGGTTAACAACCAAGAAGCAAAACAATACACAGGAAAGAATTCACCTAGATTTCATCTGTTACCATCAATCTAAATTACGCAGTTTCTTCACTTAGTATATTGATCTGTAGAAATCCCTAAATTATGCTAATATCTCTCTTTAAGAATAAGAGCAACTGACTAGGTTGATTAATTGGAATTTCATTCAAATTAAAACCCTTATTATTGCATTAACTCGATCTATAATTCCCTGTTAGATTTGACTCTAATATGGTAGATTTATGTCGTCATATTTCTAGGATTGTATGCAACTCCACTCAATTACACTAGATCTACTCTTAAATAGGGTCTATTCCTCCTCTGATTTAAGCACATCAAATATGGATCAATAGTCTAGAAATATTAAATCAAGAATTAAGCATACATAATTGAGAACAAAATCTAAGTCTTTATTGCGTAAAATAAAAATCAAACGACAGAACCCATAATAGGGTTCATATCCCTAGGTAAAACATCCAAAATACAGTTTAACCACAAGAAATAAAGAAACTCATAATAATCTCCAAAGAAATCAAAAGGGAATATTCAATATTGATGGAAATATGCTTCAGAATCAGCTTCAATGATATTTTTCGAGTTGTTTTCTTGAATATTCTATGACGGCTCACTTCTATTTTCTTATTTTTGTCATATATAGGTCTCAGAATGTCCGAAAAATCCTAAAAATTGCATTTTCCGCTGTTCAGAGTGCAATTCACAAAATCGACACGGCCTGCCACATAGTCGTATGACAGCCTGTATGGCTCACACGGCCGTGTGTCCAGGCCGTGTGGAATGGTCTAGTCGTGTGGAATGGTCCAGTCTGTGTGGCCCCTATACCCTACTCCGATTTTTCGATTTTCGCTTCTTTTGCTCCAAATACTTTTCTAAGAATTAAAACATGAATTTAAAAGATTAGAAGCATAAAATTCACCATTAACATTGAATAATCACTCAAAAACACGTTAAGAATGATATTAAAGCATGTTATTTTTAGCACTTATCAACCAATTATATATTAAGCCGATATTCTTTATATTTTAATATTTTCGGTAAACAAAGTGGGATAAATTTTTATAAAATCCTTAAAAAGTTAAGCAGAACCAATATATATATATATATATATATATATATATATAAAAGAAACATGTGAAAACTAAATTATTAATACAAAAGAAATTGTATAACATAAAAATGCTAAATTGAAAATATAACTTGTTTTCTTAATCCTTTTACTTTTCATTGTCATTGTTTCACATTCGGCTGAAATAGAAAGAAAAAAAAGGACAGGTTGGTAGGTACAACAACACATATCTACAGTGTTAGGATGTATAAAGAAAAGAATAGATGGCAGTAAGTGAAAAAGAAAGGCATAAATCATGGAGTATGAAATAGAAAGTAAAGAAGGGGCAGCTTAATTTCATGCCTCATAATCAGTTAAAAAAAACAGAAGCTTAGTGTGAATGTGAGGATTAGGTCTGATTACATTAAATTACTTGGTGGCCAACAACATTGCAGAAATCAATACATTTCAGTTCTTTCTTTGGTTTGAATTTTCCAACTTAGCTCAAACAACACTAGAGAAAAAAAGCCGACAAAACAACGCGTATTATTATTATTATTCCTACTGATTGTAGAAAAGTCTACAACAAAACCAAAATAATAAACAAAGAACACGCTTCTCCTCTGCCCCCTCCCCTGCTGCTTTTTCCTCTCCTTTCTGCTATTTTCTTTGCCAAATAGTTCATGCTTGTGGACCTGCACACTCATCAACCTAACCCCATGGTGATATCTTCTTCATAATTCTTAGTTCTATGGATATGTTACTAATGAGGATTTCAGTCCTTTTTTGGCTTTTATTGTATTCCTTTGTAGCAGTTTTGGTTTCTGGTGAATGTCAAAGCCATCAGCAAGAGTTGCTGCTCGGATTGGGGAAAACCCTCAATTCTTCATTGTCTGCAAAGATGCGGAACTGGGACCAAAGCACGGATTGCTGTTCTTGGGGTGGTATAACCTGCGATCAAAGTGGTCGGGTTATCATACTCGACTTGAGCAACCAATTAATTTCTGGAACAATTGATAATTCGAGTAGTCTTTTCAATCTTCATCATCTTCAGCAGCTTAATTTGGCTCATAACACACTCAGCTTCAGTTTTCCTTGTGGGTTTGACAAGTTGTCAAATTTGAGCTATCTTAATTTGTCAAATGCTGGCTTTACAGGGCAAGTTCCGGCTGAGGTTTCACGCTTGACAAACTTGATTACTCTAGATTTATCTGTAAATTTATTTCTTAGAGATGGACGACCCTTGAAACTTGAGAAGCCAAACCTGAAGATGCTTGTTGAAAATCTCACAAGGCTAAGATCTCTCCATCTTGATGGGGTCAAAATTTCAGCAAGAGGAAATGAGTGGTGTAAACGGTTGTCCTCACTGACCAATTTGGAAGAGTTGAGCATGTCCAACTGTAACCTTTCTGGACCAATTGAAGATTCCCTTCAAAAGTTGAAGAATCTCTCAATTATTCACTTGGATAGGAACAATTTATCTGCTGTGGTTCCAGCATTCCTTGCTCATCTTCCAAATTTGACTTCATTGCGGCTCAGTTCTTGCGGCTTGCATGGACAATTTCCAAGAGAGATACTCCAGGTAAGGATGCTACAGTCTCTTGATGTACTTGACAATGAGAAACTTCAAGGTTCTTTGCCTGAATTCCATCAGAATGGGTCTCTTCAGAACCTATTTCTTAGCGGAACAAAGTTTTCTGGGTCATTACCACAGTCCATAGACAAGCTTGTGAACTTGTCTAGATTAGACCTTTCGTATTGCAATTTCAGCGGAGCAATTCCGAGTTCAGTCTCCAACCTGCAACAACTTGTTTACTTGGACTTGTCATTCAATAACTTTACCGGTCAAATCCCATGTTTTGATTTGTCCAAAAATCTTGCCCATGTAGATCTCTCTCATAATAAACTGAGTGGCAAGATCGAGTCATTGAAGTGGGAAGACCTTCCAAACCTTACTCATATTGATTTAAGGCACAATTCACTTAATGGGAATATTCCTTCCTCTCTTGTGTCACTCCCTTCACTGAAGAAGATTTGGCTTTCCAACAATCAATTTGATGGTGAGGTTACTGGTGTTCCAAAAGTGAGAGAATCCTTATTGGATACTCTTGATCTCAGTTACAACCAATTGCAAGGGCCGATCCCTGCGTATGTTTTTCAACTCAGTAGACTTAGCGTTCTGGTGCTTTCTTCCAACAATTTCAATGGCACCATACGGCTAGGAGACATTCGGAAGCTTGTGAATCTCACATATCTTGACCTTTCACACAACAACCTGTCTGTCATTGCAACTGGGAGTTATTCGGTCTTGTCATCCTTTCCCAAGATTACTACACTAAAGCTGGCGTCCTGCAAATTGAATGTGTTCCCTGATCTAAAGAACCAATCAAGATTAACCTATCTGGATCTTTCACAAAACCAAATTTCAGGTGAAGTACCCAATTGGATTTGGCATGTCAGTGATAACCTCCAGCAGCTGAACCTTTCATTTAATCAGCTTGAGGGTCTGCAGAAACCTTATCAAATAACGCCCAGTCTTTCAGTCCTTGACCTTCATTTTAACAGGCTCAGTGGTTATATCCCAACTCTGCCTCTATATGCAACCTATCTGGATTTTTCGAGCAATAATTTTACTTCTTCTTTACCAAGTAACATTGATGACTACCTCTCCTACACTATTTTCTTTTCTGTCTCAAGCAATGGCCTTACAGGTTTTATTCCTAAATCAATATGTGATGCTGGTTACCTGCAAGTTCTTGACTTGTCCAAGAACAGTCTGAGAGGTGCAATACCAAAATGTTTAATTGGAAAGATGGATTCTCTTGGGGTACTGAACCTTAGGGGCAACCATCTCAGTGGGGAAATCCCTGATGCATTTCCAAGTAAGTGTTCCATAGAAACCTTAGATGTCAATGGAAATGAGTTCAAAGGGAAGATCCCAAAATCCCTTGAAAACTGCAACAGGCTTGAGATATTAAACCTTGGTAACAATCACATAAACGACACCTACCCTTGCCATTTGAAGAACATAACCAGTTTGAGGATTCTTGTTTTGCGATCAAATAAATTTCATGGGGAAATTGGTTGTCCAGCCGACAGGCGCCCCTGGCCAAAGCTTCAAATTGTGGACTTTGCCCACAATAGTTTTAATGGAAAATTACCAAACAAATTCCTGGCAAGATGGAAGGCAATGAGGGTTGATGACGATGAAGCTCAACTAAATGTTGAACACCTTCAGTTTGAGGTTCTACAACTCAGTGGATTTTACTATTTGGATAGTATTACAGTTACCAACAAAGGTCTACAGATGGAGCTGGTGAAAATCCTAACTATTTTCACCTCCATTGACCTTTCATGCAACAAATTGGAAGGGCCAATACCAGATGTGATCGGAACATTCAAAGCACTGTATTTTCTCAACTTGTCACACAATGCTCTCAGTGGAAAAATCCCACCATCTCTAGGAAAACTGCAACAGCTGGAATCCCTGGACCTCTCATGTAATAACCTGAGTGGCAGTGTTCCTCAACAGCTTTTAAAGCTAACTTTCCTTGCAGTCCTTAACCTCTCCTACAATCAACTGGAGGGACGCATACCAGCTGGAAAGCAATTTGCAACATTTTCTAATGATTCTTATGAAGGTAACAAGGGACTATGTGGGAATCCATTGACGAAACAGTGCAGCGATGCTAACCACAGCCAAGATTTAAGACCCCGTGCATCCGAAAAAACCCAGAATGATGAATTCGATTGGCAGTTCATAGCCATTGGAGTTGGATTCGGAGTAGGAGCAGCGATATTTGTTGTACCCTTGATGTTTTGGAAGAGAGCGAGTCAATGGGTCGATGACAATGTGGATAAATTCCTTGAAGAAAACCTGCCAAAGATGGGCCTAGTTTACACACGCCCTTGTTATGACAATGTTGATACAGATGGAAATATTGAACATGACAAGAAACAATATGATGATGATGACGACGACGAAGAAAGCGATGAAAGTACACAAGAATTTCGAGGGAGATATTGTGTGTATTGCTCAAAGCTTGACGAAACAAGGAAGAAGACAATTCATAACCTGGGTTGTATCTGCCATGATTCACCGCCATCTTTATCTCCTTCTTCTTCCACCTCTTCTTCCTTTTCTGCTTAGATTACAACCTTCATTTTTGTTTGTTTTGTATATAAAATGTAAATGTGAATTTGGGGTCCTCACTCCTCATAAACAATAGGGAGTGTAGGCTGCGTTTTGGGTAAGTTTGGTCTGGTTTTGAATTTCCTTAATAATTCAATTAGGTTCGGTTTTTTAGTTATTTTGAATTTTAGATTTTTGAGTTTTATTATAAAATTGAGTTTAGATATTATTTGATAAAATTTCTTGATATTTAAAAAAAATTATTGTTCAAGTAAATGAGAAAATTATATAATAGTGATGGTGCTTCTATTGGAGGAGGAGTCGGGCAGCAGCAGGAGGGAGTATAAGAGATGGCAATGGGGATTGGCTTCGAGGTTACTTGCGAGGTTTTGGAGTCTGTAACCCTGTCGATGCGGAACTGTGGGGAATTCATGATTAGTTGCGGTGTGCCTGGGACATGGGAATGAGGAAGGTTCTGCTGGAAATAGATTGTATGACTGCTGTTAACTTATTGCGCAGAAGGGGGGATGAGCTTTCATGCAATGCAGTTCTCCAATTAATCTTGGACATGTTCTGCTGGGAATGCGACGTGCGGATTAATCATGTATGTCGGGAAGGCAATTGGGTATGGCAAAATTGGCGCTAAATAGTCATTATGGTCCGACTGTGCTTAATGCCCCATCCCAGGAAATTGTCATTGTGTTGATGGAGGATGTACATGGTTTAGGCTTACAAGTTACAACGTCGACCACCTGTGTAGGCCTGTGTCATCAACCAAAGTCCCTGTACAATATCTAACAACAACTCCAAGACAAAGCCCCGTCATAATTGATTTTTAACCAATGTTCTTCAGGTCTCTCCCAAAAACTCTGCAATCAAGTGGCCTCTGGCCCTCTTTTCAGATTACCATCACCCTCCTTGCAATCCATCATTTCCATCCATGCAATTTGTATCCTTTTAATTGTCTTCCATAAAGCAATCTGCTTCCCCTGCATAACTCTTTCACATCGCATCTTCCAGGTACGCCAAGCTGTACAACAGATTCTTATCAATAAGTCATCACTTTGAACCTCTAATCTTTCAATATTTCCAATAACAGCCAACAACCAGTCACCAAAGGTAGTAATGGATTCCCTAGAGATTTCAAACCATACACCGCTTCAAACCAGATTACTCTTACCCAGTCGCAACCAAAAAGTAGGTGCTTAACAGTTTCCTCATATTGCTGGTAGATTTCACAAATAGGGTTTGGCAGACATTTCCTCTTCCAAAGCCCTAGTCTTGATGGTAAGACATTAGAACATCTCCAGATAAATATTTGAATCTTACTAGGTACATTCAGATTCCAAATGATCTTTCAAATCTTCTTATCCACCCTATGCGAAAAGGAATTCAAGCTAAGCTGCGCTCTCTTTACTTTTTCAGTCCTCAGCATATTATAGTCTGATTTAACTTAATAGTTCCCTCAAATACTATGAGGCCATACAAGTTTATCTTCCTCCTCTGTCTTGCATATAGGTAGTCTCATAATAGCCTGCTTCTCTTGCTCTGAAATCCATTATTCAATTAAAGAAATGTTCCACCTACCCTCTCTCTTATTCATAATATCTACAACCAGCTTTGGCATTAAGGGTTCAACTGTCCCAGGAAAGTTCAGCCTATATCCATCAAGCCCATAAACCCATTTCTCTTCCCAAATATTGATCTTCTCACCATTATTGACTTGACACAATAACAGTTCCTTTAGAAAATCCTTTGCTTCCACCAAACTACTCCATGTCCACGAGGCTTGAGTACCCTTCCCTGTTTCCCTAAAAGTTTTGTGAGGAAAATAAAGTCCTTTTAGAATTATCACCCATAGAGCTTCAGGCTCTTGAATTATTCTCTAGCTTAGTTTAGAGAGTAGCGCTAGATTAAAACATCCAAAGTCCCTGAAGCCTAACCTGCCTTCAACTTGAGGTCTGCTTAGTAGATGTCAGGCCTTCCAATGAATCTTACTTTCAGTTCCAAGTTGTCCCCATTAGAATCTTGCCATGGTTGCGCTCATTTCTTGACAGAGAGACTTGGGAAACTTAACACAAGTCATTACATAAGTAGGTATAGTTGTTACCACTGGCTTAAGCACCACTTCTCGTCCTCCTGGGGACAAGGTTTGTTGTTTCCAACTCTTCATTCGACCTATCTACCCCAAACAGCACGACACCTGGATTGTCTGAAACTGCAATGCTGGTAGCTTGTTGGATCTGTCGTTTTAGCTCACTAGGAGTGTTAGAGCTAAACACCGTGATGGATTTCTCATAGTTCACCAATTTTCCTGACGCATGACAATAATCCTGGACCAAGTCAATAAACACCTTGCAATTTTTATAGTTAGCTTTAACAAAAAAAAAAAAAAAAAAGAAAAAAAAAGAAAAAGGGAGTCGTTTGCGAATAGCAGATGAGAGATAATAGGACAATATCTATAAAATCCGATTTCATATAACCTTCTAGACTGGACACTATCAATGATATTCCTTGATAAGACATCAACTACAAATAGAAAGAGATAAGGGGACAACGGATCCCCTTGTCTCAGACCTCTAGTAGGTAAAATTCTAAGACCAAAGCTTACGATTGAAGAGTGTAGTGTATGAAACCATTCTCACTGTCTCCATTATCCATTCAACCTATTTTAAATCAAATCCTAATCTCTTTAAGGTTGTCTCTAAAAATTCTCACTCAACGCAATTATACGCTCTGTTCATGTCTAACTTCAAAGCCACATCATATTTTTTTCCTTTGGTTTAATTTTTAATATTTGGATTTGTTTTCTCAAGCAAGTTCTTAACCCTTTAATTTGCTAAATTGTCTTTTAAGTCTTTAAAAATTTTGTAATTTTATAATTAATAAAATGATAAACTTTCTATTTTAACCCTCCAAATTTTACAATTCAATGTTCATCCTATAAAATATTGGTAAAAAGACCTCTCAATTTTGATATTGAGCAAATTGGTCACTCTTAAAAAATTGGAGCAATTTAATTTCTATCAATTCCAAAAGTGAGCAAGTAAGGACAATTACTCACATTAATGTAAAATTAAGATCAACTTGACATCATATGCAAATTTTGAGGGCTAAATTTATTATATAAATTAAAATCATGTATAATTGACGAAAAAATTAATATAGTGATTCACTTTTGAAATTAAAAATTAAAAATAACCAAGAAAAGTTCATTCTACCTAAAATATTAAATGTTAGACCACTTGCTTGCATGAGTGGTGGGAGGAATGTTTGAGCCTTATCGTATTTTAATTAAAGAACAAAGTTCGAGGCCATTAATTAGAATGCTATGTGATTGAACCATTTTGGATTAGGCTTATATCTGTTTGGTATGTGGGCTAAAACGAATAATTCAACTGAACATCAGACATTCATTTATTTAAATTTTGTTAACTAAATTTGATTTGAAATTTTATGGAATGAGTTGTGGGGCTCTTCGAGGGGCTTAGGAAAGACGTGGGTGTTAGGGATTCGTCAGCTGGAGGTGAAATGCGAGTGAGTTGGCTTTGCAATTAGTTACAGTAAGACAGCAGCAATAGGTTGTGTTAGTTCGAGATATATTTTCGTCGTGTGAATGATCGTGGGAGGTCTCCTTTAAACTCAAGTATAGAACAACAAATTAGCTTGCGGATGGCATGGCGGAGTTAGCTCACGGACAGCAACTAGTGCTAAGTCGATTTACAAGTCCCCTTGCGCAACTCTAGAGGATTTTCCAACTCGATGCGATGAGCACTATTTTTGAAATAATTATTATGAATTAAATATGATATACTTTGAAACGTCTTGAGTTTTGAAACTTGTACTATGATTTATCATAACCTCAATTCCAAATATATTAACACCAAATATTCTCTCTCCATACTTTGATGTTTGATTTTATTTGATGGGAAATCTTTCAAATTTGGATTGAGCAGAGAGAGATTAACGACTCTCCTTATTCTTCCTACTTTGGGACATGAACCCAATAAATACATTAATAATTTTAATGTAACACAATTAATTTTGAAAAATTAATTTTAATCATACAAATACATAATTTTGGTCAATGCATCGACTAGAATTCAATTTATATACTTGAATCATACTTTGAAATTAAAAATACATGACTTTTATCGATATACCAACTAGTGTTTAATGTAGGATGTACATGAATTTAGTTAATGTATTAAATTATTAATCTTTTATGTGATCATGAATACCACAAATTCAAAAAAATAAATAAAATCAAACTCTTACTCTTTCATCATCAAAGCTCTGCTCGCATTACCGTTTCTTGTTGTGCTCTAAGGTTCCCACTCATCTCCAGTTGTTTTCAAATAATTCTAAAGGTGTATTTGGTTCGCCGAATGTAACATTACACCTTATAATCTCACATTTCAAAATAATATTATATTGTTTAGATTCTCAACATTCCAGTCGCCCTGTATTCTCACTTTCTCAAATAGTGTCAAGGTATTGTAATATAGTGTATAATCTCGATACCACTAATTTTTTAGATTTGCTAGAGTTGTGTGATCCAAATTCTAAGAGATTGCTTACAAGTCAAGTTAAACAAAATATATTTTCTTTCTAGAAGATTTAATATTTATTAGTATAATGTATTTAGCATTTATTAGCATAATATATTTGACATTGATTAGAATTAGGTTTTTTCAACCTATAAATAGATGTAGTCGAAACTTTCTTTTTCTTTGTGATCTTTCTACATTGCTATTATCTACGTTCAGTTTTTAACAAATTTGTATCGGAGCTTTTCGGGTTGCTTGTCTCGATCACGATAATGGCAACAATGAAGTATGATATTCCGCTGTTGGATCACAACACCAAATTCTTGTTGTGGCAGATAAAGATGCAGACAGTTCTTGCGCAGATGGATTCGGAGGATGCCCTACTAGGGTTAGATAAGATGCCTTCGACATTGATGGAAGAAGAGAAGAAACGTAAAGATCGAAAGGTTTTAACGCAATTACATCTGCATTTGTCGAATGAAATTCTACAGGACGTGATGAAGGAGAAGACTGTCGCCATATTATGGGCAAAGATGTAGCAGCTATGCATGTCGAAAACCCTAACTAGCAAGTTGCATATGAAGCAGTGCCTTTATGCTCATCGTTTGGAGGAAGATACGTCTGTGCACGAACACTTAACTGTGTTTAAAGAAATTCTCTCGGACCTAGAGGCCATAGAAGTTTAGTATGATAACGAAGATTTAGGGTTAATTCTACTTTGTTCGTTGCCCCCATCTTATTCAACCTTTAAATATACGATTTTGTATAGTTATGAATCTCTCACAGTTGATGAAGTTTATGCTTCTTTAACATCGTATGACAAGATGAAACATCTTGTGTCTGGATTCGACTCTTAGGGATAGAGTCTCATTGTTCGTGGAAGACAAGAATGAAATACTGATGATAATCGTGGGAGGACACAGGAACAAAATCCTCGCGGTAAATCTAAGGGTAGATCGAGATCTTCAAATAGAGGTAAAACTTGTAACTTTTGAAAGAAGAAAGAGCACATTAAGTCTGAGTGCTATAAGTTGCAGAATAAGATCAAAATGGAAACGACAAATCAAAAGGGAAAACAACCAGAACAATTCGGTGAAGCTGATGTTGTAGAAGACTACAACAATGGTGAACTCCTAGTTTCTTCTACCAACAACCCTAAAGTGAGCGAGGAGTGGATCCTTGGTTCTAGTTGCACCTTCCATATGAGTCCCAATCGAGATTGGTTTACAACATATGAAACAATGTCTGAAGGTGTTATTTTGATAGGAAATAATGCTTCATGTAAAATCGTAGGTATTGGCACGATCAAAATTAAGATGTTCAATGGAGTTGTCAGAACACTTAGTGGCGAATGACATGTACTAGAATTGAAGAGGAATTTTAGTGGCGAATGACATGTACTAGAATTGAAGAGGAATTTGATTTTTTGAGTACTTTTGATTCAAAGGGGCACAAGTACACAACTGAAAGTAAGGTTCTGAAGATTAAAAAGGGTTCCCTCGTTGTGATGAAAGGGCAGAGAAAGACTGCGAAGTTATATGTTTTACAAGGTTCAAGTGTTATTGGTGATCCAGCCATCGCTTTCTCTTCCTTGTCAGGTTATGATGTTACTAGACTTTGGCATATGCGTCCAGCGCATAGGAGTGAGAACGACATGACAGAATTGAGCAAAAGAGGACTTCTTGATGGACAAGGCATTAGCAAACTAAATTTCTACGAGCACTGTACTTTTTGGAAGCAAAAGAGAGTTTGATTCACCAGAGGAATCCATAACACGAAGGGAACGCTGGATTATATTCATTCTGATCTTTGGGGACCATCTAGAGTGTCTTCGATGGGTGGCACTAATTATATGCTGACGATAATTGATGATTTTTCTAGAAAGGTTTGAGCATTCTTCTTGAAGCAGAAAAGTAATGTGTTTTTCACATTTGAATCTTGGAAAACTATGATCGAGAAGTAGATAGGAAAACAGATAAAACACCTTCGTACAAATAATGGCTTGGAATTCTGTTTTGATGTGTTTAATGAATTGTGAAAATTAGAAGGGATCGAGAGACACTTGACAGTTCGTCATACTCCACAGCAAAACGACATTGCAAAACGAATGAATAGAATAATCATGGTTGATCTAGTTGCTTATACTTTAAACGTGGCTAAAGATATAGATGAAAATCAAGAGCTATCTACTTATTTTGAGGCAGTTAGTTGTGAAGATTCAGGAAAGTGGATGTTTTTCATGCAAGAAGAGATGGAATCACTCCATAAGAACAAAACATAGGATCTAGTGAAACTTCCTAGGGGTAAAAAAGTTGTTCGTTGTAAATGGGTGTCCAAGAAAAAAGAAGGGACCTCAGGAATTGAAAAACCTAGATATAAAGTAAGGATAGTTGCAAAAGGTTACAATCAAATTCCAAGTGTAGACTTCACAGATGTGTTTTCTCTAGTTGTGAAGAATAGTTCGATTCGAGCCTTGCTTGGTATTGTGGCCATGAATGAGTTAGAGCTTGAACAGTTAGATGTAATAACAACATTCTTACATAGAGAACTTGTGGAAGATATTTACATGCAAAAATTAGAGGGTTTTATAGTCTCAGAAAAGGAGGACTCTGTTTGCTTATTGAAAAAGTCTTTTTATGGCTTGAAACAGTCACCAAGGCAGTGATACAAGAGGTTTGATTCTTTTATGACTACTCATGATTTCAAAAGAAGCAACTTGGACAATAGTGTTTATTTTAAGAAAAACAATGATGGTTCTTTTGTGTATCTGCTCCTATATGTTGATGACATGTTGATAGCAGCCAAAGATGATGGAGAGATAAGAAAGGTCAAAGCCCAGCTTAGTAAAGAATTTGAGATGAAATGTTTGGGAGCAACAAAAAAAAACTTGGGATAGAGATTCTCAGAGATAGAAAAGCATGTAAATTGTACCTAAGCCAGAAAGGGTACATTGAGAAAATTCTTCGTAGGTTCAATATGCAGAATGCCAAGCCTGTTAGTACTCCATTAGCAGCCCACTTCAGACTTTCATCAGCTTTGTCTCCGCAATCAGATGATGAGATTGACTACACGGCATGTGTTCCATATTCTAGCGCAGTGGGATCTCTCATGTATGCTATGGTTTGCTGACATCCATATTTATCATACGCAGTTAGTAGATATATGGCGAATCCTGGTAAAAAAACACTAGAAAACAGTTTAGTGGATTTTTAGATACTTACGATGTACTACTGATGTTTGCTTACAGTTTGGATGAACTAGGGATGGAGTCATTGGGTATGTTGATTTTGATTTTGCTGGAGACCTTAATAAAAGAAGATCTTTCACCGAGTGTGTCTTTACTATTGGAGGTTGCGCAATCAGTTGGAAAGCCACTTTGCAAACTACAATTGCTTTGTCTACTACTAAAGCTGAGTACATGACAATTACCAAAGCTTGTAAAGAAGCTATTTGGTTAAAAGGGACATTTTGGCAAACTCAGTAAAAACCTTCAGATCAGTATAATTTTTTGTGATAGTCAGAGTGTCATCTTCCTTACGAAGGATCAAATATTTCATGAGAGAACAAATCACATTGACGTTAGGTATCATTTTGTGTGTGATATTATTACTCATGGTGATATTGTTATGAGCAAAGTTAGTACTCATGATAATCCTACAGATATGATGGCTAAGTCACTTCCTATAACCAAGTTCGAGCATTGCTGAACTTGGTTGGTGTTTATTGTTGAAGAATACCCTTAAGGGGTTTTGTGGAAGAGGTGGGGAACTTGTTCGTTGAGAGTTTGTGGTGAAAAACTTATTCGTTGAAAATTCGTGTCAAGGTGGAGATTGTTAGAGTTGTGTAACCCAAATTCTAAGAGATTGCTTGCAAGTCAAGTTAAACAAAATATATTTTCTTTCTAGAAAATTTAGTATTTATTAGTATAATATATTTATCATTTATTAGCATAATATATTTAGCATTTATTAGCATAATATATTTGACATTGATTAGAATTAGGTTTTTTCAATCAATAAATAGATGTAGTCGAAACTCCTCTTGTATCATTTGAATTCGACATTAGTGAATTTTCTTCTCCTCTGCCCGTGGTTTTTTCCCGAAAGGGTTTCCACATAAAATCTCTGTGTTCTATTTTTTCTTTCTTTTTCTTTGCGATCTTTCTACATTACCATTATCGACGTTCAGTTTTTAACAAGATGATCTTAAATTACCGGTGTAATCTTAAATTTTAGACCAATTTATCTTTTATTTTTATTATTTTAATCAATTTCATATTTTTTATATATAATATATAAGTCTAATTAAAAATAAAAATATCTATTTTTTATAAAAAAAATTATGCTTTAAAATTAAAATTATTATATTTACTCTAAGATTTATTTATTAGTATATTACTTATAATTATAATTATGATTTGTAAATTTATTTTAACATAAGATATTTACCTATTAATATATAATAATGTCACATTCGGTACCAATACTTTTATAAAATGTTCAATGTGGCACCTAAACTATCAATTTGTGTATTATTTGGTACTTGTATTTTTATAAAAATGTCCAATGTGATATATTAACTATTAATTTGTGTATTATTATGGTAGATGGAATTAACACCGTTAGTGAATACTAAATCAACCAATTAAATTTTAACATGTGGAAACTTTTCTTTTTCCAAATAATCACTTTCACATAGATAATATATTATTATGTGAAAGACTAAATAAAACAAAAAAAGATTAAACTAAATTATTTTTTTTAAAAGAAAAAAACTAAACCTAAAACATATATATAGTTAATAAAAAAAAGAAGTAAATACTAAACTTTCATAAGTAAAAATGTCATATTCTCTATTAAAGTAAATACTAAAATCATCTTCTTCAATGAGCTTCCCATTTGAAGTCAAGTTTCCTCCACATGAAATCCTAATTGTAGAAATTTGATATTGATTTTTTTTTTCCAAATTTTCTTTCAATAATTTCACCTTCTTAGTTTAAGATGAACCCAAACATTTCAAAAGAAAAACTTGGAGAATGTCATGGTAGATCTAGTTATTCAACCTCCCATTCAAGCTTAATAAGTCTGGCAAGAGAAATAAATTTTGGGAAATTTTAACTTATATAATGTAAGGCCCCTAACCCGTATCCGTCGCCGGAGTAGGGTTACGAGGTATTACCGATCAATACACATCATTTAACATACATATCTCATACATTTATACATTCATACTCGAATACCATTTAATCATAAACACATTGTCCCTTATAAGGGCCTATGAGACCTTAAACATGCTTTAGAAGTGGTTCGGGACTAAACCGATAACATGTGAAAATTTTGGAAACTTAGAAAAATTTCAACCATACAGGGGTCACACGCCCGTGTGAACAGGCCGTGTGCCTCACACGGCTCTAGACACGCCCGTGTCTCAGGCCATGTGGAAACAGGGTATACATACTGACTTGGGTCACACGGCCAACCACACGCCTGTGTGTCTTGCCCGTGTGCCCTTAGAAGTGGCCACACACGCCCGTATGCTAGACCGTGTCAAACCTGTAGGGTATACTAACTTATGCAACACGGCCAAGTCACACGCCCGTGTGCTAGGCCGTGTGCCAATTAGAGGGTATACTGACTTGTACCACACGGTCAGTCACACGCCCGTGCATGAGACCGTGTGGAGCATACTAACTTCAATTCAATTTCAACACCAGGGGACACACGGTCGTGTAACATGACCGTGTGTCACACACGGCTGAGACACACGCCCGTGTCTCTGCCCGTGTGGACAAAAATAGGCCATTTGCAAGGCCAATTTGCCACCCCAACTTCAATGTACCAACACAAGGCAAAATGGTACCATTTCATCATACAATTAGGCAGCCAAAATCATCAACCAAATGCACAATTCATACCATTATAATTTCATCTATTCCAAATCTCAAATCACTACCATTAACATAGCCAAATCCATGCCAAAACAATATCAAACAATATGGTTCATTTACCATAATTCACATAACCATTTTAACTTCGATAATGTCTTGGTTTCAACCATGCCAAAACAAACCAAAATAAGCCATCACTCATGGCTATATATATATACAAACCAAAACATATACATTTACAAGCCATTTCTAATAACCAAACACACATCAATATTAACATCATTTACAAGCCAAATCTCATGGCTATGATCACAACCAAAATACCACATCTAGCCTATACATGCCATATACCATATATGTATAATTCAAAAGTACCAACTTAGATGTTTGATAGTGCGATGATGTTCTCGACGACTCCCGAATTCGAGCTAGCCTTGATTCTCTATAAAACATAGAAAAGTAACACGAAGTAAGCTTCATAGCTTAGTAAGCTCGTATGTGAATAACTTAATTCATCGAATAAATGCAAAGCAACCAATTACACATTACAAAAATATATACACATTAATTACAAACCTTTCTCATGTCTCAAAACATGATCAAATACAAACTCATTGAAATTTCACTATTTAATACTCGAATAGGTTTTGCACATACCTGTATCGCCTCGTACTAACCTCTTTCTAAACCACATCATTCGTTTACCTGTTGAACCATTCGGAATAGAAATTGGATACTCAGGAGTCTCGTACGATAAGTACCTATACCATGGCCCGTAGCCAAATCAAGGTAACTTATCCGAGAAACTATTATCATGGCCCGAGGCCAAATCGATAAAATACGCACCCGAAGTGCTAATATCTTGGCCCGAAGCCAACTCAACGTATCACTTACTGACATGTCAATAGTATCCAAAACTATTCTTAAGGTTCAACCGGGCTTTCACACTTTTCGTTTCCATTATCGAGTGCATTCGTAGAGTCGTTTTCACAATTCATATATTATACATAATCTTGTTTTAACAATTTATGCAATATTAAGGAATTTTAACATGCATTTATAATGTAATCATCACATACGAACTTACCTCGTATTCAGAATTGACGGATCGAATCGACTACTCGATAACCTTATTTTTTCCCCGATCTAAATCCGAATTCTTTCTTTCTTGATCTATATGAATTCAAAATTAACTTATTTATTCATCTACTCATTCAATTAATCCAAAAATACACATTTGGGCATTTTTTCACATTATCCCCTAAACTTTCACATTTAATCAATTTAGTCCCTATTTCCCAAATACACAAAATTTACACAATTCAACAAAACCCATGCTTGGCCGAATTATATATAGGTCCCTAGCAGCCCAAAAATTTCATTTATTTCACATTTTAACCACACAATTTGCACATTTCATAATTTAATCCCTATTATGCATTTTCATCAAAAATCACTTAACAAAACATGTAAAACTATCATTAAGCTTTCATGTTTCAACATTAAACATCAAAGAACACATAGATTCAACAATGGAAACTCTCAAAATCTTTAACAATTTTGAAATTAAAGGTACGGGCTAGCTAGATTGAGCTGCAACGATTACAAAAACATAGAAATCATCAAAAACTGAGCTGAAACCGTACCTTAATCAAGCTAGGAGTGTGCCGAACTTAAGAAAGCTTCAAACCTTTTCTTTCTTTTCTATTTTCAGTTTCTAATAAAGATGAATGGAATTGAATTTTGGCTTTATTTTATTAAATTATAACTTAATTACTAATTTACCATAATAACCTTTGTTATAAACATTTAAAAATATATAATGGATGGCCATAATTGTCCACTTACACTAATCATGGACTAATAACATTATAAGGACCTTTGATTTATTAAATCATAGAAATTAAATACCTTTAATAAGTAGAATGCAACTTTTGCATTTTATGCAATTTAATCCTTTTTATCAAATTAACCAACCAATCGATAAAATTAGCTTACGAAATTTTCACACATATCAAATAACATGCTGTAAATACCAAAAATTATATAAAATAATTTTTTGACATCGGATTTGTGGTTCCGAAACCACTGTTCCGATTTAGCTAAAATCAGGCTGTTACAAATCCCCCCCTCTTTAGGGATTTTCGTCCCCGAAAATCTTACCAGTGAATAGGTTCGGGTATTGTTTTCTCATAGCATCCTCGGTTTCCCATGTAGCTTCTTCAACCCCGTGTTGATGCCATAATACTTTTACTAATGCGATTCTCTTATTTCTTAGCTCTTTGATCTCACGAGCTAAAATTTGAATCGGTTCTTCAGCATATGACATATCAGATTGAATTTCAACCTCGGTAGGGGAAATGACATGTGAAGGGTCAGATCGGTATCGTCGAAGCATCGACACATGAAACACATTATGTATTTTCTCTAACTCAGATGGTAAAGATAGTCGATATGCCACTGGCCCAACTCACTCAGTAATCTCATATGGTCCGATGAATCGCAGACTCAATTTCCCTTTCTGACCAAACTGCAATATCTTTTTCCACGGCGACACTTTCAAAAACACTTTATCCCCGATCTGGAACTCAATATCTTTCCGTTTCAAGTCTGCGTACGATTTCTGTCGATCCGAAGTTGCTTTCAAACTATCGCAAATTACTTTCACTTTTTCTTAAGTCTCTCTGATCAGATCAATCCCGTGAATCTTATTTTCGCTGAGCTCACTCCAGTACAACGGTGTTCGACATTTACGACCGTATAGAGCTTCGTACGCGCCATCTTAATACTCGATTGGAAGCTATTATTGTAAGAAAATTCAATCAGCGGTAGATATTTCTCCCAGCTACCCTCAAACTCAAGAATGCAACAACGCAACATATCCTTAAGTATCTGAATAACTCGTTCAGATTGTCCATCCGTTTGCGGGTGAAACGCAGTGCTAAAATGCAGCTTGGAACCCAAAGCTTCTTGCAATTTCTTCCAAAATCGCGAAGTAAATCTTGGATCTCTATCTGAAACAATAGATAGGGGAACACCATGTAATCTCACAATTTCGGAAATATGCAACTCAGCTAATTTATTAAGCAAGAAATCTGTACGTACCAAAATGAAATGAGCTGATATCGTCAATCTGTCAACAACAACCCATATCGCATCATTTTTTTTCGGAGATAAGGGCAAACCCGATACGAAATTCATTGTTACTCTATCCCATTTCCACTCAGGAATCATAATAGGGTGTAATAAACCTGACTGCACTTGATGCTCAGCTTTGACTTGCTGACAAATCAAACATTTCGAAATAGATTCTGAGATATCTCATTTCATGCCGTGCCACCAATAAAGCTATTTCAAATCATTATACATTTTTGTGCTTCCTGGATGTACTGATAAACAACTACTGTGTGCTTCGTTTAGAATCTTTTGAATAAGTTTAGAATTTCTTGGTACACATATTCTATCACGAAACATAAAACAGTCATCAGGCCCTATTCGAAACTCCGAATTAGAAATCGACTCACACTGAGCTCGTTTTGCTTGCAATTCATTATCAAATTTTTGAGCCTCACAAATCTGCTGTAGAAATAACGGTTTCGCTTTCAACTCGGCTACTATCAAACAGTCGTTAGACAAAGCTAATTGTGTGTTTAAAGCACGTAAAGCAAATAAGGACTTTCGGCTCAAAGCATCAGCAAGTACGTTCACTTTCCCCAGATGATAGTCAATCACTAATTCATAGTCTTTTAGCAATTCTAACCATCTCCATTGTCGCAAATTCAAATCTTTCTGAGTCATCAAATATTTCAAGCTTTTGTGGTCAGTATAAATATGGCATTTCTCACCAAACAAGTAATGAAGCCAAATTTTCAATGCGAACACTATCGCGGCTAACTCTATATCGTGCGTCGGATAATTCTTTTCGTGCAACTTTAATTGTCTCGAGGCATAAGCTACAACTTTGCCTTCCTGGATCAAAACACAACCCAGAACATTTAACAATGCATCACTGAAAACTACGAATTCTTTACCCGACTCAGGCTGAACTAACATTGGTGCCTCTATCAATAATGCTTTCAACTGTTCGAAGCTCTGCAGACACTTTTCTGACCACTCAAATTTAACATCTTTTTTAAGCAATCGTGTCATCGGAGCCGCAATAATCGAGAAGCCTTTCACAAATCGTCTATAATAGCCGGCTGGTCCCAGAAAACTACGGGCTTCAGATACATTTCTCGGAGGCTTCCAATCTATAATAGTAGAAATTTTACTCGGGTCAACTCGGATACCCGCGTCTGAAACTATATGTCCTAGAAAACCAACCTCTCGTAGCCAAAACTCACATTTGCTAAACTTTGCAAACAACTGTTTATCTCTCAAAGTTTGTAACATGATTCTCAAATGCTCGGTATGCTCAGATTCATTGGGAGAGTAAATCAAAATGTCATCAATAAACACAACTACGAATCGATCTAAATACGGCCTAAAAATTCGGTTCATCAAGTCCATAAAAACAACAGGTGCATTTGTTAGTCTGAAAGGTATAACAAGAAATTTGTAGTGTCCGTACCTCGTTCTAAATGCTGTCTTTGGCACATCTGAGTTTTTAACTCGCAACTGGTAATAACCCGATCTCAAATCAATTTTTGAAAACACTGTTGCCCCTTTTAACTAATCAAACAAATCATCTATTAGTGGCAAAGGGTATTTATTCTTGATCGTCACTTTGTTGAGCTGTCGGTAGTCTATACACATTCTCATCGTGCCATCTTTCTTTTTCACAAATAACACCGGTGCACCCCAGGGAGAAAAACTCGGCCTAACAAAACCTCTATCTGTCAACTCTTGCAACTGAGCTTTCAATTCTTTTAACTCTGTCGGAGCCATTTTGTACGGAGCTATCGATTTCGGTGTTGTTCCCAGTACTAATTCAATACCAAACTCAACCTCTCTGATAGGTGGTAAACCCGGTAACTCTTCGGGAAATACATCTGGATATTCGCACACAACTGGTACTAATTCAATCTTTGTTTCTGTCACACTTTCGTATCAAGTACATAAGCAAGGTAAGCTTCACAACCCTTTCTCACAAATCTTTGAGCTAACATAGACGAGATCACAACTGGTAAACTATTCAGATCATCAGATTCAATTCTAATAGTCTCATTATTCTAACATTTCAGTTCAATTGTCTTTCGTCTACAATTCACTATAGCATCATGCATCGTTAGCCAATCCATACCCAAAATCACATCAAATTCATCGAATGGCAATAACATCAATTTGGCCGAAAAACAGAAATCCCGATTCATTAACGGATAATTCTTGCAGACTTTGTCAACCAAAACACATTTGCCTAAGGGGTTCGATACTCTAATTACAAATTCAGTAGACTCTACAGACAAAGTCTTACTAGATACTAAATTCATACATATATAAGAATGAGTTGATCCTGGATCTATCAATGAAATCGCATTAGTATCATAGAGAGTGAAAGTACCGGTGATAACATCTGAGATGACGCTTCTTCGCGAGCGCGAATAGCGTAGGCTCTAGCAGGTGCTCTGGCCTCGGATCTCACAGTTGAATCCTTTGTCGCCCCTCTACTACCACTTACATTACCGACAATTCTAGGTGGTCTACCTCTATTGACATGTTACTTGGTCTCACATTCTGAACTTTATCTTTCTCATCCAGCTCAGGGCAATCTCGGATGAAGTGATCTAGCGAACCACATTTGTAACAAGCTTTATTACTTTTATTCCAAAGATTCTCCAAAATGTCGTCTCACACCGCACGACACTCGGGTTTGTTGTCTCTCACACCGCCAACACTGACATCGATGTAGCTTGAGCTTTAGAACCTGAGTATTATTTTCTACGATCTCTGTTCGAATATTCATTTGAAGCATTTGAGCGAGCGTACGAATCTCTGGATTTCTTTGATGAAGATTGATACGGCTTACTCATCGATCTTTTTCTCGAGTATCTAGCTTCTGAATATGCTTTTCTCTTTTCTTTGCTAAGATCCTCGGCTTTACAAGCCCTTTCAACCAGAATGACAAATTATTTCAACTCTAAAATTCTGACTAGTAGTTTTATATCTTCATTCAACCCGTCAATGAACCGCTTACACATAATCTCTTCGGTAGAAACATACTCCCTAGCATATTTAATCAACTGTACAAATTCTCTTTCATACTCAGTTACAGTCTTTTGGCCTTGTTTTAATTCTAGAAACTCTTTGTGCTTTTGATCGAGAAATCTTTGACTAATGTATTTATTTTAGAATTCAGATTGAAAGAACTCCCAAGTAACTCGTTCTTTCGGAACTACAGATATCAACGTGTTCCACCATTGATACGCGGTGTCTCTCAGCAAAGATACATCACATTTAATACATTCATCAGGAGTACAAGACAATTTATCGAATACTCGAATCGTATTTTCGAGCCAGAACTCAACTCTCTCAGCATCATCATCAGCAGTAGCCCGAAACTCTTCAGCCTCATATTTACGAATCTTATCTACTTGTGGCCTGTTCAACCGTATCGGATCTATAACTTGAGGAACAACAAGGATTTGTTGAGGAATAGGTGGGGGTGGAGGTTGTTGAGTAGCCGGATTCATTCGAACGAACTCCGTGAACAATTCGTTCATAATTTGGAAAAAGGCTTGTTTAGCCTCTCCCTCGTGGCTACTCGTTACAGGCCTAGAATCAGATGGCCCTGCCCCTTGAGCGGAAGCGGGCGCATTACTCTCTACATCATCAGCTACAGCTCATTCGGGATCCATTATTATACGAAAACACAATTTAAGCTGTCAGGAATCATCACACTATCGCAGAGTATATATAGCATGTATAGCTAGACTCTCACACACGCTACGTTAGTCCTAGAATTGACTAAACCGTAGCTCTGATACCAATAAAATGTAACGCCCCTAACCCGTATCCGTCGCCGGAGTAGGGTTACGAGGTATTACCGATCAATACACATCATTTAACATACATATCTCATACATTTATACGTTCATACTCAAATACCATTTAATCACAAACACATTGTCCCTTATAAGGGCCTATGAGACCTTAAACAGGCTTTAGAAGTGGTTCGGGACTAAACTGATAACATATGAAAATTTTGGAAACTTAGAAAAATTTTAACCATATAAGGGTCACACGCTCGTGTGAGCAGGCCGTGTGCCTCACACGGCTCCAGACGCGCCCGTGTCTCAGGTCGTGTGGAAACAGGGCATACATATTGACTTGGGTCACACGACCAACCACACGCCCGTGTGTCTAGCCAGTGTGCCCTTAGAAGTGGCAACACACGCCTGTGTGCCAGACCATGTCAAACCTGTAGGGTATACTGACTTATGCAACGGCCAAGTCACACGCCCGTTTGCTAGGCAGTGTGCCAATTAGGGGTTATACTGACTTGTACCACACGGCTAGTCACACGCCCGTGTATGAGACCGTGTGGAGCGTACTGACTTCAATTCAATTTTAACACCAGGGGATACACGGCTGTGTAACATGGCCGTGTGTCACACACGGCTGAGACACACGCCCGTGTCTCTTCCCGTGTGGACAAAAATAGGCCATTTGCAAGGCCAATTTATCACCCCAACTTCAATGTACCTACACAAGGCAAAATGGTACCATTTCATCATATAATTAGGCAGCCAAAATCATCAACCAAATGCACAATTCATACCATTATAATTTCATCTATTCCAAATCTCAAATCACTACCATTTATTTAGCCAAATACATGCCAAAACAATATCAAACAATATGGTTCATTTACCATAATTCACATAACCATTTTAACTTCGATAATGTCTTGGTTTCAACCATGCCAAAACAAACCAAAATAAGCCATCACTCATGGCTATATATATATATACAAACCAAAACATATACATTTACAAGCCATTTCTAATAACCAAACACACATCAATATTAACATCATTTACAAGCCAAATATCATGGCTCTGATCACAACCAAAATACCACATCTGGCCTATACATGCCATATACCATATATGTATTATTCAAAAGTACCAACTTAGATGTTTGATAGTGCGATGATGTTCCCGACGACTCCCGGGTCTGAGCTAGCCTTGATTATCTATAAAACATAGAAAAATAACACGAAGTAAGCTTCATAGCTTAGTAAGCTCGTATGTGAATAACTTAATTCATCGAATAAATGCAAATCAACCAATTACACATTACAAAAATATATACACATTAACTACAAACCTTTCTCATGTCTCAAAACATGATCAAATACAAACTCATCGAACTTTCACTATTTAATACTCGACTAGGTTTTGCACATACCTGTATCGCCTCGTACTAACCTCTTTCTAAACCACATCATTCATTTACCCGTGGAAACATTCAGAATAGAAATCAGATACTCAGAAGTCTCGTACGATAAGTACCTATACCATGGCCCGTAGCTAAATCAAGGTAACTTATCCGAGAAACTATTATCATGGCCCGGAGCCAAATCATCCGATATGCATGGCCCAAAGCCAAATCGGTAAAATACGCACACGAAGTGCTAATATCATGGCCCGAAGCCAACTCAACGTATCACTTACTGACATGTCAATAGTATCCAAAACTATTCTTAAGGTTCAACCGGGCTTTCACACTTTTCGTTTCTATCATCAAATGCATTCGTAGAGTCGTTTTCACAATTCATATATTATCCATAGTCCTGTTTTAACAATTTATGCAATATTAAAGCATTTTAACATACATTTATAATGTAATCATCACATACGAACTTACCTCGTATTCGGAATTGACAAATCGGATCAACTACTCGATAACCTTGTTTTTCCCCCGATCTAAATTCAAATTCTTTCTTTCTTGATCTATATGAATTCAAAATTAACTTAATTATTCATCTACTCATTCAATTAATCCAAAAATACACATTTGGGCATTTTTACACATTAGCCCCTAAACTTTCGTATTTAATCAATTTAGTCCCTATTTCCAAAATACCCAAAATTCACACAATTCGACAAAACCCATGCTTGGCTGAATTATATATAGGTCCCTAGTAGCCCAAAACTTTCTTTTATTTCACATTTCAACCACACAATTTGCACATTTCACAATTTAATCCCTATTATGCATTTTCATCAAAAATCACTTAACAAAACATGTAAAACTATCATTAAGCTTTCATATTTCAACATTAAACATCAAAGAAAAAATAGATTCAACAATGGCAACTCTCAAAATCTTTAACATTTTCTAAATTAAAGGTACCGGCTAGCTAGATTGAGCTGCAACGATTACAAAAACATAGAAATCATCAAAAACCGAGCTAAAATCGTACCTTAATCAAGCTAGGAGTGTGCCGAACTTAAGAAAGCTTCAAACCCTTTCTTTCTTTTCTATTTTTGGTTTCTAACAAAGATGAATGAAATTGAATTTTGGCTTTATTTTATTAAATTATAACTTAATTACTAATTTACCATAATAACCTTTGTTATAAACATATAAAAACATATAAAGGATTTCCATAATCCACTTACACTAATCATGGACTAATAACATTATAAGGACCTTTGATATATTAAATCATAGCAATTAAACACCTTTAACAAGTAGAATGCAACTATTGCATTTTACGCGATTTAATTCTTTTTATCAAATTAACCAACCAATCGATAAAATTAGCTCACGAAATTTTCACACATATCAAATAACATGCTGTAAATACCAAAAGTAATTTAAAAATAATTTTCTGACATCAGATTGGTGGTTTCAAAACCACTATTCCGATTTAGCTAAAACCGAGCTGTTACATATAAATTTCAGAAAAATTAAGGAAAATTTAAAGTTTTTAAAAAATTGAAGAAATTTTGAGTTAAAAATTGCAAGCCCAAACCTATTAGTACTTTACTCTTCAAATCTCTCATGAAGAAAATCTCAGGCAATGAAATTGAATTTTTTTAAAAGATAAACTTATGTTGTTTATCTTTTCACTTAATGTTATATTATCTATGTGGAATTGATGATTTGGAAGAAAATTTATGTGTCAAATTTTCATTGGTTGATTTAGTATTTACTAAGGTTGTTAACAACTCTAGGTAACATAATAATACACAAATTAATATATTAGATATCACATTGAAAATTTTCAAAGTATAGGTACCACATTGGACATTTATGAAAGTAAATGTACCAAATAATAAATAAATTGATAGTTTAGGTACCACATTAGATATTTTCAAAATACAGGTACCATATTAGACATTTTATAAAAGTACGTGTACCAAATAATACACAAATTGGTAGTTCAAGTAACATATTGGATATTTTATGAAAGTATAGGTTTCAAATATAGCATTATCCCATATATAAATTGTAATAAAAACAAGAATGATCATGGTTTATGAAAATTGAAGCTGAGAAATATTTTTTTGATATTCTTCATGTCCATTTTATGGTCCATGTTCAGGGTTTGTGGTTGCTCCTCCCAACAATATCATCTTCAAGGTTTGAACCAGGTCCTCCCTTTGAGAGTGTAATGTTTCTTACCATTATCACACCCCAAAATTCATGAATCTAAAAAGATGAGTAGAGTATGTATGTAGGCTGTTTGGCGCACTGTGGTAGCATAATCCATCACTCTATTGGCCTGATGATGAGTCAGAGTATTGGCACATATTAACGTTAAAGTATTTGCTTTTTGGCGGTATCTAAGGATTTAATTTTTGGGTATCTTTAAGTGAAGAAAGAATTCGCTCGAGAACGAGTACGCCTAAGGAAGAGTATGCCTCAGAGTTTTGGTTGGGCACAAAGAGCCTACCAAGTGTATGAGAATGCTACAGGAGACTTAATTGTCTTTAAGGCCATATCATACGCAAGTCACCGCCAAAAGTATAGTATAATCGGTTTGCTTGAGTAATGTCCAAGTTGGTTCCCATGACGAGATTAGTTGAGAGTCAGTTGGATTGATTTGACCCTCCCCATGATTGGTCAAACAGTAACAAAGATCTTCGCCAAATTTTCTTTACCATCCCCCAAGTTTTTGTAGGAAAACAAGGAGATTGGTTAGGTAAGCATTGTCACTTGTCAAAGTCCACAGTAGGGGGACATGGAGTTTATATCTAGTGAAGAGCGAAGACATTCCAGATGACTTTTCTTTCTACTCTATGTTCTGATCCTTCTTTCTAACCAAAACGTTCTCTTCTTCTTCTTCTTCATTAAGCTAGATCTAAGACTCGTTTATCTAGTGGATGATTCAACCTTCTAGTAAGTCTTATAGCTCTGTATGTTACGATTATTGAAGAGTAAGGATGTCAAAGGGTGTAAGAACAGTAGGGTATGAGTGGAAGGCCCTGCTTGGGGGTCGTATACAGTTGAGCAATAGTAAACTATCTGTAATGGGGTTTCTAATGGAATTTTTATGATCTTTTAAGCAGTTGCTACTGTTGGTTTGGGACGGACAATCGAAAAAAAGGTTTAGACAAAGGTAAAGGTGAGTCTTTAGACCCGTCTCCTGCGTGCTATGTTATCATGGTTCTTTGTATGATTGTCGCACATATTGATAAACATATCTTCTGAGGAGTTGTAGTATGTATGTTTATGTGTTATCTGGGAAGCATCTGCATGTATGTATTGACGTGTATGATGTGCTACATGAAAATGATGATATGTGGTAAGCGTGTATGGGAAATCATGTGTTTGGAAGTAAGATTCTGTTAAGAGTACGAATGAAATCTGGGTAAATGTGTCCAATAAGTTATCCGAGTGATGCATGACAAAGTATGGTTGGCGATAAGGGGGTTCGGGTGGAGTTTCAAGAAAGTACGTGATACGATAATGGACCTCGTGGTGGTGCTTTGATAACGTCTATCGGAACAGTAAGCACGAAGGCCATTATGGCGACATGTATTCTGCCAGGACCATAAACACAAGTTTCACCAGGACAATAAACATGAGAAAAGGCTAGTGTGGCAATTATGTGAAAAGACCATGGCCATAACATATTCTGGAAATGACCGATGAACCGCAACTGCCTACTAGGGTTTCTACGTGTCTCGGGAGCAATGATGGGAAAACCTTAGGTAATGTTGAGTTTAGGAAAATCCGTATTGTCAAACATGATATTTTTCGTGAGGCCTCTGTGGCGAGTCCCCTATAAAGCCTTTGTGGCGCTTTATTTGGGAAGCCTCTGTTGCGAGTCCCTCGTAAAGCTTTTGTGGTGATTTATTTGGGAAGCCTCTGTGGCGAGTCCCTTATAAAGCCTTTGTGGCGATTTATTTGGGAAGCCTCTATGGCGAGTCACCTGTAAAGCCTTTGTGGCAAGGTACATGAAAAGCCTATGTGGTGTAATGTTTGTGTAACACCCTCGACCTGGCTTAGGAGTTTCGGCTAAGTCAAAGGCGTTATATTGATCACCGAAGTGATCCAGTAAAGCCATTCTTTTGCTTGAGTTGAATTGTATGAAAATCACTATTTTGTTTTTGAGAAAATCATTAATTAATTCATCTAGCTTTACTTAGTAATATATTACAATATTATTAATATGAAGTTTTTTTTTGAGAAAACAATTTATGGTTTTATAAGACTTATCAAAACATTAAGTATGTTGCTGATAAACCGAAATAGTAACACATTTTAGGCCCACATTTAGTATGCTTTTGGATGAATTATCCCTTATTTTATGTAAAAAGGTGCTCTTAATCCTTTCTTTTCATGATATATACTCAGGAAAGCACCAGGGGATGAAAAGAACGCAAAACGGGCTTAAAATGGGATAAATGGGCCAAAGCATGAAATCGACACGGCCTAGACTAAAGATCACATGGCCGTGCCTCACTGATCATCTAGAACACGGTCTTCCCTTGATTCACACGGCCGTGCCTCATTAAAGAAGTCCGAGCACGGCCTGGCCACGATCCACACGGGCGTGTGCCATGGCCGTGTCCCTGTCGCTGGAAAGAGCAATTTCACTCGGATTTGGATTCTTGGAGGCAAAGAAACATACTCCAAAGTCTAATTAAACCCCCAATTAGGAATTGCACTCAAATTAGGATACTTGGAGGCCAAGTAACGCATCTCAAAGCTTATATAAACACCCTAGGGGGCAACTTAATCGGGGAGTTCGACAGAAACCCTCTGTCGAGGGGAGCCCAAAGCCATCGTCTAGGGGCGTCGTGCTAGGCCAGAGAAGGCAGATTTGTGGGGATTCACTCGGGGATAGCCAGTTGATCCATCTCGAGAAGCCAGAATTATACTCAAGACGGAGGATCTCCTCTTCAATTCCTTCAGAGGGTTTTAGGGATTTCTTATGTTTTGTTTTATCTTTTCTCTTGAGATGTTTTCTTATTTTGTTATGAACTAAACCCTTCGGATACCCAAAGAGGATGAAACCTATGATGAATCTTGTTATTGTTTTCTGAATTATATGATAAATACTTAGTTTGTTCTTAATTGTGTGAGCTTAATCCAAATTTAATGTGCTTAGGTGGAGGAGGAATAGACCCTGCCTAAGAGTAGATCCAACATAATTAAGCGGAGTTGATCGCACGCCTAGAGATAGGGTGACGAGATTTTGCCGGATTAGGGTGAAACCTAATATGGGAACCCATAGATCGATTTAGTGCTATTCTAGGGGGTTATTATAAGAGAACGAGAGTTCCACTAATTAACCTAGGGTTAGACGTTATTCGCCTCGAGAGAGGGTTTAATATACGTTAGGGAGTCTTACGGATCAAACTAAGTGAATAAATCGTATGGTTCAAAGGTGTTAGATAACAAGTGAAGTCTAGGTGGATTCTTCCTAGGTATCTCCTAAATCAACCGAGTTTTTCCCAAGTTATTTTCCAAATTCATTCTTCTTTGTCTTAGAGTCTTTAGTTTAGTAGTTAATTAATTTAGATTAATAAACAACTTCACTTATTTTAGGCTAAATAATAAAAAGAAAGTTAGTATTAGTACTTTTAGTTCCTTTAAGTTCGATAATCCGGTCTTGCCTAAGCTATACTCTTGCTCGATAGGTGCACTTGCCTCAATCGTTGTCGAGTTAGTTTCGTGTTCGATCATTCTTTTATAAATTTTAAAGCTCGATTCACACGATCAAGTTTTTGGCGCCGTTGTTGGAACTAAAATATTAAGAAAGCTCTATTTTTATTACTTTAGCCATTATTTTTATTTTTCGCAATTTATTTTTATTTTTAATTTTAATTTTAAATTTGCTAAATTTTCTTTCTTTCTTTTCCTAGCAGGTACCTCTAGTTTATGACTAGAAGGAACCCAAGAGGACCTTTAGAATACGACAGTGATATTGACGCTACCACTCGGAGAAATCGCAGAGAGATTAGGCGAGCCCTAAATTACCAAGAAGGAGAGCGAGAAGACAGATCCAATCCTACTGAAGTGATGGACGAAAATAATCTTCCACCATAAGATGTGGCAGAAAATAATGCTCCACGAACTATGTATGATTATGCTAAACCTCATTTAACAGGAACTTAATCTAGTATTGTTAGGCCTGCTATAGCCGCTAATAATTTTGAATTAAAGCCTAACACTATACAAATGATTCAACAGTTTGTTCAATTTGATGGTTTGTAGGACGAAGATCCAAACACTCATATAGCTAACTTTTTAGAGTTCTGTGATACCTTCAAAATAAATGGCATTTTTGATGATGCCATACGTCTTCAGTTATCTCCCTTTTCATTAAGGAATAAAGCCAAACAGTGGTTAAACTCGTTACCACGAGGGTCAATCACTACATGGGAACAAATGACTGAAATTTTTTTATTAAAATATTTCCCACAGGCCAAAACAGCCAAATTACGTAATGGTATCTCTTCTTTTGTGCAGATGGATTTAGAGACATTATACGATGCATGGGAGAGATATAAGTATCTCTTGAGAAGGTGTCCGCACCATGGTTTATCTTTGTGGCTCCAAGTCCAAACTTTCTATAACGGTGTAAACCCCTCAACGAGGAAACTAATAGATTCAGCCGCCGGTGGAACTCTGAACAATAGAACTCCTGAGGCAGCCTACGAGTTTATTAAAGAGATGTCGCTGAATAACTATCAGTGGCAAGTTACAAGAACAAGGCCAAAAAAAATAGCCGGAGTTTACAACCTCGACGAAGTAACCATGCTATCAAATCAGGTAGAATTGATGAATAAAAAGCTTGATAGTTGGTGTTCTTCGTAGGTACATCCAGTCATGCAGTGCGATGCAAGTGGAACTGTGGCGAATCCTGAGTACCCACCCTATCAACCGGGCACAGAAAGCGAATAGATGAACTATATAGGTAACAATTTCAGATCTAATAATAACCCATATAGTAATAATTATAATCCAGGTTGGAGGAACCACCCAAATTTTTCGTGGGGAGGTCAAGGAAATCAAGGAAATCAAAGACAACAACCTCCTCAAAATTTCCAAAATCAGCCCTATCCACAGGAAAGGAAGCCGAATCTTGAAGAGGCGTTGAACAAATTCATAGCATCCACAAAAGCCCGTCTCCAAAAAATTGAGGTAACACTCGACACCCAATAAACATCGATCAAAATGATCGAGGACCAAGTTGGAGGACTTACAAAGGCAATCGGGGAAATTACCCAGCCAGTCGGAGAAATTGCAAAGCTATTATCCGAACGACCGTAAGGGCTCCTACCGAGTAATACTAAAATTAATCCAAAGGAGCAAATCCAAGCCATAACAGCTCAAGAAAGCGAAGAAGTAGACGAACCCAGTCCAACAGAAGGAAACGATGTAGAAAAAAGGTAAAGTTGAGGTAACACAAGACAAGCCAAAACCGGTAATTAAGGAGTACCAACCTCGCGTACCTAACCCTGAGGCATTAAGAAGAGACGACACAGAAGAACAGTTCGGTAAGTTTCTTAAACTTTTAAAGAAATTACATATTAACTTACCATTACTTGAAGCTCATCGCAGATGCGATTTTAGGAAATTTTTAAAAGAGCTTCGACAAATAAAGCGGAAGTTAGACGAGTCGTCACATGTGGAACTTAACGCAAAGTGCTCAGCAATTCTCCAAAATAGACTACCACAAAAGCTAAAAGATCCAGGGAGTTTTACTAATCCATGTTTAATTGGTAGACTAACTGTTGATAATGCGTTAGGTGATTTAGGGAAAGCATAAATGTCATGCCTTATAAATTGTTTAAACAATTTGGTCTAGGGAAACCCAAACAAACTAGGATGAGCATTCAATTAGGTGATAAAAAGCTGTTAGAATTCCTAGGGTATTATCGAAGATGTTCTTGTAAAAATCGATGATTCGTTTTCCCGATGAGACTTTGTTGTCTTAGACATGGATGAGGATAACTCGATCCCCTAATTTTAGGAAGACCCTTTTAGCAATCGCCAAGACTAAAATTGATGTTGATGCAGGAGAACTCATACTTTGTGTAGGGAATGAGACAGTCACCATCAAGGCTCTCGACTCGGCTAGAACATCGAGTAATCAAGGTGAGAACGTAAATTCTCACGATAACCATTCGGTTAACCCTTATTTTCAGGAAGCACCACCAAAGAATACAATGAACCCGATCCTAAACCCCATGCCAATAAAGAAATAACTCATGAAGATCGAGGGATTGATTCGATGATCTAGGCAGTGGAAGACACACTTCAAGGAGAAATTAGGGATACACGACGAAGAACCAGGAACCACACAAGATAAAACTGAAGGAGCCCCCAAAAGAGCTAATAGGAACAACAAACCACTTCAAAATAGGGGACCAGGTACTGTTAGACCAGGCAGATCCTCGAATATCTCCTCCAGACCCTAGCACAAACAAAGAAATATCTTTTAGGGTAACCAGTGTTTTCCCACACGGAACAGTCGAGGTAAGTAATCCTATTTTTTTTACTTTTACTATAAACACATCTCGACTTAAATTTTTTCACGAAGACACAAATGATAGCATAAGGAAGGACTTCCAACTCCTCAAACCACCCTGAAGAAGTAAATGAGAGGTAAAGTCTAGCTTAAGACTATAAACGAGCGCTTCTCGGGAGGCAACCCGAGCACTAACCCCATTGACTTTTTATTTTATTTTTTTATCCTTTCTTTATAATATCTAGCTTTAAACTTACAAGGGGTGCAGAATTCCAGGACACACGGCCCTGCACACGGCCGTGGCCGTGGCCGTGTGTACCTCAAGAATCCCCGTACTGACATAGTAGAGGCCGTGCGAATCAGTTCCAACCACTTTTCGACGTCACGGATCCAAGCACTACACCACGGGAACCGACAAAGGGGCACGGTCGTGCCCCATGACCGTGTGAAGCTACTGACTTTCTAACCACAGGCAGAACACGCCCGTGCCTTAAACCCGTGCCAACATACTGACTTGTCGAACACAGGCTAGACACGAGCGTGGGGTAACCAACACGCCTAGGAACACGGCCGTGCGATGCGGCCGTGTGAATCTACACACCCTCAACCCACGGGCGTGGTAAATTGCCAGACTTGAGATTCTATTTAAACACCATGCCCCTCTCCTTTCTCTCCTTACCTACTCTTCTTCTTCTTCCTTTCTTTCTTTTCGCCCTTTTGTTTCTTTTTCCTTTTCCTAATAAATCCTTAGACTCTTAAGCTACAAAAAAATCATATCCATGGTAAAGAAGCGTAAAAGGCCAATCTCCTTAAAGGAGACCGATTCACCTGAGTTCATGCCGGCAGCTTCATCCAAACAACAAGCCAAGGGTCTTTGAGACCAATTATCTGTTCTTTTATTTTTATCTTCTCCTTTATTTTTCTTATCTTTATTTCTCTTCTACTTAATTTAGTTTATTTTATTTTAGTTTCTTGTTTTTAGGTTCTTAAGGCTGCTTGGGAATCACGCCACTTCCACCATCACCAACACCTCCATCACCTTCAAAGTCACACCCACCTATCGAACCATCTACCAATAAGGATTCTCAAGCCCCTTTATCTTTTAAACTTAGTTTATTTTCCTTCTTAGTCTCATTATCTTTACCTTTCTTGTCTTTAATTATATATTTAGTTTATTTTAAATTTGTCTTAATAAATCCTGGCTAATCCCCCACGAGTCTCCCAATTTCTTCATCTAGCGCTTGAGAACTCGTGGGCAACCACCACATCCGCATTGCCCTCCAACTTCTTCTCTTTCACGACCACTTTGCCAACTCAAGGAGCTCATCCATAATTCAGGGAGTTTCACTTCTCCCCATATCTTCTGATCTGAACATTACATTTATGTTATATATCTTTGTACATTGAGGGCAATGTACACCTTAAGTGTGGGGGGTGAATCTTAGATAGACCAAACTTTTTGCATTGTTCTCAAAATCCTGAATTTAGTCTTGTTTGAAAGTAATTTACTCATATTACTAATTAGGATGAAATTTCTGATGATTTATGATTTTTATTGATATGTTTTAGATTAAGTCATTGATAATTGTGCATTGATAATTAAATTTGAAGAATACTAGAGAATCAAGCATGATAAGTCTATTTTTCAGAAATTAAAAATTTTCTAGGTTGTCGAACTGAGTTTAAATATTACTTTGAAGTTTGAATTTTACGAGGTTGACATCAAAATACCCATAATTTTTGTGAGTTTTTGAGCCTTATAGAGCATAAATTCTTTTTCTTGCTCACTTTATTGATTATGAGTATGTCAACACTGATTTGTTATTCTAGAACTTGCATCGATTATTCATGTCAAGACCACATTTTTTTATTTGATATACAGAGATGATAAAGGCTCCTAGGTTTTAACCCACTAACTCCATTAAAAAGCCTACCTTCACAATTAACCCCTAGTGAAACCCTTTTAATCCTAACAACCCTATTTATTGACATAACCGCTAATATTAACTCAGAACCCCTCTGTTTTTGTTATCACCATTCCTTTTGACTACCCTTATATCGAGATTTGATTTGATTAATAGCCTAACTATGTTTTTTATTTCAGTTATGTATTTATGATTTATTCTCGAAAAAAAAACCAAAAGTATATTCATTATTCATTATTAGTTATGTAATTAAACGAGCTTATACATTTGTTTGAATTCCAAATATCGAAAAAAAGCTCGTATTATTAGTATTATTAGCTTTCAATTGATGTATTTATTATTATTAGTTCATTAGTTCTTAGTTAGATAATTTGTCAATTCAATCTTGATTCTAACCTTCTAATTCAGCCCTTTTCCACACCTTAACCAAGCCCCGTTAAAGACCTTTTGATTTGTGTTTCATCTCATATTTTAGTGGTGGAGATTTGATTCTCATGCAAGCCTATGGGATTAACTCTTCATGTTTGACTTTTGAATGCCTAATTTTGAACCTTAAACACTTTGAGTGATTTGAGTGAATCTTTAAGTGAGGATGTCAATCCTTGTCGATTTTAAATCAGAGGTAATTGTTTAGATGAAGGGAAACACCTATGTTTTGTGCTACAAATGTATGACTTAGACTGTTTGAATCTTTAGGACTCTTTGAGTTGAGTTATCCATGTATGAATTATCTCTGAATTATGATGAAACACTATTAATGACTATTATGAATTGAGGGAAGTTCGTTTTAATTATGAGTTGAGAATTTTGCTTGAGGACAAGCAAAAGCTTAAGTGTGGGGGTATTTGATAAACCGAAATAGTAACACATTTTAGGCCCATATTTAGTATGCTTTTGGATGAATTATCCCTTATTTTATGTAAAAAGGTGCTCTTAATCCTTTCTTTTCATGATATATACTCAGGAAAGCACCAGGGGATGAAAAGAACACAAAACGGGCTTAAAACGGGACAAATGGGCCAAAGTATGAAATCGGTACGGCCTGGACCAAAGATCACACGGTCGTGCCTCACTGATCATCTAGAACACGGTCTTACCTTGATTCACACGGCCGTGCCTCATTAAAGAAGTCCGAGCATGGCCTGGCCACGATCCACACGGGCGTGTGCCATGGCCGTGTCCCTGTCGCTGGAAAGAGTAATTTCACTCGGATTTGGATGCTTGGAGGTGAAGAAACACATTCCAAAGTCTAATTAAACCTCCAATTAGGAATTGCACTCAAATTAGGATGCTTGGAGGCCAAGTAACGCATCTCAAAGCCTATATAAACACCCTAGGGGGCAACTTAATCGGGGAGTTCGACAGAAACCCTCTGTCGAGGGGAGCCCAAAGCCATCGTCTAGGGGCGTCGTGCTAGGCCAGAGAAGGCAGATTTGTGGGGATTATCTCCTCTTCAATTCCTTCAGGGGGTTTTAGGGATTTCTTATGTTTTGTTTTATCTTTTCTCTTGAGATGTTTTCTTATTTTGTTATGAACTAAACCCTTCAGATACCCGAAGGGGATGAAACCTATGAGGAATCTTGTTATTTGATTTTTTGAATTATATGATAATAACTTAGTTTGTTCTTAATTGTGTGAACTTAATCCAAATCTAATGTGCTAAGGTGGAGGAGGAATAGACCCTGCCTAAGAGTAGATCCAACATAATTAAGCGTAGTTGATCGCACGCCTAGAGATAGGGTGACGAGATTTTGCCGGATTAGGGTGAAACCTAATATGGGAATCCATAGATCGATTTACTGCTATTCTAGAGGGTTATTATAAGAGAACGAGAGTTCCACTAATTAACCTAGGGTTAGACGTTATTCACCTCGAGAGAGGGTTTAATATACGTTAGAGAGTCTTACAGATCAAACTAAGTGAATAAATCGTATGGTTCAGTGTTAGATAACAAGTGAAGTCTAGGTGGATTCTTCTTAGGGTATCTCCTAAATCAACTGAGTTTTTCCCAAGTTATTTTCCAAATTCATTCTTCTTTGTCTTAGAGTCTTTAGTTTAGTAGTTAATTAATTTAGATTAATAAACAACTTCACTTATTTTAGGCTAAATAATAAAAAGAAAGTTAGTATTAGTAGTTTTAGTTCCTTTGGGTTCGATAATCCGGTCTTGCCTAAGCTATACTACTGTTCGATAGGTGCACTTGCATCAATCATTGTCAGAGTTAGTTTCTAGGTTCGATCATTCTTTTTATAAATTTTAAAGCTCTGATTCACAGCGATCAGTTGCACAGCAGTAGAAAACAATAATAAGAACAATAGTTTTCTAAACCAATTAACATGCAATAATAAGAGTAATAACTAAATTTCATGCATAAAAAATTATAAGCTAAATAATCCCAAAGCACAGTTATGAAAACAATAAATAATTAATAGCTTACGACCCAATTAATAAACCAATAGATAAGTGCTAAAAGTAACATGTTTGAACCTCATTCTTAATGCATTTTTGGGTAATTTTTTGATGTTAATTGTGAATTTTATGCTCTTAAACCCTTCAACACGGCCAGACCACACGACCGTGTAACCCACACGGGTTTGTGATAGGCCATGTCGATTTGATGGGATTATGCATCGAACAGCGAAAAATCACGATTTTTAGTTTTTTCGGGCATTCTAAGACGTATATATGAAAAAAAAGAAGATATGAGTGAGCTGTTAGAGAATATTTAAGAAAACAACTCAAAAAACACCATTGAAGCCGACTCTGAAGCAGATTTTCGTCAAGATTGAAGATTCCCAATTGATTTCTTAGGAAGTTATCATGAGTTTCTTTATTTCTTTCAGTTATACTATGTCTTGAATATTTTTATTTTCAAGTATTAAGTAATTTTCTAAATACCTAGGGGAGATGAACCCTATGATGGATTCTGTTGTTTGATTTTTATTTTACGCAATAAATACTTAGTTTCTTGTTCTCAATTATGTGTGCTTAATTCTTGGTTTGATATTTCTAGATTATTAATCCATGTTTGATGTGCTTAATTCGATGGTTGAATAGACTCTGCTTAAGAGTAAATCTTGCATAGTTAGTGGAGTTGCATGCAATCCTAAAAATAGGATGTTATAAATATACCAGATTAGAGTAATATCTAATAGGGGAATCCATAGCATGAGTTAATGCGATAATATGGGTTTTAATTAGAAATAAATTTCAATTAATCAACCTAAAGCCAGTTGCTCTTATGCTCAAAAGAGATGTTAGCATAATTTAAGGAATTTTATGGATCAAGGTACTAAGTAAATAAATTGTGTAATTTAGATTGATAGTGACAGATGAAATCTAGGTGAATTCTTTCCTGAGTATTGTTTTGCTTCTTGGTTGTTACTCGATTACTTTCGTGATTTGTTCTTTGTCGCGTTAGTTAGTTAATTAATTTAATTAATTTTAGTTTTCAATCAATTACTCAAATTATTAGGTTAAATAATAGAAAGACGATATTTACTAGTACTTTTAGTCTTTGTGGGAACAATATCTTTGCTCACTGTAGTTATACTATTAATTGATAGGTGCACTTTCCTTAGTTAAATTTTTAGTTAGTATCGCGACACATCACCAATAAAACAATTAAGGAAAACTTCAATGAAACATAATAAATAATAATAAACGAGATGCTAGTCCGAGGTTCCTCCGATGCCAATCTGTGTCCTAGTTTTCTGTGTTACCTAAGAGGTAAAGAAAAGGATGAGTGAGCTTATGATAGCCCTAAGGCGAGTCTAATTTTTAAACCATTAAATATAATTGTTCAAACAAAAAAACATTGAATTTAAAACATCATAGCAAATTAAGCATAATATAAGAGACATTCATTAAATCAATGCATGTACAAGTTATGTTCATGATGCAATGCAATTATAATTTTAAATTCCCACTCGTCCATCCTATTTGCCCTCGAGCATCTCTCGACACTCCAAAACACATTTCAGTAACTAACCATCCCGGATTTCCCGATTACGATGTTCGTTCACTTGTCATCCGTGATGATGACTTTTACTACAATAACTTACCAAATGTAACCACCCCGACCTGGATTAGGAGTTTCGGAAAAGTCAAAGGCGCTACATTGATCACCGAAGTGATCTAGTAAAGCCATTCTTTTGCTTGAGTTGAAATGTATGAAAATCACTCTTTTGTTTTTAAGAAAGACATTTATTAATTAATCCGGCTTTACTTAGTAATCTATCTACAATATTATTAACGTGAAGTGTTTTTAGAGAAAACGGTTTATGGTTTTAAAAGACTTATCAAAACTTTAAGTATTTTGCAAAGCAACGAAAACCAATAATAAGAATAATAGTTTTCTAAACCAATTAGCATGTAATAATCAGAGTAATAACTAAATGTCATGCTTAAAAAATTATAAGCTAAATAATCCCAAACCACAATTATGAAAGAAATAAATAATTAATAGCTTACGACCCAATTAACAAACCAATAAAACAATTAAGGAAAACTTCAATGGAACATAATAATAATAAATGAGATGCTAGTTCGAGGTTCCTTCGATGCTAATCCGAGTCTTAGTTTTCTACGTTACCTGAGAGGTAAGAAAAATAGGGAGTGAGCTTATGACAGCCCAATGTTAGTTTAATTTTTAAACCATTACATATAATTGGTCAAACGATAAAGCATTCAATTTAAAACATCATAGAAAATTAAGCATACTATAAAGGACATTTAGTAAATCAATGCATGTACAAGTTATGATCATGACGTAATGCAATTATAATTTTAAATTCCCACTCATCCATCCTATTCACCCTTGAACATCGCTCGACACTCCAAAACACATTTCAGTAATTGACCATCCCAGATTTCCCGAATACGATTGTTGTTCACTTGTTATCCGTTATGATGACTTTTACTACAATAACTTACCAAATGTAAAACCCCCAACCAAGCTTAGGAGTTTTGACTAAGTCAAAGGCGTTACATTGATCACTGAAGTGATCCAGTAAAGCCGTTCTTTTGCTTGAGTTGAATTGTATGAAAATCACTTTTTTTTAAGAAAGACATTCATTAATTAATCTGACTTTACTCAGTAATCTATCTACAATATTATTAACGTGAAGTGTTTTTTTTAGAAAACGGTTTATGGTTTTAAAAGACTTATCAAAACTTTAAGTATTTTGCAAAGCAGTGGAAATCAATAATAAGATTAATGGTTTTCTAAACCAATTAGCATGCAATAATTAGAGTAATAACTAAATGTCATGCTTAAAATTTTATAAGCTAAATATGTAACAACCCATTTTTAGTCAAATCAGAACAGTGGTTTCGGGACCACAAATTTGAAGTTAAAATAATTATTTTATTATTATTTTAATGTTTACTGCATGATAAATATCATTGTGTGAAATTTTGGTTAAGAAATTTTATCATTTGAGTGCTTAATTTGATAAAAAGGACTAAATCGCGTAAAGCGTAAAACTGAAGTTCTGTTAGCTAAAGGTGTCAAATAGCTATAGAACCTTAAAGTTAAGGTCCTTAAGTGGTTATTAGACCATTATTATGATAGTGGATGATAGTGGCTTGGTAAATTTGAAATAATTAATGTTCATTAAGGTTATTCTTGTAATTTAGTTATTAAAGGTTAATTTAATAAAACAAAAATCAATTTTTATTCATTATCATCTTCTCAAAACCGATTGAGAAGGAGGAAAAGCCAATGTGATTGCATTGTTTGATCCTGGATCAACTCATTCGTGTATCTGTATGAATTTAGTGTTTAGTAAGAATTTGCCTGTTGAATCTATTGAGTTTGTGATTAAAGTATCGAACCCCTTAGGCAAGTATGTTCTAGTAGATAAAGTATGCAAGAACTGTCCTTTAATGACTCAGGGTTACTATTTTCCGACTGATTTGATGCTTTTTCCATTTGATGAGTTCAATGTAATTATGGGTATGGATTGGTTGACGTTGCATGATGCTGTAGTGAATTGTAGACGAAAGACTATTGAACTGAAATGTCAGAACAGTAAAATCATTCGAATTGAATCAGATGAATCAAGTTAATTGATTGTTGTGATTTCATCGATGTCAGCTCAGAAATATGTAAGAAAAGGTTGTAAAGCTTATCTTGCTTATGTTTTAGATACAAAAGTGTCTGAATCAAAGATTGAATCAGTGCCAGTTGTCTATGAATATCCAGATGTGTTTCCTAAAGAATTACCGGGGTTGCCACTGATAAGAGAGGTTGAATTTGCTATTGAGTTAGTACCGAGAACTTCACTGATATCTATAGCTCTGTACAGAATGGGTCCGACAGAATTGAAAGAGTTAAAAAGCTCAATTGCAAGAATTAACAGATAGAGGTCTTGCACGACCTAGTTTTTCACCCAGGGGTGTGCCAATATTGTTCGTAAAGAAGAAAGACAGGTCAATGAGAATGTGTATTGATTATTGACAGCTCAACAAGGTTGCAATAAAGAATAAGTATCCATTGCCGAGAATAGATGATTTGTTTGTTCAGTTGAAAGGGGCAACAGTGTTTTCGAAGATTGATTTGAGATCTGGCTATTATCAATTGCGAGTGAAAGATTTAGATGTACTGAAAATTACGTTCAGAACGAGGTACAGACATTATGAATTTCTTGTTATGCCTTTCGGATTGACTAATGCTCCTACAATATTTATGGATTTTATGAACCGGATTTTTAGACCGTATTTAGACAGATTTATTGTTGTGTTCATTGACGATATTCTAATCTATTCACGAGATGAGTCTGAGCATGCCGAGCATTTAAGGATTGTGCTACAAACCTTGAGAGATAAGCAACTCTATGCTAAATTCAGTAAATGTGAATTCTGGCTTCGAGAAGTCAGATTTTTGGGACACATTGTTTCAGCAGAAGGTATACGAGTTGATCTGAGTAAGATTTCTGCAATTGTTAACTGGAAACCACCGAGAAATGTATCCGAAGTTAGAAGTTTTCTAGGGTTAGCTGGTTATTATCGATGTTTTGTTAAAGGACTTTCGATGATTGCTACACCGATGACCAGATTGTTACATAAGGATGTGAAGTTTGAATGGTCCGAAAAATGTCAACAAAGTTTTGATCAGTTAAAAGCATTGTTAATTGAAGCACCAGTTTTGGTTCAACCTGATTCGGGTAAAGAATTTGTGATTTACAGCGACGCGTCATTGAACGGTTTGGGTTGTGTGTTGATGCAAGAGGGAAACGTGATAGCTTATGCATCGAAACAGTTGAAGCCGCATGAAAAGAACTATCCGACGCATGATTTAAAGTTGGCCGATATTGTTTTCGCATTGAAAATTTGGCGACACCATTTGTACAGTGAAAAATGCCACATCTTTACAGATCATAAAAGCTTAAAGTATATTATGACTCAGAAAGATCTGAACTTGCGACAACAGAGATGACTCGAGCTATTGAAAGATTACGAGTTAGTAATTGATTATCATCTAGGGAAAGCAAATGTAGTTGCAGATGTACTGAGTAGAAAATCATTATATGCTTTGCTAGCGATGAAAACTTGATTGTCATTATCTGATGGTGGTTCGATATTCGCTAAATTGAAAGCTAAACCGGTATTTCTTCAGCAAATTTGTGAGGCTCAAAAATGTGATAGTAAATTGCAAGCTAAAAGAATGCAATGTGAGTCGAATAGTGATTCAGATTATCAGGTCGGAGCCGATGATTGTTTAATGTTTCGAAACAGAATCTGCGTACCAAAGAATTCTGAGTTAATTCAGAAGATTTTGCACGAAGCACACTGTAATTGTTTATCTGTTCACCTGGGCAGTACTAAAATGTACAATGATTTGAAACAATTGTATTGGTGGTCGGGTATGAAACGAGACATTTCAGAGTTTGTATCCAGGTGTTTAGTGTGTCAGCAAGTTAAAGCCAAACATCAAGTGCCTTCGGGATTATTACAGCCTATGATGATTCCAGGGTGGAAATGAGATAGAGTTACGATGGATTTCGTATCGGGATTGCCTTTGTCTCCGAAAAAGAAAGATGCTATCTGGGCTGTCTTTGACCGATTTACGAAATCAACACATTTCATTTTGGTACGTACAGACTATTCACTTGACAAATTGGCTGAATTGTACATATCTGAAATTGCTAGATGATAAATCGAAATAGTAACATATTTTAGGCCCACATTTAGTATGCTTTTGGATGAATTATCCCTTGATTTTTGTAAAAAGGTGCTCTTAATCCTTTCTTTTCATGTCTTATACTCAGGAAAGCACCCAAGGATAAAAAGAATGAGAAACGGGCTCAAAATGGACCAAAAGAGACCAAAGAGGAAATCAACACGGTCTAACCCCGACTCACACGGCCGTGTCTCATTAAAGAAAACCGAACACGGCCTGGCCACGATTCACACGGGCGTGCGCCATGGCCGTGCCTCTGCCGTGGAGAAGAGCAATTTTCTTCGGGAAAGGATACTCAGGGAGAAAGAAACGATTTCAAAAGCCTATAAAACACACCCTAAGTATGACCTAAGAGGGGAGCCCAAAGCCATCGTCTAGGGGCGTCGTGCTAGGCAGAAGGCGATTTGTGGGGATTGATAAACCGTAAAAGTAACATATTCTAAGCCCACATTTAGTATGCTTTTGGATGATTTAAGCCCCAATTTATGTAAAAGGTGCTCTTAATCCTTTCTTTTCATGTCTTATACTCGTGAAAGCACCCGATGACGAAAAGAAGAGAAACGGGCTTAAAGCGGACCAAATTGGGCCAAGCCACGAAATTAGCACGACACGGAGTTCAAGCCACTGCGGTCGTGCCACCATTCCTACTAGAACGCGGCCTTACCACGACTTACACGGCGGCGTGCCTCATTCAACGATGTCGAACACGCACTGGCCACGATTTTGCGGGCGTGTGCCATGGCCGTGCCTCTACCGTGGAGAAGAGCAATTTCATTCGGGAAAGGATACTTAGGGAGAAAGAAACGTGTTTCAAAAGCCTATAAATACACCCTAGGTACCAGCTGAAAGGGGCGGAAAGCTAGGCAAGAAGAAGCCAAGCGAAAGGTCGATTTGTGGGAATCACTCGAAGATAGCCAGTTGATCCATCGCAAGAAGCGAGAATTCTACTCAAGACGGAGGATCTCCTCTTCAATTCCTTCAGGGGGTTTTAGGGATTTCTTATGTTTTGTTTTATCTTTTCTCTTGAGATGTTATCTTTTATTGTTATGAACTAAACCTTCGGATACCCAAAGGGGATGAAACCTATGAGGAATCTTGTTATTTGATTTTTTAAATTATATGATAATAACTTAGTTTGTTCTTAATTGTGTGAACTTAATCCAAATCTAATGTGCTTAGGTGGAGGAGGAATAGACCGCCAAGAGTAGATCCAACATAATTAAGCGGAGTTGATCGCACGCCTAGAGATAGGGTGACGAGATTTTACCGGATTAGGGTGAAACCTAATATGGGAGTCCATGAGATCGATTCTTCGCTATTCTAGGGGTTATTATAAGCGAACAAGAGTTCCACTAATTAACCTAGGGTTAGGCGTTATTCGCCTCGAGAGAGGGTTTAATGTACGTTAGGGAGTCTCACGGATCAAACTAAGTAAATAAATCATATGGTTCAAGGTTAGATAACAAGTGAAGTCTAGGTGGATTTTTCCTAAGGGTATCGTTTGAGTCAACCTGAGTTTTCCCAAAAGTTATTTCCCAAATTCATTCTTTTTTGTCTTTGCGTCTTAGCTTAGTAAGTAGATTAGTTTAGTTTAAACAATCATCACTTTATATTAAGGCTAAATAATAAAAAGACGGTGAGTATTAGTACTTTTAGTTCCTTTGGGTTCGACAATCCGGTCTTGCCTAAACTATACTCTTTGTTTGATAGGTGCACTTGCCTTTAATCGTTGTCGAGTTGGTTTCGAGTTCGATCATTCTTTTATAAATTTTAAAACTCTAATTTACAATGATCAAGTTTTTGCGCGTTGTTTGAATGAACTAAAATATTAAGAAAACTCTATTTTTATTACTTTAGCCATTATTTTTATTTTTCGCAATTTATTTTTATTTTTATTTTTAATTTTTAATTTTCTAAATTTTCTTTCTTTCTTTTTCCTAGCAAGTACCTCTAGTTTATGACTAGAAGGAACCCGAGAGAACCTTTAGAATACAACAGTGATATTGAAGCTACCGCTCGAAGAAATCGCAGAGAAATTAGGCGAGCCCTAAATTACCAAGGAGAGTGAGAAGACAGATCCAATCCTACTGAAGGGATGGACGAAAATAATCTTCCACCACAAGATGTGGGAGAAAATAATGCTCCTCGTACTATGTTTGATTATGCTAAACCTCATTTAACAGAGCCGAATCTAGTATTGTTAGGCTCTGCTATATTTGCTAATAATTTTGAATTAAAGCCTAACACTATACAAATGATTCAACAGTTTGTTCAATTTGATGGTTTACGGGGCCCGAAGATCCAAACGCTCATATAGCTAATTTTCTAGAGTTCTGTGATACCTTCAAAATAAATGGCGTTTCTGATGATGCCATACGACTTCGGATATTTCCCTTTTCATTAAAGAATAAAGCTAAATAGTGGTTAAACTCGTTACCACGAGGGTCAATCACTACATGGGAACAAATGACCGAAAATTTTTATTAAAATATTTCCCATGGCCAAAGCGGCCAAATTACGTAATGATATCTCTTCTTTTGTGCAGATGGATTTAGAGACATTATACGATGCATGGGAGAGATATAAGGATCTCTTGAGAAGGTGTCCGCACCATGGTTTACCTTTGTGGCTCCAAGTCCAAACTTTTATAACGGTGTGAATCCTTCAACGAGACAACTAATCGACTCGGCCGCCGGTGGAACCTTGAATAATAGAACTCACAAGCGACCTACGAATTTATAGAAGAGATGTCCTGAATAACTATCGGTGGCAAGTTACAAGAACAAGGCCAACAAAAATAGCGGAGTTTACAACCTCGACGCGATAACCATGCTATCAAATCGGTAGAGTTGATGAATAAAAAGATTGATAGTTTGTGTTCTTCGCAGTACATCCGGTCATGCGATGCGGACGCAAGTGGAGGCGTGGCAGTCAGTACCCACCCTACCAACCGAGCATGAGAGAGAGAACAAATGAACTATATAGGTAACAATTTGAGATCTAATAATAACCCATATAGTAATAACTATAATCCGAGTTGGAGGAACCACCCAAATTTTTTGTGGGGAGGACAAGGAAATCAAGGAAATCAAAGACAACAACCTCCTCAAAATTTCCAAAATAAGCCCTATCCACAAGAAAAGAAGCGGAGTCTTGAAGAGACGTTGAACAAATTCTTAGCATCCACGTAAGCTTTGTCTCCAAAAAAATGAGGTAACACTCGACACCCAACAAACATCGATCAAAAGATCGAGAACCAAGTTGGAGGACTTACAAAGGCAATCGGAAATTACCCGATCGATCGGAGAAATTGCAAAGTTATTATCCGAACGACCGCAAGGCGTCTCTGAAGTAATCTCGAAATTAATCCAAAGGAGCAAATCCAAACCATAATGACTCAAGAAAGCGAAGAAGTAGACGAACCCGGTCCAACACAAGGAAACGAGGTAGAAAAAGGTAAAGTTGAGGTAACATAAGACAAGCCAAAATTGGTAATCAAGGAGTACCAACCTCGCGTACCTTACCCTGAGGCATTAAGAAGAGACGACACAGAAGAACAGTTCGGTAAGTTTCTTAAACTCTTAAAGAAATTACATATTAACTTACCATTACTTGAATCTCTGTCGTAGATGCCAGATTCTAGGAAATTTTTAAAAGAGCTTCTGAAAAACAAACGGAAGTTAGACGAGTCGTCACATGTGGAACTTAACGCAAAGTGCTTAGCAATTCTCCAAAATAGGCTACCACAAAAGCTAAAAGATCCAGGAGTTTTACAATTCCATGTTTAATTGGTAGACTAAGCGTTGATAATGCGTTAGGTGATTTAGGGGCAAGCATAAATGTCATGCCTTATAAATTGTTTAAAAATTAGGTCTAGGAAACCCAAACAAACTAGGATGAGCATTCAATTAGGTGATAAAAGCTGTTAGAATTCCTAGGGTATTATCGAAGATGTTTTTGTGAAAATCGATGATTCGTTTTCCCGATGAGACTTTGTTGTCTTAGACATGGATGAGGATAATTCGATCCCCCTAATCTTAGGAAGACCCTTTTTAGTGACTGCCAGGACTAAAATTGATGTTGATGTAGGAGAACTCATACTTTGTGTAGGTAATGAGACAGTCACCATCAAGGCTCTCGACTCGGCTAGAACATCGAGTAATCAAGGTGAGAACGTAAATTCTACTAATAACCATTTGGTTAACCCTTATTTTTAGGAAGCACCACCAAAGAATACAACTGAACCCGATCCTAAACCCCATGTCAACAAAGAAATAACTCATGAAGATCGAGGGATTCAGTTCGATGATCTAGACGAGTGGAAGACACACTTCAAAGAGAAATTAGGGATACACGACGAAGAACCGAAACCGCACGAGATAAAACCGAAGGATCCCCCAAAAGAGCTAATAGGAACAACAAATCACTTGAATAGGGGACCAAAATCTTTGTTAGATCGGTAAATCCTCGAATATCTCATCCAGGACCTCGCACAAACAAAGAAATATCTTTTAGGGTAACAGTGTTTTCCCACATGTAGCGATCGAGGTAAGTAATCCTACTTTTGGTACTTTTACTATAAACGCATCTCGACTTAAATTTTTTCACGAGGATACAGATAATAACATGAGGAAGGACTTTCAACTCCTCAAACCACCCTGAAGATGCAAACGAGAAGAGAGTCTGGCTTAAGACTATAAACGAGCGCTTCTCGGGAGGCAACCCAAGCACGAATACTAGTATTTTTTTTATATATTCAGTTTATCTTAATTTTCCTTTTTATCTTTCTTTTTAGCAACTAACAACCAACTAACCAAGTGCAGAATTCCAGGCCACACGGCCTTACACACGACCGTGGCCGTGGCCGTGTGGGTTCTCCGACGCTTTGAACTAACAGAGCAGAGATGGTACATGTCAGGGCAAAATAGATTTTCAGAATCACGGACCCAACTACTACCCCACGGGCACCGACAAAGTGGCACGCCCGTGCTTTACGGCCGTGTGAGGCTACTGACTTGCCAACCACGGGCTGAACACGCCCGTGCCGGATAACCATGCCAATATACTGACTTGTCGAACACAGGCTAGACACGAGCGTGGGGAACCAATACGCCCTAGAGCACCACCGTGCGAGGCGGTCGTGTGAATCGACACATCCTCAACCCACGGGCGTGGGAAACTGCTAGATCTGAAAGTTTATTTAAACACCATACCCTTCTCTTTTCTCTTCTTAGCCCACTTTCTTTCTTTCTTCTCCTTTCTTTTTCTTTCTTTCTTTCTTTCTTTCTTTTCTTCCTCTTTTTTTTTTCCTTTTTCCTAATAAATCCTTAGACTCTTGAGCCAAAACAATATCATATCCATGGCAAGGAAGCGTAAAAGGCCAATCACAGTCTCTTCAAAGGAGACCGATTCACATGAGTTCATGCCGCCAGCTTCATCCAAATAACAAGCCAAGGGTCTTTGAGACCAATTATCTGTTCTTTTATTTTTATCTTCTCTTTTATTCCCTTTATCTTTACTTCTCTTCTACTTAATTTAGTTTATTTTGTTTTAGTTTCTTGTTCTTAGGTTCTAAAGGCTGCTTGGGAATCACGCCACCACCACCACCATAACCTCAGCCTTAGAAATCACACCCAATAATAAAGACCTCCCAGTCCATTCATCTTTTCTTTTAATTTTAGTTTTCTTCTTAGCCTCCTTCTCTTTATCTTCCTTGTCCTTAATTTTATATTTATTTTACTTTAATTATGTCTTAATGATCCCTGGCTAATTCTCCACGAGCCTCCTAATTTCTTCATCTAGCACAGGTTCGTCATCCAGACGACTCATCACCACCACCAAAGGCACAATCTTCTCTCAAGGAATCATCCGAAAATTTAGGAAGTTTTCACTTATCCCCATATCTGATGATTTTATTACAAGGTTATTATATATTTTTGTACATTGAGGGCAATGTACATCTCAAATGTGTGGGGTGGTGAACAACCTAAAAGATACCTAACTTAAATCCTCGAATTTAGTCTTGTTTGAAAGTAAATTACTCATATTACTAATTAGGATGAAATTTACGATGATTTATGATTTTTATTGATATGTTTTAGATTAAGTCATTGATAATTGTGCATTGATAATTAAATTCTAAGAATACTAGAGAATCAAGCATGATAAGTCTATTTTTTGAAATTAAAAATTTGCTAGGTTGTCAAACTGAGTTTAAATATTATCTTGAAGTTTGAAATTTACGAGGTTGACATCAAAATACCCATAAATTTTATGAGTTTTTGAGCCTTATAGAGCGCAAATTCTTTTTTCTTGCTCACTTTATTGATTATGAGTATGTCAACACTGATTTGTTATTTTAGAACTTGCATCGATTATACATGTCGAGACCACATTTTTTTCTGATTTGATACACAGAGATGATAAAGGCACCTAGGATTTAACCCACTAACTCCATTAAAAAGCCTACCTTCACAATTAACCCTTAGTGAACCCCGTTTAATCCTAACAACCCATTTATTGACTCACCAACTAATATTAACTCAGAACCCCTTTGTTTTTGTTATCACCATTCCTTTTGATCACCCTTATATCGAGATTTGATTTGATTAATAGCCTAACTATGTTTTTATTTCAGTAATTTATCTTTTATGTATTTAAGTTTGTTCTTAAAAAAAATGAAGTTTATTCATTATTAGTTACGTGATTAAATGAGCTTATACATAAATTCCAAATATCGAAGAAGAAGCTCGTATTATTAAGTACTATTAGTTTTCAATTGATGTAATTATTATTAGTTCATTAGTTCTTAGTTAGGTAATGTGTCAATTCAATCTCGATTCTAACCCTCTAATTCAGCCTTACTCCACACCTCAACCCTAGCCCCGTTACAACCCTAACAAAGACCTTTTGATTTGTGTTTCATCTCATATTTCAGTGGTGGAGATTTGATTTTCATGCAAGCCTATGGGATTAACTCTTCATGTTTGATTTCTTGAGTGCCTAAATTTTGAACCTTAAACATTTTGAGTGATTTGAGTGAATCTTTAGTGAGGATGCCAATCCTTGTCGATTTCGAATCAGAGGTAATTATTTAGATGAAGAGAAACACCTATGTTTTGTGCTACAGAATCTATGACTTATAATGTTTGAATTTTTAGGACTCTTTGAATTGAATTATCCATGTATAAATTATCTCTGAATTATGATGAGACACTATCAATAGGAATTATGAATTGAGGAAAGTTCGTTTTAATTGTAAGTTGAGAATTTTGCTTGAAGATAAGCAAAAGCTTAAGTGTGGGGGTATTTGATAAACCGTAAAAGTAACATATTCTAAGCCCACATTTAGTATGCTTTTGGATGATTTAAGCCCCAATTTATGTAAAAGGTGCTTTAATCCTTTCTTTTCATGTCTTATACTCAGGAAAGCACCCGATGACGAAAAGAATGAGAAACGAGCTTAAAATGGACCAAATTGGGCCAAGCCACGAAATCAGCACAGCCTGGACTTCAAGCCACACGGCCGTGCCACCATTCCTACTAGAACACGACCTTACCATGACTTACACGGCCGTGCCTCATTCAACAGTGTCGAACACGGCCTGGCCACGATTTACACGGGCGTGTGCCATGGCCGTGCCTCTGCCGTGGAGAAGAGCAATTTCATTCAGGAAAGGATACTTAGGGAGAAAGAAACGTGTTTCAAAAGCCTATAAATACACCCTAGGTACCAACTGAAAGGGGGGCGGAGAGCTAGGCCAAGAAGCCAAGCCGAAAAGGTCAGATTTGTGGGAATCACTCGAAGATAGCCAGTTGATCCATCTCAAGAAGCCGGAATTCTACTCAAGACGGAGGATCTCCTCTTCAATTCCTTCAGGGGGTTTTAGGGATTTCTTATGTTTTGTTTTGTCTTTTCTCTTGAGATGTTATCTTTTATTGTTATGAACTAAACCTTCGGATACCCGAAGGGGATGAAACCTATGCGGAATCTTGTTATTTGATTTTTTGAATTATATGATAATAACTTAGTTTGTTCTTAATTGTGTGAACTTAATCCAAATCTAATGTGCTTAGGTGGAGGAGGAATAGACCCTGCCTAAGAGTAGATCCAACATAATTAAGCGGAGTTGATCGCACGCCTAGAGATAGGGTGACGAGATTTTGCCAGATTAGGGTAAAACCTAATATGGGAGTCCACAGATCGATTTACTGCTATTCTAGGGGGTTATTATAAGCGAATGAGAGTTCCACTAATTAACCTAGGGTTAGACGTTATTCACCTCGAGAGAGGGTTTAATGTACGTTAGGGAGTCTCACGGATCAAGCTAAGTAAATAAATCATATGGTTCAATGTTAGATAACAAGTGAAGTCTAGGTGGATTTTTCCTAAGGGTATCGTTTGAGTCAACTGAGTTTTCCCAAAAGTTATTTCCCGAATTCATTCTTTTTTGTCTTTGCGTCTTAGCTTAGTAAGTAGATTAGTTTAGTTTAAACAATCATCACTTTATATTAAGGCTAAATAATAAAAAGACGGTGAGTATTAGTACTTTTAGTTCCTTTGGGCTCGACAATCCGGTCTTGCCTAAACTATACTACTGTTCGATAGGTGCACTTGCCTTTAATCGTTGTCTGAGTTGGTTTCCAGGTTCGATCATTCTTTTATAAATTTTAAAACTTTGATTTACAGCGATCAGGGATTCACTCAGGGATAGCCAGTTGATCCATCTCAAGAAGCCAGAATTATACTCAAGACGGCGGATCTCTCCTTCAATTCCTTCAGGGGGTTTTAGGGATTTCATATGTTTTGTTTTATCTTTTCTCTTGAGATGTTTTCCTTTATTGTTATGAACTAAACCCTTTGGATACCCGAAGGGGATGAAACATATGATGAATCTTGTTATTGTTTTCTGAATTATATGATAAATACTTAGTTTGTTCTTAATTATGTGAGCTTAATCCAAATTTAATGTGCTTAGGTGGAGGAGGAATAGACCCCGCTAAGAGTAGATCCAACATAATTAAGCGGAGTTGATCGCATGCGCCTAGAGATAGGGTGACGAGATTTTGCCGAATTAGGGTGAAACCTAATATGGGAATCCATAGATCGATTTACTGCTATTCTAGGGGGTTATTATAAGAGAACGAGAGTTCCACTAATTAACCTAGGGTTAGACATTATTCACCTCGAGAGAGGGTTTAATTACGTTAGGGAGTCTTATGGATCAAACTAAGTGAATAAATCGTATGGTTCAGTGTTAGATAACAAGAGAAGTCTAGGTGGATTCTTCCTAGGGTATCATCTGAATCAACTGAGTTTTTCCCAAGTTATTTTCCAAATTCATTCTTCTTTGTCTTAGAGTCTTTAGTTTAGTAATTAGTTAATTTAGATTAATAAACAACTTCACTTATTTTAGGCTAAATAATAGAAAGAAAGTTAGTAGTAGTACTTTTAGTTCCTTTGGGTTCGATAATCCGGTCTTGCCTAAGCTATACTACTGTTTGATAGGTGCACCTGCCTCAATCGTTGTTAGAGTTAGTTTCTAGGTTCGATCATTCTTTTTATAAATTTTAAAGCTCTGATTCACAGCGATCAAGTTTTTGGCGCCATTGCCGGGGAACTAAAATATTAAGAAAGCTCTATTTTTATTATTTTAGCCATTATTTTTATTTTTCGCAATTTATTTTTATTTTTAGTTTTAATTTTAAATTTACTAAATTTTCTTTCTTTCTTTTCCTAGCAGGTACCTCTAGTTTATGACTAGAAGGAACCCAAGAGGACCTTTAGAATATGACAGTAATATTGAAGCTACCGCTCGGAGAAATCGCAGTGAAATTAGGCGAGCCCTAAATTACCAAGAAGGAGAGCGAGAAGACAGATCCAATCCTACTGAAGGGATGGACGAAAATAGTCTTCCACCACAAGATGTGGCAGAAAATAATGCTCCTCGTACTATGTATGATTATGCTAAACCGCATTTAACAAGAGCCGAATCTAGTATTGTTAGGCCTGCTATTGCTGCTAATAATTTTGAATTAAAACCGAACACTATACAAATGATTCAACAGTTTTTTCAATTTGATGGTTTGCAGGACGAAGATCCAAACACTCATATAGCTAACTTTTTAGAGTTCTGTGATACCTTTAAAATAAATGGCATTTCTGATGATGCCATACGACTTCGATTATTTCCCTTTTCATTAAGGAATAAAGCTAAACAGTGGTTAAACTCGTTGCCACGAGGGTCAATCACTACATGGGAACAAATGATCGAAAAATTTTTATTAAAATATTTTCCACCGGCCAAAATGGTCAAATTACGTAATGATATCTCTTCTTTTGTGTAGATGGATTTAGAGACATTATACGATGCATGGGAGAGATATAAGGATCTCTTGAGAAGGTGTCCGCACCATGATTTACCCTTGTGGCTCCAAGTCCAGACTTTCTATAACGGTGTAAACCCTCAACGAGGCAACTAATCGACGTGCACGGTGGAACGAATAATAAAACTCAAGTAGCCTACGAATTTATAGAAGAGATGTCATTGAATAACTATCGGTGGCAAGTTACAAGAACAAGGCCAACAAAAACAAATGAGTTTACAACCTCGACGCAATAACCATGCTATCAAATCGGTAGAGTTGATAAATAAAAAGCTTGATAGTTTGTGTTCTTCGCAGTACATCCGGTCATGCGATGCGATGCAAGTGGAACTGTGGCGAATCCACGAGTACCCACCCTATCAACCAAGACACGGCGAATAGATGAACTATATAGGTAAAAATTTCAGATCTAATAATAACCCATATAGTAATAATTATAATACAAAGTTGGAGGAACCACCCAAATTTTTCGTGGGGAGGACAAGGAAATCAAGGAAATCAAAGACAACAACCTCCTCAAAATTTCCAAAATCAGCCCTATCCACAGGAAAAGAAGCCGAATCTTGAAGAGACGTTGAACAAATTCATAGCATCCACAGAAGCCCGCCTCCAAAAAACTGAGGTAACAATCGACACCCAACAAACATCGATCAAAACGATCGAGAACCAAGTTGGAGGACTTACAAAGGCAATCGGGAAATTACCCGATCATCGGACAAATTGCATGGTTATTATCTGAACGACCGCAAGGGCGTCTACCGAGTAATACTGAAATTAATCCAAAGGAGTAAATCTAAGCCATAACAGCTCAAGAAAGCGAAGAAGTAGACGAAACCAGTCCAACACAAGGAAACGAGGTAGAAAAAGGTAAAGTTGAGGTAACACAAGACAAGCCAAAACAGGTAATCAAGGAATACCAATCTCGCATACCATATCCCGAAGCGTTAACAAGAGACGATACAAAGGAATAGTTCAATAAGTTTCTTAAACTTTTAAAGAAATTACATATTAACCTACCGCTACTTGAAGCTCTTTCACAGATGCCAGATTCGAGAAAATTTTTAAAACATCTCTTGACGAATAAGCGCAAATTAGACGAAGATCCACATGTTGAATTGAACGCAGTGTGCTCAACAATGTTACAGAATAGACTACCACAAAAGCTAAAAGATCAAGGGAGTTTTACAATTCCATGTTTAATTGGTAGATTAACTATTGATAATGTGTTAGCTGATTTAGGGGCAAGCATTAATGTCATGCCTTATAAATTGTTTAAACAATTAGGTCTAGGGAAACCCAAACAAACTAGGATGAGCATTCAATTAGCTGATAAAACTGTTAGAATTCCTAGGGGTATTATCGAAGATGTTCTTGTAAAAATTGACAGATTCGTTTTCCCAGTAGACTTTGTTGTCTTAGACATGGATGAGGAAAATTCGATCCCCTTAATTTTAGGAAGACCCTTTTTAGCAACTGCCAAGACTAAAATTGATGTTGATGCAGGAGAACTCATACTTTGTGTAGGGAATGAGACAGTCACCATCAAGGCTCTCAACTCGGCTAGAACATCGAATAATCAAGGTGAGAACGTAAATTCTACTGATAATTACTCGGTTAACCCCTATTTTCAGGAAGCACCACCAAAGAATACAATTGAACCCAATCCTAAACTCCAAGCCAACAAGGAAGTAGTTCATGAAGATCGAGGGATTTAGTTTGATGATCTAGACGAGTGGAAGACACACTTCAAGGAGAAATTAGGGATACACGACGAAGAATCGGAACCACACAAGGTAAAACCGAAGGAGCCCCCAGATGAGCTAATAGGAACAACAAACCACTTCAAAATAGGGGACCAGGTACTGTTAGATCAAGCAGATCCTCGAATATCTCCTCCAGACCCTAACACAAACAAAGAAATACCTTTTAGGGTAACCAGTGTTTTCCCAAACGGAACAGTCGAGGTAAGTAATCCTATTTTTGGTAATTTTACTATAAACGCATCTCGACTTAAATCTTTTCACGAGGATACAAATGATGGCATGAGGAAGGACTTCCAACTACTCAAACCACCCTAACAATGCAAATGAGAGGAGAGTCTAGCTTAAGACTATAAACGAGCGCTTCTCGGGAGGCAACCCGAGCACTAACCCCATTAACTTTTTATTTTATTTCTATTCTTATCCTTTCTTTATAATATCTAGCTTTAAACTAATAAGGGGTGCAGATTTCCAAGTCACACGGCCATGGCCGTGGCCATGTGGACCATAAGAATCCTCGTACTGACATACCAGAGGCCGTGCGAATCAGTTCCAACCACTTTTCGACGTCACGGATCCAACCACTACACCACGGGCACCGAAAAAAGGGCACGACCGTGCCCCATGACCGTGTGAAGCTACTGACTTTCTAACCACGGGCAGAACATGTGTCTTAAAACCGTGCCAACATACTAACTTGTCGAACACAGGCTAGACACGAGCGTGGGGTAACCAACACGCCTAGGAACACGGCCGTGCAATGCGGCCGTGTGAATCGACACACCCTCAACCCACGGGCGTGGGAAACTGCCAGACTTGAAATTCTATTTAAACACCATGCCCCTCTCCTTTCTCTTCTTACCTACTCTCCTTCTTCTTTCTTTATTTCTTTTCCTTCTTTTTCCTTTTCCATTTTTCCTAATAAATCCTTAGACTCTTGAGCTACAACAAAATCATATCCATGGCAAAGAAGCGTAAAAGGCCAATCTCCTCAAGGGAGACCGATTCACATGAGTTCATGCCGGCAGCTTCATCAAAACAACAAGCGAAGGATATTTGAGGCTATCTAGTTTTTATTTCATCTTTTTCTTTTGCTTCAATTTCCTTCCCTTTAACAATCTTATGCTTAATTTAGTTTATTTTATCTTAGTTTCTTAATTTTAGGTTCTAAAGGCTGCTTGGGAATCACACCACCTCAACCATCACCAACACCTCCGTCACCTTCAAAGTCACACCCACCTCTCGAACCATCTACCAATAAGGATTCTCAAGCCCCTTTATCTTTTAAACTTAGTTTATTTTCCTTTTTAGTCTCCTTCTCTTTATCTTTCTTGTCTTTAATTATATTATTAGTATATTATTAAGGTTTCTTTAGATTTCTTGGCTAATCCTGCATGAGCTTCCCAATTTCTTCATCTAGCGCAGGATCGTCACCCAGACTGGCCCCTCCAACGTATTTTCCACATCCTCCAAGGAGCTCATCCATAATTCAGAGAGTTTTACTTATCCTCATATCTTCTGATCTGAACATTACATTTATGTTATATATCTTTGTACATTGAGGGCAATGTACATCTTAAGTGTGGGGGGTGAACAACCTAAAAAAGTGGCCTAATTTTTTTCATTATTCTCAAATTTCTGAAATTAGGTGCCAAACTTTTTGCATTATTCTCAAAACCCTAAATTTAGTCTTGTTCTAAAGTAATTTCCTGATATTACTAATTAGGATGAAATTTCTGATGATTTATGATTTTTATTAATATGTTTGAGATTAATTCATTGATAATTGTGCATTGATAATTAAATTCTAAGAATACTAGAGAATCAAGCATTATAAGTCTATTTTTCAGAAATTAAAAATTTTCTAGGTTGTCAAACTGAGTTTAAATATTACTTTGAAGTTTGAAATTTACGAGGTTGACGTCAAAATACCCATAATTTTTGTGAGATTTTGACCCTTATAGAGCATAAATTCTTTTTCTTGCTCACTTTATTGATTATGAGTATGTCAACACTGATTTGTTATTCTAGAACTTGCACCGATTATACATGTCGAGACCATACTTTTGATTTGATATACAGAGATGATAAAGGCACCTAGGATCTAACCCAGTTACTCCATTAAAAAGCCTACCTTCATAGTTAACCCCTAGTGAACCCCGTTTAATCCTAACAACCCTTTTATTGACTTACCCGCTAATATTAACCCAAAACCCTTTTTATTCGTTTTCACCATCCTCTTTAACTACCCTTATATCGAGAGTTGATTTTGATTAGTTGCCTAACTATGATTTTTACTTCAGTAATTTATCCTTTATTATGTATTTATTATGTACTTAAAAAAATGAAGTATATTCATTATTAGTTATGTGATTAAATGAGCTTATACATTTATTTAAATCCCAAATATCGAAGAAGAAGCTCGTATTATTAGTATTATTAGTTTTCAATTGATGTAATTTTTATTATTGGGTCATTAGTTCTTAGTTAGGTAATTTGTCAATTCAATCTCGATTCTAACCCTCTAATTCAGCCTTATTCCACACCTTAACCCTAGCCCACATTACCCTAACAAAGAACTTTTGATTTGTGTTTCATCTCATATTTTTGATGGTGGAGATTTGATTTTCATGCAAGCCTATGGGATTAACTCTTCATGTTTGACTTTTGAGTGCCTAAATTTTGAACCTTAAACACTTTGAGTGATTTGAGTGAATCTTTAGTGAGGATGTCAATCCTTGACAATTTCGAATCAGAGGTAATTATTTAGATGAAGGGAAACACCTATGTTTTGTGCTACAAAATATAAGGCTTATATTGTTTGAATTTTTAGGACACTTTGAGTTGAATTATCCATGTATAAATTATCTCTGAATTATGATGAGACACTATCAATGACTATTATGAATTGAGGGAAGTTCGTTTTAATTGTAAGTTGAGAATTTTTCTTGAGGACAAGCAAAAGCTTAAGTGTGGGGGTATTTGATAAACTGAAATAGTAACATATTTTAGGCCCACATTTAGTATGCTTTTGGATGAATTATCCCTTGATTTATGTAAAAAGGTGCTCTTAATCCTTTCTTTTCATGTCTTATACTCAGGAAAGCACCCAAGGATAAAAAGAACGAGAAACGGGCTCAAAATGGACCAAAACGGACCAAAGAGGAAATCGACACGGCCTGGACTTGAACCCACACGGACGTGCCAAGTCAATCATCTAGAACACAGTCTAACCTCGACACACACGGCCGTGTCTCATTAAAGAAATCCGAACACGGCCTGGCCATGATTCACACGGGCGTGCGCCATGGCCGTGCCTCTACCGTGGAGAAGAGTAATTTCATTCGGGAAAGGATACTTAGGGAGAAAGAACGTATTTCAAAAGCCTATAAATACACCCTAAGTATGACCTAAGAGGGGGAGCCCAAAGCCATTGTCTAGGGGCGTCGTGCTAGGCAGGCCGCAGAAGGCGATTTGTGGGGATTCACTCGGGGATAGCCAGTTGATCCATCTCAAGAAGCGAATTATACTCAAGCGGCGGATCTCTCCTTCAATTCCTTCGAGGGGTTTTAGGGATTTCTTATGTTTTGTTTTATCTTTTCTCTTGAGATATTTTCCTTTATTGTTATGAACTAAACCCTTCGGATACTCGAAGGGGATGAAACCTATGATGAATCTTGTTATTGTTTTCTGAATTATATGATAAATACTCAGTTTGTTCTTAATTATGTGAGCTTAATCCAAATTTAATGTGCTTTGGTGGAGGAGGAATAGACCCTGCCTAAGAGTAGATCCAACATAACTAAGCGGAGTTGATCGCACGCCTAGAGATAGGGTGACGAGATTTTGTCGGATTAGGGTGAAACCTATTATGGGAATCCATAGATCGATTTACTGCTATTCTAGGGGGTTATTATAAGAGAACGAGAGTTCCACTAATTAACCTAGGGTTAGACGTTATTCGCCTCGAGAGAGGGTTTAATATACGTTAGGGAGTCTTACGGATCAAACTAAGTGAATAAATCGTATGGTTCAGTGTTAGATAACAAGTGAAGTCTAGGTGGATTCTTCCTAGGGTATCATCTGAATCAACTGAGTTTTTCCCAAGTTATTTTCCAAATTCATTCTTCTTTGTCTTAGAGTCTTTAGTTTAGTAATTAGTTAATTTAGATTAATAAAAAACTTCACTTATTTTAGGCTAAATAATAAAAAGAAAGTTAGTATTAGTACTTTTAGTTCCTTTGGGTTCGATAATCCGATCTTGCCTAAGCTATACTACTGTTCGATAGGTGCACTTGCCTCAATCGTTGTCAGAGTTAGTATCTAGGTTCGATCATTCTTTTTATAAATTTTAAAGCTCTAATTCACAACGATCATTAGATTACACGGGGTGCCAGTTTATATTATTTTGGATAGAGATTCGAGATTTACATAGCGATTTTTGAAGAAATTACAAGAAGCTCAGGGTACGAGGTTAAATTTTTGTACAGCATTTCATCCGCAAACCGACGGTCAGTCTGAGAGAGTAATACAGAATCTTGAGGATATGTTTCACTGTTATGTGTTATAATTCGAAGGTAACTGGGATAATTTTTTGCCATTGGTTGAATTTGCGTATAACAATAACTTTCAATCGAGTATAAAGATGACACCGTACGAGGCTTTATATGGTCGCAAATGCCGAACTCCGTTGTACTGGACTGAGCTGAGTGAGAAAAAGATTCACGGGGTTGATTTGATTCGAGAGACTGAAGAAAAAGTGAAAGTAATTCACGATAGTTTGAAAGCAGCTTCAGATCGATAAAAATCATACGCGAATTTGAAACGTAAAGATATTGAATTTCAGATAGGTGATAAAGTATTTCTGGAAGTATCTCCATGGAAGAAAATCCTTAGATTTGGTTGTAAAGGCAAGCTGAGTCCACGATTTATCGGGGCGTATGAAATCATTGAAAGAATAGGTCTAGTGGCTTACCGGCTAGCTTTACCGTCAGAATTAGAAAAGATCCATAATGTATTTAATGTATCGATGTTGCGACGATATAGATCAGATCCATCACATAGAATTTCTCCGGCAGAGATTGAAATTCAGCCCGACATGACATACAATGAAAAACTGATCCAAATTTTAGCTCGAGAGGTTAAAGAGTTGAGAAATAAGCGCATAGCTTTAGTGAAAGTTTTGTGGAAATGACACAGTGTTGAAGAGGCTACGTGGGAGCCCGAGAAAGCTATGAGAAAACAGTACCCTAACCTTTTTGCTGGTAAGATTTTCATGGACGAAAATCCCTAAGGGGGAAGAGTTGTAACAGCCCATTTTCAGTGGTTTTGGGACCACAAATTTGAAGTCGAAATAATTATTTTATTATTATTTTATTATTTACAACATGATAAATATCATTGTGTGAAATTTTCATTAAGAAATTTTATCATTTGAGTGCTTAATTTGATAAAAAAGGACTAAATCGCGTAAAGCGTAAAACTTGACTTCTATTAGCTAAAGGTGTCAAATAGCTATAGAACCTTAAATTTAAGGTCCTTAAGTGGTAATTAGACCATTATTATGATAGTGGATGATAGTGGCTTGGTAAATTTGAAATAATTAATGTTCATTAAGGTTATTCTTGTAATTTAGTTATTAAATGTTAATTTAATAAAACAAAAAATCAATTTTTATTCATTATCATCTTCTCAAAACTGATTGAGAAGGAGGAGAAGCCAAAAATTTCTAGGTTTTCATTCGGTCATAGTTATTTTGCTCATTAAGGTACGATTTTTGTCTCGTTTTTGATGATTTCTATATTTTTGTGATCGTTGTAACTAGGTCTAGCTAGCCTAGGGACTATTTTGCAAAACTGTTAAAGATTTAGAAATTTTCCATTGATGAATAAGCATGTATTTTGATGTTTGATGATAAATTTTGAATGTTTGATGATAGTTATACAAGTTTTGTTAAGTGATTTTTGGTGAAAATGCAAATTAGGGATTAAATTATGAAATGTGGAAAGTTTGTGGTTAAAATGTGAAATAAATGATAATATGGGCTCCTAGGGACCTAATTGTAATTCGGCTAGCATGGGTTGTGATTAAATTGCATGAATTTGTGTTTTTATGAAATAAGGACTAAATTGTAAAAAAATGTGAAACATTAGGGGCAAATATGTAAAAGTGCCTTAATGTGAATTTTGGATTAAATTGAATAGAGTGATGATTAAATAAGCTGAATTTGATATTATATAGATCAAGAAAAGTGAAATACGGACTTAGATCGAGGGAAGAACAATGTTTTGGATTAGTTGACTCGTGTTATCGTTTTTACATCCGAGGTAAGGTCGTATGTAATAAGCATTGTTATAATTATGCTTTAAATGCTTTGATATTGTATAAATTGTGTATACGAGACTACAGTCATGTTCGACGATGATTCGGTTAACTATGGGCACTTAGTGTGCAAGATCGAAATAGCTTCGGCTATATATTTGCACTTAGTGTGCGAGATCGAGATAGCTTCGGCTATATATATGTAACACCTCTCACCCTTATCCAAACCAGAATAGGGTTTGAGACATTATCGGACTTAAAATTCACAATCTTACAAAACCGGGTTACCAAATTTTGCCTAAAATTTAAAACTTTTCAAACATATGCATTTGACATTGTCATCTATTTAATCATTTATACTACATAGCAAGACATTAACATATACCATGGACAAATAGGCTTACAAGCCAAAATCATTATAAGCCACATCTCATGGCTGTAATTAACAAATCAATATAAGCCAATACGTTTGGCTAATCACAACAACATCCGTCATAGAAAAACTAAAACCCTATACATGCCAATACTCCTAGGATAATGGTTCGATAGTGTGATGTTGCCTTGACGATCTCCAACCCCGAGCTGACTTGACAAAACTAAAAGAAATGGAAAGGAGGAGTAAGCTTTACGCTTAGTAAGCCCGCATGAAAATAATAAGCAATACGATAATATGCTATTTTCATATTCTTTCTATTTATTCAAATTCCAGTTAAGCTGTTTTCTCGAGTCATAGTCATTAAATAATTTATATCTGGAGCTATGGAACTTCAAATTAAGATCCGTAAATTTTCCCTGAAACTAAACTCATTTATCTTCTTACCATAAAATTTTCAGAATTTTTGGCTTAGCCAATTAGTACAGTTTATTCATTAAAATTTCCCCTATTTCACTATTCAACTATTCTGACCTCTCTTCACTATAAATCAATTTTCTATTTGTACAGAATTTATATGGCCTCCTTGTTTTGTTCATTTGAAACTAGACTCATTCAAGATTTCAGGCATATAAATTATATCTCATAATTATTTTTGTACAAATTTTAATGATTTTTCAAATGCAAAACAGGGGATCACGTAATCATTCTGAACCAATCTCACAGAAATTCAAATATCTCAAAATATACGAATCATTTGTTTGCTATATTTCTTTTATATGAAAATAGACTCAATAAGCTTTAAATCAATATCTCATTAAACTTATAATTCAATTTCTACTATTTTTGGTGATTTTTCAAATTTACATCACTGTTACTGTCCAAAGCAGTTCTATTGTAAATTTTTGCTCTCTTTCACTTTAATTGTGTTCATCACTTGCTTATACCAATCTTTCCAATTTCCGATTACATATTGAGCATATTGTTCATGCGTACATTTGACACATTTCTCAATTGGTCACATTCACACTTGCACTTATTCATAACATGATCGTATTCAATTACACTTAGTCATCACACAATCACATGTATTTTCTCTTAGTCCACTTAGTCATCACACAATCACATGTATTTTCTCTTAGTCAATTTTTCGTTGAACTCATCGTAATAATAATAGATACACGGTGGCCTACACATGGTACCACCCTTGTAAGCTATCTGGTACACATAGTAGCCTGCACTTAGTACTATACATGTGACCAAAACCATTTCGTAACTCTCTTGTACACATAGTTGAGCTCAACATTAACAATCATTCAATCTCTTTCATTTGATTCACTCATTTTGTATTACTTATTATCAAATTAGGATACGTCTCTTACGAATTTGAGTACGCGTCGTTGCTCAGTGCCACGTTTCACAACTCAGTATGGTTTTCCTCATTGAAATACCATACCTACATTTCACAACTCGGTATGGAAATACCATACCTACATTTCTTAACTCAAGTATGGTTAATACCATACCTACATTTCACAAACTCGGTATGGATGATACCATACCTACATTTCATATCTCAGTATGGATGATACCATACCTACATTTCATAACTCAGTATGGATGATACCATACCTACATTTCACACTTTGCCATGGATTAACTATGGTCTTATTCCGTCAATTCATCACATGTCACGATACGAACGTACTCAATTATGCATTTTTCCTAATTTGAATTACCGCATTTATTCTCCCATTTTATCAAAATTTTCACAATCCCACAGCAAATTCATAATTAACAACGCATTATATCATTCAATCATTCACCAATAAACATGTAAACTCAGCTATATGAACTTGCTTGCCGAAATCTCGTCAGAGTGCAATTTGCGTAGCAACTCATACAACCCATCTAATATTAATTTAACATTCAATCTATGTAACATTAATTTTGCCATTTAAATTCACATAACACAACAAACATCACATTTTCCATATCATACATCAACTTCTCCTAAACATATTAAATCTTACAATTTATGCCATATCAATAGAAAATTACAATTCAAGCACAATGTTGCATTATTATTAACACACGAACTTACCTCGAATGCCAAAACGACTATTTTACCAACTTTCTCGATTTTCGATTTTCCTCGATTCTACATCCAAATCTCATTTTTGGGATCTAAAACATCACATTTCACTTATTTAATTAATATACTACTCAAAACAGTCCCTAACTCAAGCTTTGGCAAAATTACAATTTTGCCCTTAAACTTTACATAATTACGATTTTGCCCCTAGGCTCGAAAATTAAACTTTATTCCTTTTTCTTATGTTTTATGACATGCTGAACATTTTTTCCTTCTATAGCAACTTCAAATTCTTACTATAACACATACTTATGAACAATAACAACTTTTACCAATTAACTCGTTTTACTCGTTTTCACCGAAAATCACTTAGTAAAAATCGTCCCTCTACTCATAAACATGCATAATCTACCATAAAACATCAAAATACACAAGCTTTCAACAATGGCATAATTCAAAATATCCACCAAAATCAAAAATTCAAGCGTGGGTTTTGTAGATAACTTAGCAACGATCTCAAAAGCGTAAAAATTATTAAAAATCGAACAAAAACGGGCTTACCAATAAGCTAGCTAAAGCTTGGCGAATGCTTGAAGCTTTCATGGCTGTTCATCTTTCTCATTTTCGGTGGAAGATAATGAATAGGAAGATAAAATTTGGTTTTATTATATTTTATTATCATTATTTGCCTTTTACTAAATTAACCTTTAAAAATAATTAAATTTACACAAATGCCAAACCAAATATCATCCACTAACTCACAATTGGATTAATTATCATATAAGGACCTTTCCTTTATTGTTCTATAGCTATTTGACACTTTTAACTTATAGAACCCAACTTTTACGCTTTACGCAATTTAATCCTTTTTACCGAATTAACCACTTAAACAATAAAACTTCTTTACGAAAATTTCTCACAACTCTAATATCGTGTTGTAAATATTAAAATAATAATAAAATAAAATTTTCAATGTCGAATTGTGGTCCCAAAACCACTGTTCCGACTAAGCCCAAAATCGGGTTGTTACAATATATATATATATATATAGTGGCACTTAGTGTGCGAGATCGATGTAGCTTCGGCTATTTATTTTGCACTTAGTGTGCAAGTTTCCCGAGTATCCAAAAATATTCCAAATGGTTTAACAAATATGTCAAAGATGTGAATGAGTATGAGTTAAATACGGGAAAGTACATGTATGTACAAGAACCGAGTAATACACTGAAATGATGAAAATCATGAAAATTACATCTAATTTGGTGAATGCAAAGGTGGTAAGTTGGTGATTCATTATGAGATATGTTATGTTATGTTTTTTGTTTAATTTGAGTTTATATGATGAGTTGATATAAATGCTATACGAACTTACTAAGCAATAAAGCTTACTTTGTGTATTTCTCTGTGTTTTATAGTGATTTCAAGCTAGCTCGGATTCAGGGATCGTCGGAGACACCATCACACTATCTAACTATCATTTGGTACTTTTGATCTTTGGTATTTTGGTATATGGCATGTATAGGGTGATAAACCGTAAAAGTAACATATTTTAAGCCCACATTTAATATGCTTTTGGATGATTTAAGCCCCAATTTATGTAAAAAGGTGCTCTTAATCCTTTCTTTTCATGTCTTATACCCAGGAAAGCACCCGATGACGAAAAGAACGAGAAACGAGCTTAAAACGGACCAAATTGGGCCAAGCCACGAAATCATCAGGGCGGGACTTCAATCCACACAGATGTGCGTTGCACCATTCCTATTAGAACACGGCCTTACCACGACTTACACGACCGTGCCTCATTCAACAGTGTCGAACACGGCCTGAAGACGATTCACACGGGCGTGTGCCATGGCCGTGTCCCTGCCGCGGGAAAGAGGAATTTTACTCGGATTTGGATACTTGGAGACAAAGAAAGGCATTCCAAAGCCTATTCAAACACCCTAGTAGGAACTCTACTTGAATTAGGATACTTTGGGGCCAAGTAAGGCATCTCAAAGTCTATATAAACACCCAAGGGGGCAACTTGTTAAGGGAGTTCGGCAGAAGCCTTCTGCCAGGGCTTTTGCCAGAGGGGCGTCGTGCTAAGCCAAAGAAGGCAGATTTGTGGGGATTCACTCAGGGATAGCCAGTTGATCCATCTCAAGAAGCCGAAATTCTACTCAAGACGGCGGATCTCTCCTTCAATTCCTTCAGGGGGTTTTAGGGATTTCTTATGTTTTGTTTTATCTTTTCTCTTGAGATGTTTTCCTTTATTGTTATGAACTAAACCCTTGGATACAGAGAAGGGATGAAACCTATGATGAATCTTGTTATTTGATTATTTGAATTATATGATAAATACTTAGTTTGTTCTTAATTATGTGAGCTTAATCCAAATTTAGTGTGCTTAGGTGGAGGAGGAATAGACCCTGCCTAAGAGTAGATCCAACATAATTAAGCGGAGTTGATCGCACGCCTAGAGATAGGGTGACGAGATTTTGCAGGATTAGGGTGAAACCTAATATGGGAATCCACAGATCGATTTACTGCTATTCTAAGGGGTTATTATAAGAGAACGAGAGTTCCACTAATTAACCTAGGGTTAGACGTTATTCGCCTCGAGAGAGGGTTTAATATACGTTAAGGAGTCTTACGGATCAAACCAAGTAAATAAAATCATATGGTTCAGTGATAGATAACAAGTGAAGTCTAGGTGGATTCTTCCTAGGGTATCGTCGAAATCAACTGAGTTTTTCCCAAGTTATTTTCCAAATTCATTCTTCTTTGTCTTAGAGTCTTTAGTTTAGTAGTTAATTAATTTAGTTTAATAAACAAACTTCACTTATTTTAGGCTAAATAATAAAAAAAAGTTAGTATTAGTACTTTTAGTTCCTTTGGGTTCGATAATCCGGTCTTGCCTAAACTATACTACTGTTCGATAGGTGCACTTGCCTTTAATCGTTGTCAGAGTTAGTTTCTAGGTTCGATCATTCTTTTATAAATTTTAAAACTCTGATTTACAGCGATCAAGTTTTTGGCGCCGTTGCCGGGGAACTAAAATATTAAGAAAGCTCTATTTTTATTACTTTAGCCTTTTTTTATTGCAATTTATTTTCATTATTATTATTATTATTATTATTTTTTTTTTTTACTTTGCTAATTTTTCCTCCATTTGCTTTTGGCAGATAATTTTAGTTTTTAGAGAAGATGCCATTGAATAACTATCAGTGGCAAGTTACAAGGATAAGGCCAGCCAAAGCAGCCAGTATCTTCAACCTCGACGTACACCCAATAATGCAATATGACTCAAATCTAGGAGGCGTGGCAAATCCTGAGTACCCACCCTACGGATATGGCATGGAGAACAAACAAGTCCACTATATGGGTAACTATTCTAGACCTCAAAATAATTTTTATGATAACACTTGTAATGCAGGTTGGAGGTACCATCCCAATTCCTCGTGGGATGATCAAAGTAGCCAAAGGCCGGAACTTCCTCCAAACTTTCAACAACCACCTCACCAACAGGAAGAGGAGTCAAACCTTGAAGAGATGCTGACAAAATTCATGGCGACTACTGAGATAACCATCTCCAAAAAAATGAGACAACACTTAATGACCAACAAGCATCGATCAAAGGGATCGAGAGCCAAGTTGGGGAACTTACTGAGTCAGTTGGGGAACTTACTAAGTCAGTTATACAACTTGCTAAGCTGATCTCAGAACTACCACAAGAAAGCTTGCCAAGCAACACGAAACTAACTTTGAGTGAGCAAAATCAAGCCATTTACGATAGTGAAGGGTTAGACGAACCAAACTCAAGGGAAGAACCTGTGGTAAGTGAAGGTAAGGATGAAGTGTGCCATGATATACCAAAACCGGCAATTACAGAGTACCAACCTCGTGTGCCATATCCCGATGCAACAAAGAAAGACCACATAGAGGAAGAAGTCGGTGAACTCACACTTCGTGTAGACGACGAAACAATCACTCTTCAAGCTCTTGACTCAGCTAGGACATCGAGTAATAAAGGTACGAACGTTAATTTTATTGATAACCATTTGGTTCAACCTTCTTTACAGGAAGCATCACGAAATCACCTAGCTGAGCTAGATCTTAGACCTCGTACCCATAAAGAAATAATTCATGAATAACTAAGGCTTGTGTCGATGAACTAGACAGTGGAAAACACACTTTAAAGAGAAACTAGGAATACACGAAGTGAAACCGACGGCAACCCTGCATTTGAGTGATAGGAACAACAAATCACTTCAAAATAGGGGATCGGTATTGTTGAATAAGGAAGACCCTCGAATCACCAATTCAGACCTCAAGACAAACGAAGAAATCACTTTTGAGGTACTTAATGTCTTCCTATACGGCACAGTCGAGGTAAGCAATCCTAAATTCAACACTTTTGAGGTGAACATTACTCGACTTAAGCTTTATATTCACAACCGAATTGATCGCATGAGAAAGGATTTTCACCTCCTCAAACCACCTTGACCATACGAATGAGAAGTAAAGTCTAGCTTAAGACTATAAACGAGCGCTTCTCGGGAGGCCCGAGCACTAACCCTATTAATTTTTACATTTTTTATTTTACTTTTATTTTTCATTTTAGCACCTAACCATAAACTAACCAAAGTAAGGATTTCCATGCTCACACGGCCTTGCACACGACCTTGGCCGTGGCCGTGTGGAAGCCAGAAGGACAAACCACGGATGTGCTAGTAACCGTACATGACAAAGAATGATTTCTTTTCCCAACACGGGCTGCGATAAAAAGCCACGCCCGTTCCAACTTCCCGTGTGAGGTAACTGACTTATTGAGCACGGGCGAGACATGGCTGTGCCCTACAACCGTGCGAGGTTACTGACTTGACGAGCACGGGTTAAACACGCCCGTTCTAAAGGACCGTGTGAAGAATACACGGGCGTCCTACGAGACCCACGGCCGTGGTAAAACACCTAAACGCTCCCAAAATTCAAAATCACGAAAAACACAGACTGATTAAACTAGAACAAGGGCGTGGACCGTATCACTATTTAAATATTTACTTTTATTTCTATTTTTATTTTTACTTTTATTTTCATTTTCATTTTCATTTTCATTTTCATTTTTATTTTTATTTTTATTTTTATTTTTATTTTTATTTTTATTTCCTTTCTTTTATTTTCTTTATTATTTTCTTCTTGTTATTCATTCCATTTAGATTTAGCTTAGGATACAAAAGAAATTAGGATGGCTGCTTCGAGGACTCAACCAGTTCGAGACGCTTCCCCACGCTCACCTCCAATCCTATCCGGTTTCTTTTCATTGGCTTTATCCAAAATTCAGGAAGTTTCCCCCCTCTCCCCATCTTACGATTTTATGATTATTTTGATATTATCTACCTTTTTACATTGAGGAAAATGTACATCTTAAGTGTGGGGGGGTTAACTATAGTATTATTTGAAAATCCCTGAATTATGCCTTGTCTTAAAGTAAGTTTCTCATATTATGATTAGAATGAAATTTCTGATGATTTATGATTTTTATTGATATGTTTTAGATTAAGTCATTGATAATTGTGCATTGATAATTAAATTCTAAGAATACTAGAGAATCAAGCATGATAAGTCTATTTTTCAAGATTTAAAATTTTTTTAAGATGTCTACCTGAATTTAAATATTACTTTGAAGTTTGAAATTTACGAGGTTGACATCAAAATACCCATAATTTTTGTGAGTTTTTGAGCCTTATAGAGCATATATTCTTTTTCTTGCTCACTTTATTGATTATGAGTATGTCAACACTGATTTGTTATTCTAGAACTTGCATAGATTATACATGTCGAGACCATAATTTTTTGATTTGATACACAGAGATGATAAAGGCACCTAGGATCTAACCCACTTACTCCATTTAAAAAGCCTACCTTCATAATTAACCCCTAGTGAACCCCGTTTAATCCTAACAACCCATTTATTGACTTACCCGCTAATATTAACCCAAAACCCTTTTTATTCGTTTTCACCATCCTCTTTAACTACCCTTATATCGAGAGTTGATTTTGATTAGTTGCCTAACTATGATTTTTACCTCAGTAATATATCCTTTATTATGTATTTAGTTTGTTCTTAAAAAACAAAAAAAAAAAACAAAGTATATTCATTATTAGTTATGTGATTAAATGAGCTTATACATTTATTTAAATCCCAAATATCGAAGAAGAAACTCGTATTATTAGTATTATTAGTTTTCAATTGATGTAATTAATATTATTGGGTCATTAGTTCTTAGTTAGGTAATTTGTCAATTCAATCTCGATTCTAACCCTCTAATTCAGCCTTATTCCACACCTTAACCCTAGCCCCGTTACAACCCTATTAAAGACCTTTTGATTTGTGTTTCATCTCATATTACTGATGGTGGAGATTTGATTTTCATGCAAGCCTATGGGATTAACTTTTCAGTTTGACATTTGAGTGCTTAATTCAACCTTAAACACTTGAGTGATTTGAGTGAATCTTTTGTGAGGATGTCAACTCTTGTCGGTTTTGAATCAGAGGTAATTATTTAGATGAAGGGAAAACACCTACGTTTTGTGCCACAAATGTATGACTTAGATTGTTTGAATCTTTAGGACTCTTTGAGTCAAATTATCCATGTATGAATTATCTCGAATTATGATGAAACACTATCAATGACTATTATGAATTATAGAAAGTTCGTTTTAATCGTAGTGAGAATTTTGCTTGAGGACAAGCAAAGCTTAAGTGTGTGGGGTATTTGATAAACCGTAAAAGTAACATATTTTAAGCCCACATTTAATATGCTTTTGGATGATTTAAGCCCCAATTTATGTAAAAAGGTGCTCTTAATCCTTTCTTTTCATGTCTTATACTCAGGAAAGCACCCAATGACGAAAAGAACGAGAAACGGGCTTAAAACGGACCAAATTGGGCCAAGCCACAAAATCAGCACGGGCTGGACTTCAAGCCACACGGCCGTGCCACCATTCCTATTAGAACACGGCCTTACCACGACTTACACGGCCGTGCCTCATTCAACAGTGTCGAACACGGCCTGAAGACGATTCACACGGGCGTGTGCCATGGCCGTGTCCCTGCCGCGGGAAAGAGAAATTTTACTCGGATTTGGATACTTGGAGACAAAGAAATGCATTCCAAAGCCTATTCAAACACCCTAGTAGGAACTCTACTTGAATTAGGATACTTTGGGGCCAAGTAAGGCATCTCAAAGTCTAAATAAACACCCAAGGGGGCAACTTGTCAAGGGAGTTCGGCAGAAGCCTTCTGCCAGGGCTTTTTCCAGAGGGGCGTCGTGCTAAGCCAAAGAAGGCAGATTTGTGGGGATTCACTCAGGGATAGCCAGTTGATCCATCTCAAGAAGTCAGAATTCTACTCAAGACGGCGGATCTCTTCTTCAATTCCTTCAGGGGGTTTTAGGGATTTCTTATGTTTTGTTTTATCTTTTCTCTTGAGATGTTTTCTTTTATTGTTATGAACTAAACCCTTCGGATACCCGAAGGGGATAAAACCTATGATGAATCTTGTTATTTGATTATTTAAATTATATGATAAATACTTAGTTTGTTCTTAATTATGTGAGCTTAATCCAAATTTAATGTGCTTAGGTGGAGGAGGAATAGACCCTGCCTAAGAGTAGATCCAACATAATTAAGCGAAGTTGATCGCACGCCTAGAGATAGGGTGACGAGATTTATCCAGATTAGGGTGAAACCTAATATGGGAATCCATAGATCGATTTACTGCTATTTTAGGGGGTTATTATAGGAGAATGAGAGTTTCACTAATTAACCTAGGGTTAGACGTTATTCACCTTGAGAGAGGGTTTAATATACGTTAGGGAGTCTTACGGATCAAACCAAGTAAATAAAATCATATGGTTCAGTGATAGATAACAAGTGAAGTCTAGGTGGATTCTTCCTAGGGTATCGTCGAAATCAACTGAGTTTTTCCCAAGTTATTTTCCAAATTCATTCTTCTTTGTCTTAGAGTCTTTAGTTTAGTAGTTAATTAATTTAGTTTAATAAACAAACTTCACTTATTTTAGGCTAAATAATAAAAATAAAGTTATTATTAGTACTTTTAGTTCCTTTGGGTTCGATAATCCGGTCTTGCCTAAACTATACTACTGTTCGATAGGTGCACTTGCCTTTAATCGTTGTCAGAGTTAGTTTCCAGGTTCGATCATTCTTTTATAAATTTTAAAACTCTGATTTACAGCGATCATAGGGATTTTGGTCATTCTGATATATGTGATGCTTGTGAATTTAGCCATTTGAATTGGCTTGTAAATGTCTAAGGTTAGGTTTGTATATATGTAGCCATGTAAGTTGGCTTATAATAGGGAATTTGATTATGTATATAAATGTGCAAATGACATTTGTTTGAGTTTGGTAATTTCCCTATAAATGTTAGTTATGATGGTATTTGATGCTTGATGAGAATAGGTATGGTGAATGTCAAATGGTTGATGAATTAATAATTAGTATGCTTATGAGTTTAGGCAGTTTGATGCATGTTTGAAAATGACTATATTGATGATTGAAAAGGGTAAAATTTGGTATGTATTTGGTTTGCATATTGTGGTATTGTGAGCCTTGTAATTGTTGGTATTGAAATGGAATAAATGATGCTTGGTTGAGGTTGATTGAATGCTTATTTATGCTATATATTGGTGCCTTTGAGTTTGATGTAGGTGTGCTCAAGGTTGGGTGGCAAATTGGCTTGGTAAATAGCCTATTCCGTGTGCGATACACGGTCATGTACACGGCCGTGTGTCCCCTGGTGTTGAAATTAAAATCAAGTCAGTATGCTCCACACGGCCTCACACACGGGCATGTGACCTGGCCGTGTGGCATAAGTCATTATACACTATAGGTTTGGCACGGCCTAGCACACGGCCTGGCACACGGGCGTGTATGTCTATTTTTAGGGCATACGGGCGTGTGTGTTGGCCGTGTGACCCAAGTCAAGGAGTTACACGGGGTCGGACACGGACTGGGACACGGCCATGTGCTCCCATTTTGAATGTCCACACGGCCTGTGACACGGGCGTGTCTGTTGGCCGTGTGAAACACACGAGCGGGCCACACGGACGTGTGTCCCCTGTTTTGAGAAAATTTTCTAAGTGTTTAAAAAGTTTCCAAAGTTATCGTTTTAGTCCCGAACCACTCCCAATGCATGTTTAGGGCGTAGTAGGCTCGTATTAGGGACAATTTGATTGAGATTGAATGATGAATGCATGAATTGTGAAAATGTATGCTAAATGAATGTTTAATTGTTTTATAAGTCCGGTAATACTTCGTAACCCTATTCCGGTGTTGAATACGGGTGAGGGGTGTTACAAAATAATCCCAAACCATAGTTATCAAAGCAATAAATAATTAAAAGCTTACGACCCAATTAACAAACCAATAAAACGATTAATGAAAACTTCAATGGAACATAATAATAAATAGTAAAAAACGAGATACTTGTCTGAGGTTCCTTCGATGCCAATCCGAGTCCTAGTTCTCTACGTTACCTGAGAGGTAAGATAAAGGGGGAGTGAGCTTATGACAGCCCAATGTTAGTTTAATTTTTAGACCATTACATATAATTGTTCAAATGATAAAGCATTCAATTTAAAACACCATAGCAAATTAAGCATACTATAAGGGACATTCAGTAAATCAATGCATGTACAAGTTATGTTCATGATGCAATGCAATTATAATTTTAAATTCCCCACCACCCATCCTATCAGCCCTCGAGCATCACTCGACATTCAAAAACACATTTAGTAACTGACCATCCCGGATTTCCCAGTGATAATGTTCGTTCACTTGTCATCCGTGACGATGATTTTTGATAAACCGCAATAGTAACATATTTTAAGCCCACATTTAGCATGCTTTTGGATGATTTAAGCCTTGAATTATGTAATTTGGTGCTCTTAATCCTTTGTTTTCATGTTTTATACTCAGGAAAGCACCGGAAGATGAAAAGAATGAGAAACAGGTTTAAAATAGAGTAAATAGGCAATATCACGAAATTGACACGGCCTGGGCCTAAACAGCACGACCGTGCCCCCCTAATCAGACCCGAACACGGCCTGGCCACGATTCACACGGGCGTGTGCCAAGGGCGTGTCCCTGCCGTGGAGAAGAGGAATTTTACCCGGAATAGGATACTTGGAGGCAAAGAAACACATTCCAAAGTCTATATAAACACCAAAATAGGAATTTCACTCAGATTAGGATACTTGGAGGCCAAGTAAGGCATCTCCAAGCCTATATAAACACCCTAGGGGGCAACTTAAGGGGGGAGTTCGACAGAAGCCCTCTGTCGGGGCGTCCAGCTAGGCCAAGGACCCGAGCCAGAAAGGTTAGAATTGTGGAAATTACTTGAAGAAAGCCAGTTGATTCATCTCAAGAAGTCGGAGTTATACTCAAGACGGAGGATCTCTCTTCAATTCCTTCAGGGGGTTTTAGAGTTTTTCTTATGTTTTGTTTTATCTTTTCTTTTGAGATGTATTCTATTATTATTAACTAAACCCTCAAATACCTGAGGGGGATGAAACCTAAGATAAATCTTGTTATCGTTTGATGAACTATATGATAAATATTTGATTTGTTCTTAATTTTGTGTCCTTAATTCTTGTGTTGATATTTCCGGGATATTAATTCAAGTTTGATGTGCTTAGGTGGAGGAGCAAAAGTCCCTGCCTAAGAGTAGATCTAGCATAATTAAGTGGAGTTGATCGCACGCCTAGAGATAGGGTGACGAGATTTTGCTTGGATTAGGGTGAAACCTAATATGGGAGTCCATAGATCGAGTTAATGCAATTCTAGGGTTTTAATTAGAAAGAGAATTCAATTAATCAACCTAGGGTTAGGCGTTAGTCGCCTCGAGAGAGGGTTAATATACATTAGGGAATCTTACGGATCAAGTCAAATGAATAAATAAATGCAGTTCAGGAGTTAGATAACAAGTGAAGTCTAGGTGGATTCTTCCTTGGGTATTGTTTTAATCAATTGGTTTTTCCCACAAGTATTTTCCCAATTTCATTCTTTTTGTCTCAGCGTCTTTAACTTAGTAGTTAGTTAATTTTCTAGATTAAAACGATTCATTTCAATTTTAAGGCTAAATAATAAAAAGAAAGTTAGTATTAGTACTTTCAGTTCCATTTGGTTCGACAATCCGGTCTTGCCACTAAGCTATACTACTGTTCGATAGGTACACTTGCCTCAATCGTTGTCATAGTTAGTTTTTAGGCTCGACCATTCTCATTATAAATTTTAAGACTGTGACATAGCGGTCAAGTTTTTGGCGTCGTTGCTGGGGAACTGAAATATTAAGAACACTCAATTTTTATTACTTTAGCCATTTTTATTTTCTGCAATTTTATTCTTATTTTGTTTTCTATTTTTATCTTTCTAAATTTTTGTCTTTGCTCCTTGTAGGTACCTCTAGTTTATGACTAGAAGGAACTCGACAGGACCCTTAATTTACGATAGTGAGATCGAAGCAACCGCTCACAGAAACCGGAGAGAAATTAGGCGAAGTTTACAATACACAGAAGAAGAGCAAGAAAACATCATCAATACCACCGAAGAGATGGCTGAAAACAATCTGCTACCTCCAGAGGTGGCCGAAAATCAGGCTCCTCGAACTATGTATGATTATGCTAAGCCTAGTTTAGTTGGTACTGAATCTAGTATTGTTAGACCTACTATTGCTGCAAATAATTTCAAATTGAAACCTAACACTATACAGATGATACAACAGTTTGTTCAATTTGATGGTTTGCAGGATGAGGATCCTAACACACACTTAGCGAATTTTCTGGAATTCTGCGATACTTTCAAAATAAATGGCGTTTCTGATTATGCCATCCGACTTCGGTTATTTCTCTTTTCTTTGAGGAATAAAGCTAAACAGTGGTTGCATTCTCTTCCCCGAGGATCAATCACTACATGGGAACAAATGACCGAAAATTTTTTATTAAAATATTTTTCACCGGCCAAAACGACCAAATTAAGGAATGATATCTCTTCTTTTGTGCAGATGGATTTAGAAACACGTTACAATGCATGTGAGAGATACAAAGATCTATTGAGAAGGTGCCCACACCATGGATTACCGTTATGGTTACAGGTCCAAACTTTTTACAACGGTGTGAACCCCTCAACTAGGCAGTTGATCGATTCAGCAGCCGGTGGAACTCTGAATAATAAAACACACAAGCGACTTACGAATTTATAGAGGAGATGTCACTAAATAACTATCGGTGGCAAGTCACGAGGACAAAGCCCACGAAAAGCGCGATGTTTTCAACCTCGACGCAAAGATAACCATGCTATCGAATCGGTAGATGTGTTAGCTAAAAAATTTGATGGTTTGTGTAATCCCTTGCAGGTACAACCCGTTATGCAGTGCGAAACAAGTGGAGGTGTGGCAAATCCTGAGTACCCACCCTATGGACATGGCATAGAAGGTCAACAAATGAACTATGTAAGTAATAATTTCAGATCTCAAAATAACCCTTATAGCAATACTTACAATCCAGGTTGGAAGAACCACCCCAATTTTTCATGGGGTGGTCAAGGAAATCAAAGACAACAACACTTTCCAATTTTCCAACAGCAGCCGTACCCACAGGAAAAGAAGCCGAACCTTGAGGAGATGCTGACAATATACATAGCAGCTTCAGAAACTCGTTTTTAGAAAATAGAAACAAAACTTGAAGCATCGACACATGAGCTCAAAGTTCAAATTGGGCAAATCACCAAGATCTTATCAGAACGACCACAAGGAAAGCTACTAAGCAACACCGAGACTAACCCAAGGGAGCAAATTCAAGCCATAACAGCTCAAGAAAGCGAAAGGTTAGATGAGCCCCATTTAAGGCAAGAGAATGTGGTAGAAGAAGGTAAGGTTGAGGAAGGTAGTAAAAAGCCAAAACCAGTAATTAAAGAGTACCAACCTCGTATACCATACCCCGAGGCGATAAAGAAAGACAACACAGAGGAACAGTTCGGTAAGTTTCTTTAAGCTTCTAAAGAAATTACATATTAACTTACCATTACTTGAAGCTCTTTCGCAGATGCCAGATTCAAGGAAATTCTTAAAAAAGCTTTTGACAAATAAGTGAAAGTTAGACGAGGAATCACATGTGGAACTCAACGAAAAGTGCTCAGCAATTCTACAAAATAAATTACCACGAAAATTAAAAGATCCAGGGAGTTTTACAATTCCATGTTTAATTGGTAGTTTATCTATTGATAACGCGTTAGCTGATTTAGGGGCAAGCATAAATGTTATGCCTTATGAAATGTTTAAACAACTAGGTCTAGGGAAACCCAAACAAACTAGGATGAGCATTCAATTAGCTGATAAAACTGTTAGAATTCCTAGGGGTATAATCGAAGATGTGCTAGTAAAGATTGATAATTTTGTATTCCAGTAGAATTTGTAGTTTTAGACATGGATGAGGACAATAGTATCCCCTTAATTTTAGGAAGACCATTTTTAGCAACTGCCAAAACTAAAATTGATGTGGGTACAGGTGAACTCATACTCTGTGTAGGTGACGAGACAGTCACTCTTCAGGCTCTCGATTCGGTTAGAACATCGAGTAATCAATGTGAGAAAGTAAATTCTATTGATAACCATTCGGTTAACCCTTTTTTGTAGGAAGCACAACAAAAGAACACAACCGAACCCGATCCTAAACCCAGTGCCAACAAAGAAATAACTCATGAGGAGCGAAGGTTTTAGATCGATAAACTAGACGAGTGGAAGACACACTTCGAGGAAGAACTAGGGATACACGAAGCAGAACCAACGCCACTCTACGAGACAGACAAGTTCAAAATAGGAGATCAAGTATTGTTAGATAAAGCACATCCTCGAATATCTCTTCCTGACCCTAATACAAACAAAGAAATCCCTTTTAGGGTAATCAAGGTTTTCCCATACGGAGCAGTCGAAGTAAGTAATCCTATATTTGGCACTTTTAAAGTAAATACTACTCGACTCAAACTTTATCATGATAATAGAACTGATAGCATGAGAAAGGATGTTCAACTCTTCAAACCACCCTAATTATGCGAATGAGAGGTAAGTCTAGCTTAAGACTTTAAACGAGCGCTTCTCGGGAGGCAACTCGAGTACTAACACTATTAATTTTTACTTTCCTTTATTTTATTTTTATTTTTATTTTTATTTTTATTTTTCCTTTTCAGCATTTAATTTTTAAACTAACCAAAGTGCAGATTTTCAGACCACACGGCCTTGCACACGGCCGTGGCCATGGCTGTGGCCGTGTGGACACTACGGACTCCCGTACTGACATAGCAGAGGTAGTACGAGCCAATGACAAAAGATTCCCAAATCACGGACGACTGAAAATTGCCACGGCCGTGTGATACGACTGTGGCCGACACTGAGGGAAGTCACACGGGCTCCAACTAACTCGACACGGCCGTGCGATACGGTCGTGGTCGACACTGTTTGATCCTACACCGGCATGACAACCCAAACATGGGCGTGGGAGAAAGGAGAGAAACATAACACGGCAGTGCGGCACAGTCGTGTGACCCAACACGCCCATGGTACACGGGCGTGGGGATGTACCAGATTTGAAAATTCTATTTAAAACACCCCTTGCCCCCTTTCTCACCCACTCCCCATCCCTTTTTTCCCTACTCACATTCATCCTCCATTCTTTCCTCTATTCCTCCATCTACAGAGCCCTTGAGCTACATCACATCCATGCCGAAGAAACGGAAGGATCCAAGCACAGTCTCCCTGTGGGAGATCGATCTACATAAGTTCAGGCCGGCTGCTTCGAGGATTCAAATTCAAACGGTTCAAGGCGCTCCCCCACGTTCACCTTTTCCAATTCCTATCCGGTTTCTTTTCATTGACTCCATCCAAAATTCAGGAAGTTTCACTTCTCTCCCTATCTTATGATTTTATTATTATTTTGCTATTATCTATCTTTGTACATTGAGGACAATGTACATCTTAAGTGTGGGGGGGTTAACTATAGTATTATTTGAAAATCCCTGAATTATGCCTTGTTCTAAAGTAAGTTTCTCATATTATGATTCGAATGAAATTTCCTGTGATTTATGATTTTTATTGATATATTTTGGATTAAGTCATTGATAATGGTACATTGATAATTTAAACTTTAAGATAATAGAGAATCAAGCAAGATAAGTCTATTTTCCGTAATTAAAAAAATTTTAGGTTGTCTACTTGAATCTAATTATTACCTTGAAGTTTGAAATTTACGAGGTTGATATCAAAAACCCATAATTTTTTGTGAGATCTTGAGCCTTATAGAGCATATATTCTTTTTCGTGCTCACTTTATTGATTATGAGTGTGTCAACATTGATTTGTTATTCTAGAACTTGCATCGATTATACATGTCGAGACCACACTTTTAATTTGATATACTAAGATGATGAAGGAACCTAGGATTTAACCCACTTACTCCACTAAAAAGCCTACCTCCATAATTAACCCCTAGTGAACCCCTTTGATCCTAACAACCCGTTTTATTGACTTACCCATTAATATTAACCCAAAACCCTTTGTTTTTGTTATCACCATTCCTTTTGACTACCCTTATATCGAGATTTGATTTGATCGATTGCCTATTGTAAGACCCAATTTATGCCCGGGCCCAATTAACCAGTTTATTAAATTAAAACCCAAAAATAAAACCAAAAATAATAAAAATCAAATTGTTTACAGTCCAAGTTACAGAATTTCAGCCCAAATTAAATCTAGGATTAGATCCTAGCCTGATACAAATTGAAACCCAAATCCAATTCTTAACTAGCCTAAATTACAACCAACCAAGCCCAATCTTTAACTAGACCCGAATGGCTCAATACCTACTCTAGGACCGAAACATATCAGATGACCCGAATGCAGAAATGATCCGACCTAATCGAAAGCTTCAGAAACTCTAGAGACTTCCGGGGTCTTCTGGCGCCTCTGTTCGCACGAGCGTAGCCTCGTCACTGCCCCGAACGCCTCCTCCTAGCTGTACATGCAACAAACAAAGAAGCAAAAATAGCAAGGAAATCCAGCGAGGATAACAGAAATAGGGATATTTTGTATTTTGTTTTTTTATTATTTATTTTATTTATCCCTAAAATTGGTTATAAAAGCCAAAGGGGATCACTGTAAAAGGATCCAGATTTTTTTTTCTTTTGGTACAGAGAAACGAATACACAAAAAAAGAATACAAAAAAAAAACGAAAAGTAAAGAGGTGATTTCATTTTCTTTGATTTAAGTTTCTTTTCCATTTTTTTTTACTGTGTATATTCATATGAAAAATAAAAAAAGAGAAGTAAGGAGGAGGAGGTTACTTTAGTTGGATCTTGCCCTCGTTCTCTCCGTTGCGATCGGGGCTGGACGGTGGTTGATCGGATTGGGTTTTCGTGGATCACCTCTCGCCGTTGGCAGTGGCGTTTGGGTGGTTAGCAAGAAGGGGTTTCGGGATTGCGGCTGAGAAAGAAATGGAAAAGGGGGTTAGGGTTTGATTTAGGAATAAAAAAATCCGATTAGTTTAAGGCTTATTAGGTAATGAAATAATGCAAAACGGCGCCGTTTAGGAGGGTGTAGGATCCGCGCGTCGACCCGCTTTGTGACCCGGATCCGCGCCTTTCCGCTTTGAAAGGATTATTTATGCAATTGATCCCTCTATTCTCTGATTCTTTTGCAATTTCGTCCTATTCGAACGCAGCGTTTTAGCTAGTTAGAATATTTTCCGGTTTAATCCTCAATTATTTGTGCGTATTTTAATTCAGCCTTGTAATTTTGTTCTGATTTTAATGCAGCCCTTTAATTATTTAATTAATTATTTGTTTATTGATTTCTTTAATTATTCTTTTAATTAATATTTAATATTAAATATGTTAGATTGTTTTAGCTATTATTTATTTTTATATGATATTTTCATTAATTATATATATATTTTTATATACATATTATTTATATTAAATTATGTATATATTATTGATTTTATGTTAGTTTATATATATATATATATATATATATATCTGTTATGTATATAATTTATTTCTTCTAAATTATATTTACTTATTTTATACATGGTTATATATTATTATTATTCTTATATGAATATTATTTTATATCAAGTTTCTTTTATTTATCTACGTATATATCACTTAAATTGATACATATTATTTGCTTATTATTTTTAAATATGCTATATTTTAGTTTAATCTGTTTTCAATTAGTTATGTTTTTAAGCTTTCGTTATTTCTTAATTAATAATGTTGGTATGTTCAAAATAAAAATTGTGAGATTATTGATTGTACATATATTGAATTGTATGAGCATAATATTTTGTCAACCATTTGTATAAAGATCGTATTCACCTATTATTATTCCATGTTCGATGTTATATTTTTGTTTCTCATTATCAAAAAATGATTAAATAAAATGTGTTTCGAGCCAATTTTAAATTGCATATCTGAAAATTTTCAAAATAAGGCAATGTTTATACGTTTGGAAATTCGAAGAAATCGTGCTAATCGTCTTTGGGTGTGGTTTTTGTTTGACCAAATAAGCGAATATCCTTTCAAATTTTGTCCATATTTTCAAAATAAGGCAATGTTTGTACGTTTGGAAATTCGAAGAAATCGTGCCCAATCGTCTTTGGGTGTGGTTTTTGTTTGACCAAATAAAGCGAATATCCTTTCAAATTTTGTCCATATTTTCAAAATAAGGTAATATTTGTGTGTTTGGAAATTCGAAGAAATCGTGCCCAATCGTCTTTGGGTGTGGTTTTTGTTTGACCAAATAAAGCGAATATCCTTTCAAATTTTGCCCATATTTTCAAAATAAGGTAATATTTGTGCGTTTGGAAATTCGAAGAAATCGTGCCCAATCGTGCTGGGTTGTGGTTTTTTGTTTGACCGAATAAACGAATATCCTTTCAAATTTTATCCATATTTTCGAAATAAGGTAATATTTGTGCGTTTGGAAATTCGAAGAAATCGTGCCCAATCGTGCTGGGTTGTGTTTTTTTTTTGTTTGTCCAAATAACCAAATACCCTTTCAAAATTTCAATACATGTGCTTGGAGAATTTTGGGGATGATCTTGAATTCGAGGACTCAGATTATCGTATCCAATTGTGCTGGATGTGATACTCTATTCCTTCGGAACAAGGGAATCTCAATATTCAATCAAGTTATTTAAAATTATAGAAAAAAAAGAACAGAATTTCAAATCATTTCAAACTTTTCAACATTAGGACATCAATTAATTAATTTGGTACCAATTTTGGGCGTTGCGAGGGTGCTAATTCTTCCTCGCACGTAACCGACTCCCGAACCTGTTTTCTTCTTGAAATTCGTATACCAAAATTTATTTTATAGGTGACCCAATCACATCTAAACAAAAAGGATTAGTGGTGACTCCACATCACATTTTTAAGTCGACCCGTTTTTCAAATTAAAAAAAAATGGTTTCGACAGCTTGGCGACTCCACTGGGGACATGTTGAGAGTCAGGCCATAGATTGATTAATTTTGTCCTTTTGATTGAAAATTTGGAAAATTGTTTTGAAAAATCATGTTTTCTTTGAAGCATTTGATGTTTTTGGTAAAATACTTGCATCGGCATTGCATAACCATTGTGGTTACACCTTTAAGTGGGAGTGAGAAACTATGCCTTCTTGAGGTTTTCACCTCTACATGGGCTAGTGGACTGCTTCCGGGATACATCTGTACCTATGTGCTTCGTGAGATTTTCATCTCCGCATGGCCATCGGGAAATGTATTCCCCTGAACCAAACTCGATCCATATGAGCCTATAATGGGTGAAGATTGAGGAATCTGCTGGTTCAGGTACCCATTCTCTAGAACTAAGCCGCATGTAGTAGCCCTAAGAGCCCACCTTAGGCAGAGCTATGTCAAACTTTTAGTGGTTACCCAGATAAATGTTTGATAATATTTTGCTTGTTTTGAATTTTATCATACGATACTGACTTATTGTGTTCTTGTTTACATATCATTTCATATTTAAAAGAGTGTCGATTCGTATTCGATTACCGAATTAGAGATTTTTTCAGGGAGAACGGATTTCTTGATAAAACGAAAGACAATACGGTTGTCCGTATTTGTAATCTATTTCATGTAAAGAATTTTGCCCTCTAGAAAAGTTTTCTAATGGAAATCGAATTAGAATCGATGCCTTTTATACCCATTGCATGCATTCACAAGGCATTACATCATATGCACTAGATTTCATGAGAAGACCCTGATTGGTTGAAATTATTTCAGCATTAACCTGGACACCAACAAAACCAAACATCCTTACGGTACTCGAATCATGACGAGAGATATGGATCAGAGGTTAGAGAAGCTTGAACAACTCCAAAAGGAGATGCATGATAAGCTTCAGCTGCAAATGCAAGAACAGCTTGCTAAGATCTAGCAAGATATGATAGACCAAATGATGGAATCACAAAAGAGTATGATGGCTCAATTGACTCAACTACTGGCGGGAGGAGTGGACAAAGGAAAAGCCCCTATGGTTAGCACTGGTGAAGATAATGAGAAATTACTATATCCTCCGGGTGTTACCCCGACACATTCTGAGGTGCACCCACGAAAAACATCCGTCATAATTAAACCTCAACAATTTCAACTGTCAAACTTCCAAGCGGGATCAGGTTCTAACTTAGAAGACCATCCAATTAATGCTGTTATTCCCGACTTTGATGAGGCAGCAGAAAGGGAAAAGGCAAAGCCTGAATTGCCAAGACAGTTAGAAGAGCGTTGCAAATGGTTAGAAGACAAATTCAGGGCCATGGAAAGCGCTGATAGGCAACAGGGAATTGATGCTAAAGATCTAAGTTTGGTGCCAGATCTAATATTCCCCCACAAATTCAAGATGCCAGAATTTGAAAAATACAATGGGACTACTTGCCTTAAAGCTCACATAACCATGTTTTGCCGACGAATGACTGGGTATGTTAACAATGACCAACTGCTAATACATTGCTTCCAGGATAGTTTGGCGAGAGCAGCATCCAAATGGTACAATCAGTTGAGCCGTACCAAAATTGGTTTTTGGAGGGATTTAGCACAGGCATTCATGGAGCAGTACAGTCACGTAACAGACATGACCCCTGACAGAATTACCTTGCAAAACATGGAGAAGAAACCAAGCGAGAGTTTTAGGCAATATGCACAAAGGTGGAGAGAGGTTGCCATACAGGTCTAGCCACCTCTTCTGGAGAAAGAAACCACTATGCTCTTCATCAACACCTTGAAAGCCCCATTTATCAACCATATGTTGGGGAATGCCACGAAAAGTTTCTCAGACATAGTGATGTCCGGTGAAATGATCGAAAACGCTGTGAGAAGCGGTAAAATAGATGCGGGGGAAAGTGCCAAAAGATCAGCCCCTAGAAAGAAAGAAAATGAGGTCAACAATGTGGGAGCATACAGTAAGGGTTATTCTAAGCAAGTTACTGTGGGATCACCAAGGATGACAACTACAAAACTTCAGACTCCTTCAAGGAACGAATCTAGGCAATGGACGAACACAGAAAAGCTTCAGTTCACTCCTATTCCAATAACATACCGAGAGATATATCAGAAATTGTTTGACGAGCACGTAGTGTCCCCTTTCTACTTGACACCATTGCAGCCCCCGTACCCCAAGTGGTACGATGCAAATGCCCAATGTGACTATCATGCGGGAGTTTCGGGGAATTCAATAGAAAATTGTATTGCTTTTAAGAAAGTCATGGAAAGACTTATTAAGATGGGCGTTGTAAAATTGGCTGATACATCAAATGCTGATAATCCACTACCAAATCACACTGATGTTGGAGTAAATGCGATAGAGGAAAAAGAAATTAAAGGAATGCTGGAAAATGTACACATCAATGCCATACATGAAGAAATCACCGAAAGGGGAACCTTGTCGGATATCTGCCCTTACAAACCTGGGAGTGTTCTGAATAATTGGACTGCAGAAGAAATTCCTGTAGTTTTTAGAGCTTATTCAGAGTAATGTTCTGAACACACTTGTTGCTTTTAGCCTAGAAGCAATAAGCATTCCTTTATGAAATAGGCTTATGTCTAAACTTCATTATGAAATACATACTTGAGATCATTTTGAATAAAAATCTTCTCGTTCTTTTCTTTCATTGTTTTGGACTTTTGTTCCGAATCATTCTTTTATTTCATGCATAAGCATACCGTGCAAATAGTTATTCTCAAATTCATACGTTCTTTGTATATTCTTCTGTGCCTACAATAGGTCCCCAGATATCAATGACACGAGTAACGCTACTACGGATTTAGAACATCTTTTTTAGCAAGACATGCGTTTAGAGGGATCCCAGGACTTTGAAGATGACATAGACTGTGGCTTATCTCCGGACTTGTTAAGAATGGTAAAACAAGAGGAAAAGCGAATTCTACCTCATGAAGAAACAGTGGAGATTGTGACCTTAGAAGAGGGGAAGGTAGTGAAAATTGGAACGTGCATAACTGAAGAAATGAAACGAGACCTCGTAGAGTTACTTCAGGAATTCAAAGATATCTTCGCATAGTCGTACCAAGATATGCCAGGGTTAAGCACTGACATCGTTGTGCATCATCTCCCCATAAAAGAGGATTGTAAGCCGGTTCAACAGAAGCTCCGGAGAATGAGGCCAGACATTGTGCTGAAAATAAAAGAGGAAGTCAAAAAGTAGTTTGCTACCGGATTTTTGCAGGAAGTCAAATACTCAGAATGGGTAGCCAACATTGTGCCTGTCCCTAAGAAAGATGGGAAAGTACGAATGTGTGTAGATTACAGAGATTTAAATAAGGCCAGCCCAAAAGATAATTTTCCCTTGCCACACATTGACACTCTAGTAGACAATACGGCAGGATTTTCATTGTTTTCCTTCATGGATGGTTTCTCCGGGTACAATCAGATAAAAATGCATCCTGAAGACATGGGAAAGACTACCTTCATAACACTGTGGGGTACGTTCTGTTATAAAGTAATGCCGTTTGGGTTGAAAAACGCAGGAGCTACATACCAAAGGGCCATGGTGACTTTGTTCCATGATATGATGCATAAAGAAATTGAGGTTTATGTGGACGACATGATTGCAAAGTCTAGAACAGAGGAGGAACACATCCGAGTTTTGAGGAAATTATTCCTAAGGTTGAGAAAATTCCAACTGAAGCTTAATCCAACAAAATGTACTTTTGGAGCTAGATCTGGCAAATTACTGGGCTTCATAGTCAGCGAGAAGGGAATCGAGATTGACTCAGACAAGGTCCGGGCAATACAAGAATTGACTCCACCGCACACTCAAAAAGAAGTTCGAGGTTTTCTTGGAAGGTTAAATTACATTGCTCGGTTCATTTCACAGTTAACCGAGAAATGTGATTCCATATTTCGTCTTCTGAAGAAACACGATCCAGGCGTATGGGATGATGAATGTCAGAAAGCTATCAATAGGGTCAAACAGTACTTGTCAAACCCTCTAGTATTGTCACCCCCATATCTGGATAGGTTATTAGTCCTATATCTGACAGTGTTTGATCATTCTATGGGATGTGTACTGGGTTAGCATGATGACTCGGGGAGAAAAGAAAAGGCGATATATTACCTCAGCAAGAAATTCACTGAATGTGAGATGAGATATTCGCCAATTGAGAAATTGTGTTGTGCCTTGATCTGGACAACTCGGAGGTTGAGGCAGTACATGTTGTACCATACGACCTGGTTAATCTCAAAACTAGATCCTCTTAAGTACATGATAGAGTCAACCGCCTTGAATGGAAGAATGGCCCGATGGCAAATTTTGCTCTCGGAATTCGACATAGTCTATGTGAGCTAGAAGGCTGTGAAGGGGAGTGCAATAGAAGATTTTCTAGCCAGCAGAGCGCTAGACGCTTACGAACCCTTGAACTTTGATTTTCCCAATGAAGATCTAATGTTTGTAGCGACTACTGAGGAAGATACCCTAGAAGATTGTCCTTGGAAGTTGAACTTTGACGGAGCGTCAAATGCCGTTGGTAATGGAGTTGGGGCAGTTCTAATATCTCCAAATGGAGATCATTACCCATTCACTTGCAAGTTGGATTTCGATTGCACAAATAATATGGCAGAATACGAAGCTTATATCATGGGAATTCAAGTAGCCATAGACCGCAAAGTCAAGGTGCTAGAGGTGTATGGAGATTCCGCATTGGTGATCTATCAGCTCAAAGGAGAATGGGAAACGAGGGATCCCAAATTGATCAGTTACTGAAAGTTAATTTTGGAGTTAATTGAAGAGTTTGATGATATCACATTCTTTTACCTCCCGCATGATGAAAACTAGATGGCTGACGCCTTGGCCACATTAGCTTCTATGATCAGAGTAAATGAGCAGGAAAGTATGAAGCCCATCCAAATGAGTATCTGTGAGGCTCCGGCTCACTGCTGTAATATTGACAAAGAGGAGAGGAGAGATGATCATCCTTGGTATCATGACATTCTGCGATATGTGAAGAACCATGAATACCCTGATCAAGCAACAGAAAATGACAAAAGGATATTGAGAAGGTTAGCCTGTGATTACGTCTTAGACGGGGAGGTCATGTATAAAAGAAGAAAGGATCAAGTACTTTTGAGGTGTGTGGATGCTATTGAAGCTAAGAAAATTCTGGAAGAAGTCCATGAGGGTGTCTATGGGACTCACGCTAACGGCTAGACAAATCATGAGATTCTGATACTATTGGTCTACCATGGAAGGAGATTGCATCAATTATGCTAAAACATGTCACAAATGCCAAATATATGGGGACAAAATTCATGTGCCTCCTTCACCGTTGCATGTTATGACTTTCCTATGGCCTTTCTCCATGTGGGGCATGGATGTCATCGGGTCGATCTCTCCAAAAGCTTTAAACGGGCATCGATTCATATTTGTAGTTATTGACTATTTCACCAAATGGGTAGAAGCAGCTTCATATGCCAGTGTTACCAAGTTGGCAGTCAGCAGATTCCTAAAAAAGGAAATCATATGTCGATATGGAATGCCTGAGAGGATCATATCCAACAATGCGTTAAACTTGAACAACAGTACAATCACGGAGGTCTACAGTCAATTCAAGATCAGACACCACAATTCGTCACCATATCGTCCAAAAATGAATGGTGCAGTGGAAGCAGCTAATAAAAACATTAAGAAGATTGTAGGGAAAATGGCTGAAGCCTATAAAGATTGGCACGAGAAGCTACCATTCGCTCTTTATGCTTATCGAACATCAGTCAGGACCTCTACCGGGGAAACTCCTTTCTCATTAGCTTACGGAATGGAGGCAGTGTTACCCATCGAAGTTGAAATTCCTTCCCTTCGAGTCTTGTCAGAGCTAAAGTTAGAGGAAGCCGAATGAATCTAGTCTCGATATGATCAGCTGATCTTGATTGAGGAAAAGAGGCTAAAGGCTATTCGTCATGGTCAAATGTACCAAAAGAGAATGATGCGGGCTTATGACAAAAAGGTTCGCCCAAGAGAATTTATCGAGGGAGACCTGGTTTTGAAAAAGATCCTCCCCATGCAAAAGGATTTCAGAGGGAAGTGGATGCCAAATTGGGAAGGACCTTATGTGGTGAAAAAGGCTTTCTCCGGAGGAGCACTGATCTTGGCCGAAATGGATGGAAAAAACTTGCCCAATCCTGTAAATTCAGATTCTGTTAAAAAGTACTATACTTGAAGAGGAAAAGAAGCCAAAGTGAAAACCTGCAAAGGGCGCTTTGTGACTTTCTTCAAATTGAAAAAAAATGAAAAGTGGAGAGGCCAAGGTGAAAACCCGCAAAGGGCACCTTGAGACCAAAGGGGTTTTGAGTCGAAAACCCGAAAAGGGCGGCTCAAATTGTGATCAGAATATAATGGGGCAGGCAGTGATCTCGCTATACCTGAATTAAGAGAAAGGAGAGATGTTATGTCTTGGGGCATCAGCAGAGTACTCTTGATCTCTTAAACACATATTGAGCTCTAATTGGTCTGCAGAAAGTTCGTATAGAGAAGCTCATGCTGCGATACCTGGGGCACCTATCTTTTCCTTCATCATTTCGTATTCTAGCAATGTTTGCTTTCTTTAATTAACCTATTCTTTTCAGATTTTGTCTCTGATTAATTCCATTTTTGTCTATCATTATGATCATATTCAAGCATTTTGTATTGAAATAATGATTAATGGACTAATAACACTTTCACAAAAGGAGTTTTGTATATTATTCTGGAAACTTCTAAATAATACGAGAACCTGAAATAGGACTTTTATTTAGAACTCACCAAGCCTAAGGTTTTGAAATATCTGAGGAGGAAACTCTAAACAGTGACCATTTCTTCAGACTTTCTGTCAAAAATGTCAGTGGAACAAGAAGACAGGATATTACATCAGTGGTACAACCAGGAAGAATAATGAGTAATGTCAATCCTAAACATTTTAAAAAGGGATCATTCTCATGAAATCCTGCATTCATGCAAGACACATTTAGTTAGGAGCTTTCGATTCATTCGGATCATTGCACCTTAATCATTGTAAGAAATCATTCTCATGACATTCTGCATTTAGTCAGATGTCATCCATAATACATTTAGTTAGGAGCATTAGATTCATTCCGATCATTGCATCCTAACCATTTTGCATAAGCATAAACACATATAACTAATTTTACAAGACAGGTCCCCCAGAGGACGGTGTCACAACGTTGGTAAATTAGCAGATCTTGCCTTCCTGAGCGAAGTGGATCGAAGATACCAGTCTGTCTCCCTGAGTTTACAGTGGAGCAGATTAAAGATAGCAAATCTGGCAATCCTGAAGTTGCAGGAGCAGATTGAAGATAGCAAATCTGGCAATCCTGAAGTTGCAGGAGCAGATTGAAGATCTGGCATTCCTGAAGTTGCAGGAGCAGATCGAAGATACCAGTCTGTCTCCCTGAGTTTGCAGTGGAGCAGATTAAAGATAGCAAATCTGGCAATCCTGAAGTTGCAGGAGCAGATTGAAGATAGCAAATCTGGCAATCCTAAAGTTGCAGGAGCAGATTAAAGATAGTAGATCTGGTAATCCTGAAGTTACAGGAGCAGATCGAAGACATCAGATCTTGTCTCCCTGAGTTTGCAGTGGAGCAGATTGAAGATAGCAAATCTGGCAATCCTGAAGTTGCAGGAGCAGATCAAAGACATCAGATCTTGTCTCCCTGAGTTTGTAGTGGAGCAGATCGAAGATAGCAGATCTGGCATTCCTAAAGTTGCAGGAGCAGATCGAAGACATCAATCTGGTATTCCTGAAGTTGCAGGAGCAGATTGAAGATAGCAGATCTGGCAATCCTGAAGTTGCAGGAGCAGATCGAAAACATCAGATCTTATCTCCCTGGGTTCGCAGTGGAGCAAATTGAAGCTACAAGTCTAATTTCCTTGAGTGGATCGAAGCACTAGTTCCTGGACCCCTGAAGATGCAGTGGGATGGAATGAAGCTACTCGAAAAAGAAAAGTACTGAAAAAGTCCAAGATTTGAAGACCGGGCGAAATTGGCCCTTTTTGAAGTCTTTGCTCTATTCTCGTTACACGACAATGAGCAAAGAGGGGCAGCTGTAAGACCCAATTTATGCCCGGGCCCAATTAACCAGTTTATTAAATTAAAACCCAAAAATAAAACCAAAAATAAACCAAAAAGAATAAAAATCAAATTGTTTACAGTCCAAGTTACAAAATTTCAGCCCAAATTAAATCTAGGATTGGATCCTAGCCTGATACAAATTGAAACCCAAATCTAGTTGTTAACTAGCCTAAATTACAACCAACCTAGCCCAATCTTTAACTAGACCCGAATGGCCCAATACCTACTCTAGGACCGGAACATATCAGATGACCCGAATGCAGAAATGATCCGACCCAATCGAAAGCTTCAGAAACTCTAAAGACTTTCAGGGTCTTCTGGCCCCTCTGTTCGCACGAGCGTAGCCTCGTCACTGCCCCGAACGCCTCTTCCTAGCTGTACCTGCAACAAACAAAGAAGCAAAAATAGCAAGGAAATCCAGCGAGGATAACAGAAATAGGGATATTTTGTATTTTGTTTTTTTATTATTTATTTTATTTATCCCTAAAATTGGTTATAAAAGCCGAGAGGGGATCACTGTAAAAGGATCCAGATTTTTTTTTCTTTTGGTACAGAGAAACGAATACACAAAAAAAGAATACAAAAAAAACGAAAAGCAAAGAGGTGATTTCATTTTCTTTGATTTTAGTTTCTTTTCCATTTTTTTTACTGTGTATATTCATATGAAAAATAAAAAAGAGAAGTAAGGAGGAGGAGGTTACCTTGGTTGGATCCTGCCCTCGTTCTCTCCATTGCGATCGGGACTGGACGGTGGTTGATCGGATCGGGTTTTCGTGGATCACCTCTCGCCGTTAGCAGTGGCGTTTGGGTGGTTAGCAAGAAGGGGTTTCGGGATTGCGACTGAGAAAGAAATGGAAAAGGGGGTTAGGGTTTGATTTAGGAATAAAAAAATCCGATTAGTTTAAGGCTTATTAGGTAATGAAATAATGCAAAACGGCGCCGTTTAGGAGGGTGTAGGGTCCGCACGTCGACCCGCTTTGTGACCCGGATCCGCGCCTTTCCGCTTTGAAAGGATTATTTATGCAATTGATCCCTCTATTCTCTGATTCTTTTGCAATTTCATCCTATTTGAATGCAGCGTTTTAGCTAGTTAGAATATTTGCCGGTTTAATCCTCAATTATTTGTGCGTATTTTAATTCAGCCCTATAATTTTGTTCTGATTTTAATGCAGTCCTTTAATTATTTAATTAATTATTTGTTTATTGATTTCTTTAATTATTCTTTTAATTAATATTTAATATTAAATATGTTAAATTGTTTTAGCTATTATTTATTTTTATATGATATTTTCATTAATTCTATATATATTTTTATATACATATTATTTATATTAAATTATGTATATATTATTGATTTTATGTTAGTTTATATATATATATCTGTTATGTATATAATTTATTTCTTCTAAATTATATTTACTTATTTTATACATGGTTATATATTATTATTATTCTTATATGAATATTATTTTATATCAAGTTTCTTTTATTTATCTACGTATATATCACTTAAATTGATACATATTATTTGCTTATTATTTTTAAATATGCTATATTTTAGTTTAATCCGTTTTCAATTAGTTATGTTTTTAAGCTTTCGTTATTTCTTAATTAATAATGTTGGTATGTTCAAAATAAAAATTGTGAGATTATTGATTGTACATATATTGAATTGTATGAGCATAATATTTTGTCAACCATTTGTATAAAGATCGTATTCACCTATTATTATTCCATGTTCGATGTTATATTTTTGTTTCTCATTATCAAAAAATGATTAAATAAAATGTGTTTCGAGCCAATTTTAAATTGCATATCTGAAAATTTTCAAAATAAGGCAATGTTTGTACGTTTGGAAATTCGAAGAAATCGTGCCCAATCGTGCTGCGTGTGGTTTTTTGTTTGACCAAATAAACGAATATCCTTTCAAATTTTGCCCATATTTTCAAAATAAGGTAATATTTGTGTGTTTAGAAATTCGAAGAAATCGTGCCCAATCGTACTGGGTGTGGTTTTTTGTTTGACCAAATAAACGAATATCCTTTCAAATTTTGCCCATATTTTCAAAATAAGGTAATATTTGTGCGTTTGGAAATTCGAAGAAATCGTGCCCAATCGTGCTGGGTTGTGGTTTTTTGTTTGACCGAATAAACGAATATCCTTTCAAATTTTATCCATATTTTCAAAATAAGGTAATATTTGTGCGTTTGGAAATTCGAAGAAATCGTGCCCAATCGTGCTGGGTTGTGTTTTTTTTTGTTTGTCCAAATAACCAAATACCCTTTCAAAATTTCAATACATGTGCTTGGAGAATTTTGGGGATGATCTTGAATTCGAGGACTCAGATTGTCGTATCCAATTGTCCTGGATGTGATACTCTATTCCTTCGGAACAAGAGAATCTCAATATTCAATCAAGTTATTTAAAATTATAGAAAAAAAGAATAGAATTTCAAATCATTTCAAACTTTTCAACATTAGGACATCAATTAATCAATTTGGTACCAATTTTGGGCGTTGCGAGGGTGCTAATCCTTCCTCGCACGTAACCGACTCCCGAACCTGTTTTCTTCTTGAAATTCGTAGACCAAAATTTATTTTATAGGTGACCCAATCACACCTAAACAAAAAGGATTGGTGGCGACTCCACATCACATTTTTAAGTCGACCCGTTTTTCAAATTAAAAAAAAATGGTTTCGACACCTATTTATTTCGATAGTAAATTCATCATTTATCATGTATACTTGATTTGTTCTTAAAAAAAAACAAAACACGAAGTATATTCATCATTAGTTCTATAATTAAGTGAGCTTGTACATTCAAAATTCCAATCATTGAAGAAGAAGCTCGCGTTATTATTACTAGCATTATAAGTTTTCAATTGATGTTATTATTTAAATTTAGTATTAGTTCAGTATATGTCTACGAGCTTAAAATAGTTAAATCTGCATCTTTAGAAGAAGCTCGTGTTTTTAAATGTAACTTTTATCAGTTCATTTTTCTAGTTAGGTCATTTGTCAGGTCAATCTCGATTCTAACCTTCTAATTCAGCCTTTATCCACACCTTTAACCCAAGCCCCGTTACAACCCTGTTAAAGACCTTTTGATTTGTGTATCATCTCATATTATAGTGGTGGAGATTTGATTTTCATGCAAGCCTATGGGATTAACTTTTCATGTTTGACTTATGAGTGCTTAATTCTGAACCTTAAACACATCGAGTGATTTGAGTGAATCTTTAGTGAGGATGGCAATCCTTGTCGATTTTGAATCAGAGGTAATTATTTAGATGAGGGGAAACACCTATGTTTTCATGCTACAAAATGTATGACTTAGATTGTTTGAATCCTTAGGACTCTTTGAGTTGAATTATCCATGTATGAATTATCTATGAATTATGATGAAACATTATCGATGAATATTATGAATTGAGGGAAGTTCGTTTTAATTATGAGTTGAGAATTTTGCTTGAGGACAAGCAAAAGCTTAAGTGTAGGGGTATTTGATAAACCGCAATAGTAACATATTTTAAGCCCACATTTAGCATGCTTTTGGATGATTTAAGCCTTGAATTGTGTAATTTGGTGCTCTTAATCCTTTGTTTTCATGTTTTATACTCAGGAAAGCATCGGAGGATGAAAAGAACGAGAAACGGGCTTAAAATAGAGTAAATGGGCCATATCAAAAAATCGACACGGCCTGGGCCTAAGCAGCACGACCGTGCCCCCCTAATCAGACCCGAACACGGCCTGGCCACGATTCACACGGGCGTGTGCCAAGGGCGTGTCCCTGCCGTGGAGAAGAGGAATTTTACCCGGAATAGGATACTTGGAGGCAAAGAAACACATTCCAAAGTCTATGTAAACACCCAAATAGGAATTTCACTCATATTAGGATACTTGGAGGCCAAGTAAGGCATCTCCAAGCCTATATAAACACCCTAGGGGGCAACTTAAGGGGGGAGTTCGATAGAAGCCCTCTGTCGGGGTGTCCAGCTAGGCCAAGGAGCCGAGCCAGAAAGGTCAGAATTGTGGAAATTACTCGAAGAAAGCTAGTTGATTCATCTCAAGAAGTCGGAGTTATACTCAAGACTGAGGATCTCTTTTCAATTCCTTCAGGGGGTTTTAGAGTTTTTCTTATGTTTTTTTTAATCTTTTCTTTTGAGATGTATTCTATTATTATTATGAACTAAACCCTCAAATACCTGAGGGGGATGAAACCTAAGATGAATCTTGTTATCGTTTGATGAACTATATGATAAATATTTGATTTGTTCTTAATTATGTGTCCTTAATTCTTGTGTTGATATTTTCGGGATATTAATTCAAGTTTGATGTGCTTAGGTGAAGGAGCAAAAGTCCCTGCCTAAGAGTAGATCTAGCATAATTAAGCAGATTTGATTGCACGCCTAGAGATAGGGTGACGAGATTTTGCCGAATTAGGGTAAAACCTAATGTGGGAGTCCATAGATCGAGTTAATGCAATTCTAGGGGTTTTAATTAGAAAGAGATTTCAATTAATCAACCTAGGGTTAGACGTTAGTCGCCTCGAGAGAGGGGTTAATATACATTAGGGAATCTTACGGATCAAGTCAAATGAATAAATCGTGCAGTTTGAGTTAGATAACAAGTGAAGTCTAGGTGGATTCTTCCTTGGGTATTGTTTTAATCAATTGGTTTTTCCCACAAGTATTTTCTCAATTTCATTCTTTTTGTCTCAGCGTCTTTAACTTAGTAGTTAGTTAATTTTCTAGATTAAAACGATTCACTTCAATTTTAAGGCTAAATAATAAAAAGAAAGTTAGTATTAGTACTTTCAGTTCCTTTGGGTTTGACAATCCGGTCTTGCCACTAAGCTATACTACTGTTCGATAGGTACACTTGCCTCAATCGTCGTCATAGTTAGTTTTTAGGCTCGATCATTCTCATTATAAATTTTAAGACTGTGACATAGTGATCACTTTTACTACAATAACTTACCATCCTGGTTTGCCGAGTTTCGATAGCTTTTTAAACTATCATCCGAATTTAATCGGTTTCGATGACATTGCTGCCTATTTCGTGCAATACTGACTTTCGGTGTGGACTTAAATTGCCACTTTATCCTACAGAACTCATCCGTCCTCCATACCTAAATTTTATGTAATCATGCAAATAAACTCAACATATCATGTTATTTATCAACAATCGATGCTATGCTTGACAAACACATTTATTATTTCATACTATCATCAATGGCATGTGTTCATGCATTCATTCATAGCAATTTCACATATATAATTTCTTCATGCAAACTAAAAAACTTACATAAGTATTCTAACATTAGGTTATTAACATGCTAGTTCGGCTAACACATATATAACATGTTCGCATTTAGGGTTTGCACATACAGGTTTCACATATAGGGTTCTCACATACAGAGTTTGCATGTAGGGTTTGCATATAAGGTTCACACATACAAAGTTTACATGTAGGGTTTACACATATAGGGTTCACATATAAGGTTCGCATACTAAATCACATGAGGGTTCGCATAATAAATCACATAGAGGTTCACATATATAATTGTATGGGGGTTCGCATATTAAATCCATAAGGGTTCGCATACTAAATCATATTAGGGTTTGCATATTAAAACATATAGGGGTTTTCATACTAAATCTATAAGGGCTTGATTATAGGGTTCACATAATATATAGTAAGAGATCACATACTAAGTCATATAAGGGTTTGCATATGAGTTCGCATAATATATGGTAAGAGATCACATACTAAATCATATAAAGTTTTTCATATGGGTTCGCATAATATATAGGGTTCACATAAGATATAGGGTTCGCATTATATATAGTAAGAGGTCGCATACTAAATCATATAATGGTTTGCATATGGGTTCGTATATCACTTATAACTGAGTTCGCATGTATACATATTTATGCAAAGGTTCACGTGACAGTTCATATAGGGGTTCGCTTAATAGTTCACCTAGGGTTCACATTCATAAGGGTTCACATACATGGGGGTTTGCATACATGGATTTGCATAACAAATTACCCTAATTAATTAATCATACACAATGGTCTAAGTTAGATCCCGCACCTAATTGAAGACAGAAAAACCTTAATTTTTGGATGAAGAATTTGACAATCATTGGGAGGAGAGGGATGAAATTGAAAACCTTGAAATCTTTTAAGAACCCTAATTTCAATGAGGGTTTCATCAATGATAAAGAAGAAAAGAGAATTTTGAGAGCTTTTCTTGAAAAATCTTCTAAATATGGATTCTAGATTTTTGAAAAGATTGACTATTTATAAAACTTTTCTTCCCTAATTGCAATAAGATTAAGAATTAGTTTAGAATTAGGGTTGATTTAAATTAATGACTAAATTAAAAAAATATTTTTCGGTCAGGGCTGGTTTGAAAATTTGGTACTTTAGGGGTAAAAATAAGAAAATAAAATATTTTGGCTAAAAGTGCACAAGGGGTTTCAAACTTGGGACCAAAAGGAATGTTAAGTCTTAACCATTGAACCAATAGAATCATTCTTATCCTAAGCTTTAGAGAAAAAAATTTTAAGGGTTTTGACCAAGTATTAAGGGAATTGTAAAAAAAAAAAAAATCAACAAAAGGGTGCAATCAAGTGGGTTTGAACTTAGGACCTTAGCTTTGCCTAACACCTAGCCATTAAGTCTAGTAGTCTATTCTTGTTATTTCCTTATCAAAAATAATTTTTAAGGCATTCTAAGTTCTCTTACTCTATTCTTACTATGCTTTGAAAATAAAAGTCTAAATTTTATCTTTGTTTCTTTTAGCCCTAATTTTGGGATATGACAGTCTGAAAAGCTTGTCGGGCGAATTCTGTCACGCCTAAGTGGCGAGTTGTTAGTCTGCCTTTGTGGAGAGATTTGGGTATGCCTTTGAGGCATTTTCTAAAAGAGTTCTCAGCAGTGTGCTCGACTGATGAATTCGTTTTAGTAATTCGCTAGGTAAAAAAAAGAGCTTGGCATATATGTAATTATGGGTGGTATAAGTGTCAGCCAAATTTGGAAGCTCTCACATTTTTTATCGAAGTCATCTGAGTCCTATTTGGGATCTAAGATATTTTCTTCATCGAACCAAGTTTATCGTTTGGATCGACTTGAAGAAACGATGTAATTGGTGATACGACAACAGCCAAAGCCAGTATAAGAATTTGTCGAGAGTAGAGCCCGTATGCCTATCATTCTAAGAAATGTATTCAACCTCTATCTCTAGGTGATTGAGAAATAAGAGTTTCTATAAGGTGGGAAGCCTGTGATCCGCCAATCGAGTCGAGTGTGTATAAGGTGTTCAAGTTAGAGGTTGGTGTCTAGTTATCCACCAGGAATCAGAAACATATCCTTCAAAGTCTGAAAGGAAGTCTAGAAATTCCTAACTTAAGGAATTCAATAACACAACCTAAAGGTAATAATGGTTGAGAATCACTAAGTTTTGTTGAACTTATAGGAGTTTATTTGTGATACATGATTCTAGAAATGAGACTAGTGCGCCTGGAGGGACCAAGCTAGGCATGCGCTAGGATGGCAGAGCAATATTATGCATACATAAGGGCATTTGGATATTAAGTGAAAGTACTTTACCCCATGAATAAGTGCATTTTAGCAAAGTTTTATGTTGTAATATATAAAACTATTTTGAAAATCCGTTGTATTTATTAAATGCTACTTTTTAGGATCTTTTGACTTAAAAAGATTATAAACAAATAAGAAGTATGTTTAGTTTAGTTTTCGCCTAATGAAAAATTCTGTTAAGTATTTTTGTTTGGTGGCATCCTATATCCGAGTCCGATAAATCGAATCGGATACAAGGTGTTACAATCATTGCACCCAACCACTTATTAAAAAAAAATCTATAACAATAATGTTAGAGTTGTGTGACCCGAATCCTGTTTAATTTAACTTGAAAAGTTCGAAGTGCAACTCACTTGTTAAAAAAATAATGTTTGACTTTGCCGCACAAGTTGAATCCATATAAGACTATGGGTCTTTTAACATTTAAAAACTGTGCATAACCAAAAACCTCAATATGTAGCGTTCAAAACTTAGTAACATCATCCCCTCCCAATTTGTAATGTACCCAAAAATAAATGTAACATATAAATACTTAAGTTTAAAATTAAAGTAATATATTTAAAAGAAAAGTAATTCAACATAGATTTTAAAATTTTTATTTACTATATTATATAAATTCATGTAAGAAAAAGTTTAAAAAAGAAAATCAAAATTCTTATTTATTAGTATGATAAATCTTCTTATCAAATAACTTTTTTAACCAAGTATTTCGATAAAATTAAAAATTTTATTTATAAATGTGATAAATATTATAAATAATAATAAAAAGTAATATGGTGGATTAAAATATTTTAATACTAATATTTAAAATTTAGAAAAGGGTTTAAGATCCTAAAATTTTGAAATTGATAGGTTTTAACCAGTTGGCATGTTTTTTTTATTAAAATATTCAAATTTGACCATTTCTTTTAGAAAGAAAATACAAAGATTGATAGGAACTTATAAAAGCGCAAAAAAAATAAAAGAAAAAGTGAAAAAAAAAGGAGTAAATGGAAGGGACCCGCAAGCAAAGCTTGGCAGTGGCACTGCCTCCTATAATTAACAACAATCTGGGCCAAATCAAAAGTAACCTCACTTCACTTTTTAATGTATAACTTGCTGACTTATTAAAGGAAGCAACTTTTCCCTAAGTGAAACCTGCATTAATTATGCAGTAAGTGAACCCAAATACCACATTATTTCATTACATTCTAAATACATCATTTCCTCGTGCATAATATTTATAGTGCCCATAAGTATTAAGCATTACCGGGCCAAAATATTAAAATTTTTAAAATTTTAAATTAATAAAGATAAAATTATATTTGAATTCTCTTAAAAATAATAAAAATTTAATTTAATCATTTAAATTTTACATTTTTACTATAATAAAAATTACAATTTAATTTTAATCCCTAAAAATTTTTTTAACTTCCTCTCTGCCTATAAATCTATTCCATCTCATTTTCAATTGACTTGGGTTATACATCACATTCTATATTTTTTTAGCAAATATATATAAAACAAAGAATTAAATAATTTTATATCTTTCAATAATTTAAACTAAAATATTATAGAATTGAAAGATCTATAGTTTTTGTGCAGGCTTTATCCTTTATACATTTTTTCATCACCCACAACATGGTTCACATGAATAATAAACATATTGTCTTATATCTCAATTATTTTTTAAATGATAAATAATAAATTATTATATGGCATAGATACTATTTTAAAAATTTCGGCTATCTATTAATTGTATAAATATTGAATAAATTACAAAGTTTAATCTATATATATATAGATTTTTAAAATATTATATTTTTATCACTTCTACTTCTACTTCTACTCGTTATAATTCTCCTCACCATTAATCCAAACACATATTGTATGGTTTTAGTTTTAACGTTGAAATGCCCAATTCCATTGTTAAAGTAATTATTCTTATCACTAGCATTGTTTAATCAAGGTTGTTTGAACTGGATCAGACCAATTAATCGAATCGAATGGACAGAAAATCGACCGTATGGATCGATTTTTAATATTTTTTTATAGATTTTTAATGGTTTATTTAATTGAGTTAGATGGATTGATCAAATCGTTCGGACCGATGAACCGATGGCCTAACCGGTTTGACCACCAATCTGATTTTAAAAACCTTGGGTTTAATCATAAGAACCAATTTCATCTCCTAATAGACCCTTGAGAAAAAGCTATCTATTTTTTTAGTCATAATAAAAAAATTAGTCCTCAATATTTATGTTTTTTTGGTCAATTTAGCCTTTATTCTTTTTTAAAGTTAAATTTAGACATTAACATTTCAATAAAAGATAAATTGCTTTTTTTTTTTAATGAAGATACTAACTAAAACATTAATTTTTTTTAGCAATGTTGGCCTGTTAATTAATGTGTACTTCATGCTGATATAGAACTATTTATCTTATATATCACTCAATAAATAATATAAAATTATAAAAATATTCAAAAAAATCAATTTTAAAAAATATAAATATTCAAAAAATATTAACATGAAATACATGTGAATTGCCAAGTAGCTGGACTCTTTTTAAAAGGCCAATGATCAAATTTAACTAAAAAATTATGGGTTAAATTGATAAAATATATAAATATTAAGGGATAAATTTATTATAATACATTATTTTTATAAAGAAAAATCGTTTGAAATTCAAGTTGACTCCCATAGTTTACTATACACCATATAACTATGCAAGCAATATAAAGCATGAATTCCGAATTAACAATGAAATTTAAAATTATGCACACAGAATATATATTTATACACAATCTAATATATGAACATTAATGGCTATAAGACAAATATAGTAATGACTAGATAGAGAATATGTGTACGTGCGTGTCCAACTTTTTTTATTTTTTATTATGATGTTTGTGTTTGAGAATGATATGTGTTCCTGGTTTGTACTTTACCATCGAATCCCGGAAAAATATTTGATGGAATCCCCAGAAATATACTTGTGAAATGGAAATGATTTTTTGCTCGTACATCAAAATTTTCCATGGCCGGAACTAGCATCATTTGTTTATAAACAGTGAAACACTAAATATTTTAAAAGCTCACTTGATGGAGCAGAACATGAAGATCAAATTCCTCCTTGACCCATTACGAGCTACAACATTTGACTTTGTTACAAGATTCAACCATATTCATACAACAAAACCATACACAATCATATGGAATAATAAGGAGATGAAAGCTTATTGATGTCTCATGTATGCATCATAAGGCATGGTTTGTTGGGGACCTTGGAAGCAAGAATCCGGCAATGGCAGCAGCTGCGACGGTTGCATTGGTTCAAGGTTTGGGTTAGGGTTTGATGAAGGGTAAATATTTGTTTCAACAGGGAAAGAGGTAGGCAAGAAGAGAGACGACGAGTCGTCATCGACGAAGTTGATCATGGCTTGGTGAAGCCATATCTGAGTTTTTAGGAACTTTACATAATGAATAGCTTCATCAAGCATGGAGACAGTGTCCATCTTTGTCCCACCAGGAACCATGCTCTGCAAGATCTTGAACCGGTCACTGATACGATGCCTCCTTTCTCTAGCAGCCACACTTTGTGGATCAGTCGATAGCTTTACCGCACCTTTGCCCTTTTTGCCAGCCTTCTTCTTCTCTTTGCTGCAGCTGCTGCTGTTGTTGCTGGTTGTTGTCACAGAAGAAGACCCATCAATGAATGATGAGCTGAAGTTAGCAGAGGGAAAGTAGTCCATTACCAACAACACTACTAGTAGCACTTGTAACTGAGAGACAAGCTTGGTAGGGGTCCTTGCTCTCGTTACACATGTTTATATAGAGGAGGAAATGCAGGTGGGTTTGATTTGAATTAATCGAGGAAATGTAATGTAATGTTAAATGTCGTCATGTGGGTCAGCCGATCTTTGGCGCAGGATACGGGTGTTTGTTTTACTACCCCTCGGGGCCTAGGCCAGCATGGAAAGCTACCTAGGCCAAAAGGTATTTGCTTTGCTTTCTTAGTCCCTTTGTTTTTCTTTTTGATTCATCCTAAACAAAGCTTTGGTGATACCTCTAACACATAATACTTATTAAAGACTGGATTTCGGGTTTTCTTTGGACAGATAGCTGACCCACTAGCTAGGACCCCACTGTCAAAACACAAAAAATTGCACTTAAATGTAGATCAGGTGGTGAAGATGAGAGAAGATATATAATAAGGAGGGGAAAGGGGGGGCCTGGAGGGGGGTCCTTCTCTGAAATCGAAATGGATGTAACATAGTTGCAAATGTGTCTAAAATCTAAATCCAAGGAACCAAATTGTACGAAGCATGGCTTTTCCCTAAGGTTACACACTGTTTGCTGAAAGAAAATAACTATTCGTGTTCCCCTCGATTACTCTCTCCTCCACTTTCAAGTAGAAATAAAAAGAAGAAAAAGAAAATAGAGGTTCCGGCCAGTCATATCAACGTCTCAGCTCTTCTTTTAAAGGGAATTTTTGAGGAAAGTTGTTTGAACCCAATAACCTAATCCTTCCATGGAAACCAGATGGCATAGGATATATCAAAATAGAATCAATATAGCATGTTAGCAGTCTACAATACTACATTAATATGTCACCAAATTAAATGTTGCTTCCAAGAATAGCTAGCCTAAACCCTTCAAATCTGCTCTTTTATCATTTGTTAGACATCATATGACTAACTCATGAACTTAACATAAAAATTAGTGCTACAAACAGTAACCCAGATTCTATAAACTCTTTACCAGACTTAAAATCATTAGTAAGAGACAAAACCCTGCCCCCTTTCTTCATTGGTTGAACAAACGAAACTTTCACATAACTTCCAGTTGGTGTTGAACTTGGTGCTTGCAATTGCATCACTTGACCTGGTGATCCTTATTTTACTCAGCAGTCATAAATGATGAAAACTGAAATTACATGGGAAAACAATAAAGCTGGAAAAAGGAAGATATAGACAAAGGTAAGCAAAATCACATGTGGGTTCCGGTTTTCGCGTTGGGGGGTGGGGGTGGTTAGAACCCTAATTATTCTTACTTGTTCGATTGAAATATACCAGCTTTTCATATGTCCTCTCATATCTAGTCAAAAAACACATCAGTCTCCACACAATATATATTTTTAGTTAAATTTTAACATTAATTTATGAATATTTTTCGTATAAAAAAGCTTTTGACTAGACTAGTTAACAAAAACCCATATCAAAAGAAGATAAAAATTATAACCTATGGATTAGTCATTTGATTGAAAGAAAAGGTTACTACTACCATAAACAAGGTCTGGGTTTTGGTTTTTTTACTGTACTTTTTCTTATGTTACCGAGAGAGATACGATTTTAACTTGTTATAGTGGGCACAGGGCAACTGTTGTTTCAGTTTTTGAGTAAAGAGGTTAACGTTACGAAAGATGGTCCCTCTGTATTCATTAAATCTGTCAAGAAAAAAGTGAGATATGTCGGCTCTGCATGAAAGGGCGAGTCTTCCCTTTTGCCAAAGATCATGAGACTCTAATGAACTGGGATCGGGGAATTGTGCTAAAAGACTTGGTTTTATTCCACATAAAGCCAACATTGTGGGTTCAATATCAAGTCTAACCAGGGTCGAATGAGGTTTTTCATGTTTGGAGAGACTACCAGTTTTTTTTTTCCTCCCAAAGTTGGAGTCTTTTCCCGTTTGAGATGATTGGGTGGGTGCGGTACACTGAGTTCCAAGCACCCATACCGCTAAAAGACTAATTGATTTGAGTGTTCCGGCAGGGAATTGGACATTAACTGTTGGTTTATTTGCGTCGTCGTCTTCTTCTTCGACGACCTCTTCAGGTTGATATTAAAATTGTTAATGGATTAATTTCACCTGGCATCATCAAACTATAATGTTAATTTTAATTTGGTTCATCAACTTCAAAGCATCAATATTACCACTCTAATAATTAGTTTGAGTATTAAATGTCAACTCAAATTTAAGATGCACGGTTAGTAATATGTCGTTGTACCATATTAAATCATTTTTCGTACTTAAGTAGCTTGTATAAAAGCAATTTCATTATATTTTACTTAATTTTTACTTTTAGTTTGTAATTAATAAAAAGTGTGATTTGAGCTATTTATATGACCTTAGGTGCTAAAATAATGCTTAAAGGAAGGCTAATGCATTCAGTGAGTGTGCAGGACATCATTTGGAGGCATGAGAACACGAGACTGGCCGCAATGTTGCAACACGGAGGATCGATGTCGCAACATAGTGAGCAGAATACCCAAAAGAGCAAAACTATCTTTAGTGTCGCGACATAGCCAAAGGGTGTCGCGACATAGCCCTGAAATTGAGCCTCAACTCTTAAACTGCCACCAGTGTCGCAGCATAGGCCAAAGGATGTTACAACACCGCCTTGACGTGGAGAATTAATAATCCAAGGGTATTTTGGTCCGCACAACAAACTTTAATGTAAAAGCGTAAGCTGAATTAGGTCAATGGACAATGGCCAACCCTAAATCTATAAATAGGCTTCTCTGAACACTTAATGTCCATCTTTTATTCTAGTTTAGGTTACAACTTTCATTTAGTTTTTAGTTTTCAATTTCTTTAGCTTCTTTTGTACTTATGTTATTTTTATTTGTAATTTTTAATTTAGTTTTAGTTTGTTCTAGTTCTTCGAATAATCTGATTTGTGGATTCATCAACTATTGTGGATTTCTATGCTTACAATTATCAATACAAAATCAAGATTCTTCTTAAACTTTATTCTTGATTCTTGATTCATTATTCATGTTTATTGATAAACCGCAATAGTAACATATTTTAAGCCCAAATTTAGCATGCTTTTGGATGATTTAAGCCTTGAATTATGTAATTTGGTGCTCTTAATCCTTTGTTTTCATGTTTTATACCCATGAAAGCACCAGAGGATGAAAAGAACGAGAAACTGGCTTAAAACGGACCAAATGGGCCAAATCACGAAATCGACACGGCCTGGGCCTAAGCAACACGGTCGTGCCTCCCTAATCAGACCCGAACACGACCTGACCACGATTCACACGGGCGTGTGCCAAGGGCGTGTCCCTGCCGTGGAGAAGAGGAATTTCACTCGGATTTGGATACTTAGCGGTAAAGAAAAACATTCCAAAAGCCTATATAAACACCCTAGAGGCCAACCTTTAGGGGGCGTCCAGCTAGGCCAAGGAGCCGAGCCAGAAAGATCAGAATTGTGGAAATTACTCGAAGAAAGCCAGTTGATTCATCTCAAGAAGCCGGAGTTATACTCAAGACGGAGGATCTCTCTTCAATTCCTTCAGGGGGTTTTAGAGTTTTTCTTATGTTTTGTTTTATCTTTTCTTTTGAGATGTATTCTATTATTGTTATGAACTAAACTCTCAAATACCTGAGGGGGATGAAACCTAAGATGAATCTTGTTATCGTTTGCTGAACTATATGATAAATATTTGATTTATTCTTAATTATGTGTTCTTAATTCTTGTGTTGATATTTTCGGGATATTAATTCAAGTTTGATGTGCTTAGGTGGAGGAGCAAAAGTCCATGCCTAAGAGTAGATCTAGCATAATTAAGCGGAGTTGATCGCACGCCTAGAGATAGGGTGACGAGATTTTGCCGGATTAGGGTGAAACCTAATATGGGAGTCCATAGATTGAGTTAATGCAATCTTAGGGGTTTTAATTAGAAAGAGATTTCAATTAATCAACCTAGGGTTAGACGTTAGTCGCCTCGAGAGAGGGGTTAATATACATTAGAGAATCTTACGGATCAAGTCAAATGAATAAATCGTCTGGTTTAGAGTTAGATAACAAGTGAAGTCTAGGTGGATTCTTCCTTGGGTATTGTCTTAGTCAATTGGTTTTTCCCACAAGTATTTCCCCAATTTCATTCTTTTTGTCTCAACGTCTTTAGCTTAGTAGTTTTTAATTTTCTAGATTAAAGCAATTTACTTCAATTTTAAGGCTAAATAATAAAAAAGAAAGTTAGTAATAGTACTTTTGGTTCCTTTGGGTTCGACAATCCGGTCTTGCCACTAAGCTATGCTACTGTTCGATAGGTACACTTGCCTCAATCGTTGTCATAGATAGTCTTTAGGCTCGATCATTCTCATTATAAATTTTAAGACTGTGACTTCACACACCATTTATCTTTTTAATCAAGTTTATATTGTTTACGAGATCATGAGGAACTAATCCCCTTATGGGAGATTAGCGAGTAGGCATGAGAGTAATTAATTTATGTGTAGGGTTTCCTAGTGGATCAGCTGGTTGGGATAGGAAGAACTCGAAACTTGAGGCCTGGCAACCCTAGGAAGTCATCTAGGTAGGAATGAACCCAAAATTGGTCCAAAAACTTGATCGTTGATTTCAGAGTTTTAAATTTATAAAGATCGAACTTGGAAACTAACTATAACAACGATTGAGGCAAGTGCACCTATCGAACAGTAGTATAGCTTAGGCAAGACCGGATTGTCGAACCCAAAGGAACTAAAAGTACTAATACTAACTTTCTTTTTATTATCTAGCCTAAAATAAGTGAAGTTGTTGTTTAATCTAAATTTAACTAACTACTAAGCTAAAGACACAAAGACAAAAAGAATGAATTGGGGGAATACTGTTGGAAAAACTTAGTTGATTAAGACGATACCCTTAGGAAGAATCCACCTAGACTTCACTTGTTATCTAACACTGAACCAGACGATGTATTCACTTGACTTGATCCGTAAGATTCCCTAATTTATATTAAACCCTCTCTCGAGGCGAATAACGTCTAACCCTAGGTTGATTAATTGAAATCTCTTTCTAATTAAAACCCCTAGAATCGCATTAACTCGATCTATGGACTCCCATATTAGGTTTCACCCTAATCCAACAAAATCTCGTCACCCTATCTCTAGGCGCGCGATCAACTCCGCTTAATTATGCTAGATCTACTCTTAAGCAGGGACTTTTGCTCCACCACCTAAATACATTCAACTTGAATCAATATCCCGAAAATATTAACACAAGAATTAAGCATACATAATTAAGAACAAATCAAGTATTTATCATATAGTTCAGAAAACAATAACAAGATTCATCTAAGTTTCATCCCCTTCAGGTATTTGAAGGGTTTAATTCATAACAATAAAAGAAAACATCTCAGAAGAAAAGATAAAACAAAACATAAGAAATCCCTAAAACCCCCTGAAGGAATTGAAGGAGAGATCCGCCGTCTTGAGTAGAATTCCGGCTTCTTGAGATGGATCAACTGGCTATCTTCGAGTGCTTTCCCACAAATCGGACCTTTTCGGCTCAGCTCCTTGGCCTAGCTAACCGCCCCCCTGACCTATAGTCTGGAAGAGTCCCCCTTTTAGGTTATACCTAGGGTGTTTATATAGGCTTCAGAATGTGTTACTTGGCCCCTAAGTATCCAAATTCGACTAAAATTCCTCTTTCCCACGGCAGGGACATGCCCATGTGGCACGCCCGTGTGAATCGATTTCAGGCCGTGGTCGAGCCTATTGAATGGGGCACGGCCGTGTAAGTCGTGGCCAGGCCGTGTGAAGCTATTTAGGGAGGCACAACCGTGTGGTCTTGGGCCCAGGCCGTGTCGATTTTGTGAGTTGGCCCATTTGGCCTGTTTTAAGCCCGTTTCTCGTTTTTTTCATCCTCCGGTGCTTTCCTGAGTATAAAACATGAAAAGAAAGGATTAAGAGCACCAAATTACATAATTCAAGGGATAAATCATCCAGAAGTATGCTAAATGTGGGATTAAAATATGTTACTTTTACGGTTTATCAAATACCCCCACACTTAAGCTTTTGCTTGTCCTCAAGCAAAATTCTCATCTTACAGTTAAAACGAACTTCCGTCAATTTATAATAGTCATTGATATTTTTTTATCGTAATTCAAAGATAATTCATACATGGATAATTCAACTCAAAGAGTCCTAAAGATTCAAACAATCTAAGTCATACATTTATAGCACAAAAAATGGGTGTTTCCCCTCATCTAAATAATTACCTCTGATTCAAAATCGGAAAGGATTGACATCCTCACTAAAGATTCACTCAAATCACTCAAAGTGTTTAAGGTTAAAAATTAGGCACTCAAAAGTCGAACATGAAAATTTAATCCCATAGGCTTGCATGAAAATCAAATCTCCACCACTATAATATGAGATGATACACAAATCAAAACCTCTTTAACAGGGTTGTAACAGGGCTTGGGTTAAGGTGTGGATAAAGGCTGAATTAGAGGGTTAGAATCGAGATTGACCTGACAAATTACCTAACTAGAAACAATGAACTGAATATAAATAATTACATCAATTGAAAACTTGTAATTTAGTAATAATATGAGCTTCTTCTTCAATAATTGGAATTTTAAACGTACAAGCTCACTTAATTATAGAACTAATAAAACTAATAATGAATATACTTTGTCGTTTTTTTATAGAACAAATCATTATAATGGTAAGAAAGAACTTTAACAACTGAAATAAAAAACATAGTTAAGAAACTGTTCAAAATCAAATCTCGAAAAAAAGGGTAGTCAAAAGGGATGGTGATATCAAATACAAAGGGTTTTAGGTTAATATTAGTGGGTGAGTCAATAAAAAGGGTTTTTAGGATCAACGGGGTTCACTAGGGGTTAATTGTGAAGGTAGGCTTTTTATGGAGTAAGTGGGTTAAAACCTAAGTGCCTTAATCATCTCTGTATATCAAATCAAAAGTGTGGTCTCGACATGTATAAACGAGGCAAGTTCTAGAATAACAGTTCAATGTTGACATACTCATAATCAATAAAGTGAGCAAGAAAAAGAATATATGCTCTATAAGGCTCAAAATCTCACAAAAATTATGGGTATTTTGATGTCGACCTTGTAAATTTCAAACTTCAAAGTAATATTCAGATTCAGTTCAACAACCTAGCAAAAAAAAAAATTAATTCTGAAAAATAGACTTATCATGCTTGATTCTCTAGTATCTTAAAATTTAATTATCAATGCACAATTAACTATGACTTAATCTAAAACATATCAATAAAAATTATAAATCAGAGAGATTTCATTCTAATCATAATATTCGAAAATTATTTAAGAACAAGGCATAATTCAGGGATTTTCAAATAATGCTATAGTTAACCCCCCACACTTAAGATGTACATTGTCCTCAATGTACAAAGATAGATAATAGCAAAATAATAAAAATCATAAGATAGGGAGAGAAGTGAAACTTCATGAATTTTGGATGGAGTCCATGAAAAGAAATCGGATAGGAATTGGCAACGGTGAACGTGGGGGAGCGCCTTGAACCTGTTTGAATTTGAATCCTCGAAGCAGCCGGCATGATTTTATTGTATCCTAAGCTAAATCTAAATGGCATGAAGAATAAGAAGAAAATAATAAAAAAATAAAAGAAAAATAAAAATAAAAGTAAATAATGGAAAATGAAAGAAGAAAGGCAATTGGAAAAGAAAAAGGAAGAATGAGGGTTTAAATAGAGATGCAGCTCGTGTTTTGGGAAAAATTGTCCTGTTGCCACACGTCTACGACCACACCCTTTTACCTACCTATGGTGCCCACACGGCCACGCCCACGGCCGTGTGCAAGGCTGTGTGGCTATGAAAACCTGCGCCTAAATATGAAAAGAAATCAAACTAAACTAATTAGTAGGGTTAGTGCTTAGGTTGCCTCCCGAGAAGTGCTCGTTTAAAGTCTTGAGCTAGACTTACCTCTCATTCTCATTATTAGGGTGGTTTGAGGAGGTGAAAATTCTTTCTCATGCGATCAATTCGGTTTTTGATAAATAATTTAAGTCGAGTAATGTTTTCCTCAAAAGTGCCGAAATTATAATGTTTTACCTCGACCGTTCCATCTGGGAAGATTTTGAGTACCTGATCTCCTATCTTAAGCTGGGTTGTCCCATTATTAAGTTCGTCGTGGAGTTTCCCCGTTTTTGCTTCGTGTGTTTTTAGTCTCTCCTTGAAATGTATCTTCCATTCGTCTAGTTCATCGATCCAAAGCCTTCGTTCCTCATGAATTTCTTCTTTATCGAAACGAGGTCTAGGATCTGGCATCTGCGAAAGAGCTTCAGGAAACGGCAAGTTAATATGAAATTTCTTTGGAAGTTTAAGAGACTTACCGACTTGTTCCTCTGTGTGGTCTTTCTTTATCGTATTGGGGTATGGCACACGAGCTTGGTACTCTGTAATTACCGGGTTTGGTAAATCGTAGCTTACTTCAACCTTACCTTCACTTACCACAGGCTCTTGCCTCAGGTCAGATTCCACTAACCTTTCACTGTCATGAGCTGTTACGGCTTGAATTTGCTCTTTTGGGTTAGTTTCAGTGTTGCTCGGCAAGCTTTCTTGTGGTTGTTCTAAGATCAGCTTAGCAGGCTGACCTAACTGATCCTCGATCCCTTGAATCGATGCTTCTTGTTTCGTTTCTATATTTTGGAAACGTGTTTCTGTGTTTGCTATGAATTTTGCCAGCATCCCTTCAAGGTTCGACTCATCTTCCTGTTGGTGAGGTGGTTTTTGAAAATCTGAATTTCTTGTGGCTTCTATGAATTTTGTTAGCATCTTTTCAAGACTCGACTTTTCTTCCTGTTGGTGAGGTGATTGTTGAAAATTGGAGGAAGTTCCTGTCTTTGGCTGCCTTGATCATCCCACGAGAAATTGGGATGGTACCTCCAACCTGCATTATAAGTGTCACTATAAAAATTATTTTGAGGTCTAGAATAGTTACCCATATAGTGGACTTGTTCGTTCTCCATGCCATATCCGTAGGGTGGGTACTCACGATTCGCCACGCCTCTTAGATTCGAGTCATATTGCATTACTGGGTGTACCTGCGAGAGATTATACAAATCATCAATCTTTTTATTCAGTATCTCTAGCTGGTTAGATAACCTGGTGACCACGTCGAGGTTGAAAACACTGGCGGCTTCTCTTGGCGTTGTCCTCATAACTTGCCACTGATAGTTATTCAGTGCCATCTCCTCTATAAACTAAAATTACCTGTCAAAAGCAAATAAAAAAAAATTACAAAGTAAAAAAAATTAAAAATAAGAATAAGAATAAGAATAAAAATAAATTGCGATAAACTGGCTAAAGTAATAAAAATTGAGTGTTCTTAATATTTCAGTTCCCCGGCAACGGCGCCAAAAACTTGATCGTTGATTTCAGAGTTTTAAATTTATAAAGATCGAACCTGGAAACTAACTATAACAACGATTGAGGCAAGTGCACCTATCGAACAGTAGTATAGCTTAGGCAAGACCGGATTGTCGAACCCAAAGGAACTAAAAGTACTAATACTAACTTTCTTTTTATTATCTAGCCTAAAATAAGTGAAGTTGTTGTTTAATCTAAATTTAACTAACTACTAAGCTAAAGACACAAAGACAAAAAGAATGAATTGGGGAATTTGTTGGAAAAACTCGGTTGATTAAGACGATACCCTTAGGAAGAATCCACCTAGACTTCACTTGTTATCTAACACCTGAACTGCATTGATGTATTCACTTGACTTGATCCGTAAGATTCCCTAATTTATATTAAACCCTCTCTCGAGGCGAATAACGTCTAACCCTAGGTTGATTAATTGAAATCTCTTTCTAATTAAAACCCCTAGAATCGCATTAACTCGATCTATGGATTTCCATATTAGGTTTCACCCTAATCCGGCAAAATCTCGTCACCCTATCTCTAGGCGCGCGATCAAATCCGCTTAATTATGCTAGATCTACTCTTAAGCAGGGACTTTTGCTCCACCACCTAAGCACATTCAACTTGAATCAATATCCCAAAAATATTAACACAAGAATTAAGCACACATAATTAAGAACAAATCAAGTATTTATCATATAGTTCAGAAAACAATAACAAGATTCATCTAAGTTTCATCCCCTTCAGGTATCTGAAGGGTTTAGTTCATAACAATAAAAGAAAAAATCTCAGAAGAAAAGATAAAACAAAACATAAGAAATCCCTAAAACCCCCTGAAGGAATTGAAGGAGAGATCCGCCGTCTTGAGTAGAATTCCGGCTTCTTGAGATGGATCAACTGGCTATCTTCGAGTGTTTCCCACAAATCTGATCTTTTCAGCTCAGCTCCTTGGCCTAGCTAACCGCCCCCTGAATGTTGGCCCTTAGGGTGTTTATATAGGCTCTTGGAATGTGTTACTTGGCCCCTAAGTATCCAAATTCGACTAAAATTCCTCTTTCCCACGGCAGGGACACACTCATGTGGCATGCCCGTGTGAATCGATTTCAGGCCGTGGTCGAGCCTGTTGAATGGGGCACGGCCGTGTAAGTCGTGGGCCCAGGCTATTTCGATTTCGTGAATTGGCCCATTTGGCCTGTTTTAAGCCTGTTTCTCATTCTTTTCATCCTCCGGTGCTTTCCTGAGTATAAAACATGAAAACAAAGGATTAAGAGCACCAAATTACATAATTCAAGGCTTAAATCATCCAAAAGCATGCTAAATGTGGGCTTAAAATATGTTACTATTGCGGTTTATCAAATACCCCTACACTTAAGCTTTTGCTTGTCCTCAAGCAAAATTCTCAACTCATAATTATAACGAACTTCCCTCAATTGATAATATTCATCGATAGTGTTTCATCATAATTCATAGATAATTCATACATGGATAATTCAACTCAAAGAGTCCTAAGGATTCAAACAATCTAAGTCATACATTTTGTAGCATGAAAACATAGGTGTTTCCCCTCATCTAAATAATTACCTCTGATTCAAAATCGACAAGGATTGTCATCCTCACTAAAGATTCACTCAAATCACTCAAAGTGTTTAAGGTTAAAAATTAGGCACTCAAAAGTCGAACATGAATAGTTAATCCCATAGGCTTGCATAAAAATCAAGTCACCACCACTATGATATGAAATGATGCACAAATCAAAAGGTCTTTAACGGGGCTTGGTTTAAAGGTGTGGATAAAGGCTAAATTAGAGGGTTAGAATCGAGATTGAATTGACAAATTACCTAACTAGAAAAATAAACTAATACTAAATAGTTACATCAATTGAAAATTAATAATACTAGTAATACGAGCTTCTTCTTCAATATTTGGAATTTAAATGTATAGGCTCTTTTAATCACATGAATATACTTCGTTTTTTTTAAGAACAAATCATTAGAAAATACTTTAATAACTGAAATATAGAACATAGTTAGGCAACTGCTCAAAATAAATCTCGACAAAAAGGTAGTCAAAAGGAATGGTAATAACAAATACAAAGGGTGTGGGTTAATATTAGCGGTTAAGTCAATAAAAAGGGTTGTTAGGATTTAACGGGGTTCACTAGGGGTTAATTATGGAGGTAGGCTTTTAGTGGAGTAAATGAGTTAAAACCTAGGTGCCTTCATCATCTCTGTATATCAAATCAAAGGTGTGGTCTCGACATGTATAATCGATGCAAGTTCTAGAATAACAAATCAATGTTGACACACTCATAAAAAAAAAAAAAGTGAGCACGAAAAAGAATATATGCTCTATAAGGCTCAAATTCTCACAAAAATTATGGGTATTTTGATGTCAACCTCGTAAATTTCAAACTTCAAAGTAACATTTAAATTCAGGTAGAAAACCTAGAAAAATTTTTAATTTTTGAAAAAAAGACTTATCATGATTGATTCTCTAGTATCTTAGAATGTAATTATCAATGCACAATTATCAATGACTTAATCCAAAACACATCAATAAAAACCATAAATCATCAGAAATTTCATCCTAATTATTAATATGAGGAAATTACTTAAAAACAGGACTAAATTCAGGGATTTGAGAATAATGTAAAAAGTTTGACACCTAATTTCAGGAATTTGAGAATAATGAAAAAAGTTAGGCACCTTTCTAGGTTGTTCACCCCCCCACACTTAAGATGTACATTGCCCTCAATGTACAAAGATATATATATATATATATATAAACAATTAATTAGAAAATTAAAAGATATGGAGAGAAGTGAAACTCCCTGAATTTTGGATGGAGTCCATGAAAAGAAATCGGATAGGAATTGGCAAAGGTGAACGTGGGGGAGCGCCTTGAACCGTTTGAATTTGAATCCTCGAAGAAGCTGGCATGATTTTATTGTATCCTAAGCTAAATCTAAATGGCATGAAGAATAAGAAGAAAATAATAAAGAAAATAAAAGAAAAATAAAAATAAAAGTAAATAATGGAAAATGAAAGAAGAAAGACAATTGGAAAAGAAAAAGGAAGAAGGGGGTTTAAATAGAGATGCATCCCACGCCCGTGTTCCTTTCTGTGGTGCCCACACGGCCACGGCCACGGCCGTGTGCAAGGCCGTGTGGGTATGGAAACCTACGCCTAAATACGAAAAAGAAATAAAACGAAACTAATTAGTAGAGTTAGTGCTCGGGTTCCCTCCCGAGAAGCGCTCGTTTAAAGTCTTAAGCTAGACTTACCTGTTATTTGCACAATTATGGTGGTTTGAGGAGGTGGAAATCCTTTCTCATGCGATCAATTCGGTTATGGATATAAATTTTAAGTCGAGTAATGTTTACCTTAAAGGTGCTGATTTTAGGACTAGTTACCTCATTGTTAAAATGCAGGAAGATTTTGAGTACTGATCTCCTATTTTAAGCTGGGTTGTCCCATCATTAAGTTCGTCGTGGAGTTTCCTCATTTTTGCTTCGTGTATTTTTAGTTTTTCTTTGAAGTGTATATTCCACTCGTCAAGTTCATCGATCCAAAGCTTTTGGTCCTCATGAATTTCTTCTTTATCGACATGAGGTCTAGGATCTGGCATCTACGAAAGAGCTTCAAGAAACGGCAAGTTAATATGAAATTTCTTTGGAAGTTTAAGAGACTTACCGACTTGTTCCTCTGTGTGGTCTTTCTTTATCGTATTGGGGTATGGCACACGAGCTTGGTACTCTGTAATTACCGGGTTTGGTAAATCATAGCTTACTTCAACCTTACCTTCACTTACCACAGGCTCTTGCCTCGGGTCAGATTCCACTAACCTTTCACTGTCATGAGCTGTTACGACTTGAATTTGCTCTTTTGGGTTAGTTTTAGTGTTGCTCGGCAAGCTTTCTTGTGGTTGTTCTAAGATCAGCTTAGCAGGCTGACCTAACTGATCCTCGATCCCTTGAATCGATGCTTCTTGTTTTGTTTCTATATTTTGGAAACGTGTTTCTGTGTTTGCTATGAATTTTGCCAGTATCCCTTCAAGGTTCGACTCATCTTCCTGTTGGTGAGGTGGTTTTTGAAAATCTGAATTTCCTGTGGCTGCTATGAATTTTGTTAGCATCTCCTCAAGACTTGACTTCTCTTCCTGTTGGTGAGGTGGTTGTTGAAAATTTGGAGGAAGTTCCTGTCTTTGGCTGCCTTGATCATCCCACGAGAAATTGGGATGGTACCTCCAACCTGCATTATAAGTGTCACTATAAAAATTATTTTGAGGTCTAGAATAGTTACCCATATAGTGGACTTGTTCGTTCTCCATGCCATATCCGTAGGGTGGGTACTCAGGATTCGCCACGCCTCTTAGATTCGAGTCATATTGCATTACTGGGTGTACCCGCGAGATATTATAAAAATCCTCAATCTTTTTATTCAGTATCTCTAGCTAGTTAGATAACCTGGTGACCACGTCGAGGTTGAAAACACTGGCGGCTTCTGTTGGCATTGTCCTCATAACTTGCCACTGATAGTTATTCAGTGCCATCTCCTCTATAAACTAAAATTACCTGTCAAAAGCAAATAAAAAAAATTAGCAAAGTAAAAAAAATAAAAAAAAAATAAGAATAAGAATAAAAATAAATTGCGATAAACTAGCTAAAGTAATAAAAATTGAGCGTTCTTAATATTTCAGTTCCCCGGCAACGGCGCCAAAAACTTGATCGTTGATTTCAGAGTTTTAAATTTATAAAGATCGAACCTGGAAACTAACTATAACAACGATTGAGGCAAGTGCACCTATCGAACAGTAGTATAGCTTAGGCAAGACCGGATTGTCGAACCCAAAGGAACTAAAAGTACTAATACTAACTTTTTTTTTTATTATCTAGCCTAAAATAAGTGAAGTTGCTGTTTAATCTAAATTTAACTAACTACTAAGCTAAAGACACAAAGACAAAAAGAATGAATTGGGGGAATACTGTTGGAAAAACTCAGTTGATTAAGACGATACCCTTAGAAAGAATCCACCTAGACTTCACTTGTTATCTAACACTGAACCAGACGATGTATTCACTTGACTTGATCCGTAAGATTCCCTAATTTATATTAAACCCTCTCTCGAGGCGAATAACGTCTAACCCTAGGTTGATTAATTGAAATCTCTTTCTAATTAAAACCCCTAGAATCGCATTAACTCGATCTATGGACTCCCGTATTAGGTTTCACCCTAATCCGGCAAAATCTCGTCACCCTATCTCTAGGCACGCGATCAACTCCGCTTAATTATGCTAGATCTACTCTTAAGCAGGGACTTTTGCTCCACCACCTAAGCACATTCAACTTGAATCAATATCCCGGAAATATTAACACAAGAGTTAAGCACACATAATTAAGAACAAATCAAGTATTTATCATATAGTTTAGAAAATAATAACAAGATTCATCTAAGTTTCATCCCCTTCAAGTATCTGAAGGGTTTAGTTCATAACAACAAAAGAAAACATCTCAGAAGAAAAGATAAAACAAAATATAAGAAATCCCTAAAACCCCCTGAAGGAATTGAAGGAGAGATCCGCCGTCTTGAGTAGAATTTTGGCTTCTTGAGATGGATCAACTGGCTATCTTCGAGTGTTTCCCACAAATATGATCTTTTCGGCTCAGCTCCTTGGCCTAGCTAACCGCCCCCTGAATGTTGGCCCTTAGGGTGTTTATATAGGCTCTTGGAATGTGTTACTTGGCCCCTAAGTATCCAAATTCGACTAAAATTCCTCTTTCCCACGGCAGGGACACGCCCATGTGGCATGCCCGTGTGAATCGATTTCAGGCCGTGGTCGAGCCTGTTGAATGGGGCACGGCCATCGTGGGCCCAGGCCGTGTCGATTTCGTGAATTGGCCCATTTGGCCTGTTTTAAGCCCGTTTCTCGTTCTTTTCATCCTCCAGTGCTTTCCTGAGTATAAAACATGAAAAGAAAGGATTAAGAGCACCAAATTACATAATTCAGGGAATAAATCATCCAAAAGTATGCTAAATGTGGGATTAAAATATGTTACTTTTACGGTTTATCAATTGCCTATCTGCGAACACCTTACCTCAATCTGATTTGGACTATGAGGTCGAGATATAAGTAGTTCTTGCCGACTTGTTAGTTTAGTAGAAGATCGAGAGATCATGCTAGGTTAACGACTATTTGATTGAGTAGAACATGAAATAGGAATTAGTTATGACCACTGAAGCGAGTTAGTCTTCCCTTCTTAGAATTGATTAAGTCAACAAATTAGTTTTCTGTTTTTATTTTAATGCAATTTATTTATTTTTCATATAAATATAAATTTTCTTCACTTTATGGTTTATCTTAATATAATTTAGTTAAAGTACTAATTAGATCTATTAACGTCGAAGTTAGAATTAATTTAGTATTTGCCTCCATACTTCGTTGTATAAACTATATTACAACCTAACTCGTATACTTGCGAAAACCGCCTAACACTTATATTTGATTGCAAGAATTACACTCTAGATGTTAGTACATCCGGAGGCGGTCAAGTTGTTGGCGCTATTGCTAGGGAGGCAACATTATTGAATCAGTTTTAATTTTTTCGCTTAATAGAATAATTAGAAAATCTTTAAATTATAGCTACGATTTTAATTTTTAATTGTTTTCAATTTTTTTCTCTTTACTAAAATTTTTGTTTTTCTTTGTGGTTTCAATGTATGACTCAAAGTAGGGGCACACTTATAGAGCCAACAACTGATCCAGAAAGAATAATTCGCAGAAATCATCGACAACAACAATAACAACATAAGCAAAACAATCCACCTATTGCGATTAATCCACCACAAGAAAACCCATTGTTTGACGAACCTGACCTATCTAACTTACCACCACCACCACCACCATAGCTACCGTTAAACCCACCAATGGCTCGAAAAGAACGAACCTTAAGAGACTATGTGCTACCAAATTTGGATATGGTGCAAGGTAGCATTATAAGGCCAGCCATCACGGCGAATAACTTTGAGATCAAACTGCTCATGATCTAGATAATACAGAATAATATACAATTCAAAGGGACAATGAAGGAGGACCTAAATTAACATCTAAAGCGATTTCTCCAACTTTGTGACACTTTTAAATTTAACGGGGTCACCGATGATGTTATTCGTCTTCGATTGTTCCCCTTCTCCTTAATAGATAATGCTTTCTTTTGGTTAGATTTGCAGGCACCAGGATCTATCACGACATGGAATGAACTTGCAGATAAATTTCTACACAAGTTCTTTCCTATTAGGAAGACGGTCCAACTCAGGAGGGAGATTGCCACGTTCAAGAAATTAGAAGGAGAAAGTTTTCACGAATCTTGGGAACAATTTAAGACATTGGTCCAAAGATGTCCACACCATGGTTTGCCTGACTATTTACATTTGCATATGTTCTACAATGGGTTGGATGCAAATGCAAGATTAGGTCTAGATGGAGCTGCAGGAGGAGACTTGATGAACCAAACATACGAGGATGCGTATGGTTTTATAGAAAACATGGATATGAATTCCTACCAGTGGCCAAACGAACTATTTACTTATGGACAGAGACCATCCATGGTGAAAGTTGTTTAGGAGGATGACAAATACCAACAGATCTTGGACAGGCTCAACCGGATAGATTCAACATCTAGTGGATCTTCAATATACAACAAAGATAGACCTATCGATCAATATTTTAAGAACCCAGCCGAAAATGTGAACTACATTGGGAATAAGGGTGGAAATCCCTATTCAAATACTTATAATCTCGACTGGAGAGATCACTCGAATTTGAGATGGGGCGACAATCAGGGAAGAGGTAATAGTTATAACCTTGAAAAAAATATATTACTTACCAACCTCCATATCTGCAGAAACCTCAAGAAAGGGCCAACCTAAATGACCAAACTTTATGCGGTCAACAACTGGATCTGTAATAGTCTGATTTATACCCTAGTCGGAACAGTGGTTTTGGGACCACAAATCCGAATTCGTATAATTTTTTAATAGTATTTTCTGTGTCTCTGATAAGTGATTATGCATATGCTAAAGTTTCGTAGGTTAAATTGTCTGTCTGTGTGTTTAATTTGATAAAAGGATTAAATTGCATTGAAGGCAAAATTTGCATGCTTTATGAAAATATACCTATTTGATGTGGCTTTTTAATAAGGAGGCCTTATGAGGCAATTGTGCCAATATTTAGATAGTGGATGGACAAAGGACAAAAATGCCCTTAATGTATGTTTGTTTTAGTTATTAATTGAAAGGTTAATAAGGTAAATAGATTAACATGTATGTTATAATATGATAAAACATTAAAAATGGCCATATTCATTAATCTTTTGACCGAAATTATAAAAGAATAAGAAAAGAAAACACAAGCTAGGTTTCGGCCATATACAAGCAAAATTAAGGTACATTTTTGTTTTAGATTTTGATATTTTTATGTTTTTGAGATTGTTGCTTAGTCTACTATCAAGCCCATGTCTCAATTTTGTGTATTGATGTTGTTTATGAGATATACCATTGATGATATGTTGAGCTTTGTGATGAGTTTAGTTGTTAAATGAAAGATTTGAGCTAGATGAACATACTTTGTTCTTGAAATTTTGATGAATTTAGCTAATTAGGGCTAAATTGAGAAAATAGTAATTTGAAGGATTAAATTGCAAATTTGATGGAAAATATGGGCTTGTATAAGATTTATGAACATTCGGCTAAGCATGAGTATGTGATGATTTTGTGAATTTGATGTTTTGAGAAAAATGGACTAAATTGATAAATTGTGCAAATGTGAGGGTTAATTTGCAAATAGCCCTAAATGTGTGTCCTTGGACTGAATTGAATGAATTAGTGAATAAAAGAGTTAATTCTGAATATGTATAGATCAAGAACCGAGGAAAACGGGCTTAGATCGTGGAAAAGTGAAAGTAACCGAGTAGCCGTTTCTATTTCCGATAAATCGAATCTGAGGTAAGTCATATTGCAAATAAATGTAATTGTATTGAGTTGAGCATATTCATATGCCTATCGTTGATAATGAATGCTTATGAATTATTATGCAAATGAATTCTGAGATAAGATCGACTTAGCGACAATGTCCAAGAAGTCCCGTACGAACCTAGGAATACATATGTATCTATTCTGTTTTATCATATAAGACCACGTCTGGGACGTTGGTGTTGATTTGAGACTTCGTGTAAGACCACGTCTGGGACGTTGGCATCGATATTATCTTTGCGTGTAAGACCACGTCAGGGAAGTTGGCATCGATATTATCTTTATGTGTAAGACCATGTCTGGGACGTTGGCATTGTATAACTATTCCGAGCTCTCTGAGTATCCTATTAGGTTCCTGTCGGTTCAACGGGAAAGTCTGTGATAAGAATGGTTAAGTGATTTGTATATCCGTTTTAGGTATGTTGATTTATACACTAAGTGTGTATATAAGGTAAGTACCTATGTGATCTCATTACGATGATTACGTATATTGGAATAACAATATGATATGTGAAAGTAAGCATGAATGAGCTATGTTTATATAAGACTTTTGAATTGATGAATGTGACAAATATGACCAAGTACATGGATCAAAGCATATATGTGATAGTTTGCTAAGTCATTAAGTTGTGCCAATGTACCTATATGCATATATGCCTTTCATGCTAAGTTTGTTTGTATTATGACTTACTAAGCTTTTGGAAAGCTTACTCTGTGTGTGTGTTTTCTCTATTTTATAGGTCATTAAAGCTACTGAAGGCTCGAGACCATCAAGGATCGTCATCACACTACTAAACTCACTTTTGGTACACTTTGGAAATGTATATAGCTAGATATGGCATGTATAGGCTAGTATTTGATATGAGTTTGTTATGAACTTAGCCATGTGATTTGGCTAGTTACGAGTTGAGAATTTGCTTGAATGAATGTGATATGTGAAGTATGTTTTTGGCATAGTTATTTGATACATGAAATGGTCAAGTTTTGATTAAGCAAATGAATGTATTATGCTTGTGATGAGATGAGTTTTAGTCTTGTAATTTGGATGGTTATTTTGGTATGTTCTTGGTTGCCAAATAGGCATGAGATGTCTTAATGAAATTTCAAATAGAATTGACCCTAAGTGGGTGGCATTTTGGCCTTGCAAATGGCCTATAATGTCACACGGTTGTGGCACACGGGCGTGCCTAGTGACCGTGGGGCTAAGTCAGTAGCTAGCTTAGGAGCACACGGCCAAGACACACGGGCGTGTCTAGTAGCAGTGTGAAAAAAGTCAGTATATGGCCTAAGAGCACACGGCCTTCGCACACGGGGTGCTGGGTGGCCGTAGGTGTAAAGTCAGATTCGACCACGGCCAAGGTACATGATAAACCGTAAAAGTAACATATTTTAAGCCCACATTTAATATGCTTTTGGATGAATTAAGCCCCAATTTATGTAAAAAGGTGCTCTTAATCCTTTCTTTTCATGTCTTATACTCAGGAAAGCACCCGATGATGAAAAGAACGAGAAACGGGCTTAAAACGGACCAAATTGGGCCAAGCCACGAAATCAGCACGGCCTGGACTTCAAGCCACACGGTCATGCCACCATTCCTACTAGAACACGGCCTTACCACGACTTACACGGCTGTGCCTCATTCAACAGTGTCGAACACGGCCTGAAGATGATTCACACGGGCGTGTGCCATGGCCGTGTCCCTACCGCGGGAAAGAGGAATTTTACTCGGATTTGGATGCTTGGAGTCAAAGAAACGCATTCTTAAGTCTACTTAAACTCCCAAATAGGAATTTCACTCAAATTAGGATACTTGGAGGCCAAGTAACACATCTCAAAGCCTATATAAACACCTCGGGTAGCAACTTAGAAGGGGGAGTTCGGCAGAAGCCTTCTGCACGGGCTTTTGTCAGGGCGGCGAGCTAGGCCAAGAAGCCAAGCCGAAAAGGTTAGATTTGTGGGAATCACTCGAAGATATCCAGTTGATCCATCTCAAGAAGCCGGAATTCTACTCAAGACGGAGGATCTCCTCTTCAATTCCTTCAGGGGGTTTTAGGGATTTCTTATGTTTTGTTTTATCTTTTCTCTTGAGATGTTTTCCTTTATTGTTATGAACTAAACCCTTCGGATACCCGAAGGGGATGAAACCTATGAGGAATCTTGTTATTTGATTTTTGAATTATATGATAATAACTTAGTTTGTTCTTAATTGTGTGAACTTAATCCAAATCTAATGTGCTTAGGTGGAGGAGGAATAGACCACGCTAAGAGTAGATTCAACATAATTAAGCGGAGTTGATCGCACGCCTAGAGATAGGGTGACGAGATTTTGACGGATTAGGGTGAAACCTAATATGGGAGTCCACTGATCGATTTATCGCTATTCTAGGGGTTATTATAATAACGAGAGTTCCACTAATTAACCTAGGGTTAGACGTTATTCGCCTCGAGAGAGGGTTTAATATACGTTAGGGAGTCTCACGGATCAAACTAAGTAAATAAATCATATGGTTCAAGGTTAGATAACAAGTGAAGTCTAGGTGGATTTTTCCTAAGGGTATCGTTTGAGTCAACCGAGTTTTCCCAAAAGTTATTTGCCGAATTCATTCTTTTTTGTCTTTGCGTCTTAGCTTAGTAAGTAGATTAGTTTTAGTTTAAACAATCATCACTTTATATTAAGGCTAAATAATAAAAAGACGGTGAGTATTAGTACTTTTAGTTCCTTTGGGTTCGATAATCCGGTCTTGCCTAAACTATACTCTCTTGTTCGATAGGTGCACTTGCCTTTAATCGTTGTCGAGTTGGTTTCTGTGTTCGATCATTCTTTTATAAATTTTAAAACTCGATTTACAATGATCAAGTTTTTGGCGCCGTTCTTGGGAACTAAAATATTAAGAAAGCTCTATTTTTATTACTTTAGCCATTCTTTTTATTTTTCGCAATTTAATTTTATTTTTAGTTTAAATTTTTACTTTGCTAATTTTTCTTTTATTTGTTTTTGTCAGATAATTTTAGTTTATAGAGAAGATGGCACTAAATAACTATCGGTGGCGAGTTATGAGGACAACACCAAATGAAGCGCCGATGTCTTCAACCTCGATGCAATAACCAAAGCTATCAAACCGATTAGAGATGATGAATAAAAAGATTGATGGTCCGTGTAGTCTCTCGCAGTACATCCCGGTTATGCAATATGACTCGAATCTAGGAGGCGTGGCGAATCCTGAGTACCCACACTACGGATATGGCATGAAGAATGAACAAGTCCACTATATGGGTAACTATTCTAGACCTTAAAATAATTTTTACAATGACACTTATAATACAGATTGGAGGTACCATCCCAATTTCTCGTGGGACGATCAAGGCGACCAAAGAGAGGAACTTCCTCCAAATTTTCAACAACCACCTCACCAACGGGAAGATGAGTCGAACCTTGAAGAGATCTTTGGCAAAATTTATAGCAAACACGAACACGTCTCCAAAATATAGAAACGAAACAAGAAACATCAATTCAAGGGATCGAGGATCATTTAGGTCAGCCTGTTAAGCTAATCTTAGAACAACCACAAGAAAGCTTGCTAAGCAACACTGAAACTAACCCAAAAGAGCAAATTCAAGCTGTAACAACTCATCTTGTGTTGAAAGATCGGTGGAATCGACCCAAGGCAAGATCCTGTGGTAAGTGAAGGTAAGGTTGAGGTGAGCCATGAAATACCAAAATCGGCAATTACAGAGTACCATCCTCGTGTACCATATCCCGAAGTAATGAAGAAGGACAACAAAGAGGAACAGTTTGGTAAGTTTCTTAAACTTTTAAAGAAATTACATATTAACTTACTGCGTTTCTCAAGCTCTTTCATGAGATACCCGATTATAGAAAATTTTTAAAAGAGCGGTTGACAAACAAGCGAAGCTAGACGAGGAATCACATGTGGAGCTAAACGCAATGTGCTCAAAGCAATTCTACAAAATAAAGCGCCACGGAAATTAAAAGATCCAGGAGTTTTACAATTCCATGTTTAATTGGTAGTATATCTATTGATAATGCTTTAGTGATTTAGGGGCAAGCATCAATGTTATGCCTTATAAAATGTTTAAACAACTAGGTCTAGGAAACCGAGACGACCGGGATGAGCATTCAATTAGCTGATAAAACTATCGAATTCCTAGGGTATAATTGAAAATGTTCTAATCAAAATTGATAAATTCGTATTCCCAGTAGACTTTGTCGTTTTAGACATGGATGAGGACAATTCAATTCCTTTAATTTTAGGAAGACCCTTTCTAGCAACTGCCATGACTAAAATTGATGTTGGTATAGGAGAACTCATTCTTCGTATAGGTGACGAATCAATCAGTTTACAAACTCTTGACTCGGCCAGAACATCAACTGATGAAGGTGAGAAAGTAAAATCAGTTGATAATCAATTTGTTCAAATTTCACCGCAGGAACAACCACAGAACTACGAACCTAAGCCGAAACAGGAACCTTATGTCAACAAAGAAGAAGCATATGAGGAACGAATCCTTGAGATCAACAAACTAAAAGAGGGGAAGACACACTTTAAAGAGGAGCCGAAACTGCACGAAGAAAAACCGAAGGAACCCCCAGACGAGCTGATAGGAACAAAAAATCACTTCAAAATAGGGGATCAGGTATTGTTAAATAAGGAAAACCCTCGAATCGCCAATTCAGACCTCAAGACAACCGAAGAAATTTCCTATACGGGACAGTCGAGGTAAGCAATCCTAAATTCAGCACTTTTGAGGTAAACACTACTCGACTTAAACTTTCTATCAAAAATCGAGTTGATCGCATGAGAAAGGATTTTCACCTCCTCAAACCACCATGACCATACGAATGAGAGGTAAAGTCTAGCTTAAGACTATAAACGAGCGCGCCGGGAGGCAACCCGAGCACTAACCCTATTAATTTTTACATTTTTATTTTACTTTATTTTTTATTTTAGCACCTAACCATAAACTAACCAAAGTCTGATTTCTATGCTCACACGCCTTGCACACGGCGTGGCCGTGGCCTTGTGGAAGCCAGAAGGACAAACCACGGACGTGCTAGTAACCGTGCATGACAAAGAATGATTTCTTTTCCCAACACGGGCTGCGATAAAAAGCCACACCCGTGCCGACTTCCCGTGTGAGGTTCCGACTTATTGAGCACGCAGGCGAGACACGGGTGTGTGCCTACAACCGTCGCGAGGTTACTGACTTGCCGAGCACGGGTTAAACACGCCCGATCTAAAGGACCGTGTGAAGAATACACGGGCGTGCTACGAGACCCACGGCCGTGGTAAAACACCTAAACGTGCCCAAAATTCAAAATCACGAAAAACACGGACTGATTAAATTCGAACAAGGGCGTGGACCGTATCACTATTTAAATATTTACTTTTATTTCTATTTTTATTTTTATTTTTTATTTTCATTTTTATTTTCATTTTTATTTTTATTTTCATTTTTATTTTTATTTCCTTTCTTTTATTTTCTTTATTATTTTCTTCTTGTTATTCATTCCATTTAGATTTAGCTTAGGATACAAAAGAAATTAGGATGGCTGCTTCGAGGACTCAACCAGTTCGAGACGCTTCCCCACGCTCACCTCCAATCCTATCCGGTTTCTTTTCATTGGCTTCATCCAAAATTCAAGAAGTTTCCCTTCTCTCCCCATCTTACGATTTTATGATTATTTTGATATTATCTACCTTTGTACATTGAGGACAATGTACATCTTAAGTGTGGGGGGGTTAACTATAGTATTATTTGAAAATCTCTGAATTATGCCTTGTCTTAAAAGTAATTTTCTCATATTACTATTTAGGATGAAATTTCTGATGATTTATGATTTTTATTGATATGTTTTAGATTAAGTCATTGATAATTGTGCATTGATAATTAAATTTGATGAATACTAGAGAATCAAGCATGATAAGTCTATTTTTTGAATAAAAAAAATTTCTGGGTTGTCAAATAAGTTTAAATATTACTTTGAAGTTTGAATTTTACGAGGTTGACATCAAAATACCCATATTTTTTGTGAGTTTTTGAAACTTATAGAGCATAAATTCTTTTTCGTGCTCACTTTATTGATTATGAGTATGTCAACACTGATTTGTTATTCTAGAACTTGCATCGATTATACATGTCGAGACCACATTTTTTTGATTTGATACACAGAGATGATAAAGGCACCTAGGATCTAACCCACTTACTCCATTTAAAAAGCCTACCTTCATAACTAACCCCTAGTGAACCCCGTTTAATCCTAACAACCCTTTTTATTGACATAACCGCAAATATTAACCCAGAACCCCTTTGTTTTTGTTAGCACCATTCCTTTTGACTACCCTTATATCGAGATTTGATTTGATTAATAGCCTAACAATGTTTTTATTTCAATAATTTATCCTTTATTATGTATTTAGTTTGTTCTTAAAAAAAACGAAGTATATTCATTATTAGTATGTGATTAAACGAGCTTATACATTTAAAATCCAAATATCGAAAAAAAGCTCATATTATTAGTATTATTAGTTTTCAAATGATGTAATTATTATTATTAGTTCATTAGTTCTTAGTTAGGTAATTTGTCAATTCAATCTCGATTCTAACCCTCTAATTCAGCCTTACTCCACACCTTAACCCTAGCCCCGTTACAACCCTAACAAAGACCTTTTGATTTGTGTTTCATCTCATATTTCAGTGGTGGAGATTTGATTTTCATGCAAGCCTATGGGATTAACTCTTCATGTTCGACTTTTGAGTGCCTAAATTTTGAACCTTAAACACTTTGAGTGATTTGAGTGAATATTTTGTGAGGATGTCAATCCTTGTCGATTTCAAATTAAAGGTAATTATTTAGATAAAGGGAGACACCTATGTTTTCGAGCTACAAAATCTATGACTTATACTGTTTGAATTTTTAGGACACTTTGAATTGAATTATCCATGTATAAATTATCTCTGAATTATGATGAGACATGATCAAATGACTATTATGAATTACAGGAAGTTCGTTTTAATTGTAAGTTGAGAATTTTGCTTGAGGACAAGCAAAAGCTTAAGTGTGAGGGTATTTGATAAACTGTAAAAGTAACATATTTTAAGCCCACATTTAATATGCTTTTGGATGAATTAAGCCCCAATTTATGTAAAAAGGTGCTCTTAATCCTTTCTTTTCATGTCTTATACTCGTGAAAGCACCCGATGACGAAAGAACGAGAAGCGGGCTTAAAGCGGACTAAATTGGGCCAAGCCACGAAATCAAGACGGCACGGACTTCAAGCCACACTGCGTGCCACCATTCCTACTAGAACACGGCCTTACCACGACTTACACGGCCGTGCCTCATTCAATGATGTCGAACACGGCCTAAAGGCGATTCACACGGGCGTGTGCCATGGCCGTGTCCCCGCCATGCATGGAAAGAGGAATTTTACTCGATTTGGATGCTTGAGTCAAAAAAACACATTCCTAAGTCTACTTAAACTCCCAAATAGGAATTGCACTCAAATTAGGATACTTGGAGGCCAAGTAACACATCTTAAAGCCTATATAAACACCCCAGGTAGCAACTTAGAAGGGGGAGTTCGGCAGAAGCCTTCTGCACGGGCTTTTGTCAGGGCGGCGAGCTAGGCCAAGAAGCCAAGCCGAAAAAGTCAGATTTGTGGGAATCACTCGAAGATAGCCAGTTGATCCATCTCAAGAAGCCGGAATTCTACTCAAGACGGAGGATCTCCTCTTCAATTCCTTCAGGGGGTTTTAGGGATTTCTTATGTTTTGTTTTATCTTTTCTCTTGAGATGTTTTCCTTTATTGTTATGAACTAAACCCTTCGGATACCCGAAGGGGATGAAACCTATGAGGAATCTTGTTATTTGATTTTTGAATTATATGATAATAACTTAGTTTGTTCTTAATTGTGTGAACTTAATCCAAATCTAATGTGCTTAGGTGGAGGAGGAATAGACCCTGCCTAAGAGTAGATTCAACATAATTAAGTGGAGTTGATCTCACGCCTAGATAGGGTGACGAGATTTTGACGGATTAGGGTGAAACCTAATATGGGAGTCCACACGGATCGATTTACTACTATTCTAGGGGTTATTATGTTTAACGAGAGTTCCACTAATTAACCTAGGGTTAGACGTTATTCGCCTCGAGAGAGGGTTTAATATACGTTAGGGAGTCTCACGGATCAAACTAAGTAAATAAATCATATGGTTCAAGGTTAGATAACAAGTGAAGTCTAGGTGGATTTTTCCTAAGGGTACCGTTTGAGTCAACTGAGTTTTCCCAAAAGTTATTTCCGAATTCATTCTTTTTTTTCTTTGCGTCTTAGCTTAGTAAGTAGATTAGTTTTAGTTTAAACAATCATCACTTTATTTTAAGGCTAAAAAATAAAAAGACGGTGAGTATTAGTACTTTTAGTTCCTTTGGGTTCGATAATCCGGTCTTGCCTAAACTATACTACTGTTCTATAGGTGCACTTGCCTTTAATCGTTGTCAGAGTTGGTTTCCAGGTTCGATCATTCTTTTATAAATTTTAAAACTCTAATTTACAGCGATCAGTACACGGGCGTTCTTGGTGGCCGTGGATGTAAAGTCAGATTCGACCACGGCCAAGGTACACGGGCGTGCTTGGTGGCCGTGGAATTAAGTCAGATTCGACCACGGGGAGGACACACGGGTGTGTCTAGCAGCTGTGGGAGGCACACGACCTACCTACACGGGCGTGTAACCCCTGAAACTTAGAAAAGTTTTAAATTTTCGTGAAATTTTGTATGTGTTCCGGTTTAGTCCCGACCCGGTTTATAAGCATGTTTTAGGTCTCGATGACCTACTATGGGTACACTATGTTTGAGGTTGATATACAGTTGTATTACATTTCTGTAAATGTTTCTGATCTGTCTGGTAACGCCTTTAACCCTATTCCAGCGACGGATACGGGTTAGGGGTGTTACAGGATCGAATCGAAAGAGATGTAGTCAATGGGAACTGAAGTGAAACTGTAACAGCCCGTTTTTAGTCAAATCAGAACAGTGATTTTGGGACCACAAATCCAAGGTCAAAATATTTATTTTATTATTATTTTAATTTCTACAGCATGATAGTAAGATTGTGTGAAAATTTCGTTAAGAAATTTTATCGTTTGAGTGTTCAATTTGATAAAAAGGACTAAATCGCGTAAAGTGTAAAACTTGAGTTCTATTAGCTAAAGGTGTTAAATAGCTATAGAAATTTAAAGTGGAGGTACTTATGTGGTAATTAGACAATTTTTAATGTTATTGGACAAATATGGACATCTATTAAGTGTTTTAAGTGATTAATTAATAAGGTTAAAATTGTAATTTATTAAATAAGTTAAAGTAAAATAAACTAAACAAAGCTATCATCTTCTTCCTATGATAATTCCACAAAAAATTTAAAAGGAGAAAATCCATATGTTAGGGTTCAAGGTTCGACTATCTATCTTTGGTGCATGTAAGTTCATTTTTGTCCCCTTTTTTAATGATTTCTATGTTTTTGAGATCGTTACAGCTTAATCTAGCTAGCCTAGGGACTATTTTGAAAAACTGTTAAAGGTTTAGGGTTTTTCCATTGATGAATCTATGTGTATTTTGATGTTTGAGGATAGAAAATATATGCTTGTTGTTAGATAAACAGCATTTGTAAAGTGATTTTTGACAAAATTGTCATTTAGGGATTAAATTAAGAAATGTTGAAATTTTATGGTTAAATTGTGAAATAAATGAAAAATATGGGCTGATATGAGAACAAGGGAAATTCGGCTAGCATGGGTAGGGACTTAATTGCATGAATTTGTATTTTTATGAGATAATGACTAAATTGTAAAGATGTTAAAATATTAGGGCCAAAGTGTAAAGTTGCTTTAATGTGTATTTTTGGGCTAAATTGAATAGAATAATAATTTAATAAGTTAAATTTGATATTATTTAGATCAAGAAAAGCGAAATTCGGAGTTAGATCGGGGGGAAAACAATGTATCGGACTAATTGACTTATTTTACCGTTTTTGCATTCGAGGTAAGTTCGTATTTAATAAGCATTATTATAATTGTGTTTTAAATGCTTTAATATTGAATAAATTGTGAATACGACCTTGCGGATATATTTGATGACGAATCGAAAAATGTGAAATCCCAGTTGAACCTTAGGAATAGATTAGGATACGAATGACATGTCATTAGGGGTTATGTGATTTGGGTGCTGGTCCATACATCCTACCGATGGTCGAGTTATCCAAAGATGTGTTGCGATTCTCGTCGACTTGTGTGAGCGATAGCATGTAGCCGTCATGACCGTCACTTGTGTGAGCAAAAGACAGTGTAACCGTCATGGCATGACCGTCGACTTGTGTGAGCAGACCGTTGTTAGCTCAAGAGTGAGCATTATATGTGATATGAGATTGAGGTAGCTTCAGCTATGTATGTGGCACCTAGGGTGCGAGATTCCCGAGGATCCTATATTATTCCAAATGGTTCAACAGGGACATTGGAGATACGGATGAGTATGAGATTGATATGAGATGGTACAGGTATGTATATGAACCGTGCTAACATTGAATCGAAGAAATTGTGAAATTCATATCTAACCTTGTGAATGAATTATGTGATAGGTTTATGTATCAATATGAATTATATCATGATATGTTAAATTGCTTAAATTATGTATGTATGGTAAGATGAATTTATTATTATACGAGCTTACTAAGCTTTATAGCTTACTTTGTTTATTTTCCGTGTTTTATAGTGATATCGAAGCTAGCTCGGATTTGGGAATCGTCGGAGACCTCATCACAGAATCAAGCTATCACTTTGGTACTTTTGAAACTATGTTTTTGGTTATATGGCATGTATAGGAGCTTTGGTCATTTTGGTATATGTTAGTAATGGATTTAGCCATTTGAGTTGGCTTATAAATGTTAAGTGTTTGGTTTGTATATAGCCATGAGAGTTGGTTTATTTTGACATATTTGGTAATGTATATATATGTGTAAATGGTTTTTGTTATGTGTTTGATGATGGATATGTGATGCTTGTTGATAATTGGCAATTAGGGATATTAAATGGTTGAGATTTGAATTTGGTATGTTTGTGAATTTTAGGTAAAATAATGCAAGTTTGAAAGTGACCATATTAATGATTTAAGAATGTGAATTTTTGGTATGAGATTGAATGGTATATTGTGGTATTTGTGTGCCTTGTAGTTGTTGGTATTGAAATGGTATGAATTATGCTTGGTTGAGGTTGGTTGAATGCTTATTTATGCCATATTATGTGCCAATTGGTTTGGTGTAGGTGTGTGCTATTTGAGTGAGCAAAATGGCTTGGTAAATAGCCTATTTTTTTGTCCACACGGGCAGATACACAGGCGTGTGTCTCAGCTGTGTGTGACACACGGTCAGGTGAAACGGCCGTGTGTCCCCTAGTGTTTAATTAGAAATCAAGTCAGCATGCTCCACACGGCCCAGCACACGGGCGTGTGACTTGGCTATGTGGCATAAGTCAGTATACCCTACAGGTTTGGCACGGCCTAGCACACGGCCTGGCATACGGGTGTGTGAGGCCATTTCGAAGGGCACACGAGCTAGTCACACGGGCGTGTGGTTGGCCGTGTGACCCAAGTCAGGGAGTTACACGGGCTGGGACACGGCCATGTGATTTTATTTCGAATGTCCACACGGCCTGTGACACGGGCGTTTCTTTGGTCGTGTGAGACACATGGCTGGGCCACATGGGCGTGTATCCCTGTATTTTGAAAAATTTTCTAAGTTTTCTAAAAGTTTCCCAAGTTATCGGTTTAGTCCCAAACCACCTCGAATGTATGTTTTGGGCCTCGTAGGCTCGTATTAGGGACATTATGAATGAATGTGAATTGTTTTATATTTGAAATAGAAAAATGTATAAGAAATGTTTGTTTAATTGTGTAATAAGTTTGGTAATGCTCCGTAACCCTATTTCGGCATTGAATACGAGTGAGGGGTGTTACAGAAACGGGTGCAGTGTGAGTGCACCCAGACAACAAAGACATTGACAAAACTCGAAGATCAAATGAGCCAATTGATGAGCATAATGGGAGATATCAAAAGGAAAATTAGAACAAGGATCCCAAGCAACACCGAGAATAATCCTCAGAGAGAAGGGAAGAAGCACATGAAAGCAATTGCGCTCTGTTCGGGGAAATTACCGAGTAACCCGAATTACCAATTTAAGAGGAGGACCAGGAGGATGCCGGTGATCTTCGCAAAGAAGATCCTCGAAATGACGATGCTGAACTAGAACCATAAGAGGTAGCTGAGCAAGTAGTCGAGCCGAATAAAGAACCTGTACTTACCAAGGTACCATTCCCCTCACGATTAGAAGATAAACAAAAACAAGATGAAGAGGAATTGGTAAGTTTTTTTAACTTATTTAAATATCTTAATGTTAACTTGCCTATGATTGAATTAATTGAAAAAGTTCCAAAATATGCTAAGTACTTAAAAGAAATCATGGCTAGACGTAGGAAAGTTAAAATAGAAGAGCAAATTAATATAGATGCATCTTGTAGTGCGATAATTTCTAAACAAATACCCTCAAAATTGAAAGACCCAGGGAGTTTTACAATTCCAATAGAGATAAGGGACATTCACTGTAACACCCCTAACCCGTAACCATCACCGGTCTAGGGTTAAGAGGCATTACCGGACAATCGGAAACTTTTACGAACATTACACATCAATACATATATCATTGTCATATCGAAGCAGAATACAAGTAAATAGTCCCTTAATGAGACCTACGAGACCTTAAACATGCATTAGAAATGGGTTGGGACTAAACCGGGATCATACAAAATTTTTCCAAAAATTTAACATTTTTCAAAGTTACAGAGGTCACACGCCCGTGTGGGCAGGCCGTATGCCTCACACGGCCTCAGACACCCCCGTGTGTCTAAGCCGTGGCAAAACAGGGCATATATACTGACTTGACCACACGGCCTGAGACACGCCCGTGTGCCTCACCTGTTGTCGAGCCTGACTTGCATCACACTGCCAATCACACGCCCATGTGTCTAGCCCGTGGTCGAGCCTGACTTGTTTTGAAATGCAACCACGAGGGACACGGTCGAGCCACACGCCCGTGTGCTCAACCGTGTGGGCAAATATAGGCCATTTGCAAGGCCAATTTGCCATCCACTCTTTAAATTATACCTATAAGCATTATACCAATTCAATTCATATCTTCAAAGCAACCAAAACATACCAAAATTTAGCACCTTTTCTAGTCATTCAAGAACATATTAACCACACCAATTCATGAGCCATTTAGCTCCAATTAATCAGTAGCATTTCTAAGCAAAATACTTTCACAAACTTACCAACACCTTATGACATCTTTTCATCAATATTATACTAGATTTGCATCATAAAACTTACCATTAATTTGATTATCTCATTAGTCCAACCATTAATCTCTAGACATACTAAATTATGCATCATATAACATACCTACACATTCACATAACATCATTATCTAGCCATATCACATGGCCATTCATACATCTCAAACATATTTCAAAACTCTCTAGACTATACATGCCATACTTTAGTATATACACTCTCAAAAGGTACCAAAATAGAGTTTGATAGTGTGGTGATAATCCTCGATGATCCCCGAGCCTTCCGTAGCTTTAACGATCTATAAGAAAATGCAAACACACACAAAGTAAGCTTTCCAAAGCTTAGTAAGCCATATACAAATAGACTTAACCTATGAACATTCATAATCATATCAAATATAAGATAATTAATGTTCCTCAATTGCAATCTCATGACTCCACTTTGGCTCATTTGTTTAGCCATAGCTTACCAATAATTCATATTTCAAGGTATCTCTTTTGCTCATATCATAATCATACATGTATCACATTTTATCTCATTAAGTCTATGCACATATTTCTCTTTTGCAAATCCACAAATACTCACTTTTTTTATGCTTAAATAAAGCATACACATCCAACGTACCTGAAATGGTTACATAATTCACATAGTCTTTCATTTCTCAGATTTTCCCGTTGAACCATTCGGAATCAAATAGGATACTCGGAATACTCGGAATAATCATACAATGCCAACGTCCCAGACGTGGTCTTATATGTAACCAAATATCGATGCCACTGTCCCAGACAGGGTCTTACACGAATCAAATACAATGCCAATGTCCTGGACATGATCTTACACGTAAATATCATATCGATTCCAACGTCCCAAATGTGGTCTTACACGATATCACATATCGGAAACCTATGTCATGACATATGTAGTTCTATCTAATCCTAGGTTCGTACGAGACTTTTCAGATATTGACACTTTGTCGATACTTTCTCGGATTTCATGTATATATCATCTCAAACACATTCAACACAAATAAATTTCATATGTACATAAATAAACCAATTCAAATACATTTATTTGTATATAGACTTACCTCGGATTCGGATAAATAGACAGATTCGACTATTCGATCACTTTCGACTTTCCGCGGTCTAAATCTGTTTTCTTCGGTTCTTGATCTATACATATTCAAATTTAACTCTTTTATTCACCAATTCGTTCAATTCAATCCAAGAACACACATTTAGGGCAATTTACGAATTAGCCCTCATATTTTCACATTTTGACATTTTAGTCCTTATTTCACAAAATCACAAAATACACATAATTCAATATAACCCATGCTTATTCGAATTCTCTATAGGTCCCTAGCAATCCATATATTTCATTTATTTCACATTTTATTCCTTCAAAATATTATTTTCTCAATTTAGTCCAAATTACTCAAATTCATCAAAAATCCAAAGACAAAACATGTTAATCTAACACATATATTTCATATTTCATCATCAAACATCACAAAACTCATGAATTCATCAATGGCACATTTCAAAATCATCATCATTTTACAAAATTAAGACATGGGTTTTGAAGTATTCGAAGCAACGATTATAAAAACGTAGAAATTATCAAAAACTGATCAAAAACATACCTAAATCAAGCTTTGCATGTGCCGAAACCTAACAAACTTCTTCTTTTTCCTTTTCTTTGTGTTTTTCGGCTAGATGAACATAATATGGTATAATTTCATGCTTTTGTTTTATTTTAACTAAACTTAATTAGCTATTTCCCATTTTACCCTTAATGAAACATTATAAAATCTTTAAAATGCATGTCCTCTACCGTCCATGCCATAATATAATGGCCTAATTTCCTTTTAAGGCCTTCTTATTAAAAGAACATAGCATTAAAATACTTTATCAAATAGAAAGCCACTTTTATCTTTTCTGCGATTAAGTCATTTTATCAAATTAAGCACACAAACGGACAAATTAATTCATGAAACTTTCACACATGCTTAATCACATACTGTAGGCACGGAAAATAATATTAAAATATTTTTCTGACTCGAACCTATGGTCCTAAAACCACTATTCCGGTTAGGGTCTAAACTGGACTGTTACATTCACTTTAGCAAGGCCCTATGTGATCTAGGAGCCAATATAAATTTAATGCCCTTACCAATATATAAGAAACTCAGGTTAGGGGAGCTTAAAAATACACATATCACACTACAATTAGCTAACAGATCTTCGGTATAACCGAAAGAGGTACTTGAAGATGTGTTGGTTAAGGTGCATAATCATCCTAGTTTATTTCTTAATTATAGATTTTGAGGAAAGCCGTGAGATACTTATTCTGTTAGGTAGACCATTTCTAGCGACATCTAGGTCGACCATTGATCTAGAAAATAATGAATTAATCATGAAAATTAATGGTGAGATTGAACTATTCAAATGCGGTCACCAACCGAATGAGGGAGGTAGGGAAATGTAAGGGAAAACATGTTATGAAATATTTGTAAAAACCCCTAACTACCTTGAGTTGGAAAAGGTATTTTCTATGATAAGTGCAGGACGAAAGAATAAATTCAAAGAACGGGACAAGTGAAAAAAGGTGAAGTCCCACGATGGATGCTAGACCAATACGGATAGAAAATCGACCAAAGATGCATCCATGTATAAACTGACGGAGCTGATGGACGAATTCGATAGCAATACCTAAAAATTTTTAAACTGTTTTAAATTTTTGTAATTTTTTGTATTTCAATAGACTTATAGGTAGTTTAGGAATTTAATTGATTTGAATTGATTATAAATAGGTTGTGTAAGTACCAAGCACCTTGAAAATCAAGAGGAGTGGGTCAAAACAGGATCGGTGTCGCAACATGGAACCTCCATTTCGCAACACCGACCATAGGTTTAAGGAATCGAGCAATCCAACTTGATGTCCCGACATGGAACCTCTGTTTCACAATAAGAGGAATCAGTATACCCTAAAAACTAAAAATTTCAAGGTGTGTCGGGACATGGAACTCCTATGTCGCGACATTGCTACAATTTTCTTCAAGATTGACCCGACTCATCGCGTAACCTGTCAGCTTAACCCCTAATTTTACTCAATTTTTAACCTAAAAATACTAATCTTTTTAAAACTAAAACACTTTTAACCTATTTCTAAACTCTCTCTAACTCTAAAACCTCCCAAACTCCTCAACTTCAAAAACCCTTCTTCTTTTTCTTTCTAACTTGTTGCAATTTATTTTCCTTTATTTCTCTTCTTTGTTTTTTTCTTTTGTGTAGGATAAAAACTCTCATCGACAAAGGACTTGCAACAAATTCCCACAAGGAACCCTAAGCATTCAACCAAGATTAAGGGTTCTTATTTATTTTTTACCGTTTCATTGCAATTTTATTTTGTTTCCTTGAAATACGTTGCTTGATTTATTTCTTCTAGGAAAAAATATTATTGAAAATTCCTCTTAGAAAGTCTAGAAGAACAAATGACCCAGAGGCACTGGTGGTCGCAAAACCCTCGAAATTTCCAAACCCGAATGTCAAAAAATATCTTCTAAGACTATAAGGAAATACATTCATTCAAGAAAGGGGTTTCAAACCATCGATGATCCTTTGTGAAGATATTTCGACAGTAGTTCGATACCACAGATGAGAACGCTTTTGCATGACCCCTAAAGTGCTCATTGTTATCCCGTAGTTGAAGAGTTCTATGCATCCTTTAGGGATCAAGAATCTAGGAAACCGTTTGATGATGAAATTTGTGAATTTTATAATGCTCCATTATCTGAAACATATTTTCTTGAAAACACTGATGTAACAAATTTTAATGACATCGGTATGGATAACATTGTAAATTACCTAACTGAAGGGAGGGGTGAGTGGAACCACTGACCGGATACTGGACTACCAACCAATTTTCAGCAAGCAATAATGTTTCCTATAGCTAAGATGTGGATGCAATTTCTGTGCACTAGAATTACACATGCTATGAACGTTTCTAATGTAAATAATTTTCCAGCTATTTTATTATATGATATTTTGCATAAAAAACAGGTATGCATAGGGCAATGGATCTATCATAGCATGAAACATTGTATCAATGACCAGAAGGTCAGGGTTTTCTTCCCTCACTTAGTGACGACATTATGAAAAAATGTTTGGGTTACAATGGAAGCAAATGAGCAATTCATAAGGCCGACGAAGAGCTTAATAGTTGACTCTATGTATACCTAGTATGTCGAGCTCAATCGAAAAAAATCAAGGATTGGAACCAAGGAAGAAAGCAAAAGATGGATGTCCCGACATCTCTGAAAAGGAAAGAGATATCAAAAGCTAGAAGAGGAACTATAGGAGGTGAAATCTCGAACACAATGTGGATGATAAGGTGGATGTAAGAGATGGGCTCGATTAGACAAGAGTTTGCATGGTAAAACAATATGAGAATACCAAATTTACTGCCAAACAAATATGGCCCATGCAATCCCATCATAGGATCTGAGGAGGAGGGGAGTGAAGAAGAGGAAGGAAACGAAGAAAAGAATGAGGAGGATGCTACATAATAAGACTTTCAAGAGAAGGAGGATGACGACTATGAGGCGGCATTTCAGCCGCACCAATCTACGCAGAGAGGGCCCATCATCTGCAACGCAACTCGGTATGCACATTCGTCGGGCGGATGCTCCTCTTGAGGCTATGTCTCGAGCCGAAGGAAAGCGCCAATTGGGGGCAATCGTCTCATTTTGATGATTGAAAAACTATTTTTAAGTTTTTGGATTGTAAAACACTTGATTAGGATGATTTTCATTTTTATTTGGAGTAATAGTAATAGTAGTTTTTATATATACATATTTTGTTTTTAAATTTTCTATGCAGGAACCTCACATGAAGAAAGCACTACATTTACGAGCTTTAAACGAACAAGAAATGAAGCACCCACCATAAGACTACGGCAATGTTACGATCAATCAGGTAACTTCGTTCCTTATCTACTTAGGGGTTGTATATTAGGGACAATGTGCTATCTACAGTGTGGGGGGTAACATAGGAAATTTTATGTTTAGTTTTATGATTTTTCTTTTATTTTTCTTGTCAAAAGTGTGCTTGGGCTTGTAGAAATACAAGTGATTGGTTAGGATAATGTATATATGTTGATTGTATTTACTAAAAATTTGGCATGATAGTTAGTGATTTTAAATTTTCAGTTATTAGACTACTGAGTTCTATATATTACACTGTAAATAGGCATTAAGTAATTGAACATACTAAATGACAGAGAGAATATAGGAAAACGAGCATGCTAGTATGAATGATAAATGGTTAGAATTGCGATTTCTTGATTGATCAAATTTGTGAATATTGAGATACTTAGGGATGACCTAAGGCATTGTTTCGTATAACCTAGTGTCACACCGCAAAATAGGGCCTAGGAGTTTTAGAGGCATTGTAGGAATTTTAGCCTTAAAGTGTTCAAAATTTTGTGACATGGTTTATCGATAATATTTTTTATTATGGTTTTTAGAAAATTAAATCAATATCCGAAAATGAGTTTTAAATACCTTTAATTTTGAAAATAGGACTGGTTTGTAAAAGATTCAAAATTTGTGAGTCTTTATGAAGCAATTAAATCAAATTTTAAAATTCAACCTAATACTTCCCCCACCTACATATATTTCACGTTAGTTCCTCCCTTCCCATTCTTGTAATCGTCCCTTTATTTTCCCTCACCCTTTCTATTCGATTTTTTATTCCAAACTTTAGTCTTTTGATTTCCGTAATCCTTTCAACATTAAACCTCCATAAAACTTCAAGAAAAACACCCAAAAACACCATAGATTCCTCCACTATCAAGCTTGCGGCTTTTTTGGTTTTTTGATCAAACACTCAGTTTTTTGCAAACTAATGTAACAATTCAACTTCTAATTAGTTTTAAATGTTATTTAGACTTTAAAACCATGTTTTTAGCCGTTAAATCGCATGTTTTAAATAAAAGTCGAGAATCGGGTCTTTAATGGTGAATTTCGGGTTTGTGGATAAAAATGTGGTTTCAAAGTGTTTTTCAATTAGTTTTAACATGATTAGAAGGTTTCTAAACCTACTTTGAAGTTTTGTTAAAGATTTCTTGAGTTTTAATAAATTTTCGAAAAATAGCCATAAAACATGTTGAAAAAGTCGATACTATGAATTGAGTATTTTATTGTAGTTTAAAGGTTGAGAATTAGTCGTAGATGAATGAGAAGATGAATGGAATTGATTTTAGGCGAAAAGATTAAGTATAGATCGAGATATTCGAATTTAAAGTTGCTATGTTATAAGCTTTGGTTATATGTGAACTTAGTTTAGGCTTATGTTTTGTATGCTTGTAATGAGTCCTTGGCTGATTTTTGGATGTATTGTTATGTGACTTTGTTGTGTTGAAGTTCTGGATTCGATAGAACTTTCTACAAGTAGAGATAAAGGCAAGGAAAAGCTAGTTTGAACTTTCGAATTTTCGGCGAAAGCGTAATTGGTGAGTGTTTGGAATAATTGCGTGTGGACATGATTCAATGCATTACTTGGGAATTTAGTAGTAGCCTAAATCCCTACTCTAAATTCTGAGTGTAAGTTTTCTCATACCTATGTTATCTTGTGAACTATGTGCTTATGTGTTTGTGAATATGTGAATTGAGATGAGATGCTATAACATGTGATATGTGATTATGATAACTATTGTGAAAGTGCAAATGTGTACATGTTATGTATATGTTAAATGTTAGTGACAGTGTTTTGCTAAAGATGCAAATATGCAGTGATAGTGCACGGATAATCGGTAAGTGATACGTGTTTGATTTCATATATTTTAATGCAATTTATTTATTTTTCATATAATATAAATTTTATTCACTTTATGGTTTATCGTAATATAATTTAGTTAAAGTACTAATTAGATCTATTAATGTTGAGGTTAGAATTAATTTAGTATTCACCTCCCTTGGATACGATCCTCGGAGTACTTTCATACTTCATTATATAAACTATATTACATCCTGACTCATATACTTGCGGAAATCACCTAACATTTATATTTGGTTGTAGGAATTACAATCTAGACGTTAGCACGTCCGAAGGCGATCAGTTAGGTCTTATAAATTAAAAAGAAGAAAATAGTCCTCTAAGATTGTATTGATACGGTTTGACTTTTTAACATATTAGATTCAAATTGTCAATGTAGTAAATACACATATGTTTATAATTGATCAATATATTTAAAACATGATCAACATCAGATCCGAACAAATATTTAATACTTAAGTTGACTACTTTAAAAATTCAATTATAACTGGATCAATAGGTCATATTTTGGAGATCTGGTGACATTAGAATATGTCATAAGTTTCTGTACCGTTCACAAATTTGTAATTTAGTTATTGTACTTTTATTTCTAGGAATTTAATCTTTTAACCATTCAAATTTCAAAATTCAGTCCAATTGTTAACGTTCCTAATTTTTTTTTTTTAAATTCTTTGATGTAGCATTTTGAAATAAAAGAAAAATACTCACTTAGTGACCATGTAATTAAAGAAATGAGGTTATAATGAATTTGAATTTAATAAAATAATTTGAATAATATTAACAGTTGAACTTAAATTTAAAAATCTAAAAAATATAACTACTAAACTTTTAAAAATAAAAGTAAATGGATTAAATTTTAATTTTACCAAAAGTATAAATTATATTTTAAAAACGACTTGGAAAAAGACCGTGCAGTGCGAACCCTTTTTTCATTACATTAATTAGCCCATTCCTCATAGAAAGCCCAGTACAACTGCTTTGCCTTTTGAAGAGATTTACTTACCTGGCTCAATTCTGAAGGAATGATCCATTTTCTTAAGATCATTTCTATAAACTGCTGCATCAAACATCAATTCAATTAAAAACAATGTTTCTGCTTCTGCTAGAACAATCCAGGATCCCCGTGTTTACATGTGGCTTTCTACGTGTTTCACTTTAGATGCTCCTTTCACCACCTGTCATTTCCTTGCAGTCTCCACCTTTATATATATATATAGATCCTGACGGGCAGATTTGTTATCAATAAGCAGAACTCGACGTAGAATCCTTTTTGAAGGGAGTCGTTGTTAATGGCTAGCGACCAAGATCAGTTCAGGCTGGTATCCCCCGCCATAAACCAAGAAGGGAAGTTGCCAAGAAAGTACACAGATGAAGGTCAAGGTGCAAAGAGGAAGTTGTCACCACCATTAGAATGGTACAACGTGCCAGAAGGGACTCGTTCGTTGGCCCTGGTGGTGGAAGACGTAGATGCACCAGACCCCAGCGGCCCCATCGTGCCATGGACCTGTTGGGTAGCGATTAACATACCGCCAACGTTGAAGGGTCTCCCAGAGGGATTTTCTGGGAAAGAAGAGGAAGTTGGTGGAGATTATGCTAGCATCAAAGAAGGTAACAACGATCACAAGGTCCCTGGATGGCGAGGTCCCAAGTTACCCTCTCACGGCCACCGTTTCCTGTTCAGGCTATTTGCTTTGGATGATGAGTTGAATGTTGGCAACAAAGTATGTGGCTTATTAATTGTGGAAATGGATTAATTTATATATATGTATATATTTAATTTAATGATGGACAAGGTTGTTCATGTTTTTTTTTTTCGTTTTTTTGGTAGGTGACGAAGGAGAAGGTGCTTGAAGCTATCGAAGGACATGTGGTCGGGGAAGCAGAATTGACGACTAAGTTTTAAGAGAAAGTTGTTGTATTAGTATTTTAGTACTTTGTTGAACATCAATTAATGAAAATTTAGGGAACTTTGGCTTTTTGAATTTTCTTATTTTGCTCCAAGTTGAAAGCATAAGTAATTTTCCTTGCAAGCCTTGGAATGAAAATATGTTCCGTCTTGAATCTACTGGCTTAAATTGGATTCTGCCGAGTGTTGGAAGCGTAAGCGTAGTGGGTACTAAACCAAAATAATTTTATTACACACAATACCAAATGCAAATGCTGGTAGTTTGCACACAGATGCCTACACTAATATATGAAACATATATATATATAAGCATAGCTAACCGCCTAAGAAACCTCCTAGTATTCTATATCGTCTAAATCCAATCTTAGATTAATCTTATGTTTTAATCTTCATGAAATTTCAGTTATGCATGTATTTTCGTACTTATCCACATTATTTACATTGCTATTTGTGTACAAGAAAATTTGTATAGATGATATTTTAATAGTTTAGAAAATATTTTAATATTATTTATCAAAAAAGTTCATAAAATTTCATAAAAAAATTTTAGGATTAAAATTATCTAATCTTAAACTACAAGATCATAGTTTCTTAAAAAGATTGAAGATTAGTAGTTTTAGTAATTTCTAAGAAGAAACTTGGGCAAAATACCTAAATATATTAAAAAAAATTTAAAAAAATTTATTTACGGAAAATGACTGGTTTTTTTAAAATTTACGGAAAAGGGCCATTTTCTCACAAAATGCGCCCACGTCAGCGCTTTTTGTGGGGATGCAGCAGAAAGCGCCCTGGAAGAGCGCTTTTGCCACATCAGCACAAAGCGCGTCCTCGTCGGTACACTTTCTTTGATGTGGCAAAAGCGCTCCCAGGGTGCACTTTTGCCTATTAAAACTAAATTATAAAAATAAAAATAAAAATAAAAATAAATTTTTATTTTATCAAATATATTAAAACTAAATTACAAAAATAAAAAATAAAAACAACTTCTTATTTTATTATATTACATATATTAAAATTAAATTACAATAAAAAATTAAACAATTTCTATGTTATTAAAGATATTAGAATTAAATCACAATAAAAAATAAACAACTCTTATTTTATTAAGTATATTGAAATTAAATTATAAAAAAATAAACAACTATTAATTTATTAAATATATTAAAACTAAATTACAAAAATAAAAATTAACTTTTTATTTTATTAAAAAAATTAAAATTAAATTACATATAAAAAAATAAACAACTTCTATTTTATTGAAGATATTAAAATTAAATTACAAACACAAATAAAAAATAACTTTTATTTATTAAAAAATAAAAAATTTATTACAATTAAACAATAAAAAGGCCGTCAGAATCAATGTTGATGCCGGTGGAATCGGTGCACACACGGGGTGGTCGTGATTCTGTATTTGGATTTCTCCTTCTTCTAGCTTCCAGTGGGGTCGTGGAACCTCGGGCGGGGATTCAGTTCCTCCGGCAGTGGAGTGCAGGTTGTGGGTGTTGGGAGGATGATCCACCTTGATAAAATAATGACTGCGGAGGTGTTTGCATAAACCACGACGGGTGTCGAATCCGTCGCGCGAAGGAGACTGGTAAAAAGAAGTGCTCCCCGACGGCGCCTTCTATGATCCCTCACGCGACGGCGGCCTCAAAATCGGCTGGCCAGTCAGAGTAGTCGGGAACGGACTCGAACCGGGCCATGCATTCCAACCTGGGGTGGGACTAGGAAAAGGAAACATATATGGGTTAGGATACATATAAGGGCTAGGGTACGCACCTGGCATAAAGGCCAAAGGCTGTGATGTCAGTGTCGTCGGCAGAAGTGATGGGCCCGGTGACTATGTGGGCGCTGTTGATGGGCCCGGTGACTGTGTCGGCGCTATTGATGGTCCCGTCTCATCACCCATTCTCCTTGGATTTAAAGGGCCCCGTCATTCCCTTTGTTCACGAAGTTGCCGTCGCCTCTCTTCTTCCGACAACAAATACGGCTTACCATGGATCCTAAACCATGGCATGTATTCCGGCATGCACGCTAACTCAGGAACGACGGCCGGTTCCCGGATAGGTAAATAGTCATACCGGTTCTCCCACATCTCGATATATGCTGACCAAAATCTTGGCCAATCCGTGTGCAACTGCCGTAAGTCGACTTTGTGCTCATCATCGAGCACCTCAGGTGGCACGGGAATCGATTGTCGGAATCCAAATTGTCGCAGAACCCGATCTGACTGGTGCATCTCCACGGTCGCATAGTTGATCAATGGGACCTTCACGTGCCAAATGTTTGGATTTTGCAAGAACTCCTCTGGAATTACTGCCTGGATTGCCGGATCCTCGTACGGTGTCCATTGAAACTATATTAACATGACCAAAATATTAGTTATATACATAATACTAAACACTATATACGAAATACTAAATTATAAATACGAAATTCGAAACTTACTTGTGATTCCGACCGTTGGTCTAATAGAAGCCGTATATCTTCAAGCGATGTAGGTATTCCAGCATAACTCGTCGAATGGTTCCACCTAATTAAATAAATTTTTAGCATACAATTATACTATAAATCTACGTAATAATTGTAAACTGTAACATTAAATTTACCTCATTATCAGTGGGAATGTATATGGGTGGTCGAGTCGAGGACGTAAAAATGGAAATTGAAACCGTGCCTATGACTGCAGTAGTGATAGGCAACCTCCGATTTTCGCTTTGCTCGGCCGCGTCGCTCCGCACATCTCCCGATACAACTTTGATAGCACGGCAGACCCCCAACTCAGTTCACTAGCTGCTCTAAAATCAACAAGTTTCAGCAGCCATCTCCAGTGTACGAGGTTTCTAGACAGGTCCGGCATCAGATAGCCTCCAACTATCTCAAGAATGTATGCCCGAGCATACCGTATTCTTTCTATTTCGGTCGAACCATCATTCGGCTCCAGGAATGTGTCTTGTAACCAGGCCATCTCGATCCGACCTCCATGAGTGTTATCCGGAATGGCACCTAGAAGCTCGTAGCATACGGCCATCCAATCGGTAGAAGTTGCGGACTCGGTGACTACGGACCCGTCCACCGGCAATCCCAATTGCAACTGCACATCTTCCAGAGTGATAGTACACTCTCCGCATGGAAGATGGAAAGTGTGCGTCTCGGGTCTCCACCTCTCTATCAACGCACTAATCAAGATTGGATCCAACTTGAACTCCCGGCCTATAGTGGCCACGTGCCAAAAACCCGCTTCCCGCAGGTAATTCTCGATCAACGGCATTGGGGGACCATGCATATTGCGAATATAGCATTGCAATACCCGATCTACAGACTGTTTAAAAAATTATAAAATAAAAATTAATTAAAATTGCATAAACATAAAAAATATTAAATAGTATTGAAAAGTTAAAATTAAAACTTACCATTTGCATTTGATCGACGGAGATGTGCTTATCGTCGAGCATTTAATTAATTCCCGACCATTGGTAATATCTGATCGAAAATTTTCTAATTTATCAAAAAAATATTTAAAAAAATTAAAAAGGGCTTTTATGTAAATAGTAAAGGACTATTTTGAAATTTGAGAGTAAGTTTCAAGGACTTTAAGAGAAATTTGAGAGAAATTTGAGAGAAAGATGATAGAGGACTAATGTGTGAATAAAATAAAAGGGTTGGGGGGTATTTATAGGGTTTTATTTTTAAACGTTGGCCCTAACGGTCAAAATTTTTTGACTGTTGCAGGCAAAAGCGCGCTTGGAGATGCGTTTTGTGCCACATCGACAAAGCGCCCCCGTCGGCGCTTTGCTGATGTGGCAAAAAACGCGTCTCCAAGGGTGCGCTTTCCTGCTGCATCTCCACAAAACGCGCTGACATGGACGCGTTTTGTGGGGAAATGACCCTTTTCCGTAAATTTTAAAAAAACCGGCCCGTTTTCGTAAATTTTTTTTTTTGGTATATATGGGTATATTGCCCAAGAAACTTAGTTTAAAAAAAATCCAGAAATTATAAAAAAATTAAAATCTGAAAAAGTTTATTTACCTAAACAAGGATCAATTAATTTGCCTTACAAAATTATTGAGGATGAATTTTATGCCTTACAAAATTATTGAGGATGTATTTTAAAAGCTAGAACAATAAATAGGGAAGAATTAATATGTAAAAATAGTTCAAGAAAAATAAGCCAAACAAAATTAATTATGTCATATTTGAAAAAGACTTATTAACGATAAAGAAAGGAATAAAATATTTTCTTATATATTTAGCACCTGAAAAATTTATCATAAAAATTAATAATGAGGCAGTTAAACATTTCCTTACTAATAAAAGTTTGGAAATCTATAAAAAAGAATTAGATGGTATAATGAATTATGCATTTTTAATTTTGAAGTTTTATATGTCAAAGGAACTGACAATATTATTGCTAATTATCTTAGGAGACCTTATGGATAGAGGTAAACAATCTCTAGAAAAAGTTGGTGAATAAACTACCGTTAATAAAAAACCGAACAAAGGGAACACCTTCAAATCAAAATATCTTAATTAAGGATTTGTGTCAATACCTTCTCAACTATCATTTTATCCTAATCAAGGATATTATGTTCCATATCCAATAGTAAGACAATCAGTTAGAATTTCAACTCAATTCTCAATTACACCACGGTCGGTAAGTTAACTACCATAGTCTTAAGATCCAAATTTGGCATACGAAGCTTGTTATGCTAAAATTATTCGAGGAGCACAAAAAATTTGTGCAACATAACATTTGTTGAAATCACAAAAAATATAAGAAATAAAAGATTTTTATAATCCATGTTTATCGATAAAGATAACATGTTTTCTTTGGATAAGGATGACATCTTTTGTCTAGTTGTGGTTGCTTCCTTTTTTTTTGTTTCTTGGTTGTGGTTGCTTCCACGTTACTTCCCTTTTTGTCATTTCTTGGTAGTGGTTTTTTTCACGTAGCTTCCTCTGCCTTTTATGTCAGCTTTCTTGGATATTGTCCAAATTCATTTCTTCAATTTCATCTAGATTTAATGAATCAATTGGCAATTCTGGTGAGTTCCAACTTTCCCATGTATTTTTGGTGTCTTCAATAATATGGGATGGACAATATCAATCTTTATTTCAGCTATCTCTTTTAGTAGTTGAATGGATTCATCGTTCATATTATCCTGGTTATTTCCAGTATCATATGTCATTATTCTTCGATCATCAGTCCAAAATCTATAAGTTTTTTTGTTGAAGTAGATTCTTGGCTTTGGCGATTAGATCTATTCCTACTTGGATTTGATAATAAATAGGATTATTGTAACACTTGTCAACATATTTTGTCAAGTGCTCTTTCTCTTCTAAAGTTGCAGATAGATTTCTTCCTGTAATCATTTTTGAGATAGTCCAAATTTGATATGTTGATAAAATTTTTCGCATTCAGCTATACCAATAAGACTAAAACTTTCAAGATGAAAATAGTAAAAGAAGTCATCTTCATATACCATATGTAATAACAAAGATTTAATAAATGCTGGAAAATCTTTTAATAAATGAAAATAAAAATTTTATCCACAACCAAGAAAAATTACACCACAACCGGCCAGTCAACTACCATGGTCTCCAGATCCAAATTTGGCATACCAAGCTAGTTATGCTGAAATTATTCGAGGAGCAGAAAAATTTTGTGTGACAGAAAATTTGTTGAAACCACAACAAATACAAGAAATAAAAGAATTTTATAATCCAGGTTTACCGATAAAGATAACATTTTTTCTTTGGATAAGGATGACATATTTTATCCAGTTGTGGTTGCTCCTTTTTTGTTGTTTCTTGGTTGTGTTTGCTTCCACGTTGCTTCTTTTTTTGTCGTTATTAAAATATTTTTCTTTTCATTTATTAAAAGATTTTTTAGCATCTATTAAATCTATGTTATTACGTATGGTATATGAAGATGACTTCTTTTACTATTTTCATCTTGAAATTTGTAGTCTTATTAGTATAGCTGAACGCAAAAAATTTTATCAACCATATCAAATTTGGACTATCTCAAAAATGATTACAGAAAGACATCTATCTACAGCTTTAGAAGAGAAAGAGCACTTGACAAAATATGTTGATAAGTGTTATAATAATTCTGTTCATTATCAAATCCAAGCAGGAATAGATCTAATCACCAAAGCCCAGAATCTACTTCAACAAAAAACTTGTAGATTTTGGATTGATGGTCGAAGAATAATGACATATGATACTGGAAATAACCATGATGATATGAACAAAGAAATCATTCAACTACTAAAAAAGATAGCTGAAACGGAGATTGATGATTTTCCATCCCATATAATTGAAGACATCAAAAATACATGGGAAAGATGGAACTCACCAGAATTGTCAATTGATTCATTAAATTTGGATGAAATTGAAAAAAATGAATTTGGACAATATCCAATAAAACTGACATAAAAGATAGAGGAAGCTACGTGGAAAAACCACTACCAAGAAATGAAAAAAAAGGAAACAACATAGAAGCAACCACAACCAAGAAACAACAAAAAAGGAGAAGCAATCACAACTGGACAAAAGATGTCATCGTTATCTAAAGAAAAAATGTCATCCTTATCAAGAAACTATGCGGAATTGTAATAGAAATCAAATTGAGCTATGAATCTCTCCTATAAAAATGAGGGGTAGGAATCTAAAGAGGGCATTCAAGTTACTTCTTAAGGTTTTCATAAACTTTAAGTTCTGTAACACCCCAAACCCGGCCTAGACGTTATGGCCGTATCTGGCAATGTCACACGATAGTGTTTTTGAAACCTCGTTGTTATGATGAAAACATTCCATGTTATTATTTTTAGTAAAACTTTGTTAGATATTAGGAAGGCTTCTTTATTCATTTAAAACATTTGTTTTGAAACATCCCTCGTTGCAGAAGCTTTTATAAAACAGTCTAGGTGATCATGCGTTTAGAAATTACTTTAACTTTTTGAAAATCGAATTTCCTACGACCAGCAGGTATAAATCCATAAATTAAAATAAATAAATAAAAACCTAAATTTAAAACCAAAGTCCCAGAGGGTTCTTAAATTACAACCCAAATAATCAATAATAATCAAATCATAAATCGTAAATTGAAAACCATGAAGTCCAAAAATTACTATGGTCACCGCTGAGTCCTCCGTCGCACTGATCCGTCTAAGTCTGGGGATTACCTGTGCACATTAAACAAAAAGGGTGAGTTTACGTAAACTTAGTGTGTAATCCCGCAGAAACAAACAAACAATCAGTATTCATAGTGCACAGTTGAACAGTCTTGGGCCTAAGCCCTTTTCAGTATCAGTGACAATTTGGGCCTTAGCCCATCTCAATCTGATGTCAAAAATGCAAGAGGGGCCTTAGCCCATCATAGTATCGATGAGCGATAATGATTATGCGATGAGCGTAATCCTACCCAACCAGCCTCTACACACCATCTCCGTCCAACCCTACACTCCATGTGGGGATATAATCAACCCACCCATCCCTACACTCCAAGTAGTACCGAATGCGGCACAATACAGTAGTTTGCAGCTGAGCTGCCAGTAAATTAGGCTTAAAGCCTTCCAGTACACTTTCTCCGAATAACAACCCCCAACCCAATGCAATGCAACACACAATGTATGACATGCTATTATACAATTTCAGTACATATATTCAGTTCAGATATTAATATGCCCAATACAGATATCATTCAGTCAATTTCACACATTTAGGGGTCTAAGTAGCGCTTACCGACCCTATAGTAGGTTCACAGTCGACTTGGGCGACCCGTGCAACCTTAAAAACATTTCGATAAAAATGGGCCCACACGCCTATTTGATCTGCCCGTGTGGGCTCACACGCCCGTGTGGCCCACTCGGCCCAAATTGGCCTTGGCCGTGTGATCCATTTTTAAAGTAACCCATGCTAGCTCAATACTCATATATGTTTTTACTATTTACTTATATGTTCATTCAAAGCTATCTACTTGAGTCATTATCACTAAATTATTTATATCTTGAGCTACAGAATTCCAAATTAAGATCCGCTTGATGTTTTTGAAACTAGACTCAAATACCTTTCTACCAGAAAATTTTCAGAATTTATAGTTTATCAAATAAGAACAGTAAAATCTTTAAAGTTATCCCTATTCTGCTATTTGACAGCTCCATCCTTTCCTTACTAAAAATTATTTATCTCTTAGTAAAGAATTTAGATGATGTTTCTATTTGTTTCTCTTGAAAATAGACTCATTAAGGATTTAAACATATAAATTCAAACCCCTAATTATTTTTTTAAAATTTTTGATGATTTTCCCAAGTCAGAACAGGGGAACTCAAAATCATTCTGACCTTGTCTCACAAAATTTATCATATCTCATTATTTATAATTTCATTGCTTACACTGTTTCTTCTATGAAAAACTAGACTCAATAAAATTTAATTTTATATTTTATTCAACCTCTAACTCAATTCCCATTATTTTTGATGATTTTTCAAAGTTAGACTACTGCTTCTGTCCAAAACTATTTTAGTGCAAAATGTTGATTTCCAAGTTTATAACACCCTTATTTCCTTTCTCTACAATTTTTCGCATCATTTTCTCTTATTTCTCTTATTTCTCGACAGCGAGCAATTTTGGCTTTTTTCCGAATCCCGTTTTATGCGTTTCGGGTACACACCTGGTATCGTTTCTAATGCGTAAGCACTCCTAAGCCTCCAGAACCTAAAAATCGACCAACATATCTCCAGATTAATCACTTAATTCATTTTTAATCAACCAATTTCGGAAGGAACTCGACTAAAAACCTAGCAAAACCCTTACCTCGCTTGAGTAACCACGACTTCGCATAATCACAGCGTCGATTCAAAATCACCAGCCCCTTGTTTAACTCCTAAACACCAAAAAGGAATCCCCCTTTTAGAGATTAACCAAGAACAATTAACAATAGAAAAAACCGTTACTTACCGAACACGCGCAACCAACGATGAACAACCGAATCAATTGGAAAAAAAAGAAAGAAACGAAAGGGGAAAAAATAATGGAAATTTCGGCAGCAACTAGGGAAAAGAATCGGCAGAGGAGGGAAAAGAAGAAGAAGAAAACATCAGAAAAAGTTTGGGGAATTGGAGAGAAATCCGAAACTCTACTTTTTTTCTGTCTCCACGCCATCACAGAGAATTGAACACAGGACCTCCAACACTCCAACACTCCACTTAACCACCAGACCAGCAGGCCCATTCTGATATAAACTTACCAACAATTAAACTTAAGCCCTTTGCACAAGGTTAAGGCTTTATTTATAAAAAATACCAAAATTTGCCCAAGTAAGGCTTGAACTTGGAACCTCTCACACACACCCAGAACACATAACCACTAAAGCAGATAGACATTGTATGTCACACATACACAAAACCAAAAATTAAAATTTTGGGGCGTTACAAGTTCTTTCTCTCTCTTTTGTAAATCTTTCCTTTACTATTAGTTTCCTTCTGTAACCTTTCAATCGGGCCCTCCTCCTGTAATTGGTATCAGAGTTATAGTGTAACGATTTCTGGAGAAATAATATCGTAGTATTCATTGTAAGTTTTATCCTTTATTTTCATTCTTGTTTATTCCATGTTTATTTATATTAAAACCCATATATCTGCTATTTTGTCTTACCGTTGCCTATTTTTGTCCTGGTTGAGACAATTGGCTTTTAAAGTAAGAGAAATTTAATAGATAACAGACGGTTTTAGGTATCTAAGTTAAATTTCATGAAAGAACCTGATTTTTTATATAAGGATAAAAGTTGCAATCATACTATGCATATTGACTCTAAAAACGAAAATAATATCTCATCAATTAGTAAAGGTTTTAATAGTTTAATAGATATTACTTCTATATATTTTTCATAAGTTATATAATAACTTTAATAAAATAGAACAAAAAATAAATAATTTAGGAGAAGTTACTGAGTTAGATTTAAATAATGAATCTACAGATATTTTATCTGAAGTTAATAATAAATTAGAACAAATTTTTATTAATAAAAATATAGAACAAGAAATAGATTTAGGTACTTTATATTATGGTAATAGAAATAATATTATCTTTGTCAGAAGAAGAAGACACTTCCTCTGATGAATCATCTAATAAAGATAAAAAGCATAAGAAATTTGAAAAATAGAAAATAAATTTTACTTATCAACAAAAATATGACTTCTAATATTATAAAGAACTTATTAACATTAGAAAAATAAATTTACCAAGACATCTGATAAAAATGAAAGAATAGAATATTTAAAACTTATAGAACAACTTATGAAAAACATAAAGAGTTATTTGTGTTATTTAATTATCATTATATGTTAAACTATGATTGTACATATAGTAGTAGTTTTAATAATTCTATAAACCTAGAAGATATAAAAGTTACAAGTTATAAATCTGATGAAGAATTCTTTAACGAAACGTCAAAGTAAATTTAGAAACCCTCTAATCATGTTAAAACAAGTTGAAAAACACTTTGAAACCACGCTTTTATGCAAAATCCCCGAATTCACCATTAACGACCAAATTTTCGACTTTTATTCAAAACATGCGGTTTAATGACTAAAAACTTAATTTTAAAGACTAAATAACATTCAAAACTAATAGGAAGATGATCATTACCTTGGTTGACGAAAAATCGAGCGTATGATTGAAAACCCGAAAAACCCACAAGCTTGATAATGGAAGAATCTATGGTGTTTTTGGGTGTTTTTTTTTTTTTTGAAGTATTATGGAGGTTTAATGTTGAAAGGATGATGGAAATCAAAAGACTAAAGTTTGGAATCAAAAATCGAATGGAGAGGGTGAGGGAAAACAAAGGGACGGCAACAATAATGGTAGGGGAAGAACTAACGTGAAATATATGTAAATGGGGGAAGTATTAGGTTGCATTTTAAAATTTGGTCTAATTGTTTCATAAAGACTCACAATTTGACTATTTTACAAGTCAATCCTATTTTCAAAATTAAAGGTATTTAAAGCTCATTTTCAGAAATTAATTTAATTTTCTAAAAACCATAGTAAAAAATATTACCAATAAAACCATGCCGCAAAATTCCAAACACTCTAAGGCTGAAATTCCTAAAATACCCCTAAAACTCCTAGGCCCTATTTTGGGGTGTTACAATTCCAATAGTCGTTTCTCTTATCCATTATGTTCCCATTCATTGGCGGACTCCTTCTACCTGTTGCTCGACTGTTGCATGTCCATACTTTTTTTTTTCTTTCAATCTCCTTTTTCCTTGTTTAGAGGTCGCCCATGATTTTTGTTCTAATTTTCCATCCGTGTTTACTGTCTCTCACACTCCCTCTATGCTACATTAGCCAAGCTATGGGCTTACATGGTACACCCCATGTTTATTGTCCTGGTGGACTCTACGGTTTCCATAATCTAACTACGATCCTTCACTTTAGGATCTCCGTGTTTAACGTCCCATCGGATATCTCATATTTAACGTCCCGTCAAACTATTCGGTGTTTAATGTCTCGTTAGAATATCTCGTGTTTAACGTCCCGTCGGACTATCTATGATGCCATAACATCTTTCAGTTATGGTTTTACACAATTTAACCCATGTTTACCGTCCCGGCGGACTATCGTAGGATGCCATAACGCCTTTCAACTATGGTCTTAGTCCTATTTACCATGATTCCATGGTGTCTTTCAACCATGGTCTTACTCATTTATATCATGACATCATAGCATCTTTCAGCTATGGTCTTATTCATCCTTATCATGATGCCATAGGATCTTCAGCCATGGTCTTACTCATTTTTAGGCATATAGCCTTCGATCGGACCCATGGCCTAGCCATGATCTTTACTCTTCTCATTTCATTCTATCTATTCCTCCATTTCACCATCCTATACCTTGATGCTCGAACACCACAGTGTCCCCTTCGCAAGACCTAGAGCTTTGCTAATCGTGATTTGCCCTCGGTAATATCGTATGGCTGTATCTAACATAATCATTCCTTTTTCCAATTCCTAACTTCTTCTAAACCATTTTACAACTCCATCCATATCATGCACACACAACTAGAATGGCGAGTACAAGATAGCTCATGCAATCATGCAACATGCTTTCACAGTTCAGGGTTTTAGTACATAAACTCACTTGTTGCTTCTTCGCCTTGTCCACTTCACTTTCTCGGACGCCGAAGCTTCCATTCTCCTAGAAGCTAAGCAAGACAACCAATTCATGGGTTAAGCTTAGTAATCCCAGCTTAAAACTCAATTTTCCATAAAAATACAAAATTCTTAAAATGATTTTTTGAAAGCCCTTAAACTTGGTTCATAAATCCTATGTGCACTAAAGGGTTCAGAACCTTACCAAATTTTTGGATTCTCTATTTTTCCTACTAAAATCCCATTATCATCGCCCTATGCAGAGATTCCACAACTATCTTTTATTCGGAGCAACCAAGGAAGTAGACGAAAATGAAACAGATTAAAGAAGTGTCCCCCTGGAAGTCACTCTCCAGCTATATATAGCCCTTCTCGCACGATCTAAAACCGTGTAAAATCCACATGTTTTCAATCATTTTCCCCCCACTAAGGGATCAGTTGGTTCTAATCCAACCGAACCAGAATTAGACTTCAACCTTGTCCATATAAATCTAAATTTTTCTACTTTTCTAATAGAGGCCACCAGCTTACGGTCTTTTCAATCTAACCCTTATTGTTCCTAATTTTTCGGGTTTAAAGGAAATCCAGGTGTGACATACCAAATATTTTTCTTTGATTTTTCAATTTCTTTAGCGAGGAATACACTAAATTCCACATTCTCTTCTTTTTCTTCAATTGTTGTTACATTATTTCTCTTTTCCACCTTGGGAGTTGATCTACACTCATAACTAAAATGACCATATTTATTGAAATTATAACATTATACCTGAGATTTATTTCCTCGTTGAAATCTGTCTCTACCTCGACCTTCGTCTCGGCCTTAAACTCCTCGTCTATGACTTGACTCTGATACTCTTCACTTGTTTGGCCTCTACCATATGATTGATAGCCTCGTCCATCTTTGTATCCTCCATGATATCCTCCATAGTATCCTCCACGAATGCTTGTACCTTGTCTAGAACTATTGCTAGCTCCACCTCCATTGACGAATAACTTACTTTGCTAGACTTGCTCCAAATTTCTAGTATCATTATTTTGTTTCATTTTTTTTCTCATGGGCTTGGAGAAAACCCTGATAACTTTTGAAAAGAGTTATATTTCATGCCTTTAGACCTAGCCAATTGCTTGTACTTAGGTACATTATTTTCATTTTAAGACATTTCATTAGTATTTTTATCACTGCATTAGGAGCTTGGACTATGTTTAAATATTAGGTACTTTTAATCGCTTTTGGTAGGGCTGTGTTTGGTGGTTTGGCAGGTTTAGGTTGAGGAACAAGAAATAAAAGAGTGAAGGTTTTTCGGGGCAAAAGGTTGGCCATTTTGTCAACATGGATGTCGTGACAATACCGGGAAGACCAAGTCAACACTCAACGCATACCAGTTTTAGCCCAACTATACTTATACCAGAAAAAGCTACCTAAAAAATAGGAGAAGATAATCCTGGGTTGTTGGTTTTTATCCTAGAAAAAAGAATTTAAAAAGAGGATAAGATAATCTTGGGTTGTTGAAAAAAAAAATTAAAATAGGAGAAGATAAACTTGGGTTATTGGATTTACCCTAGGAAAATCCTATAAAAAGCCAAAGGAGGAAACCTAAAAAGACGAACAAGAGTGGAGAGCCTTAGGCAAAAATAGAGGGTAGTGGCTAAGTAGAGACGAAAAGAGGAAGACGAAAGTAGTCCCTCTCAGCCATCGTAGGACACTATGCCGCTAGAGTGTGAAATGGACTCGCAAAAGCTGTCTTCCTGAAGTCTTCCGTATTTCTTACTTTGTTCTTCCGTGAATTAATTTGATTAAAATTATGTTGAATGATATTTTGGTTTTAAATTTTATTTGCAAACCAATGATCTAAACCTCATATGGTTGGGATTACTTGATGAAACCTTTATTTTTTTAATGGTTGAAGCATAGATCTGAATCAATTTATTATTTCATTCAATTATTTTATTTTAAATTGTATGCGTGCGATCCCTAGACATAAACGACTATGCAGCATGCCTATAAACTAAGTCTAATTCTGAAAAGGTTGGATTATTTAGATCGATATTGAATGATATGAGCAAGTACTCAACGATACTTGCAATAGACTCTAAACATAGAGTAACGTTCATAAAGAAGGAAAATAGTGCAAGGTACCATATTAAAAGCCCACAAACACGGGAAAGGTAACTTGAGGTTTTTTCTCTCGAAAGAAGCAGACCATTTTAAAACTCTTCTGAATGGTAAACTGAGTATGATTTTGTTAAGACATTATTGATAGTAAGGGTAGATGATGACGTCATGAACTAACTAAAATATGACAAAGGCAAGCGCACCTATCGAACAGTAGTATAGTTATGGTGAGTCGGGAATATTGTATCCACGAGGACTAAAGTACTAGTAATAACTATCTTTCTATTATTTAGCCTAATAATTAAAGGGATGTTTTAACCTAAAATTGAACTACCTAATTAACTATGAGCGCGACAGAGATAAAATTGAGAAAATACTTTAAGAAAACCAATGAGAAAGACAATACCCAAGGAAGAATCCACCTAGACTTCACTTATTATTATGACTCCGAATTAAACGATTTATTCACTTATCTTGATCCGTAGAAATCCCTAAATTATGTTAATATCTCTTTCGAGACTACTAACAACTGACTCTAGGTTTATTAATTGAAATTTCTTTCTAATTAAAATCCCTAAATTATATTCAATCTTGAATGAGATCCTGCTTCTGAGATGATTCCGACAGCTTCCTTTGAGTAATTTCTTCGTTCTACTCTGCGTGTGTGTTTAAGTCTTCTCTTGGTGTGTTTTTATAGACTTTGGAATGCTCAAAATACCTAAAAATTGTCTTTTTCCGTGTGAAAATGAAACAGGGGGCGATAGGGACACGGGCGTGTGATCAGCCCATGTAAGAATTCCCAGGCCGTGTGCACTACTGATATGGTTAGAAGTCGACACGGGCTAGCACACGGGCATGTGGACAGCCCGTGTGTCTCCCACAGGAGTGTGAGAGGCCCGTGTTAAGGTACCCAGTCCGTGTGCGATGCTGACATGGTTCGAGATTGCCACGGGATGGCACGTGGGCGTGTGGCCATCCCGTGTATGATACTGAAATCGGCTCTTTTGATCGGTTTTGGCTCATTTTTCACTCCTTTCACTCCCCTATGCTCACCTAATTATAGAAACATGAAATTAAAAGATTAGGAGCATCAAATTCACAAAATTGTATAATAAAACATCCAAAAACATGCTAAGTATGGGATAAAAATGTGTTACTTTTATGGTTTATCAAATAGCCCCACACTTAAGCGTTTGCTTGTCCTCAAGCAAAATCCTCAATTCACAATTAAAATTAAACCTTCTCAATTCATAATTCTCATAAATAATGTTTTATCATAATTCACAAATAATCATACATTGATGATTCAAGTAAAGGAGCACTAAAGATTCAAACAATCCAAGTCACACATTTTTAAAGCATGAAAACATAGGTATTTTCCCCTTATCTAAACAATCACCTTTAATTCAAAACCGACAAGATTTGACATCCTCACTAAAGATTCACTCAAATCACTCACAGTGTTTAAGGTTTAAGAATTAAGCACTCAAAAGTCACACATGAAAAGTTATTACCATAGGCTTGCAAGAAAATCAAATTTCCACCACTATAAAATAAGATGATACACAAATCAAAAGGTCTTTTAAAGGTTGTAATGGGGCTTGGGTTAAAGGTGTGGATAAAGGATGAAAAAGAAGGTTAGGATCGAGATCAAATTGATAAATTGCCTACTAGAAAAATAAACTAATACTGAAAAAGTACATCAATCGAAATTACTAAAGAAAATCCCGAGCTTCTTCTCAGAAAATAAAATTAATTACTTAAGCTCAAACTTAGAGGACTAGTAATAATCAACATAAATGAATATGTATATTTCCACTTTTTTTTATTAAGAATAATGGATAATAAAATAGAATCTAACAACTAAAACAAAAGAACATAGTTAGGCAACTAACCAAATCAAATCTCGACAAAAAGGGAGTCAATAAACGAGAACAACGAATCAAAAAAAGAGAGAGTTATGGGTTAATATTAATGGGTGAGTCAAGAAACGGTTTATTAGGCTCAAAGGGGTTCACTAAGGGTTAATGAATGAAGGTAGGCTTTTAATGGGATAAGTGAGTTAAAATCTAAGTGCCCTAATCATCTCAGTATATCAAATCAAAGGTGTGGTCTCGACATGCATAATCGAAGCAAGTTCTAGAATAACAAATCAATATTGACACACTCATAACCAAAAATAAAGTGAGCAAGAAAAATATATGCTCTAAAGGCCCAAAATCTCACAAAAATCACGGTTTATTTGATATCAATCTTGCAAATCTCAAACTTCAAGGTCATACTTAAATTTAGGGAAACATCCTAACAAGTTTTTAATTCTGAAAACAGACTTATCATGCTTGATTCTCTAATGTCTTAAAGTTTAAATAATCAATGCACAATTACCTATGAATTTAATCTAAAACACATCAATGATAATAACAAATCAATAGAGATTCATTCTAATAATAATATGAGAAAATTACTCAATCACAAGACAAAATTCAGGGATTTTTTTAAATAATCATATAAATAACCTCCCCACACTTAAGATGTACATTGTCCTCAATGTACAAACAAATATAATCAAAGTATAAACAGAATATTATAAGAGAGAGGGAGAACTGAAAATGCCCTAAATAATGGATGAAATTCCCAGAATAGTGAAAAACACAATGGTAGACAAGGCAAAATGTAGAGCATGATTCTGAGCAACTGATAAGAAAATAAACACAATAGTGGAAGAAGATTAAAGGATTACTCGATTAGGAATAACCATAAAAACTAAAATAAAGTTCAAAAGATAAAAGACAAGTCTGGATAAGAAACATAAAAGTAAATAGACTAAAAATAAAAATAAAAATAAAGATAAAAATAAAAATAAAATAGATGGACTCAAAGGTCCTAATCGTCAGACGCGTCGTGATTCGTCGGTGCCGAAGATGAAATGTGGAGATGGTGGCAGATCTGCTGCAATGTGGCATCAAGACTGTCGAACCACTGAAAGCACTGCTGATCGAAGCAAGTGAGACGCTCGGATATGTCTGTCAAAGTGGTAGCAGAAGGAGGAGGTCGGTGACTCAGAGGTGGAGGATGAGGTTGGGCCTCGTGAGAGGGAGGAACATCATCAGGGAAGTCCTCTGGTTCGTCCTGAGCATCAGAATGAATCAATCTGTATTGAGGAGGGTCAAATCCACGATGCCGCTCAATCATCCTCATGTGGATCATAGCTGAAAGGCCTTGCGGGGACATCCGACCGACTAATGTGAGTGACGAGGATTGCGCTGGTGTGTCTAAAAGGCCGAAGTGTCGAGCGAGACGAGTCACATAAGGACCTAAGCAGATAGGGCCCTTCCTGTGGTGTTCGGTCTAATGGCGAAAAGCGAGGGCAATGAAGTATGCCAAGTCGAATACATGCCTATGCGACATGCTCCATAAGAAATAAGCGTCATGAGTATTGACGATGCCGGTGCTCTCTCGTCGACCTGCCAAGGTGTGAGCTAATATTACGTAAAGGTAACGTAGAGCTGGAGAGAGAGACGTCGCCTTCGAGCGACTCGGATCATAGGGGACCGTAATGGCAAAAAGAGCCGCCCAACAGGAGGACAGTGGGTAATGAATGTGGCGGTGGAGGTGAGGGAAGTTTTTGGCACCCATAAACTCCTCTGTATAAAGCCCCAAGGCAACTCCAAACTCTGGAACACTCAGCTGGCGTACTAAGCCACCAACTCGAAATGTAATGGTACCTGGCTCATGATCGGTGTGTCACAGTCTTAAAATTTATAATGAGAATGATCGAGCCTAAAAACTAACTATGACAACGATTGAGGCAAGTGTACCTATCGAATAGTAGTATAGCTTAGTGGCAAGACTGGATTGTCGAACCCAAAGGAACCGAAAGTACTAATACTAACCTTCTTTTAATTATTTAGCCTTAAAATTGAAGTGAATCGGTTTAATCTAGAAAATTAACTAACTACTAAGCTAAAGACGATGAGACAAGAAGAATGGAATTAGGGAAATACTTGTGGGAAAAACCAATTGATCAAAACAATACCTAAGGAAGAATCCACCTAGACTTCACTTGTTATCTAACTCTGAACCAGACGATTTATTTATTTGACTTGATTTGTAAGATTCCCTAATGTATATTAACCCCTCTCTCGAGGCGACTAACGTCTAACCCTAGGTTGATTAATTGAAACCTCTTTCTAATTAAAACCCCTAGAGTCGCATTAACTCGATCTATGGACTCCCATATTAGGTTTCACCCTAATCCGGCAAAATCTCGTCACCCTATCTCTAGGCGTGTGATCAACTCCGCTTAACTATGCTAGATCTACTCTTAGGCAGGGACTTTTGCTCCTCCACCTAAGCACATCAAACTTGAATTAATATCTCAGAAATATCAACACAAGAATTAAGAATACATAATTAAGAACAAATCAAATATTTATCATATAGTTCAGCAAACGATAACAAGATTCATCTTAGGTTTCATCCCCCTCAGGTATTTGACGGTTTAGTTCATAATGATAATAGAATACATCTCAAAAGAAAAGATAAAACAAAACATAAGAAAAACTCTAAAACCCCCTGAAGGAATTGAAGAGAGATCCTCCGTCTTGAGTATAACTCCGGCTTCTTGAGATGAATCAACTGGCTTTCTTCAAGTAATTTCCACAATTCTGATCTTTTTGGCTCGGCTCCTTGGCCTACCTGGACGCCCCCTGAAAGTTGGCCTCTAGGGTGTTTATATAGGCTTTTGGAATGTGTTTCTTTACCCCTAAGTATCCAAATCTGAGTGAAATTCCTCTCCTCCACGGCAGGGACACGCCCTTGGCACACGCCCGTGTGAATTGTGGCCAGGCCGTGTTCAGGTCTGATTAGGGAGGCACGGTCGTGTTGCTTTAGGCCTGTGCCGTGTGTCGATTTCGTGATTTGGCCTATTTGGTCCGTTTTAAGCCCGTTTCTTGTTCTTTTCATCCTCCGGTGCTTTCCTGAGTATAAAACATGAAAACAAAGGATTAAGAGCACCAAATGACATAAAATAAGGGATAATTCATCCAAAAGCATGCTAAATGTGGGATTAAAATATGTTACTTTTACGTTTTATCAAATACCCCCACACTTAAGCTTTTGCTTGTCCTCAAGCAAAATTCTCAACTCATAATTAAAACGAACTTCCCTCAATTCATAATATTCATCAATAGTGTTTCATCATAATTCAAAGATAATTTATACATGGATGATTCAACTCAAAGAGTCCTAAAGATTCAAACAATCTAAGTCATACCTTTGTAGCACAAAACCTAGGTGTTTCCCCTCATCTAAATAGTTACCTCTGATTCAAAATCGACAAGGATTGACATCCTCACTAAAGATTCACTCAAATCACTCGGAGTGTTTAAGGTTCAGAATTAAGCACTCAAAAGTCAAACATGAAGAGTTAATCCCATAGGCTTGCATGAAAATCAAATCTCCACCACTAAAATATGAGATGATACACAAATCAAAAGGTCTTTAATGAGGTTGTACTTGGGCTTGGGTTAAAGGTGTGGATAAAGGCTAAATTAGAAGGTTAGAATCGAGATTGAATTGACAAATTACCTAACTAGAAATAATGAACTGAATATAAATAATTACATCAATTGAAAACTTGTAATACTAATACCACTACCATTACGAGCTTCTTTTTCAACAATTGGAATTTAGATGTATAAGCTCACTTGATCACAGAACTAATAATGAATATACTTTGATTTGATTTATTTATTTTTTTACATCATAAATACATAATAAAGGATAAATTACTGAAATAAAAATCATAGTTAGGCAATTGATCAAATCAAGTCTCGATATAAAGGTAGTTAAGAAGGATGGTGATAACAAATATAAAGGGTTTGGGGTTAGTATTAGCGGGTAAGTCAATAAAAAGGGTTGTTAGGATCAACGAGGTTCACTAGGGGTTAATAAAATGGGTAGGCTTTTTAGTGGAGTGAGTGGGTTAAAACCTAGGTGCCTTTATCATCTTAGTATATCAAATCAAAGGTGTGGTCTCGACATGTATAATCGATGCAAGTTCTAGAATAACAAATCAATGTTGACACACTCATAATCAAAAAGTGAGCAAGAAAAAGAATATATGCTCTATAAGGCTCAAAATCTCACAAAAATTATGGGTATTTTGATGTCATCCTCGTAAATTTCAAACTTCAAAGTAATATTCAAATTCAGGTAGACAACCTAGAAAAATTTTTAATTCAGAAAAATAGACTTATCATGCTTGACTCTATAGTATCTTAAAGTATAAATCATCAATGCATAATTATACATGTCACCAAAAATCATAAATCATAGGAAATTTCATTCTAATCATAATATGAGAAACTTACTTTAAGACAAGGCATAATTCAGGATTTGAGAATAATGCAAAAAGTTTGGCACTTTTAAGATTCACCCCCCCACACTTAAGATGTACATTGCCCTCAATGTACAAAGATAGATAATAGCACAGTAATAATAAAATCATAAGATAGGGAGAATAGTGAAACTTCCTGAATTATTGATGAAATCCTTGGAGGATGTTCCATGACAAATGTGATGACTAGGTAAAAGTGATGTTTTCGTTCCTTGAGTTGTATATTTAATCTAATTAATCTGCGAAAGTCATCAATTAAATGTTTAGGGGAAACTAAATAATGAGAGTTGTTAGAGATACTCGAGGGTTAGACAACCAGTTGATAAAATAAATTAAACTATAAATAAAAGTTTTAAACATGAATTGTAAAAAGTCTTAAAAATAAAACTAAAAATAAAAGATGAAAATGGAAAATAAAACTGAAAATAAAAGAAAATAGAAGGACTCAAAGGTCCTCGTCGTCCGCTGGATCGCGCGGTGGTGGCGGTGATGAGATATGAAAGTGATGACAGATCTGCTGAAGAGTCGCCTCAATCCCGTCAAATCTTCGAGCGGTGTTATTGAATTGCTGCATACAGTAGTGCTCAAACTGAGTGAGACGTGCAGAAATGTCTTAGAGGGAGGAAGCCGAATGAACTTGGCGATGGCCCTGTTGTGGTGCTTCCTGTGGTATGGGGACATCGTCAGTGACGTCCTCCGGGTCCTCCTCGTCGGTGGTAGGTGCCAGCTGATATTGAGGGGGATCGATCCCACGTTGACATTGAATCATCCTCATGTGTAGCATCGTCTAGATGCCCTGTGGGGACATCTGACCTATCAGTGTGAGGGAGGAGATCTGGGCGTCGGTGTTGAGGAGCCTAAAATATCGATCCAAACGTGTGATGTAGGGACTCATGGATATGACCCCCTTTCGATGGCGCTCCGTCTGATGTTGAATTGCCAAAGCAATGAAGTATGCAAGGTCGAAGACGTGTCCATTTGACATACTCCAGAGGAAGTAGGCGTCATGTGTGTTAACGACCCCAGTGCTCTCTCGTCTTCCTGTCAATGTGTGGGCTAAGATAGCGTGTAGGTATCTCAAGGATTGGGCGAGGGCTGTCGCTTTGGAGCGACTAGGGTCATAGGTGCCTGTGCTGGGAGCTATATTATACCAACATTGTGTGAGAGATTTATGGATGGGGCGATGAAGTTCTGCAAGATTATGCTCCCTTCGGAAGTCGTCCGTGTATAGGCCCAGAGCGACGCCAAATTCAGGTACACTCATTTCCCGAACTGTGCCTCCTAGATGGAACTGAATAGTGCCCGGATCATCGTGGTCTGTCATTACTACCTGCAAATGGAAAGTAGAGCAAAGCTCTGATGTTAGTTCGAGGTAGGTGGGTTCGATTATACGAAAAAATGTTCCTGTGGGTCGATCGTCGTGAGTGCTCGAATATCATCGTGAGGTGAACATGTTCGTGGAATCCCAATTGATACATCGTCCTTGACTGAGAGGTCGTGCTCGTAATATTTGGAAAAGTTCGTCTTGGGCTCTAGGAGGGAACCGTAGGAATGGATGTCTCACTTCGGTCGATGCGCTGGCGGATGATGAACCGGGTCCCTTTCGTTTTTTTTAACTCGGCACTATGATTTTCTTGCTTCGGGACGATGACTTTGTGTTCCTGGAAATAACACATATTCAATGGTTCAAGTAGCGGTTCTAGCCAAGAAATGTCCCATAATATTTAAGAATCCAACAATGTCAAAGATGTAGGAAGGAAAATGTAATCTCAACAAGAACAGTCTAACATGTTGCATAAAATTTAATCAATGATTTAATTGACTAATCAATCTAATAGTGAATAAAACTAATCCTAAATATTAATAATAAACTAGATAGCAACTTAAAAATAATATTCTAATGATAACATAGTTCTAAGAAATGTAAAAATAGGGTTAACCGGTGTAGTGAGTGGAGAGAAGTGGCGCAATTGGGAGGAGCACGGTCGTGTAGGGGTGAGACACGGACGTGTGCTGTAAATAATTTAGGAAACACGATGGTGGGACACCTTGGAGTGGCCGTGTACTCTTCTTGCACGGGCGTGGACTGGTTTTTGATGGGTATGTGAAAGAGGGAGAGAGATAAAGGATGGGGGCAATCAAGGGTGGGGTTTTCTTTGATGGTGGCCGGAGTAGGGTGGAAATTTTTTTTGAGGGAAACGGCTAGGGTTGGGGGTTTGGGGAAAATTTTGGGGGGAACGGGGACTATTTTCTTTAAATAGGGGAAGGGGGCACGAGCAGATGCCACGCCCGTGTCTCTTTTATTCAGCCCGTGTTTTTCGCGTTTTTTTTAAATTTGGGCGTGTTTGAAGTGTTGCCCACGCCCGTGTTTTTGGTCACACGCCCGTGCTTGGTTACTCAGTGTTCGCCACAGTTTGGATGCATGGGCGTGGCGTATGCCTGTGGCGCTTTAGTCAGTATCGACCACGATCTAACCGCACGGGCGTGTGTCTTTTATCGTAGCTCGTGTTCTTTTGGACAGTTTCGACCACGGTCGAGTCGCACGGCCGTGGTGTATAATCAGAGCCCGTGTATTGGGGAAAATTTTGTCCTGTTTCTATACGGTCTCCGCCACGCCCATGTATCAACATGTGGTGTTCACAAGGCTACGGCCACGGCCGTGTGCAATGCCGTGTGGTGCGAAAATCCCGCGCTTGAAAAATTGGTTAGTTTTCAGTTAGATGCTAAATATTGACAATATAACATTAGTAAAGTTAGTGCTCGGGTTGCCTCCCGAGAAGCGCTTGTTTAAAGTCTTAAGCTAGACTTTCCCTGTTTTCATTCCTAAATTGAGGCTCTTGGAGCCGGAGTTCCTCTCTTATACCCCTAAAATCTTCACCATTATAAAGTTTCAATCGATGACCGTTTACCTTGAATGTCCCATGAGTTGGATGGGTTACCTCGACTGTTTCGTAAGGGAAAATAGTTTTGATCACAAATGGACCTGACCACCTTGATTTCAGCTTTCCAGGAAGCAGTTTGAGTCTTGAATTATCTGGCGCAGACCAAGTCTCCTACTTGAATTGCTTTGATTGTTTCAAACGAGCATCATGGCGTCATTTTTTTGCCTCCTTATATAGTCGTGAGTTCTCATAGGCCTCAGCTCGCCATTCATCTAGTTCGTTCAACTGCATCCTCCTCTTCTCACCTGCGGTTTTAAGATCGTAATTCAAGAATTTTATAGCCCAGTAAGCTTTGTGCTCTAACTCAAATGGTAGTTGACAGCTTTTTCCGTAGACAAGTTTGTATGGGGATGTTCCTAAAGGGGTTTTAAACGCTGTTCTATGGGCCCATAAAGCATCGTCTACTTTTAGCGCCCAATCTTTCCTGTTTGATTCAACTGTTTTCTTTAGAATGCGCTTAAGTTCTCGATTTGCTACTTCCACTTGTCCACTAGTTTGAGGGTGATAAGGGGTAGATGTCCTGTGGTGTACTCCATATTTTCTTAAGACTTTGTCAAATTGAGTATTACAAAAATGAGTACCCCTATCACTAATAATTGCTCTAGGTGTTCCAAATCGAGAAAAAAGTTTTTTAAGAAATTTCACTACCATTCTGGCATCATTAGTGGGTAAAGCTTGAGCTTCTACCCATTTTGACATGTAGTCCACTACCACTAGGATGTATTTATTTCCAAATGAGCTAGGGAATGGCCCCATAAAATCAATACCCCATACATAAAAAATTTCACATGATAACATGTATGTCTGAGGTATTTCATCGCGTTTAGAAATATTACCTGTTCTCTGACATTTATCGCATGAAGCAACATACCTGTTAGCGTCCTTGAACAAGGTTGGCCAATAAAAACCTGATTCGAGTGTTTTGTGTGCTGTCCTGACCCTGCTGTAGTGTCCTCCTGATGGTCCTGAATGGCAATGTTCTAAGATTTTTCTTGCTTCTGCTTTTGTAACACATCTCTGAATTACCTGATCTGCACATACATGGAAAAGAAAAGGGTCCTCCCAAAAATAATTTTTCACATTAGCAGAAAATCGCTTCTTTTGATGGTGTGTTAACTTTTTTAGAGGGATGTTAGCAGCTAAATAGTTTGCAATATCTGCAAACCACGGTACCTCGGAGCTAGTTATAGAAAAGATTTGTTCTTCAGGGAACAAGTCGTTTATCTCACTTTCGTCGAGTTCCTCGATATGTGGGTTTTCCAGCCTTGAAAGGTGATCTGCTGCGAGATTTTCAGCTCCCTTCTTATCTTGAATTTCCAAATCAAATTCCTGTAAGAGTAAGATCCAACGTATGAGTCGAGGTTTTGCATCAGGTTTAGTTAAAAGATAACGAAGAGCTGAATGGTCAGTGTAAACGACAACTTTAGATAATATCAGATACTGTCTAAATTTGTCAAATGCAAAAACTATAGCCAGCAATTCTTTCTTTGTGGTAGTATAGTTTTCTTGTGCAGGCGTCAATGTTCTGCTAGCATAATAAATTGGTTGAAAATGCTTGTTTCTTCATTGTCCCAAAAGCGCACCTCATCGCAAAATCACTTGCATCACACATTAGTTCAAAGGGTAGATTCCAATCAGGTGCAATTATAATCGGAGCATTTATTAGGTTATCTTTGAGGATATTAAATGCATCTAAACACTCCTGATCAAAATTGAAAGGAACATCTTTTTCTAGTAATCTTGTTAAAGGCTTAGCTATTTTAGAGAAATCTTTAATGAATCTTCTAAAAAATCCAGCATGTCCTAAAAAACTTCTAATAGCTTTAACTGAACTAGGGGGAGGTAATTTTTCTATGGTTTCAATCTTTGCTTTATCTACCTCGATCCCTTTACTAGAAATTTTATGTCCTAACACGATCCCCTCTCTAACCATAAAATGACATTTCTCCCAATTTAAGACAAGGTTTATTTCCTCACATCTCATTAGAACTCGTTCTAAATTTTTAAGGCAAAGATGGAAAGAATTACTGAATACCGAGAAGTCGTCCATAAATACCTCCATAATGTCTTCCACAAGTTCATCAAAGATGGCCAGCATGCAGCGCTGAAAGGTAGCAGGAGCGTTACATAATCCAAAAGGCATTCTACGATAAGCAAACGTATCGTATGGACATGTGAATGTTGTCTTTTCTTGATCCTCGGAAGCTATTGGGATTTGGAAGTAGCCGGAGAGTCCGTCCAAGAAGCAGTAGTACATATGCCCAGATAATCTTTCTAACATCTGATCAATAAAGGGCAAAGGGAAGTGATCTTTTCTGGTGGCGTCGTTCAGCTTTCTATAGTCAATACAGACTCTCCAACCTGTGACTGTTCTTGTAGGAATTAGTTCATTCTTTTCGTTTGCTACGATAGTCATGCCTCCTTTCTTTGGAACTACCTGCACAGGACTTACCCAAGTACTGTCAAAAATAGGATAAATTATTCCTGCATCTAGAAGTTTAATTACCTCAGCTTTAACAACTTCTTTCAAATTGGGGTTCAAACGTCTCTGAGGTTGCACACACGGTTTATACTCATCTTCCATTAAAATTTTGTGAGTGCAGAATGATGGGCTTATTCCTTTAATGTCAGACATTTTCCATGCTATGGCTCTTTTATGTTCCCTTAGTACCTTAAGCAACTCTTCTTTCTCTTTGGGTTCCAGTTATGAAGAGATGATTACTGGTAGTGTAGAATTATCCCCAAGGAATGCATATTCTAGATGTTTTGGCAACTTTTTTAATTCTAACTTTGGTGGTTCATCAATGGAGGGTTTTTGTTTTGGTTCGTCGTTAATTTCAATATCCTCTATTTCCGTCTGTCTAGGGGAGGATGTGTTAAGATTCAATTCATCGATATCGTCATCTATCCCCTCACCTTGTGTAAGACAGAGTTCCATCGTGTCATTGTGCATGATTTCCTGCAAAGACTCTTGAATAATGTGATCAGTGGTATCAACAAAGTAACAAGAATCATCTTGTTCTCTAGAATATCACATAGCCTCATAAATTTGAAAAATAATTTCCTCATCGCCTACCTTTAGCGCGATTTTACCACTACCAACATCAATGACAGCCCTAGCAATGGCTAAAAAGGGTCGTCCCAAAATTAAAGGTACCTCTACATCCTCATTCATGTCAAGCACAGCAAAATCAACAGGAAATATAAAATTATCAACTTTTACCAGAATATCTTTAATAATTCCCCTAAGATATTTAATAGATCTGTCAGCTAACTGAATACTCATCCTAGTGGGTTTGGGTTCTCCTAGACCAAGTTGCTTAAACATTCTATAAGGCATTAAATTAATACTAGCACCAAGATCAGCTAATGCTTTTTCTATGTTCAAACTACCAATTAAACAGGAAATAGTAAAACTTCCTGGATCTTTTAACTTAGTTGGTAGCTTTTTTTGGATGATGGCTGAACATTCTTCATTAAGTTCCACTGTTGAAATTTCTTCGAACTTCCTCTTATTTGTAAGAAGCTCCTTTAAAAATTTTGCATATGTTGGCATCTGCGAAATAGCTTCAACAAAAGGTAAGTTAATATGCAATTGTTTAAACAGTTCAAGAAATTTACCATATTGTGCGTCTAAGCGGTCTTTCTTCAACTTTGCTGAATATGGAATCGGTGGTTTAATTCCCTCACGAATTGGAGTTGCATTTGCCTCATCGGGTTCGTGTGATGTCTTTTTCTTCGTTTCAATTAATTCCTTTCCACTTCTTAGCGTCAACGCTTTTACCGCTCTTTGTCCCTAGGTAAAATTTCTGATCGTATTTCTGAAACTAACTTAGTAAGTTGTACAATTTGATCCTTGAGCTCCTGTGTCGATGCTTCTTATTTTTCAAGTTTTGTTTCTATACTCTGGAAACGTGTTTCGTGGTCGCCATGAATTTTGTGTCAACATCTCCTCAAGGTTCGGCTTCTTTTCCTATAGTGGCTACTTTAACGTTGGAAATTTAGAGGGTGTTGTTTTCTTTGATTTCCTTGACCACCCCATGAAAAATTGGGGTGGTTCTTCCAACTGGATTGTAAGTATTGCTATAAGGGTTATTTTGATATCTCAAATTATTACTTACATAGTTCATTTGTTCGCCTTCTATGTAGGGTGGGTACTCGTGATTCGCCACACCTCCACTTGTTTCAGATCGCATAACGGGTTTACCTGCAAGGAATTACACAAACCATCAAATTTTTATGTAACATCTCTACCTGATTTGATAGCATGGTTATCTGCGTCAAGGTTGTAAACTCGTCGCTTTTGTTGGCCTTGTCCTTGTGACTTGCCACCGATAGTTATTGATGACATCTCTTCTATAAAATCGTAAGTCGCTTCAGGAGTTTTGTTATTCGTGAGTTTCCGTGGTGAATCGATTAATTGCCTTGTTGAAGGGTTAACACCGTTGTAGAAAGTTTGGACCAGAGCCACAAGGGTAATCCATGGTGTGGACACCTTCTCAAAGAAATCTTTGTATCTCTCCCATGCATCGTAAAGTGTCTCTAAATACATCTGCACAAAAGAAGAGATATCATTCCTTAATTTGGCTGTTTGGGCCGGTGGAAAATATTTTAATAAAAAATTTTCAGTCATTTGTTCCCATGTAGTAATTGATCCTCGGGGAAGAGAATGCAACCACTGTTTAGCTTTATTCCTCAAAGAAAAGGGAAATAACCGAAGTCGGATGGCATCATCAGAAACGCCATTAATTTTAAAAGTGTCGCAGAATTCCAGAAAATTCGCTAAGTGTGTGTTAGGATCCTCATCCTGCAAACCATCAAACTGAACGAACTGTTGTATCATCTGTATAGTGTAAGGTTTCAATTTGAAATTATTTGCAGCAATAGTAGGTCTAACAATACTAGATTCAGTACCAACTAAACTAGGCTTAGCATAATCATACATAGTTCGAGGAGCCTGATTTTCAGCCATCTCTGGAGGTAGCAGATTATTTTCATCCATCTCTTCGGTGGTATTGATGATGTTTTCTTGCTCTTCTTTTGTGTATTGTAGACTTCACCTAATTTCTCTCCGCTTTCTACGAGCAGTTGTTTCGATCTCACTATCGTAAATTAAAAGTCCTGTCGGGTTCCTTCTAGTCATAAACTAGAGGTACCTACAAGGAGCAAAGACTAAAATTTAGAAAGATAAAAATAGAAAACTGATCGTTGTTTTCACGATATCAAAGTCTTAAAATTTATAAAAAGAATGATCGAACCTGGAAACTAACTATGACAATGATTTGAGGTAAGTGCACCTATCGAACAGTAGTATAGTTTAGTGGCAAGACCGGAATGTCGAACCCAAAGGAACTAAAAGTACTAATACTAACTCTCTTTTTATTATCTAGCCTAAAATAAAGGGAATTTGTTGTTTAATCTAAATTAATTAACTACTAAACTAAAGACTCTAAGACAAAGAAGAATGAATTTGGGAAAATAACTTGAGGAAAAACCAATTGATTAAGACGACACCCAAGGAAGAATCCACCTAGACTTCACTTGTTATCTAACTCTGAACCAGACGATTTATTCATTTGACTTGACCCGTAAGATTCCCTAATGTATATTAAACCCTCTCTCGAAGCGAATAACGTCTAACCCTAGGTTGATTAATTGAAATCTCTTTCTAATTAAAACCCCTAGAATTGCATTAACTCGATCTATGCAATCCCATATTAGGTTTCACCCTAATCCGATAAAATCTCGTCACCCTATCTCTAGGCGTGCGATTAACTCCGCTTAACTATGCTAGATCTACTCTTAGGCAGGGACTTTTGCTCCTCCACCTAAGCACATCAAACTTGGATCAATATCCCGAAAATATCAACACAAGAATTAAGAACACATAATTAAGAACGAGTCAAATATTTATCATATAGTTCAGTAAACGATAACAAGATTCATCTAAGTTTCATCCCCCTTAGGTATCTGAGGGTTTAGTTCATAACAATAAAAGAAAATATCTCAGAAGAAAAGATAAAACATAACATAAGAAATCCCTGAAACGAAAATATCTCAGAAGAAAAGATAAAACATAACATAAGAAATCCCTGAAACTCCCTGAAGGAATTGAAGGAGAGTCCCTCCGTCTTGAGTATAATTCTGGCTTCTAGAGATGAATCAACTAGCTATCCTCGAGTGAATCCCCACAAATCTGCCTTCTCTGGCCTAGCAAGATGCCCCTAGACGATAGCCTTCGGCTCCTCCTTTTAGGTCATACTTAGGGTGTATATATAGGCTTTTGGAATGTGTTTATTTGCCCCTAAGTATCCCAATCTGAATGAAACTTCTCTTTGCCACGGCAGGGGCACGGCCATGGCACACGCCCGTGTGAATCGTGGCCAGACCGTGTTGGACTTCATTAATGAGGCACGGCCATGTGGTCTTGGGTCCAGGCCGTGCCGATTTCGTGATCTGGCCCAATTGGCCCGTTTTAAGCCCATTTTCCGTTCTTTTCATCCTCCGGTGCTTCCCTGAGTATAAAACATGAAAATAAAGATTAAGAGCACCAAATTACATAAAATAAGGGATAATTCATCCAAAAGCATGCTAAATGTGGGATTAAAATATGTTACTTTTACTGTTTATCAAATACCCCCACACTTAAGCTTTTGCTTGTCCTCAAGCAAAATTCTCAACTCATAATTAAAACAAACTTCCCTTAAATCATAATAGTCATTAATAATGTTTCGTCATAATTCAAGGATAATTCATACATGGATAATTCAACTCAAATGGTTCTAAAGATTCAAACATTCTAAGTCATACAATTGTAGCACAAAACATAGGTGTTTCCCCTCATCTAAATAATTACCTCTGATTCAAAATCGACAGGGATTGACATCCTCACTAAATATTCACTCAAATCACTCAAAGTGTTTAAGGTTCAGAATTAAGCACTCAAAATTCAAACATGAAAAGTTAATCCCATAGGCTTGCATGAAAATCAAATCTCCACCACTATGATATGAAATGATACACAAATCAAAAGGTCTTTAACAGGGTTGTAACGTGGCTTGGGTTAAGGTATGGATATAGGCTGAATTAGAAGGTTAGAATCAAGATTGACCTGACAAATTACCTAACCAGAAACAATGAACTGATAATAAACAATTACATCAATTGAGAACTTGTAATAATAATACTATTACTAATACGAGCTTCTTTTTGAGATAATGAAATTAACAGTTTAAGCTCAAATATCATAGAACTAATAATGAATATACTTCGTTTTTTTTAAGAACAAGTCAAATATATATAATAATTGATGAATTTACTATCGAAATCAATAGGCAATCGATCAAATCAAATCTCGACATAAGGGTAGTTAAAAAGGATAGTGATAACAAATAAAAAGGGTTTTGGGTTAATATTAGCGGGTAAGTCAATAAAAAGGTTTGTTAGGATTCAACGGGGTTCACTAGGGGTTAATTATGAAGGTAGGTTTTTAGTGGAGTAAGTGGGTTAAAACCTAAGTGCCTTTATCATCTCTCAGATATCAAATCAAAAGTGTGGTCTCGACATGTATAATCAATGCAAGTTCTAAAATAACAAATCAATGTTGACACACTCATAATCAATAAAGTGAGCAAGAAAAAGAATTGATGCTCTATAAGGCTCAAAATCTCACAAAAATTATGGGTATTTTGATGTCAACCTCGGTAAATTTCAAATTTCAAAGTAATACTCAAATTCGGTGTAGACAACCTAGAAAAAAAAATTTAATTTCTGAAAAATAGACTTATCATGCTTGATTCTCTAGTATCTTAGAATTTAATTATCAATGCACAATTATCAATGACTTAATCTAAAATATATCAATAAAAATCATGAATCACAGGGAATTTCATTCTAATCATAATATGAGAAACTTACTTAAGAAACAAGACATAATTCAGGATTTGAGAATAATGCAAAAAGTTTGGCACCTAATTTCAGGAATTTGTGAATAATGAAAAAAAGTAGGCGCCTTTTTAGGTTGTTCACCCCCCCCACACTTAATATGTACATTGCCCTCAATGTACAAAGATATATATATAGACAATTAAGTATAAATTCAAAAGATATGGAGAGAGGTGAAAATCCCAGAATTATGGATGAAATCCTTGCGTTGGAGGTGAAAGATAAGTTGGAGGAGGCATTTCTGGTGGTGGTATGGTGGCCATCCACAGTCTCTGCGCTAGATGAAGAAATTGGGTAGCTCGTGCAGAATTAGCCAGGAAATAATAATAATAATAATTCAAATTATACTAATTATATATTTAAAGAAAAGCAAGCTAAAGTGAAGGAAAATAAAAAGTGAAATCAAATTAAAAGAAAAGATTAATGGACCGAAGAGTCCTTATTGGTGGATGGTTTGCGAGGTGGGTGTGATTTCTAAGGCTGTGGTGAAGTGGTGGTCGTGGTCGAGGTGTGATTCCCTAGCAGCCTTTAGAACCTAAAACCAAGAAACTAAGATAAAATAAACTAAATTAAAATAATAGAAATAAAGAAAAGGAAAATAAAGGAGAAGAGAAAGGAAAAAGAAAAATAGAATAGTCTCAAAGACCCTTGGCTTGTCGAATAATTGAAGCGGCCGGCATGAACTTATATAGATCGGCCTCCCTCTGGGAGACTATGCTTGATTCCTTCCGCTTCTTCGGCATTTGGTGTAGCTCAAGGGTTTTGGGAATGTATTGGAGAAGAAAAGTAGGGGGAGGTCTGAATAATGGGATAGAATAAAGGGGATGGGGAGTAGGAAAGTGAGTAAGGGAAGAGAAAAAGGAGGGGGTTTAAATAGATTTTCAAACCTGGTACAACCCCACGCCCATGTACCGTGGGCGTGCTAAGTCACACGGCTGCCTCGCACGGCCGTGTTGAGCATCGTATCCTTTCTCCCACGCCCATGTTCAGGGTGCCATGTAACAGCCCGATTTAGGGGCTAGTCGGAACAGTGATCTCGGAATCACTAATTCGAGGTTAGAGAAAATTATTTTCATGATATGTTATGTGTTATAACATGTTTATAAGGATGCATGAAAATTTTGGTGCCTTAATTTTAGCGATTTCCAGCTAAATTGTGAAAAAGGACTAAATCGCATAAAGTACGAAAGTTCCATTTTAATTGCTAGAGGTACCAAAAAGCTATGGTTTGTAAATTAGAGGTCTTTAAAGTGAAAATAGGCCATTTTGGAGTGTGATGGCCGGCCATGTGGTATGGGAGACAAGAGCATTTAATGCTTAGTCAAAATTTGGTGAGAAAAAATGAATAAAATATGACAAAAAGAAAAGCTATCATCTTTTTTTTTTATTTCTCCTCTTCCTCCACTGAAAATAGCAGCCATGGGAGGGGTTTTTGAAGCTTAAAATTTCAGCAAGCAATTATCCACTCAAGTAAGTGATTTTGATGGTATTTCTTGAAGAAAATTGTACTTTTGGAGTCCCCAAAGCTTAAGCTTTCTAAAGAGGGGACTAGTTTGCAATATGGTTGAAAGTCTAGGGACTTGCCATGATAGATTTCATGTTGTTTGATGAGTTTTTATGGAAGAAAATGAATGATAGGATGATGAGAAACAACTTTTGTGAAAGGTGTTGTCATGAAAACACCTAATTGGGACTAAAATGCAAAAGTTGTAATTTGTTCTTTTAAGCATGAAATTGATGGAATTGAAAATGGTTGTAAGAGGATTAAATGTTCAGCTAGGCTTTTTTAACAAGAAAATGTGATGAAAATTTATTTACGAGCCTAGGGGAAAAATAGTAACTTTGCCAAAGTGTAGGGGCAAAATAATCATTTTTGCCTAAAGTTTAAATTATGGTATATCATGATTTATAAGTGATTAAATCAGTAAATTTCATTGTTCTAGATCAAATAAAATGAGTTTCGAACCTAGAACGGATGAAAAGAGAAATGTGGGCAAAAAGTCCTTTTCGGCTCTTTCGACATCGAGGTAAGTTCATGTGCGAATGTTGCAATTGCGTATGAGTTGATTTAGTATTCCAATGTTGTATGGAATGTATATTACTATATGAATTTATGAAATGTCTCTTGATGAGATGTCAATGGAATTAAATTTAGAGAAATGGGAAAGGTGTATAGCACGATAGGACAATGGTTAAAGTCTCGAATAAGACCATATTGGAATATGGCCTCGGTGTAAGAATTCGATATGTTAGGGACGTGGCATCGATATGTTAGTGTATGTAAGACCCAATTGGGGTATGATGATAATGAGAACTATGTGCATGAGACTCAAGAGAGTTATTTAACAATTCGAATGATTCAATGTATATGTTGAATGTATGTGGTTGTACCATGAGTAGCACAAGTATGTGTAAAACTGAATTGAGATGAATTCAATATATGATGAACCCCTAGTGGGGTATGTGTAGTTGATGCACCTTAGTTGCATGAGACAGATTTATTGATGTACTGTGTGAATGATAACGAGTACCGTAGAAAGTTAAGTAAGAATAGAAGCATGTGAGGATGTTCTCAAATGAACATTTGAAATAGAGATATACTTGTGGATTATTATCCATGAATGTAAATAACGGTGAGCTATATGCGATATCACCTTATTAATGGTTAGTGATGGGCTGCGTGCGATACCATCGCTTATAAATGATTGGTGGGCTGTGTGCGTTACCACCTGATTGATTAGTAATCGATGGGCTGTGTGCGATACCATTGCTTATAAATGATTGGTGGGTCGTAATGCGTTACCACCGATTGATTAGTGTCGATGGGATGTGTGCGATACCATCGCTTATAAATGATTGGTGGGTGTGTGCGTTACCACCTGATTGATTAGTAATCGATGGGCTGTGTGCGATACCATCGCTTATAAATGATTGGTGAGCTAAGTGCGAAATCACCATAGGTATAAATGATTGGTGGGCTGTGTACAATACCACCCTATAAGAGATTCAATGGTGGACTAAGTGTGTAACCACCGAGAGATTTGTAGTATGAGCGACTTATTGAAAATGCTTGATGTGTTGTTTTGTATGATCTTGTGATGATCAAAGGTGAATGTATGCTAATTAAACGAGCGAATTGGCTTGTGGCATGGTAGAAATGTAGTAAGAGATAGAATGAGTAAGATTCAAGAATGATTGAGTAAGTAACCATGAATTGATGAGAAAAACTCGGCATATTGCCTTGGGGTTATGTATATTCAGTGAATATTAATATTTGTCAGATTATGCAGATGAACTTACTAAGCATTATTGCTTTCTCCTTTACTTTTCTCATCTCTTATAGGTTTCATTACTTAGCTCGAGTTGGAGACCGCCAGAGATGTTTTCACACTATCGAGCAGACACACGGTATGAGGTATCCAGTCCTTAAGAGTCATGGCATGTATAGGGATTCGTTTAAAGTTAATGAAGTCTAATTGTTGTAGCCAAATGTTGTTGGCCTAAGAGAATTTATAGAATGGTTGTGTATAGCTAGTGATGATGGCTTAAGTTGTTGTAAATGTTGTGGGAACAATTCTCCCCAGTGTATGAGAGGAAAACTTTATTTTCATGAACAAGATGTGTTAATTTATGAGTTTCAATTGATGATTAGAGAATGTTTTGAAGAAGTATATGAAAATAACTTGAGGAAAAACCAATTGATTAAGACGACACCCAAGGAAGAATCCACCTAGACTTCACTTGTTATCTAACTCTGAACCAGACGATTTATTCATTTGACTTGATCCGTAAGATTCCCTAATGTATATTAAACCCTCTCTCGAAGCGAATAACGTCTAACCCTAGGTTGATTAATTGAAATCTCTTTCTAATTAAAACCCCTAGAATTGCATTAACTCGATCTATGGAATCCCATATTAGGTTTCACCCTATCAGGCAAAATCTCGTCACCCTATCTCTAGGCGCGCGATCAACTCCGCTTAACTATGCTAGATCTACTCTTAGGCAGGGACTTTTGCTACTCCACCTAAGCACATCAAACTTGGATCAATATCCCGAAAATATCAACATAAGAATTAAGAACACATAATTAAGAACAAGTCAAATATTTATCATATAGTTCAGTAAACGATAACAATATTCATCTAAGTTTCATCCCCCTCAGGTATCTGAGGGTTTAGTTCATAACAATAAAAGAAAACATCTCAGAAGAAAAGATAAAACATAACATAAGAAATCCCTAAAACTCCCTGAAGGAATTGAAGGAGAGTCCCTCCGTCTTGAGTATAATTCTAGCTTCTAGAGATGAGTCAACTGGCTATCCTCGAGTGAATCCCCACAAATCTACCTTCTCTGGCCTAGCAAGACGCCCCTAGACGATAGCCTTGGGCTCCCCCTTTTAGGTCATACTTAGGGTGTATATATAGGCTTTTGGAATGTGTTTCTTTGCCCCTAAGTATCCCAATCCGAATGAAACTTCTCTTTGCAACGGCAGGGGCACGGCCATGGCACACGCCCGTGTGAATCGTGGCCAGGCCGTGTTGGACTTCATTAATGAGGCACGGCCGTGTGGTCTTGGGTCCAGGCCGTGCCGATTTCGTGATCTCGCCCAATTGGCCTATTTAAAGTTTTCTGTTTCTTTTCATCCTCCGGTGCTTCCCGAGTATAAAACATGAAAATAAAGGTTTAAGAGCACCAAATTACATAAAATAAGGGATAATTCATCCAAAAGCATGCTAAATGTGGGATTAAAATATGTTACTTTTACAGTTTATCAAAAACACAATAAGAGTAGAATTGCAGAAAATAAAAATGGCTAAAGTAATAAAAATTGAGTGTTCTTAATATTTCAGTTCCCCGGCAACGGTGCCAAAAACATGATCGGTGTGTCACTGTCTGAAAATTTATAATGAGAATGATCGAGCCTAAAAACTAACTATGACAACGATTGAGGTAAGTGTACCTATCGAACAGTAGTATAGCTTAGTGGCAAGACCGGATTGTCTAACCCAAAAGAACCGAAAGTACTAATACTAACCTTCTTTTTATTATTTAGCCTTAAAATTGAAGTGAATCGGTTTAATCTAGAAAATTAACTAACTACTAAGCTAAACACAATGAGCCAAAAAGAATGAAATTAGGGAAATACTTGTGGGAAAAACCAATATATCAAAACAATACCTAAGGAAGAATCCACCTAGATATCACTTGTTATCTAACTCTGAACCAGACGATTTATTCATTTGACTTGATCCGTAAGATTCCCTAATGTATATTAACCCCTCTCTCGAGGCGACTAACGTCTAACCCTAGGTTGATTAATTGAAATCTCTTTCTGATTAAAACCCCTAGAATCACATTAACTCGATCTATGGACTCCCATATTAGGTTTCACCCTAATCCGGCAAAATCTCGTCACCCTATCTCTAGGTGTGCGATCAACTCCGCTTAACTATGCTAGATCTACTCTTAGGCAGGTAGCTCCTCCACCTAAGCACATCAAACTTGAATTAATATCCCGGAAATATCAACACAAGAATTAAGAACACATAATTAAGAACAAATCAAATATTTATCATATAGTTCAGCAAACGATAACAAGATTCATCTTAGGTTTCATCCCCCTCAGGTATTTGAGGGTTTAGTTCATAATGATAATAGAATACATCTCAAAAGAAAAGATAAAACAAAACATAAGAAAAACTCTAAAACCCCCTGAAGGAATTGAAGAGAGATCCTCCGTCTTGAGTATAACTCCGACTTCTTGAGATGAATCAACTGGCTTTCTTCAAGTAATTTCCACAATTCTGATCTTTCTGGCTCGGCTCCTTGGCCTAGCTGGACGCCCCCTGAAGTTGGCCTCTAGGGTGTTTATATAGGCTTTTGGAATGTGTTTCTTTACCCTAAGTATCCAAATCCGAGTGAAATTTTTCTCCTCCACGGTAGGGACACGCCCTTGGCACACGCCCGTGTGAATCGTGGCCAGGCCGTGTTCAGGTCTGATTAGGGAGGCACGGCCAAGTTGCTTGGGCCCAGGCCGTGTCGATTTCGTGATTTGGCCTATTTGGTCCGTTTTAAGTCTGTTTCTTGTTCTTTTCATCCTCCGGTGCTTTCCTGAGTATAAAACATGAAAACAAAGGATTAAAAGCACCAAATGACATAAAATAAGGGATAATTCATCCAAAAGCATGCTAAATGTGGGATTAAAATATGTTACTTTTACGGTTTATCAGCTCATCATGCCTCGACATGACTGACTGTAGCTGGAACATTGAGCAAAGTTCCAAAGTGGGCTCCATGTATGTGGGCTCGACAATATCAAAGAAGCGGTCCCATGGAGCTGTAGTTAGAAGGGTCCAAACAGGGTCAGCAAGGTGGACCTACTCCAAAGCGGCCCAATCTATGCATCGGTCGACGCCGAGTGATCGTGCGTGAAGTAGTTGATATAGATCATCCTGGGGTCCCGATGGGAATCGCAAATAAGGATGGCAATCCTCGGTAGATGCACTCGAAGAGGTCGCACCAGGACCCTTCCGCTTTTCTGAAGCGGGGACAGCGACCTTGTATTTACTGCGTGTGTTTGTCATAGTGTACCTGAAAAATAGAAAAGTCCAAAACTCAGTAAAATAAGAGCAAGAATATCACCAAACAAACGCATCGAGAAACATGTAAATGAAACACGAGTAGGATTTGAAGGACACTTAGTGTGATAAAATTTAAAATGGCTGAGATATAGAATCTGTCCCTATATGCACTAATACGTAAACATGCAAGAACTAACAGTGGATTAATCGAAACTAACAGGCGACTAAATTAATAAACCAAAATAGCAAAAAGAAAGAAGATGGACACATCAATGCACAAAGATTGAAAAGAAGTAGATAAATAAAGGAAATCCTAATATAATGAACAAATAACCAATCCTCGGTAGCAATTTAAAACTATCAAAATAATATTAAGAAGAAGAAGATAAACTAATGAAAATAAAGAATGAATAAAGAACTAATGATATAATAATAACAAATAAATAATAAAATAATAATAACAATAAAACTAATAATAACAATAACCAATAATCAAATAAATAAACAAATGAAGAAATAAATAAATAAATAAATAAAAATAAGGATAATGGTAGAAAAAAGAAGAACCGACGGTGAGAAATGTGGCCGGAGGGAAGGGCGACGAACGGTGGTTGCGGGCGTGCTAGTGCCGTGGGAGGGTGAAAAGCCGACGGGTTGGGGGGTTTGGTTGGTGGTTCGTTGGAGGGAAAGAGGGTTTAGGGGGTGGAGGTGTGCGGATGAACGGTGTGTGTGTTAGGGGGAAAGGCTGGTGAAGGGGAGGGTTAGGGGAAAGAAAGAAAGGTTGAAAGGGGAGGGGGGTCGACGGTGGAGGGGTTAGGCAATGGGGTTGGGGGTTGTGGCTGCGCAAGGGAGAGGGGGGTCGTGGGTGGAGTGCGCGCGCAAGGAAGAGGAAAAAGAAAGGGAAAGAAGAGAGTTGGGGGGTCGATGGTGCGACGGCCTAGGACGTGCCCGTGTGTCCAGGCCGTGTGTCCAACACGGTCGTATCACACGGCCGTGGGGATTAATTGTAAGCCGTGTCTCTGTCATTTTTGGGAAAAATTTAAGTCTGCTTGCACACGGCCAAGGACACGCCCGTGTGTCCAGGCCATGTGGGTCACTGCCGATTTTCTTAAAGTTTTAAAACTAAGTCATGAGAGTTTACACGGTCGAAGACACGCCCGGATGTCAAGCCATGGGGTCCACACGTCCATAGACACGCCCGTGTGTCCAGGCCGTGTGACCTAAAAACTTGCACTCTAAACACGAGAAATAGATAGAAATAAACTAATTAGTAGTGCGCTTGTTTATAGTCCTAAGCTAGACTTACCTTGTGTTCATCACTTACGAAGGTTCACGGAGCTGAAGCTCCTCTCTATTATCCCTAAAATCAGGTGAGTTACCTTGAATGTGCCATAAGTCGAGTGAGTTACCTCTATTGTGCCGTAGGGGAAAACAGTTTGGATTACGAATGGACCTGACCATCTTGATTTCAGCTTTCCATGGAATAATTTGAGCTTTGAATTGTATAGCAAAACATGGTCTCCTACTGCAAATTGCTTAGGTTGCTTCAAAAGAGCATCATGGCGTCGCTTTGTTGCTTCTTTGTATAATCGTGTGTTCTCATAAGCATTTGCTCGCCATTCATCTAGCTCATTCAACTGCATCAATCTTTTCTCACCTGTAAGTTTAGGAATTTTATAGCCCAAAATGCTTTGTGTTCCAACTCAAATGGTAAATGACAGCTTTTCCCGTAAACAAGTCTATACGGAGATGTTCTTATGGGAGTTTTAAAAGCGGTTCTATAGGCCCATAAAGTATCGTCTATTTTTATTGCCCAATCTTTCCTATTTGATTCCACGGTTTTCTCTAGGATACGCTTAAGCTCTCGGTTTGCTACTTCAACTTGTCCACTAGTTTGAGGGTGATAAGGGGTAGCTGTTCTGTAGTACACTCCATATTTCTTTAGGACTTTATCAAATTGAGCGTTACAAAAATGAGTACCCCTATCACTAATGATTTCTCTCGGTGTTCCAAATCGAGACAAGAGCTTCTTAAGAAATCTCACTACCACTCTAGCATTATTAGTAGGTAAAGCTTGAGCTTCCACCCGTTTTGACATATAATCAATCGCTACTAAGATGTATTTATTCCCAAATGAGCTAGGGAATGGACCCATAAAATCAATGCCCCATACATCAAATATTTCACATGATAGAATATAGGTTTGAGGCATTTCATCGCGTTTAGAGATATTACCTGTTCTCTGGCATCTATCACACGAAGTAACATACCTGTTAGCGTCCTTGAACAGTGTGGGCCAATAAAAACCTGATTCGAGCGTTTTATGTGATGTCCTAGTCCCACTGTAATGTCCTCATGTGGGTCCTGAATGGCAATGTTCTAAGATTTTGCTCGCCTCTGACTTCGTAACACATCTTCAAATTACTTGATCTGCACAAATATGAAAAATAAAACGATCCTCCTAAAAATAATTTTTCAAATCAGCAAAGAATTGCTTCTTTTGATGATGTGTCAACCCTTTTGGTAGGATGTTAGCCGCTAAGTAATTCGTAATATCTGTAAACAAAGGTACCTCGGAGTCGGATATAGCCAAGAGTTTTTCTTCAGGAAACGAGTCATTTATCTCGCTCTCATCGAGCTCTTTGAGATGTGGATTCTCAAGCCTAGAAAGGTGGTTTGCCGCAAGATTTTCAGCTCCTTTCTTATCCTGAATTTCCAAATCAAATTCCTGCAAAAGTAAAATCCATCTTATAAGTTAAGGTTTTGCATCAGATTTTGTTAGCAGATAACGAAGAGCTGAATGGTCAGTGTAAACGACAACTTTAGATAATATGAGATATTGTCTAAATTTATCAAATGCAAAAACCACAGCTAGCAATTCTTTTTCCGTGGTCGTGTAGTTTTCTTGTGCGGCCGTCAATGTCTTGCTAGCATAATAGATCGGTTGAAAATGCTTGTCTCTTCGCTGTCCAAGAACTGCACCTACTGTAAAATCACTTGCATCACACATTAGTTCAAAGGGCAAATTCCAATCAGGTGCAATTATAATCGGAGCATTGATTAATTTATCTTTAAGTGTATTAAATGCTTCTAAACATTCCTGATCAAAATTAAAAGGTACGTCTTTTTCTAGTAGTTTTGTCAAAGGCTTAGCTATTTTAGAGAAATATTTAATAAATCTTCTGTAAAAACCAGCATGTCCTAAAACACTTCTAATAGCCTTAACTGAACTAGGAGGAGGCAATTTTTCTATTGTTCCAATTTTTGCTTTATCAACCTCAATCCCTTTACCAGAAATTTTGTGACCTAACACAATCCCTTCTTGAACCATGAAGTGACACTTTTCCCAGTTAAGCACAAGGTTCGTCTCCTCACATCTCATTAGAACTTGTTTTAATTTTTTAAGGAAAAGATGGAAAGAATTACCGAATACCGAAAAGTCGTCCATAAATACTTCCATAATATCTTCCACAAGTTCATCAAAGATGGCTAGCATGCAGCGCTAAAAAGTAGCAGGAGCATTACATAATCCAAAAGACATTCTACGATAAGTAAACGTACCATATGGACATGTAAATGTTGTCTTTTCTTGATCCTCAGGAGCTATCGGAATTTGGAAGTAGCCGGAGAGTCCGTCTAGAAAGTAATAGTACATATGCTCGGATAATCTTTTTAACATCTGATCAATTAATGGTAAGGGAAAGTGATATTTCCTCGTGGCATCGTTCAGCTTCCTATAGTCAATGAAAACTCTCCAACCTGTGAATGTTCTTGTTGGAATTAATTCATTCCTCTCGTTGGCTACAACAGTCATGCCTCCCTTCTTTGGAACAACCTGCACAAGACTCACCCAAGTATTGTCAGAAATAGGATAAATAACTCCAGCATCTTGAAGTTTAATTACCTCAGCTTTAACAAATTCATTCATGTTGGGATTTAGTCGTCTTTGAGCTTGCACACACGGTTTATATTCATCTTCCATTAAAATTTTGTGGGTGCAAAATGATGGGCTGATCCCTTTAATGTCAGAAATCTTCCAAGCTATGGCTCTTTTATGCTCCCTTAGTACTTGTAGCAGCTCATCTTTCTCATTGGGTCGCAAGTCCAAAGCAATAATCACCGGTAGTGTAGAATTATCTCCGAGAAATGCATACTCTAAGTGATTTGGTAGTTGCTTCAGTTCTAATTTGGGAGGTTCCTCAATAGAGGGTTTTTGTTTTAGTTCGTCATTCATTTCAATGCCCTCATACTTCCTTTGTCTTGGGAAAGACTCGTTAGAGTCTAACTCAATTTTTATCTCCCTTATCTCTGTGATATCGTCACCTGCCTCCTCACCTTGAACAAGACACAGTTCCAACATGTCTTTATGAGTGATTTCCTGAAAAGAGTCTTGAATAGAATGATCAATAGAGTCAATAAAGTAACAAGAATCATCTTGTTCTCTAGAGTATCGCATAGCATCATAAATCTTAAAAATAATTTCTTCGTCTCCCACCCTAAGTACAAGTTTACCATCACCTACATCAATGACAGCTCTAGCGGTGGCTAAAAATGGGCGACCTAAAATTAAAGGTACCTCGACGTCCTCATCCATATCAAGCAATAAAAAACCAACAGTGAATATAAATTTATCTACTTTTACCAAAACATCTTCAATAATTCCCTTAGGATATTTAATAGATCTATCGGCTAATTGGATACTCATCCTAGTGGGCTTTGATTCCCCTAGACTAAGCTGTTTGAACATTTTGTAAGGCATCAAATTAATACTGGCACCTAAATCAGCTAATGCTTTCTCAATAGTTAAGCTACCAATTAAACAGGGAATAGTAAAACTTCCTGGATCTTTCAATTTGGTTGGTAGCTTGTTTTGAAGAATAGCTGAACATTCCTCGTTGAGTTCCACGATTGACAGCTCCTAAAACTTCCTCTTATTTGTTAAAAGCTCTTTTAAAAATTTTGCATATGTAGGCATCTACGAAATAGCTTCAACAAAAGGTAAGTTAATGTGCAATTGTTTAAAAAGTTCAAGAAATTTAACAAATTGTGCATCCATGCGGTCTTTCTTCAACTTTGCTGGATATGGGATTGGTGGTGTATACTCTTTAATCACCGGTGTTACACTCTCGTCGGAGTGTGTTGCCTCATCCTTCTCCTCATCAGCTTCCTGTGGCATCTTCTTTTCAGCTTCAACCAACACCTTCCCATTCCTTAGTGTAACTGCCTTCACATGCTCTTTTGGGTTAGGGTGTTATTAGGTAGACTACCTTGTTGCCTTTCAGAAACTAATTTAGCCAGCTGTCCAATTTGATTTTTAAGACCTTGAATCGATGCTTGTTAATTTTTCAATGCTGTCTCGGTATTTTAAAAACGAGTCTCTGACACTGAGATAAATTTTTCTAGCATATCTTCAAGATTCAGCTTTTTCTCTTGCTGGTAGGGTGGTTGTTGAAAGCCTGGAGGGGGTTGTGGTCTCTGATTTCCTTGACCACCCCATGAAAAATTTGGGTGGTTTCTCCATCCTGGATTATACGTGTTACTATAAGGATTATTTGGAGGTTTAGATTTATTACCCATATAATTCAATTGCTCATTCTCCATGCTAGGATTGTAGGGTAGGTATTCTGAAGTATTCATCCCTCCTCCATTTGTGTCGCAATGCATCACCGGATGTACTTGCGTAGAAACACATAAACCATCAATCTTTTTATTTAAGAGCTCTACCTGGTTTGATAACATGGTGACCGCGTCGAGGTTAAAAACACCAGCGGTTTTAGTCAACTTTATTCTCATGACTTGCCACTGATAATTATTTAGTGACATCTCCTCTATAAACTCATAAGCTGCTTCAAGTGTTTTGTTATTCGAGTTCCATCAAGCGGTCGTGCATCAATCGGGTTGCTTAGTTGAGGGTTCAAACCATTGTAAAAGTTTGAACCTGTAGCCATAGAGGCAGCCCATGGTGAGGGCACCTTCTCAATAAGTTCTTATACCTCTCTCATGCATCGTAAAGAGTTTCTAAATCCATCTGCACAAAAGAAGAGATATCATTCCTCAACTTTGTGGTTTTAGCCGGCGGAAAATATTTTAATAAAAACTTTTCGGTCATTTGTTCCCAAGTAGTGATGGAACCTCGTGGTAACGAGTTCAACCACTGTTTAGCTTTATTCCTCAATGAAAAAGGAAATAACCAAAGGCAAATGGCATCATCAGAAACGCCATTAATTTTAAAAGTGTCGCAGAATTCTAGAAAGTTGGTTAAATGAGTATTTGGGTCCTCATCCTGTAAACCATCGAACTGAACACATTGTTGGATCATCTGAATAGTGTTTGGCTTCAGCTCGAAGTTATTTGCAGCAACAGCAGGCCTCACAATACTCGATTCAGCCCCAGTCAGATTGGGCTTGGCATAACCGTACATAGTACGAGGAGCAGGATTCGCGGCAACCACAGGGGGTAGCGAATTATTATCAGCCATCTCCTCGGTAATATTGGTATCGTCCTCTTGCTCTTCCTCTATATACTGTAGACTTCTCCTTATTTCTCTACGATTTCTGCGAGCTGTGCTTTCAATCTCACTGTCAAAAAGCAATGGTCCTAACGGGTTCTTTCTAGTCATAAACTAAAAATACCTGCTAGAAGCAAATAGAAGAAAAATTAGTAAATAAAAACACAAATAAATTGCAATAAAAATAAAAAATTGCTGAAGTAATAAAAATTAAGTGTTCCTAATATCTTAGTCCCCTGCAACGGTGCCAAAAACTTGATGACGTCACAAACTAACTAAAATACGACAAAGGCAAGTGCACCTATCGAACAGTAGTATAGCTATGGTGAGTCGGGAATATCGTATCCACGAGGACTAAAAGTACTAGTAATAACTATCTTTCTATTATTTAGCCTAATAATTAAAGGGATGTTTTAACCTAAAATTGAACTACCTAATTAACTATGAGCACGACAGAGATAAAATTGAGAAAATACTTTAAGAAAACCAATGAGAAAGACAATACCCAAGGAAGAATCCACCTAGACTTCACTTATTATTATGACTCTGAATTAAACGATTTATTCACTTATCTTGATCCGTAAAAATCCCTAAATTATGTTAATATCTCTTTCGAGACTACTAACAACTGACTATAGGTTGATTAATTGAAATTTCTTTCTAATTAAAACCCCTATTGTCGCATTAACTCGATCTATGGATCCCCTTATTAGATTTGACTCTAATCTGGTAGATTTATGTTGTCCTATTTCTAGGATTGCAATCAACTCCGCTTAATTATGCTAGATCTACTCCTAAGCAGGGACTTTTGCTCCACTGATTAAGCACATCAAACTTGGATTAATATCCTGAAAATATTAACGCAAGGATTAAAAACACATAATTAAGAACAAGAAAAAGTATTTATCATGTAATTCAGATAAAAATAAGATTCATCTAGGTTTCATCTTCCCTAGGTATTTTAGGGAGTTTAGTTCATACTCATAGAGGAAAACATCTCAAAATAAAAATAACAACAAGACATGAAAACCCCAATAAAACTTCGAGAGAAATTCGACTGGAGATCTTCAATCTTGAATGAGATCCTGCTTCTGAGATGATTCCGACGGCTTCCTTTGAGTAATTTCTTCGTTCTACTCTGCGTGTATGTTTAAGTCTTCTCCTGGTGTGTTTTTATAGACTTTGGAATGCTCAAAATACCTAAAAATTGTCTTTTTCCATGTGAAAATGAAATAGGGTACGATAGGGACACGGGCATGTGATCAGCCTGTGAAAGAATGCCCAGGCCGTGTGCACTACTGATATGGTTAGAAGTCGACACGGGCTAGCACACGGGCGTGTGGACAGCCCGTGTGTCTCCCACGGGAGTGTGAGAGGCCCGTGTTAAGGTACCCAGTTCGTGTGCGATGCTGACATGGTTCGAGATTGCCACGGGATGGCACACAGGCGTGTGGCCATCCCGTGTGTGATACTAAAATCGGCTCTTTTGATCAGTTTTGGCTCGCTTTTCACTCCTTTCGCTCCCCTATGCTCACTTAATTATAGAAACATGAAATTAAAGTATTAGGAGCATCGAATTCAAAAAATTGTATAATAAAACATCCAAAAACATGCTAAGTATGGGACAAAAATGTGTTACTTTTATGGTTTATCAGTAGATTCTTAGTAATCCCGACCTTCCAAATCAACATCATATATCTTTTATTCTTAGTCGTCGTATCTTTACCATATCATTCTTAGTTATTTACTTCATTGTTTACGTAATATTCCTATAGTAACTCTCATATTGCCATTACATCTCTACTCTCGTTTTCCCATAGCATTTCCAGTTATTCGTAATTCCACGTATTGCGTACATCATTACTCCACTAATTGACACTACATACTTACCATAACTTTACCATAGCATTAATTTCATTTTATTATAATAACTTGACCACTTTTGTGCCTCAATCCAATCCTCGTGGGAACGATAGTCACTCATCACTTTATTACTTGATTAAACATGTATACTTGCACAAATTGTATATCATTTCACATGCAACTGTGTGTGGCACACAACCGTGTGGCAGGCCGTGTCCACCTAAACATGCTTTCAAATCCAAGTCATTTTACCTATAATTTTTTAGATCACAAGCCATGCAATTACCATCCATAATACGTAACTAAAATATACCAAAACTTGCCAAAAATACCAAATAACATTCAACCTAAGTGCCTAACCAGTATGCCCTCATTGGCACCACAATTCAAACATTCAAACATAAATTATTCAAGCGCAAACTACTTAACATTTCATGTTCATTCAACTATCAAATATACTTCATTTTCTCATGATTATATTCATCAACCAAAGTTCATCAACTAACCAAAACATAAGAAACATTTGATAGCCAAGATAACATGAATAATACCAAATAGGTTTACACCATCATAAGCCATCAAAACAACCATTATAGGTTACAAAATTATACATTAATTCACATATCAAATGACACAAAACATAACCAATTGATCACAAACATACATATACCAAAACCCTATTTACGTGCCACTTAAAATCGAGCCAAAATAACCAAATAGATATCAAATGAGTTGACGGATAGTGCAATCTCCAATGATGTTCCAATCGACAACACAAATTCGACAATCTACAAGGAAGAAAATGAAAAAAGGTAAGCTTACATAAAGCTTAGTAAGTTCATATAGTTAAAACATCACATACCTGTTATTTTAATCATACAATTCGAACATAACATAACTAGAATCCACTGACTTGTTTCACATTCCCTATTAAACCCCATGGTTAAACATGTACATATAACATAACAAGATCCCAAGTTACTTGTTTCACATGCTAGTTCACTGCCATAGAAGTATACAACCATTCATGCCATGAGATCCATTTCTAAACATTTCATTAACTGTTTTTCCCGAAAAATTATAGTAAATTAACTTCGGATACTAACCGCGTCTGGACGTACTAACGTCCAAAGTGTGAATACTGCAATAAAAGATATAGCTATATAAGGAAGTATCTGCAAGTATACGGGTCCAATTGCAATATAGTTACAATAGAGTAGGTGAGTACTCCGAAGATCATACCCAAAGGAGGCGAATGCTAGATTAATTTTAACTTAAACACTGAAAGATCTAATTATTACTTTAATTTAGTTATAGTAGGACAGTAAAATAAAATAACGTAAAGAAATAAGATTCAAAAGATTAGAGAATAGAATAAATAAAATTTGAGTATGAGTGATTAGCTCGCTTCGGTAATCTCTATCAACTATCGCGTCTAGTTCATCTTTAATCAAGTAGTCGCTATCCCAATAGGATCTTCCGATCTTCCACTCAAATAACGAGTCAGCAATGACTACTTATCTTCTGACCGCACAGTCTAAAATGACTTGGGGAGAAGGTGTTCACGGATAGGTCATACCAATTTTGGGTTAATTCCCACCTTGATGACTTCATAGGGTTTTCAAACCTAGGATTTAGGTTCTTGCTTTCTCAAACAACTGATCCATCGAGTAACCCTATAAAATAGTTAACAGATCATACCTCCACTCGCTAATCCCCCGTAGAAGGATTAGTTCCTCATGGTTTTCATAAACAATATGGAATTGATGTAAAGAAAGAACATGATAAATGAATTGAATTGTAGAGTTTAAGAAAACGCCTGATTTGTATTAAGAATGAAGTGAATCCATAAGTTTGATTGTCTTCACAAATCAAATCTCTCAAAATAAACAAGAACAGTTTGAAAGTAAATCTAAAACCTAAAAAGAGAAAAACTAAACTTGAATTTAAAAGAAGAAAAACTAAGCTAAGTAATTGGTGTCTTTTACGTGTGACAAAGGAGCCTATTTATAGATTTCAAGTGGTCATCGTCCTTAACCCTAAGTTAGCTGACGTTTTCGAGCTTTAAGTTTGATTGTGCAGACCAAAATGCCCCTGACTCGTGTTTAGTTCTCAACCAGAGTCGATGTTGCAACACACCAGGGCCTATGTCGCGAGATAGAAGTCAGAATACTAATCTTGGGATATCTTTAGGGGTATGTCGCAACACCCTTAGGTTGTGTCGCGATATCGAAGGCAGACTCGTGATTTTTCCATTCTGCTCCCTATGTTGCGACATTAAGCATTCCGTGTTGTGACATAGTTACTAGTATCGATTTAGTACGCCTTCTAATGGTCTCCTACACACTTACAAAGGTCATTAACTCACCCTTAGGCCTTATTCGGCCCTTAAGGTCAATAAAAGACTCAATTTGCACATTTTATTTAATTTAGGAAAACTTGAAAAAACATAATTAAAACCTAATGAAAATGCTTGCTTTCAAGCTCCTAAAGTGCAGAAATTAGTTTAATCTACTACACCGAATTACAGTAGATCAAACTCCCCCACTCTTAAGTTATTTTTTTTCCTCAAGAAACATAAACAAAGGCAAAAAATAAAAGACGTCCCTTGAGAAAATATCACACAAGTATTGACTTTGAAGCATATGACTAGGTATTTCATATTCACGAACAACTTTAGCATGATGAATAATTGACTTACCACTTTTGACCACAAACATCTAAGTTCCGTAAATTACAAAGTATACAAACACTAAGGGTCTCACCTGTAGGGATCCATCAATAAATCATATAAGTAATTTGATTATCCGAGTAGAATACAAATAGTCGTTTATGCGATTGTTTAGTATAATGTCCATTCATCTATAAGGATATTTAGGTCACATAGGACTTCTCGGATAGCAACGTTCTGAGGCTTTGGACAGGTATGAAGTTAAAAAAAAACAATAAGCATCAAAAGGGTTACAAGCACAAAAATAACTTGGCACATCGTATTGATCCCTATTATTCCCCCTTAGCGACCCTTACCCGCTCATTGTCTTATTTCTCCTTCTCTCACCTTCCTTGTTTCTCCACACAGGAAATCATAGCATAACATAGTAACTACAATTAGCCTACGAGTTCTTGTGCACTAATGAACGAGTGTTTCTTAATCTTGTCACTTTTTCACTTTTCTCTTTTTCAATTCATCTCACTCATGAATGTTTTTTTTTTCTTTTCAAGAACTTTTTCTACTCGTATTACTTTTTTTTTTGAATTGCACTTTTAGGATAACCTATAGTTTCCATATCACACCAATCTTTCCTATTTCACTCATATTTTTACAAAATCCTTCATGATGTATCTACTTAACCCTCAATACGTCTGGCCAGAAATTTATAGTCCTGCAGTGTAGGGCCAAAGAAAAAGGGTAAATACAAATTAACATTTTCAAGTTTGGGTTTTGTAATAAGGTTCATCAAGAAGTGTTAACAGGCTCAAAAATTGGTACTAAAGATGAATAAATATAGGTAAGCTTTTTGGCTCTAGGTATGTTTCAAACAATGCTGTAGGTCATCCCATAACTATCTCAATATGTATGAGTTTAATCAACCAAACAAACTTAAATTCAACCATTCATCATTCATACTAGAATGCTCGTTTCCTTGTATTTTCTATATCATTTGGTACACTTCATTGCCTAATACCTATTTACAGTGTAACATATAGAACTTAGTAGTCTAATAATAAAAAATTTAAAATCACCTATCATCATGCCAAATTTATTTGTAACTACAAGCACCCTATTTACATGCTCCTAACCAATCACTTGTATTTCTACAAGCTCAAGCACACAAAAGACAAGAAAAATCACAGAATAACGTAAACATTTAAAATAAAATTTTCTATGTTAACCCCCACACTTTAGTTGATACATTGTCCTTAATGTGTAGCCCATAAAAAGATAAGGAAAAAAGTTACACGATTAATCGTGGTCGTTCCAACTGCTAATGGTGGGTGCTTCTTCCTTTGATCATGTAACGCTCGAATTGTTTGTGTCTCCTTCGTGTTGGGTTCCTACATAGAAAACTTAAAGAAAATGTAACATAACTAGGAATTTACTATTAATCCTACTCCTAAAAAGTTAAATTAAAATCATCCAAAAATTAATGCAAGTCTTTTAAAAACAGAATTGTAAAAATGTTCAATCGTCCTCCTCAAAATCCATCTCTTCATCTCCTTCTTCCTCCTCATCTTCTCCTTCCTCTTCGCTTTTATGCGCTTTTTCCTCCTGCTCCAAATGGGTTGGCCCAAACATGTTAGGTGTATAATTGGGAACCCGGATGTTGTTTTGCCAAACAAATTCTTGAGAAATTGGCCCCGACTCTTGCATCCACTGTATCATCCAATCTAGCTTTGAATGACTGCTCTAATCAACGTCTTGTTGAGCTTGTTTTAACCTCTATGATGAAGCCGGTGGAGTTGTCGCTTCTTATTGTTGTTTGTTCCAATCTTTTATTTTTTCGGCTCGCAGCTCTATGTACTATTGGAATAAGGTGTAGCCAATAACTTTGGGAAGGTTTCAACGACTGCTCAGTGGATGTCGTACATACACTTTCCATTTTTCATAAGGTCATTACTAAGTGGGGAAAGAAAACTCTAACTTTTTGGCCACTAATACATCTTTTCATGTTTTGGTGAATCCATATGCCAATACAAACCTACTTTTTCTATAAAATAACATAGAGTAAACAACTCGAAAAGTATTAATGTTAGAGATTTTTAAAGCAGGGACGAGTCATGTGCATACAAATTGGATCCACATTTTATCCTCTGGAAATATAATAGATGTTGGGATATTAGTACCAGGGCGATATTTTCATTCGCCCCTACCTTCAGTTAAAATTTTTATAATGTTACCCATATCTATGTCTCAAAAATACTCTAAATCAGTTTCATCAATAAAATATTTTTCATAGTATGGAGCATTATAAAAGTCACAAATAATTTGAGGGGTTACTCGCACTTTCTTCCCTTGCACATGTACTATTTCCCACATATGGCCTTCAGTGTTTCTAGACTATTGGTCCTATAAGGATGCATAAAACTCTTGAATGATAGGGACCATAACATTATCTTTTGGGATCATCCAAAAATGCTCCCACCTATGATATCTAACAAAAGGTCATATCTCCTTACAAAGAATCATGAATGGATCAAATCCCCTCTCCTAAATGAATGTTTTTCAACTTTCGAATTCGAAAAACTAGAGGGATTTTGAACCATCGATGGCTCCATTTTCATAGTTCGTCTAACTTTTCTAGGAGGTATTACTACAAGATTAGGAATATCAAGAAAATCAATGGAACAATTAAAAGTATTAAATTAAGAACCCTTAACCTCATAGAAGTCGTTTGAATTCCCCGTTTCGTGCAGCGTTTATTATTCTGTGAGTGTTCTCGTTCCTTATAGCACCGAGTATGATTGAGGTATGGAGGTTTTAAAGAATTGGAGATTGGGGGTTTAAGGTTTAAGGAGTTTGTTAAAGATTTTGAAAGGAGATCTTAAGGGGTTAAGTTGTGTTTAAGGAGGGAGATAATATATTTTTAGGTTAAAAATAGGTTTAGGTGTTAAAAAGTTGGTTGAAATAGATTTTAATGCCGTCGGGTTGTGCTGTAAGGTCGGGTTACCTACAAAAAATTACAGCGATGTCGCGACACATGGGTTCCGTGTTGCAACATCCCTGGTAGTTTACCATTGTCGCGAAGTTGGGGTTTGATGTCGCGACACCCTTTTGATTTTTGGCTTTCTAAGTATATTGAATTTGGTGTCGCGAAACTTAAAGTCCATGTTGTGACATATAACAAAATTTCTCGATTTTTTAAAAACTGCCCTTAGTGTTGCGACACAAGGGTCCTGTGTTGTGACACTGGCTCCGTTTTTACTCAAAATTCCATTTTCTTGAGTGCTACGATTTCTATAAAACACAAGGTTAGTGAAAATTAAAATCTACAATAAATAGTTAGCTAAATATACAATAAATTACAAAATTTTAGCATCAATTCAAATAATTTAAGTTTTACTGTTGGATTCATCTGATAGTATCAACAATTCACAGATGGACGATTCTTTCATTCTATTAGTATTAGTCCATTGTCCATCGTGCCATTCCGTCTTTGCCCGCTTGTCCCTTTCCTTAAACATGTTAATTCGTTCTATATGCATAAGAGGAATTATATCCCTTGACTTGGGAGTGTTAGAAACAAATAATTCCTTGCACTGTTTCCCTAACTTCTTTCTACTTTCCTCACTTAGTTGATGACCACATTTAAAGGTTTCAGTCTCACCATTGATTTTCATGGTTAATTCATTTTTTTTTATAAATCAACAGTGGACCTAGAGGTGGCTAGAAAGGGTCTACCTAAAAAGATCGGTATCTCTTGATCTTCTTCAAAATCAAGAACCACAAAATCTGGTGGGATAATGAAGCTGCACACCTTGACTAACACATCTTCCAATACACCTTTCGGATGTACTGAAGACTTGTCAACCAACTGTAGTGTTATCTGAAGAGTTTTGAGATCTCCCAACCTGAGTTTTTCAAAAATGGATAGAGGCATTAAATTAATACTAGCTCCTAAGTCTCATAAAGCTCTAATAAAATGAATGCTCTCTATCTCTATGGGAATAGTAAAAATTCTTGGGTCTTTCAATTTTTTGGGAACCTATCTTGAAATAATAACATTACAGGAGGTACTTAAATTAACTTGTTCTCCTACCTTAATTTTCCTATACCTAGACATAATTTCCTTTAAAACCTTAGCGTACTTAGGAACTTTCTCAATTAACTCAATTAAAGGTAGGTTTACATTTAATGTTTTGAAAAAGTTTAGGAAACTTACAAACTCATCTTCATCCTCTTTTTTATTTTCTTTTAATCTTCAAGGGAACGGGATTGGGATCTTTGTAATGGCAGCATCATTAATTATTCTTTTTTTTGGCTCCACTGCCGGTGCAATTACCTCATCTGGTTCTGGTTCATCTTTAGCCTCTACGGATTTCTCTTGAGGATCATTAGCATTCTCCAAATTTACCTCCAAAGTAGGGTTTTCTAGGCTACTTAATAATTTGCCCGATCGAAGCGCTATTGCTTTCACGTACTCCTTTCCTTCCCTCCGAGGATTATTTTCTATATTACTCAAAATTCCTATGTCAATTTGACTTTTGATGTCACCCATCATGCTCATCAATTGGCTCATTTGATCCTCAAGTTTAGTCAATGTTCTGGTTGATTTGGTGCACTCAGACTACACATGTGTTACGTCCATTCTCATTGACTACATTTCTCCCTCGATTCTATCCAAACATTGACCACATGTAGTATGGTCATTTGGGTTGACCCTATCCTGGGGTTTTTGCAAATAATGAGGTTGATAATTAGTAGCTTTGGTTTGATTCAAACTATTACCTACTTGGTTTCCTCCCCTTCTCAGATTTGGGTGATCCCTCTAGCAGGGATTGTAGGTATTTGAATAAGGATTTCCAACCCTATTTCTGATATAGTTCACATCCTCGGTAGAATTGTTGATGTAGTGAAAGAGCGGTTTGTCTTCTCCACACATAGACGGTTTATTAGCAAATTCGATACGGTTAAGTCTATCCACTAACTATTGATACTTGTCATCCTCCTAGATCATTTTTACCGTAGCAGGTTTCTGGCCATATGTGAATCATTCAATGGGCCACTGATAAGAGTTTAATGTCATATTTTCAATTATTTCGTATGCATCCTTGTACGTCCTATTCATGAATACTCCTACTGCTCCGTCTAGTCCTGATTTTGCATTCGCATCCAACCCATTGTACAACACCTACAATCGCATCCACTCAATGAATCCATGGTGCAGGCATTTCTGAATCAACATTTTGAAACGTTCCCATGCCTCATGGAAACTTTCTCCTTCCATCTGTCTAAAGATAGCAATCTCTTTTCTTAGTTGAACCGCTTTACTAAAAGGGAAGAACTTTTGCAAGAACTTTCCAGTAAACTCATCCCATGTCGTGATAGACCCTAGTGCCTGCAAGTCTAACCAGAAAGACGTTATTAATCAAAGAAAGGGGGAACAATTGAAGACGAATAGTGTTGTAAGTGACCCCGTTATACTTAAAAGTATCACAAAGTTGGAGAAACCGTTTTAAGTGTTGATTCGGATCCTATGTCATTTTGTCCCTAAACTGTAGATTATTCTGGATCATCTGAGTCATTTTCGGCTTGATCTCATAATTATTAGCTATGATAGCCGGCCTTATTATGCTCTCCTGAACCATGTTTAAACTTGGTAATGTGTAGTCTCTTAAGGTTCTCTCGTTACGAGCCATGTGCACATTCGTGGGTAGATGTGGTAGTGATGGTGGATCTCTTAAAGCGTTATCGTTAGCACTACCAAACAGTGGATTCTCACGTGGTACGTTACTTGCAACAGGTGGTGGTGGATCTTGCATCTATTGCTGTTGCTACTGTTGCTACCAGTGATTTCTCCGAATTATTATTTTTGGATCTTTGATTGCTACTATGGGTGTTCCCTTACTACGAGTCATACTAAACCCAGAAAGAGAAAATTGGTAACAATAAAGAAAATAAAATCGTATCTATCACCTAAAAATTTCCTAATTATTCTTTTTAGAGTGAAAAATTAAAATCAAAGTAGTGACGTTGCCTCCCTAGTAACGGCGCCAACAACTTGACCGCCTCCGAACGTACTAACGTTTAGAGTGTGAATAATACAATAAAAGATATAGCTATATGAGGCGTTATCCGCAAGTATACGGGTTCGGTTGTAATATAGTTACAACGGAGTAGGTGAGTACTCCAAGGATCGTACCAAATGAAGGTGAGAGCTAGATCAATTCTAACTTAAACACTGAAACATCTAATTAGTACTTTAGTTTAGTTATAGTACAACAGTAAAATAAAAGAAGTTTTTTAAGGTTTTTATAATAATAAAATAAAATAAAGTAAAGAAATAAGATTCAAGAGACCAGAGAATAGAATAAATCAAATATGAGTATTAGTGATTAGCTCGCTTCGGTAATCCCTATCAATTGTCGCTTCGGGTTCCTCTTCAATCAAGTAGTTGCTATCCCAGTAGGATCTTTCGATTTTCCACTCAAATAACAAGTCAGCAATGACTACTTATCTTTCGACCTCACAGTCTAGACCAGCTTAGTGTGAAGGTGTTCACAGATAGGTCATACCAATTTTGGGTTAATTTCCACCTTGATGACTTCCTAGGGTTGTCAGGCCTAGGATTTAGGTTCTTGCTTTCCCAAAAAGCTGATCCATCGAGTAACCCTATAAAACAGTTAACAGATCATACCTTCACTCGCTAATTCCCCGTAGAAGGATTAGTTCCTCATGTTTTTCATAAACAATATGGAATTGATGTAAAGAAATAACATGATAAATGAATTGAATTATAAAGTTTAAGAAAACGCCTGATTTGTATTGAGAATGAAGTGAATCCACAAGTTTGATTGTCTTCACAAATCAAATCTCTCAAAATAAACAAGAACAATTTGAAAGTAAATCTAAAACCTAAAAAGAAAAAAACTAAACTTGAATTTAAAAGAAGAAAACTAAGCTAAGTAATTGATGTCTTTTACATGTGACAAATGAGCCTATTTATAGATTTCAGGTGGTGGTTGTCCTTAACCCTAGGTTAGCTGATGTTCCCAATCTTTAAGTTTGACTGTGCAGACCAAAACGCCCACTTGCTCGTGTTTAATTTTCGTCTAGAGTCAATGTCGCGACACACCAGAACCTATGTCGTGACATAAAAGTCAGAGTACTCCTCTTGGGATATCTTCAGGGGCATGTCGCGACACCCTTAAGTTGTGTCGCGACATCGAAGGCAGTCTCATGATTTCTCCACTCTGCTCCCTATGTTGCGTCATTGAGCATTCTGTGTTGTGACATAATGACCAGAATCGGTTTAGTACACCTTCTAATGGTCTCATGCACACTTACAAAGGTCATTAGTTCACCCTTAGGCCTCATTCGGCCATTAAGGTCAATAAAAGACTCAATTTGCACATTTTATTAACTTTAGGAAAACTTGCAAAAACATAATTAAAACCTAATGAAAATGCTTTCTTTTAAGCTCCTAAAGTGCAGAAATTAGTTTAATCTGTTATACCAAATTACGGCAGATCAGGTACGCGGGAAATAATGCTCACATGAACTAATTGTCGGGATATTAACCATTACACGATGCTTCTCACACAAGCTAACAGGAATCTACAAAAAATGTTAGATTCCAGCCATCGATATGATATCCACCACCAGTACATAGTACCTAGAAATATATCACTGACCCAGAGTGCTTGGAAACTATAAACACCAGTACATAGTACTTGGAAACTGTAATCATTGGTACATAGTACCTGGAAACTAAAATCACCGGCACCTAGTACCCGGAACACCCTAATGACATGTTATTTGTATCCTAGCTATTCATTGAGTTCACACCGACCTTAACTTGTATACCTTTATCTTTTCATGATTATAACCATATACCATGTTCAACTTGATTACAAACATTCCATAGAATAACATGTTTCATGTGAAATAACTACCATCACCATGCTTTCCTACTCATGCCTTTGTTTCCATATTCAAGCTACCTCAATTAACTATGGTCATTATTTACACTTACATAAACACCTATATAATTAGAATTAAAAACATCAATAAGTATAACAAATTTAATACAAACTTACCCTAATGTAGTAGCTACCAACATGTCGACGAGGACTACTCGACAACTTTTCCTTTCCCACAATTATTAACCGATTAAACTATTTCTTGATTTATATATAATAATTCAGCTCAATTAACCAATCCAAATACCTTAAAATATTTAAATTCATGTATTTGACCCTTTATCAACATTTTACACTCTTACCTTTAACTTTTACCTTTTATTCAATTTAGTCCCTAAACCCGAAACGTACACAATTATCACAATTAAGCCAAAAATCATGCTACCAAAATCATATAGATCATGATTTAAATCAACCGAAGGATAATTGCAAAAAAATAAAAATTGTAGATTAGTCCCTAACGCCTTATTTGTTATTGTTTTTGCCGGGTAAGTTCATATGGAACTTATTAAGTTATTTTATACTATGATTGAATTATATTTAATGTCTGTTAGTTTAGATTAATTGTAATTTTGATAATTTTGGCATTTAATGGGCTAAATCGTAAAATATGAAATGTATGACAAATAGGAATACGTATATGGAAACGAATGGATGTGAACTGTTGCTTAATTGAATGATATGTATATGATGGTGTTATAAAGTTTGGAATGATAACTGTAATCATGTGAATTAGTAAATGTTTTAGGGTCCAAAAAGAATCGGGTGTTTGATCAGGGATTTCATGATCAATGGCTTGAGATCCAACATATGTTGCAGATTCTCTGAAACTTGTGTGAGCATCATTGAATCATTGATTATCAATGGCTTGAGATCCAGAACGTGTTGTGGATTCTCTAAAGTTTGTGTGAGCAACATCAAATTTTCTTTTACCAATGGCTTGAGATTCAGCAAATGTTACAAATTCTCTGAAGCTTGTGTGAGCAGTAGGGGTGAGCAAAATTCGATTCGACTCAAAAAAATTGAAATATAGTTAGAATTTTGAATTATTCGAATCGAGTTATCGAATTAACTTGAATTTTTTTCGAATTTCGACTTCAAGTCGAGTTGAGTTTTCAAATTTGAATAACTCAAATAATTCAAATAAAGTGAATACCAAACTATATTATTTTAATTTTAAAATTTATATTATTATTTAATTTAGGTCTTTTACATTTTTACCCCTTCTACTTCCTCTCAAAAAACCCATTTACTTTCCCGGTTGCCCCCCAAATGTTTGCCCTATCCTCACCCTTTACCCCAAAATCTGGAAAATCCCTAAAGTAAACCATCTTCCTCTTCATCACTCGTCAATTTATGAAAATTGAAATCCCTCTCCCGTTCAGCCGTCCCTCACCCATCTCCGGTTAAACCATCCTTCTTCGTCATTTTATGGAACTTTCCTGAAAATTGTTTGTTCATTAGTTTTTGCTCGCTAGACGCCGCATCGAAACAACTAAAGTTCAGGTTTTTCTATTTTCTTTTTCTGGTAATTATGTTTTTAATGATGTTTTAATCCAAAACCTTTTTCATTTAAAAATGTTCTAGTGAAAAATATTTTGGATATAGTGTAAAATGGTATTAAGTCTGCAGAATATACATGTGTGGTGGATTTGAAATATTAAGGGAAAACCCCAAGTCTTTGCACCCATAAAACAATATATTTGCAATTGTGGTGTTTGGTTTGTTCATGAGAACAGTATCATAGTTTTTCATCATTTCTTTTAAGGAGTTAGTTGATGATACAAATAGGGTTGGATTTTGACCTAATTTAAGAAACATTAATGACCCATATTTGAGTGAAAGGTTCCGAAGGGATCGATGGGGGAGTTTCACAAGTTTAAAAAGGTGGCCAATGATTGGTAACTTTGGGGGAGAATGAGGCAAATTATGTAATTTTTGTTTTGGTAGTTTAAGCCAAAGTATAAAAAAAAGGAGAAAATAAAGAGGATGAAAGAGAGAAACAATGGGTTGTAAAGTTTAATTTCATTGATGAGCTCTATTAATGGTGGTATCTCCAATCTTTTGCAGATTAAATTATGAACTAACTAAGAAAAACTCATATTGAGCATTTGCATTTATTTTCTTCTTTTTTGCAATATAAAATTCCATCAATTGAGCATGACTTCGATATTTTTAGATTTTTTGTTGTTCAAATGGAGTCAGGTTTAACCTGAAAGTAAGAGTTAAAGTATCAATTCTATCTTTAATGGTGCATGTTAAAACAATCCAGCAAACATAAACATTTGATGTTTGTGATGGGTGTCGGTTAAAGCTTCAATTCTATCTTTAATGGTGCATTTTCTTTTAATTATTATTTAAGAATTTTATTTTTATCGACAAGTTGGATTTAGAGAGACGTTAACATTACTACTAATCAGTTTTGGGATAAAGGAATTTGGTTATCAACAATTATTTGGACTGTTGCATATTTTTAATTTCTTGGAGTGGTAGCAGTGTATTGAGAAATGCATTGGTTCCCCCCGAAATGAAGTTGAATTTGTAGTTTGAAGTGACAAATTGATGCATATTAGTCTACCCTTAGTCATAGTGAAAGCTTGAATTAAGGTTTTTAAGGTCGACAGACATGATTAAGCTTTTATTCAAACAAATATATTCGATTCGATTCGATTCGATTCGAATTTCATTTCACTCGACTCGATTTGAGAAAATTTTAAATCAAGTTAGGATGATAAAATAGAATTTGTCAACTCGATTAACTCAAAATTTTTTCATTCGATTCGATTCGATTGAACGCTCACCCCTAGTGAGCAGTATTGAGTAAAGCTTGTATAGTAACCCTGATCTGAAGCTTGTGTGAGTAGCCGAAATATGAAAACAGTAACTAAACGAAAATGAAATGGTTGAAAATATTGAATATGAAATTAATGGTTAAGTTTACAAAATGAGAAAACTTGTGAACAAACTTTTGAGAGAAGATTGTTATTTTATTTTAATTAGGTTACAGATATTTATAGGTAGAACTAAGTACAAATAAGGAATCAATCCCTAGAAATTAGTAATTTCCTAAGAATTAGAGATTAATATTAGATCCTACTATACAAGGTAATTCCTAGGACTAAGGTAAGTATTCTGTCCTTAATCTTAGGGATTCTAACGCTCCCCCTCAAGCTGGAGTGTAGATATTTATCAAACCCAGCTTGCTAATGAGTTCCTTGAACATGTTCCTATTCAAGCTTTTAGTTAGCATGTCTGCAACTTGTTGCCTGGTAGGTAGTTAGGTGATGCACACTTCTCCTGAGTCAATTTTTTCCTTGATGAAGTGGCGATCTATCTCTACATGTTTGGTGCGATCGTGGTGAGCGGGGTTATGAGCTATCTTGTGATTGCTTGGTTGTCACAATACAACTTTATAGGTCTAGTGTAGAGCACTTTTAGTTCTCCCATTAGTCGTTGTATCTAGATTCCTTCGCATATGCCATGGGATAGTGCTCGATACTGCCCTACGTACTCTTTGCGTGCTACAACAGTCGCTTTTTGCTTCTCCATTTCACAAGATTGCCCCACACATAGCTACAATAACCATTTGTAGAACGTCGTGTCATTGATGGACCCCGCCCGATCTGCGTCGGTGTAAATTTCCACACTTCTACTGGTAGTTTTCTTGAAGTGTAGGCCTTTACCGGGGTCCCTTTTAGATATCTTAAAATTTTGTAAGTAGCTTCCAAGTGCTTCTCTCTTGGAGCATGCATATATTGGTGATAACACTCACACCAAAGGCTATGTCCGGACGGGTGTGAGATAGGTAGATGAGTTTTCCTACCGGTCGTTGATATCTCCCCCTGTCGACTTCTTCTCCATCTTTATCGGTTCCCAATTTAAGATTGAATTCCATGGGAGTTTCTACTGGTTTACACCCCAACATCCCAACCTCGGATAATAGATGAAGGATATACTTTCTTTGAGAGATGGAAATCCCTGTTTTAGACCTTGCTACTTCCATTCCAAGGAAGTACTTAAGGTTCCCTAAGTCCTTAAGTTCGAATTCAAAGACTAAGAAATTCTTTTATACTTTCAATTTCGCTTGAATCATCCCGATTAATATTATATCATCCACATAAACAATAAGGATGCAGCATTTCCCACTTTCGAATGCTTGTAAAACATGGTATGATCTGCTCTGTCCCTGGGTGTAGCTCCTACTAATCATAGCCTTATAAAGCGGTGAACCACGCCCTTGAAGATCTGCTTTCACCATATAAGGATTTCTTCAACTTGCATACTCGGCCCTTGCTTTCTTCAAACCTGGGTGGGAAATCCATGTACACTTTCTCATTTAACTCTCCATTAAGGAATGCATTTTTTACATCCAATTGAGTCAAAGACCAGTCATGTTGACAGCTAGGGATAGAAGAACTCGAATGGTGTTTAGTTTGGCAACCGGTGCGAACATCTCGTTGTAGTCTAGGCCATAGGTTTGGGTGAAACCTTTAGCAACGAGCCAAGCTTTGTGTCGATCAATGCTGCCATCAGGTTTAAACTTTATGGTGAAGATCCATTTGCATCCTACAGTCTTCTTCCCACTAGGTAGATCCGAGACTTCCCAAGTTTGATTTGCCTTGAGAGCCCTCATTTCTTCCATCACAGCTTTCCTCCACTCAGCAGACTCAAGAGCCTCTTCTATATTTTTTGGTGTTTCTATAGAATCAACATTAGATACAAAAGTTCTATAAGACTTAGATAAGTTTCCATAGGACACAAACCGGGAAATAGTGTGTTGAGTGCAGCTTCTTGTGCCCTTTCGAACAGTAATTGGAAGGTAGATGGATGGTGATAGAGGTGACACTTCTATTTTGGAACAGTCCTCGGTTGAGGATGAACTTGGCACCACTGTCTCCGACTTCGGGAGGGAGGACTGTGCGTCGAGAATAAACTTGTAGTTCGGGAGCCTATTCTTGCTTGCCTCTGGATCGGTGGTGGCCTATTTCTATTTCTTCTCACGCATTGCGGGGAACCACCGTCTAAATCTGGAACTACAATAACACCCCGATTTGTAGGCTTGGTAATGGTGGTAGGATCAGCAGGTATAATGAGGAGGGTGTTAAGAGTCTCATCTTCATTGAGAGTCTCCCCCTGAAGATGAGCTGCTGTAAAGTATGGTTCATTCTAAAAAAAGGTGACATACCGAGAGATAAACAGTCGACGAAAGGTAGGTGAATAACACTTATAGCCTTTTTGTGTTGGAGAATAGCCAATGAAAGCACAAGTACGGGCTCGAGGATCAAGTTTGGATTGATTTGGTTGGTGATTATGGACAAAAGCTTTGCAACCGAAAATTTTGGGTGGAAGATTGGGAACGCGAAATAAGGGAAAAGCCTTTTGAAGGATATTTATAGGTGTTTGGAAATTTAGAACCTTTGATGGTAGTCAGTTTATGAGATAGCAGTGTTAGGATGACTTTTCCCCCATGTTGTGTATTTTGGGACCCCATGGTGAACATTAGTGCACAAGCCACGCAAAGGAGATGATGATTTTTTTCTCTCGGAAATCCTATTTTGTTGAGGGTGTCAGGATAAGAACTTTGATGTATGATGCCTTGTTCGCAAGATAAGGACTCAGATGTAATTAAAATATTCTCTCCCATTGTCAAGATTTTGAGAGTATGTATGGTAGAGTTAAACTGGTTCAAATCATTGAATTAAAGTTTTGGAAAACTTTAGGTGTTTCTAATTTTTCTTTGAGAAGGTAAACCCAACAAATCCTAGTATGGTCATCAATGAAAGTTATGAACCACCAGCCCTTGTAATATTTTTCACTCTACTGGCTCCCATAAGTCACTATGAATTAAAGAGAATGGTTGGGATGGTTATAGGGTTTCAATGGGTATGGTACACGGGTGTGTTTGGATAATTGGCGATTTCACATTTCAAGGAATCAACATTTTTATTTCTAAATAACATGAGAGAAGGTGTTTCTTCAAGTACAAGAAGTTCGGATATCCTAGTCTACGGTGCCATAACATAATTGTATCTTCCTTGGAGATAGATAGAGCCAACCCTTCTTGTCCATTGTCTTTATTCCAAATATAGAGACCATCATCAAATTTATCAGTGCCAATCATCCTCCCCCGATTGCCTCTGTACCACACAACTTGGCCATGAGAAAATTCAGCAAGGACACTTTCATCCTTAGTTAGTTTACTAATTGAAAGTAAATTGTAGGATAGGTTTGGAACATGTAACACTTCATCAAGAGAAAAATTCTTTGTTAATTGTATTTTTCCAACACCACCACCACTGTGTGAGTAAGAGCCATCAGCAATGCGAATTCGAGACCCGATTATGACAGGTGTATAGGTGTGAAACAAGGTGGAGTTACTTGTCATGTGATCGGAGGCACTAGAATCGAGTATCCAAGAAGATTGATTGTTAGGTTCAAAAGTACTGTTGAGGGCAATACCTTGAGTGGCTAGGGATCCCCGAGCAAAGAGTAGTGCCTAGTATCTTATGGAGAGCCTCAAGTTGATTTTTAGTTAGGCGAACATCAAGAGTTTCATCTGCAGCAGGTGGAGGTATTAGAGGATACTAGTGCGACCTTATTGTCCTTCCGATTTTTTTTTTGGATAACCATGTAGTTTGAAGCATCTTTCCTTTGTATGTCTTACAAGGTTACAATGGTTGCACCATGGCCCGGTTGAGCTGAATCATTCCCAAACACATGGCTTTTATGGTTGTGGGCCTCGGAGATAAAGGTCGAGTTCTCAAAGTGAGACGGTGACCAGCAGCTTGTCACTGAGTTTAGATTCTTTTAAATCCCCAACATGACAAGTTGACGCTTTTCTTCTCTTCTAACTTCAAAGAAAAGCTTCACCAATGGTTGGTAGAGAGGTTACGCCAGAATTTGACCACGAACCTCATCAAGTTCTCGGTTGATCCCGCGAGAAACTCATAAAGACGTTCCTTGTTGAGGTGAGCCATAAACTTGGTGTGTTCCTTGCCTTCTCCCCAGTCTGCCTCATAGTACATGTCTAGTTCCCGCCACAAAATTTTCAGGTTATTGTAGTACTGAGTTACTTCAAGTGTTCCTTGTCGGATATCCTTCAATTTCAGTTTGATCTCAAATACTTGGGAGGCATTTCCAAGATCCGAGTAATTTTATTTGATTGCATCCCACATATCTTTTGCAGTTTTGAAGAAGAGGTAGGTGCGACTAATATGGCCTTCCATTGAATTGATTAACCAAGCCATTACAATCAAGTTGTTGAGTTCCCAAGTGCCATAAGTTGGGTCTGTTGTGGCTGGTCGTGGGAAGTCTCCATTAATATACCCTAGTTTTCCACGACCACGAATCACCATAATGACCGATTGGGACCACTGTAGGAAATTTTTCCCATCTAGCCGATGGTTAGTAATTATAAGAGAGGAATTAAGGTCCCCTTGAGGAGTTCCTTGATTGGTGTTTGGAATCATTTGTGAGGTTTCAATCTCAGATGTAGTTTTGATAGTGTCACTCATGGGAAGGAATAAAATAAGAGACAAGAGAGATTGAAGAGAGGGGACGTTTGGAACGAGAGATTAGAGAAGTCGGAAAAAATTCCAAAGGCTTCTGATACCATGAACAAACTTTTGAGAGAAGATTGTTATTTTATTTTAATTAGGTTACAGATATTTATAGGTAGAACTAAGTACAAATAAGGAATCAATCCCTAGAAATCAGTAATTTCCTAAGAATTAGAGATTAATATTAGATCCTACTATACAAGGTAATTCCTAATACTAAGGTAAGTATTTTGTCCTTAATCTTAGGGATTCTAACAACTTGAATAGCATGATAATAACGATATGGTAGTACTTGCATATGAATTGAAAATTATAATCTTGTAGTTTTAATGAACTAATCTCTTAGTCATCTTTTGAAATTATATATGTATGTATAGGATGCCAAAGGAATGTCATGCTATGCTCAAATGCGTTTCAATTACTTAAACTAATTGTAGTGTCAAGGTAAGTTAAGTTGATTTTCATATGGACTTACTAAGCCTTTTTTATGCTTAACCGTTGATTTCTTTTCTCCCTGTAGATTGATAATTGTTGAATATGTTGGTCGAATCAACTTGAGGATCACGCTATGTTTATCTAAGTATTACTTGTGAATGATAATTGGTTTAAATCTAATTTAATACTTGATCTTGTAAAGTTATTATGCATATATGCAATAGTACATTCCTGGTAAATTTTAGTGAGCTTAATGATGGTATTAGATGATTTATAACCTTGTTAGTAAGTTTGGTATACTTTGTTGTGAAATGGTGTCAAATTGTGGCATATTGGTTTAGTTGATATTAGGAATGTATGAATGAATGTTAGGTGTGTGTTTTGAATTGGTTTTATACAGGTTTTGTGTGTGTTTATATGTACTAAGTGAGTACAATTTGGTTTAGGCATGAATAAGGTACCAAAATTGAATATATTTTTTACCATTTTTGCCTTTGGGTGTTGATACCCTAGGAAGGGTATCGATACTTTAACAAATTTTCTTAATTTCCAAAACTTCGAATACAAAAACGGTATCGATACCGAACTAAAGTATCGGTACTCTATATCAAAGTACTGATACTTTACAAGGATATCGATACACTGGATTTTTCCTTTTTGTAAACTAAAGTATCGGTACTCTATATCAAAGTACTGATACTTTACAAGGATATCGATTTATTTTTACAAAAAGAAACAGATTCACAAATTTGTATCGGTACTAGAATAAGTATCGGTACTTTATAAATGAAGTACCGGTACCATATTTTAGGTATCGATACTATTGAGTTTTTATATATTTTTCTAAAATATCGAAGTTAAAAATGGAATCAGTACTTCTTATGGAAACTTTTAAAATTTTACATTTTGGTCCTTTTTTCATGTTTTGTTTAGCAAATGAGCTTTCGTAAGCTCGATCAAACCCCGAAAAACATCATATGACGTATTTATGATATGTTATGATTAAGAAAGCTTGTTTTATGGTATAATTTGATTATTAAATGTTGTAACTGTTCTGGTAACGGTTGTAGCATTTCATAACTCAGACCCGACGATCGGATCGAACGAGGGGTATTACAAAGTTTCAATGCTTAAAAATTCATATGAATTATATGAATTTTGATTTGGTGTAATTATATATATAAAGTTGTGGACTTTGATTTTGATTTAAAGAAATAAATATATCTATTTATTTTTATATTGAATTAATATATTTATTTTTATAATTGTTTGCACTTAAATGGTGCTATGTTGATAATATTGTTAGCAGTTTGTAAAAATTAAATCAAAATCAAAGTAAAATTCCATGAATACAAAATTAAAGTTCTTTGTGTAGTTTTGCTATTTATCTAAAAAATAATTAAGGTTTAATTCACGATTTAGCCCTTAAAAGTATACTCATTTTTTCACTTTGGTACCTAAATCTTTTTTGTCCCAATTTGGTACCTAAAATATCAATCACTTCCCAATTTGGTACTTAAAGTATGCCTCCATTATATTTTTGAGTCCATTTTTTATAGACATTAAAAAAATTGATAGCCAATCACAAAGTGCCACATGGTGACTTTAAGTAAAAAAAACAAAGATTTTCTTTTATTAAATGTATATACACATTAAAAAATATGAAAATGAAAATAAATATATAAAAAATTTAGAAATATATATAATTTAGAAAAAAAAATATAAATTTTAAAAAATACGATGATAGAAAAGAAATTAGTTGAAATTAATAATATTATTATAAAAAATGTAATAAAAAAAAGTTTTAAAACAATTTTTTTATGAAATACTAAAAAGGTATTTAAATTTCATTGTTTATTTTGTAATTACTTGAAATTTAAATACTTTTTAATTTTTTATAACAATTTTCAATTTTTATATATTATTTTGACTTTTTAAAAACTATATTATATATTTTAAATTTTAAATTTTTATAAAAAATTCAACTAATTTTATCTATTATATATATTTTTTTTACATTTTTAATCAATATAAAATATAATATTTAAAAAATAAAAAAAGGACACGTGACGTAATTTAATAGTGCCACATGGCCAGTCAACAATCGGTCAACAATTCCCCAACACCAGTCAACAGTTGGTCAACTTTGGTCAATAATTGGTCAAAGTCAACAATATTTCTCAATATCTAAATATTTAATATTATAATTTTCTATTTTCTATTTTTAATTTAAATTTAATATTTTTATTTTAAATAAATCTAATTGCCACGTACCACTTTTTCATTGGTTAAAACAAGTCACATGGCACTTTTCAATAGGCTAAAGTAGCCTAACAAGATTTTTTAACGACTGTTACAAAATGGACCAAAAGTACAAGAAATTGATATTTTAGGTACCAAATTAAAATAAAAAATTGAAGTACCAAAATGAAAAATTAGGTATATTTCAAAAGTCAAATCATGAATTAAGCAAAAAATTAACTAGTCCCTATTAACGAAAATCGTCTATTAAACGATTTGACTCTTGATGATGCTGTGGCAAACAATGGTATAAATGTCAAATTAACAATAAAATAAAAAATTTAAGAAGTGATTTTAAAATTAATAAAAATACATAGGTACAAAACAAGTGTAAAAAATAAGAAAATTTAATAATTTATAAAAGAAATATAAAAATTAATAAAAGGCACATATGAAATTGTCCAAATGTAGATGAATCAAGACATCCAAATCCATGTAACTAAATGAGACAAGCCATAAAAAAAAAAGGTGCAAAATAGTGTTGCAATGCTTCTCCCTCTCAAAACGACATTGACCGGTCATGGAATTAGAGCTTTGATGGGTTGTTTCCTTTATTTACATGGATAAAAAGGTACTTATGTTAAAAAAAATTAATTTTATTTTTTATAAATGTAACATCTCGAAATTAGGGGTTAGAAGGATTTAGGTTTATAAATAAGTCAGTGGTTTCGTTTAGATTTTTACATTTTTCCTTACATTTTAGGAGCAAAATGAGCCTGTTGGTTTAGTGGTGGTGGGTGTGTTAGTTTACCTTTGGGTCTTGAGTTTGAGTCCTCCTATGTGTTAAGAGGAATTGATTTTATTCTAGTTTTGGTTTATGTTTTGTTTTGTTTTAAAGTTTTAATTATTTATTTATTTTTATTTTAATTTGAAGATACGAAGTTTTCCTAAAAACATTTCTTTCACGTTTTTTTTCCCATTATTCTTCACGTTCTTTTCTTGTTTTCTTCTTGCTTCTTCCGTTCCTACATTTTTGTTATTGTTTGTTGGTCAATGGTCAATTGTCCTCGTGTTTTCTGTCTAATTGGATGCTTGAATTGGGTAGGTTTTGTTTATTGGGATTAAGGAAAGATTTGTTTCTGTTTCTTGTACGTTGTTTTAATTGAAGTTCTTATAGTTTAGTTTGTATGTGGAGTTGAGTTTTCAAAACGATTTTGTGGAGGCAAACCGGTTAGTTCGTGGTGCTTGAGATCTCTATTATCAGGTGTGTTTCTGAACTATTAGTGGTTAGGGATCGATTGGCTGTCGCAATTCACGATTTTCATTCTGATTTGGCATGGTTTCGTGACCACACGAGTAGCCACACGAGCGTGTGCGCACACGGACGGTTCACACAACCATGTGTCGCTATGGAAATTAGGGTATTTGTGAGTCACATGGTTTGGGGTGTGCCACACAGGCTGGCCACACGGCCGTATGACCACTGTTTGGGGATTTTATCGCTTTCCACACGGGCGTGTGCCTTAGACACACGGTCAGGTTCTTCAACCACATGGGCGTGTGAGTTAGCCACACTGCTGTGTCTACTCTGCTTCCTAAATTTTGTACAATTGCACAGTGAGTTACACAGGCTGGCCACACGTCCATGTACCTCTGTCACACGGGCGTGTCACTCTCCTCACGGCTGTGTAAACCCTCATACGGTCTAGACACTTCCACACGGCCGTGTCGCTCTATTTTGCAGATTTTGTTCTTTGTTGGAAAATTGACTCGTTTTAGTTTCTGTGTAATCCGACCCTCGTTAAAGCTTTTGTAATTGTATTTGGGACTCCGTTACAGCTTGGATTCATGTATGTATGTGTTCTCAAGGGTGTTAGGTTTAGTTCGTCGGAAGGAAAGTATTGATGTGATGTGATATGATGAATGAACTTGAGTTATTTTCTTGTCATCGCTACTTAATAAATGTATACCAGTATTATTGATTCTGAATTTGTCCGACTGGATATGAACCACTGCTTCTGTGAGTTTGTTAGTGATTTGGGTGCATTCCTGCATTTGTATAAAAATCTGGGATTTTGGTTGTGAAGAGAAGGAAGACTGATTTGGCAGTTTAACTACAATATTTCTGTATAGCGGTTTACCGCGTAAAATTATGCAAATGTCAGCTCAGTTGCACATTTTAATTTGAGTGGATTAGTTCCACATTTGTGGTGTGTAGGGTGGATGGGCTTTCTATAGCCCTAATGTGGTGTGCAGGGTGGACGAAGTGGTGTTCGGATGGCTAGGGGGTTTCTAATTTGCTGCATTCATTTTCATATCCGAGTATAAGTCTGTCTGCAATGATGGCAGCATAACTGCATAGTAATTTGAGTAGTCTGACGTTATTAGGTAATTGGTGTTTTAAGAATTGTAACACCCCTAACCCGTATCCAACGCCGGAACAGGGTTACGGAGTATTACCGGACTTACAGATTAAACAATCAAACATTTCATGTTCATTTCTCATTCAAATCAAAATCCAATCATAAACAATCATATAGTCCCTAATACGAGCCCTCGAGGCCCTAAATAAACATTAAAAATGGTTTGAGACTAAACCGAGTACTCAGGGAATTTTTTAGGAAAACATTGAAAATTTTCAAAGTGCAAAGGACGCACGCCCGTGTAGCCAGGCTGTGTGGGCATTCAAAATGGGATCACATGGCCGTGTCCCAGCCCGTGTCCGACCCCGTGTAACTCACTGGCTTGAGTCACACGGCCAACCCACACGCCCGTGTGCCAGGCCGTGTACCCTTCGAAATGGCCTCACACGCTCGTGTGCCAGGTTGTGTGCTAGGCCGTGTGAAAAATAGATATTATACTGACTTGCACCACACGGCCAAGTCACACGCCCGTGTGTTAGGCCGTGTGAAGCTACTAACTTGATTTCTATAGAAGTATCAGGGGACACACGGCCATGTCACCTGGCCATATGTCACACACGGCTAAGACACACACCCGTGTCTTTGCCCGTGTGGACAAAAATAGGCCATTTTCCAAGCCATATTCCTCACCCACATTGGGACCAACCTATACACATCAATTTGCATATAACCATGGCATAAATAGGCACTCAAAACCAATCAATCTCAAGTTTGTAACATATACTTTCACATACAACATGATACTCATAATCACATCAATTGACCACTTTAACACATACCAATTATGCTTCCAAAATATACCTAAATGGTCACACTCATACATTAGACAATGTGCCTAAACTTAACATGTGTGCCACATATAATTCTTAACTATTTGATACTCAAAATATCAATTCACAACCAAGGCATTCATATGGCATTCATTCAACTCACACCATGGGCTATTTACATATTTACATAACAAAATATATGCCCAAATAACAAGCCAATTTAAATGGCTAAAACACAACAAAACATGTAGACTATCATTAGCCAAAACAACCTATACATGCCATTATAACCAAAATTATAAAACCATGAGTACCACAATAGCTGATAGATAGTATGATGATATCTCTAACACCTTCCAACCAGAACAAGCTTCCGATAAGTAAGTACACAAAGAAATTAACACAAAGTAAGCATGAAATGCTTAGTAAGTTTGTAACTGAAAAACAAAATTTACCACTTCAATTTATAAGCGTCATCTATTTAAGTCAATCCAATGTGTCTTGGCCTTAGCTTAAAAAACAATAACTTCTCAAAGTTAAATATCACAATAACTAGCCAATTCATCTCAAGATATCATGACATAAGTACACACTACTTATGTGCATGTATATAATCCAAGCCTATGGCTAAACATATTTCAATCATCCAAAAACTCATACCTTTCCATGCTTTCATAACAATTTTATTTGGCCAAAGTATAACACATGTTCATCAACCAAGTTAGTCATGTATTCATATAAAATCGAAATCATGTATAAGTTCAACAATTATTTCGATTCCACGTACATGTAACATCTATACCATGTATACGTATATCATATATAAACCACTTCTCGTATTATCACTGAGTTAATTGAAATATTTAAATATCTATGAATATACTTACCTCGTCTTTCCAAATTTGAGAATGGCTTACGGATATGAGTATATCGTTTTTTTTGTGCCATAGTCCAACTATGGTCTTACACATGAATTGCCATGGCCCTACCATGTTCTTACATTCGTAGTGCAATAACCCAGTTATGGTCTTATCATTTGAATGCCATAGCCCAGCTATGGTCTTACATACAAATACTATCATGGTCCAACCATGGTCTTATCCGTTAATTCATCATTTGCATAAACGATTGTACTCAATTCTTGCGATGTACTTGTTTGAACATTTAAATTCTATTTCAAAGTCCAACAATAAATATGAACAATTTCATAATATCATTCATCAATTTAATAAATAAACATTAAATGTTTAACTATACGAACTTACCTCGAATTAATACGGAGACAAACGACCAATCAATCCACTACTTTATCTTTGCCTCGATCTAATTCCGAACGTGGCTTTTCTTGATCTAAATCATCAATTCAACTACTTTAATCATTATTCTATTCAATTCAATCCAAAATTCATATTTTTGCAAAATTACTATTTTGCCCTTATACTTTTGACCTTTTTACAATTTAGTCCTTAGGCTCGTAAATTGAAATTCATGAAATTTCATCCATACCCAAGCATAGAGGATTTTACTACATGCTCATAGCAGCCCATACATTCTTCAATTTCACACATTTAACACACAATTTTCACATTTCTCAATTTAGACCCTATTTGACAATTTCATTAAAAATCTCTTAACAAAAGTTGTTTAACTAACAATAAAGATTCATTTTCTTCCATTAAACATCAAAACCCTATTATAATCATCAATGGAAAATTTCAAACTATTCAATAGTTTTGCAAATTAGTCCCCTAGTTAGCTAGGTTAAGTTACAACGATCCCGAAAACATAAAAATCAACAAAAAAGGGACAAGATAGCACTTACATGCAAGGGACTTTCTTTGCAAAATTTTCAAGCTTTTCCAAAGCTCTTTTTTGCTGGAAAAATCAGCTCATGCATGAATGAAAAAGATGACCCCTTTTTGTTTTATTTAATTTTAACCTTTAATTACCTATTTACCAAATTACCCTTGCCTAACTTTAAAATTTTCATAATTTCCAAGCCATGCACATCCACTATCACCTTTAATGGTCCAATTACCATATAAGAACCTACACTTTAAAGTTCAATAGCTATTTAATACCTTTAGCTAATAGAACCCAACTTTCTCACTTTACGCGATTTAGTCCTTTTTCACAAAATTGAACATACAAATGGTAAAATTTCTTAACGAAATTTTTATACTATCATTCTATCATTCTGTAGATATTAGAATAATATTAAAATAAATTTTTCGACTTCGATTTTGTGGTCCCGAAACCACTGTTCTGATTTTACCGAAAATAGGCTGTTACAAGAATAATATCATCATGTCATGTTTGGCAATGACACTGTTTGTATGTCTGATTACCGAATTGAGATTTTCATACTTTAACTCCAAGATCCCTTTTTAAGTATTTGTTTTGGTACTCCGTCGTTTGCCTTCATTTCTATTTCGGTCTCACGCTAAGCTCGTATAGCTCATCCCTCTTAGTTTCCTCCTTTTTCAAGTTAACTTGAAGCTTGGAGGTTGGACTCGGTAAACTGATGGTCTCGGAATTTAAAGAGTTTGGTTTGTTTTTAATGAAGTTTCTTAAAATTCAGCTTATTATTTTCAGTTGATTTGTAAGTAAGATTATATAAACTGTGGTAGAAGTTTTGCTCTTTAAATTTCTCGTTGGATTCTGTGTTTTGGGTTTTGAACAGATTTTTCTAAAAACTTCATGCATGGTTTTTAACTAGTCTTTTTGCAACTGTTCTAAAGCTCACATGATTGTTGAGAAATGACCTAAGGTTTTCTGTCAAAAAGTAAACAACATGTTTTCCGCTGCATCACTGGTTATAGATTTTGGTTGACGTCAGTTAAACACTAAGCATACAGAGGGATTGACTATTGAAGAGGATTCTGGAATTCAATAATGTGACCTCCGAGATTCGGCCGAAATTTCTAGGCCGGGTTTTCAGTTTAAGCCGGGTTTTGTGGTGTTACAATAAAAATATATAAAAAATTTATAATTAAATATTTTTAACAAAAAATATGAAAAAATCAAGATTCATCCTTTCATTTCTCATCATCAAAATTCATTTGGTAATTGTTCTTCATCAAATTCATCTCTTCATTCTCATCATCAAAGTCTGAAAAATTTTAGTTATTAGCTGATAATAAAGGAAAAGTAGAGTTGTGAAGAGGTGTGAAATGGAAATCGAATACCTCCTCAGCCCCTATAAGATGGAAATATAGAAACCCAATAATATCATTAACTAATAAAATGTTTTCAATTAAAAAGAAGAGGGTTCATTTTTCATCTGCTGTTCATGGTGTTGTAATACTTTGCAAACAAGTGGCTCAAACGCAGAGCACCCAAGAGCAAGTCAAAAACCAGCTCCACCAAAATCTGTTCAAATGAAAAACATAAATTAATTAGGACCGACTTTCCCTTGAAGGGGTCATTCATGTAAATGAGAGTTTGCCCCCTTTTTTTTTTTTTTTTTCTTATGTAACAATCACGTGAAGGATATTTTACCAAAAATAAAAGCTTTTCAGTTTCGTCCAACTTGAGAAAATAAAAAGGAGATTTGAGTAGGGGAGAGAAAAGAAAAAATGAAGAGTTTTAGACAGCGATATTTGTCGGCGGTGCAGCACTTTGATCTAATTGTTTACTTAAATGCTGTGGAAAAGAGAGTGAGAGAATAAAAGAAGTATTTGTTTATTTGCATTTAAAATTTTTTTAATTTCAATTTTTTCTCAATCTACATAGTAAAATAAAAAAGCACGACATATTAAAAATCTCTTATAAAAATTATCTATGATTGAAACATATCTTAATGTCTAAAATTTGGATCGTGTGGCCTTACATTGCCTCTCAATTTTTATGAAATACAAAATGTTCATTGAATGATAACAAACTAATTATAATTTCGAATTTTCAAAGAATATTTCTATATTCTCTCCTAGCTCAAACAAATGAATTGAGGTTTTATTCGTATTTTTCTAGATAGGCTAATAAATAAAAAGAAATAAAAAATAATACATCATTGAGATTCTCGATTTTTAAAGAGACTCTTTTTTATTATTATTTCAAATAGTCAAGACAATAGGATGAATAATAATAATTATGTGTCGTGAACTTTGTATTATGCACATCACTTAGATGAATTCTAGTTAGTCGCATAGAAGGAAACGAAAAAACAAAACATGAAAGAGAATATAAAGAAAAAAACTGAAAGGGGATCTGATTCTATTTATATGGTAGTTGAGATGAGTCTTTGTTATTTTTATCCTTAAACTCCTCTAGACCCGACATTTTTGTTGGCTTTTCAACCAATTATTTTAATCTTTTAATTAAATAGGAAAAACATGGTTGGTGCTTTTTTCTTTTTGTTTTTAAGGTCGATTTATAACTGGACTAAACACCATACTATTTGGAAATTTTAGGCACTTAATTGAATAAAATATTAAAATATTAAAAAAAATGTATATTTTAAAAAGTGAATTAAGGATTTTTATAGATTTTAGATGGAATTTTCCAAGGATACATTGGATGTATTGGGCAGATCAAACAAGATTCTGAGGTGAGGCCTGGGCTCAGTTTAATTTAGTCAGTTCCACGCCCGGCCTTGTAGCCGACGCCGAGTGACATCTAAGTCTAACTCTAAATCTTTATTGCTTATTTTTCGAATTATCTCCCTTAGTAGTAGTCGTCGCCGTCGTCTTCAATTATAATTTTTAATTGTATTACTATCGAGTTGGTTCTTCTCGTCTTATTGGGTAAATCAATTGTCAAATATTATCGCTCCAGTTATATAAAAATGAAAAATCCCAACGCCAAAAGCGAGGAATCCGATTGGGAGGTGAGGCCAGGTGGCATGCTGGTCCAGCTAAGAGACCACCACAAAGAAGAAGAAGAAGAAGAAGACGACGATCATACTCATCACAACCACAATCACGAAACCGCTGCTGCATCTTCTGGCGGGCCCATGATCAACAGCGACCCTGCCCATAGCCCAGCCCAGCTCTCCGCCCATTCTTCTTTTGGTAATTTCCTTATACCTTCTTATTTCTTTACAGCTGCAAATACAACAAACACAAAGATTTTCTTTTTGGGATAATTGATATTATTGGGTTTTTCTTTTGGTAGAAATCTTATTGGTTTCATCATGCATTGGCGTGTTAATTGTTCTTGCTGGCGTTAATTTTAGCTTTTTGTTGTGGATAAAGAATGAAGAGTAGTTAGGATTTTTGTCGTCTGTTTATGCCTTTCATATGGGTCTTGCTTCTTCCACTCCCAAGGCATCTTCCAGTAATTATTCTGTTACATTCCTAATTTTTCAATCATTTTCTGAAATTTCGTTTATTATGTTCCTAATTGGTTCTTAATCTTGTGTGTGAACTTAAAAAAAAATTAGTTAATCAGGTTTCATCTATTTGTAAAATTGATCTGTATATTGCAAATTTTTAACATGTAGATTGTTATGTTTTGGTCACAAAATTTTTTAAAGCTGTATTTTCTCTGTTGTGAACTGTAATCTACTGTGCTAGACAATCCAGCAAGCAAAGAGAAAATGACCAATACCAAAGATAATAAGGTTGAAGAGGTAAAGGAAAGTGAAGAAATATCTAAAGCCTTTGCAGCGGTTGCCGGAGTCCGAAAAGAAGTAGGCAAGCTCTCTGAAAGAGTGAGTTTCTCTGCTTGTTTCTTATATTTACTGGTATTGAATCTTGAAATTGAATTATCTGTCTCTGTTATATTGCTTTATTTGTATAGGTTGCTGCATTAGAAGTGGCTGTGAACAGTGGGACAAAGGTAACCGACGAGGAATTTGTTGTACCGGCGGAGTTACTTATGAGAGAGTTGCTGAAATTGGATGGGATTGAGGCTGAAGGAGAAGCGAGGTTACAGCGGAAGGCTGAGGTTTGTATTGTAGGCTTTGGTGTTTACTAAAATCTGATTGTGGATAACTTTTGCATGGTGCGTCAATTGTGATATAAATATATCTTAAACAATGGCTAGGAAGGTTTGAATTTAAACTGAGTTTTTGAGATTGATATATTAATGTCCTTTAGGGACATCGCTTGTTAGTCCTTAAGTTTTGCATTTTAATACCAATCAAGAGCTATGCTACATGAGAAGTATAGGAATAGTGCTGTTTAATATTCATTTGAATCGCATAGTCAATGGAATATATCCTGTCCCGGGTTCCTTGTGGCCTTCTTGTTTGGGAATGCTGTGTGTGGTCTCGATGTTTGCACCTCTTGTAAGTAGGATACTTACAAGCACTAGCAGTCCATTACAGATTCCCCTCCTTGAAGGATGGTTTGTGCTAAAATCGTGCTCTCAATGTACTCTTTCTGCTGAAAGAGGAAAGGATTTTATACAGTTTGTAGATTAGGAAATGTGGAGTGGGATAATGTTTCAAGCTTTAGAAAATTGCAATTTCTGTATCTAGCCAAGGAATTAATGTAGATGATGTTGTATGCTGTTTTATCAACTAATTACTCCCTTTGATCAGGTACGTCGCATCCAGAAGTACCACGAGACACTCGACAAATTAAAGACAAGAAATTCCAATCCTTTTAGCGACAAACACAAAGCTGTGTCGGTGACAACAAATTGGGAGACATTCGACTCGGGGATGGGAAGCTTAACTGCTCCTCCACCTATGTCATCTTCAACAAACACGACACAGGATTGGGAACGGTTTGATTGGTGAATATTTGCTCTGGAATCGGAACCTTGATTGTGACTCTACATATGCAATCTCAGATTTTGATTAGTTAATATTTGCCTCATTCTTGTGGAACATAATATATAAATCATCCTGGGTTCATTTGTAATGGTTCTGGGGCTACATTTAATTTTCAAGCCAAGGGGGATTATCTTCTGCTTGAAAGACAACTTGATTCTTATGGATTCAGATGTAATGCAATACCTTAATAGTAGAAAGCATTGTCGCTCTGCTAGGTTTTTGGACTCGGCTCTTGCTTTTGCTTACAGCTTGCACGTACAAGTTAAATCTTAGGCAACTTAGATATCAATATATCTCTAGGAAGTATGGATCTCTTAACATAAAAGGTGTAAGAATTGGGCTAGAGGTCGAATTAACAAAATAAAACTATTCAAAAAAAATTCTATAAAAAGAAAATAAACACAAATAATTAATAATAGAAACATAAATATTCATTTTATAAACTATAAAAACATCAGCATTGTTGGCGCAAAACTCAGACAGACCGCAGAGACAATGGTCTCCGCTCTTAAAATTCAAGAAACCAGGCTGAAGCTAGGGGACGCAATCTCACACCAGGAAAATCGTATTTACAGCAAATTTGTTTACGTTCACATGCATGCAGCTACAAACTAATGGTCACACCTCTCGCACCATCAACGAAACGTGAGGGTGCTGTCACCTCTGAGTACGAAGACGTATGCCAACCGTGCTTTGTTGGGTCATATTTTTCTCCATCACCCCAAAGGGCATATGCTTCTTCTCCATGAACGGCGTCATCTCCGATTTCGAGTTGGTTATCAGGCATTCTTAATGGTATAAACAACCTTATTACTAAAAGTATTATTGTTGTGGACGCTACATTCCAAGCAATAACAAACAAGGCTGCCACTATCTGCTTCACGAATTGAACCCCTCCATTCCCACCATAAACTGCACCCCTTGTTTCTATTGGGAGGATGAGTCTGCAGAGATCTGGCTCTGCCAACAGCCCGGTAAGGAGGCCGCCCAACAGGCCGGCCACCGCGTGTGTGTGAAACACACCAAGAGTATCATCTACCTGTGGTTAGATAAAAAACATAATATTACAGTTAAACCTTTAAAACTTCATTACATATGGGAAAATATCATATCGGCATTTGGCAACCTCTAGTTTCTGACTTGCAATAAAACCAACTTGTTCTTTAAATAAGGAAATTAAGAAGTAGACATATAAAGGTCAAGATAACAGTACTTCACAGAAAACCCAATGGGATTTTTATAATTAAGAGTGGGTTTTCATTATATAGTCCGTATATAATAGTCAACATTGATGAGCTTTGGCTATTAAAGAATGTAGCTTAGAGACATAATTATAAAGTGCTCAAAAAGTCATAAATTCGCCAGTGAAAGCGACTTTGCTGTTAAATTTCCAAAAGTGGGGCGAACCTGATCATTTTCTTTCGGATAAACGATGGCCTTTTCTTTTTCCCTAATTCATAAACGACGACTTTAAAGCAATGGGAAAAATGCAAGACAAGTAACAAGTGTTTAATGTTCTTACAACATCAACTTAGAGGGAATATTCATGGAACCCAAATTAAATTGATTTATTTAAAAAATTAATTTTAATCCGTACATACGATAAAAGAGCCGTCAAATCATTTCACAAAGTGGAGATAATCAATGATATGAACTCAATTGGGTTATGATAATTTGGAGGGGCCTTGGGCGCAACTGTGGGGTCTTAAATTCAATGACTCCAGTCATATCCCACACAGCTGCTCTTTAAATAAAGAACCTACCGAATCATAAATTTCTAGACCTTCTAACTAGTAGGGGTGGTTTCAAATTAATATCTGATTAAATGTGGAAAAGTGATGAGAATATTCAAACAAAGGCAACAGAAGTCAAGCCTTAGAATGGGAGACACACACACTTAAACCAAAAGCAAATGAAACAAAAATATTTAGAAAGGGAGTTTGTAACTTAATTAGGTCACCTACCTGTTGTAGCCAACTGCATTTTTTGTGAAGGATCATCATAGACACCCATGGTATACTGCCCGAAAGCATTCCCATTACTATTGCAGCCCAAGGTTGCACCAAACCTGCAACAAATTAATAAACACTTTGAATGTGTACAAAGGACTAAATTCTTGGAATTAAAGTAGAGAGAAAAATTCAAAAGTTCAAAAAGTATAGGGACTGGAAACATAATTAAACTTTTTTTCTCAAATTCCTGGTACTATAGAGAACTACGATCGAACCTGCTCCTGGAGTGATGCAAACAAGTCCCGTCATCATTCCCTGAACAGCTCCGATAACGGAAGGCTTCCCAAAGAACACAACATCGAGAGATGTCCACACAAGGAGACTGGTTGCTGCACAAACGTTTGTGTTGAGTACCGCTATCGAAGAGTCAATATTTGCAGCATATGGGGCTCCTCCATTGAACCCTGACCATCCCATCCACAGCAACCCTGCACCTGCAAGCATCAGTAAAACATTGTTTGGGGGAAACCTCTCTCTGTCGCTCTTTAGCCTTGGTCCAACCTGTTTGATTTATGTTACCAAATTGTAAGAATTTTATACACGTTACACGAAATTTGATGATACGAACGAATAGTTTGATTTATGTTACCCAGTATGCGGCTGTGAGACCGGCGATCCCAGAAGAGAGGTGAATAACATATCCACCGGAGTAATCGATGACACCCCAGTGATAAAGAAAGCCTCCACCCCAGAGACTAAAAGCTCCAACAGTGTATGAAAATATAAGCCATAGTGGCACAAAAGCCATCCAGGCCTTAATATTCATGCGGCCGAGTACTGAACCAGCTAGCAAGATAAGGGTAATAGCAGCGAAAGTGAATTGGAAATATACAAGCGAAGCCATGGGAAAAAAGGGCACGGTGGTCTCATAGCGGTCGGTGGTGACCCTGTGCCTGCTCTCAGGGACCCTGGCTCGGATAACGAGGTACTTTTGGCCCAGAGCGGGTGCACCCTTGCCCCAGAAAGGGAGAAGTTCATCACCGAAGGCCATGCGGTAGCATACAAGGACCCAGCAAATGAGGACAGCAGCGAAGGCGTAAAGAGCCATGAAGGCGGAGTTGACGGCCCATTTCTTCTTGACGATGCTAGCATAGAGGATTACAAGTCCAGGCATGCTCTGAATCCCCACCAGAGTGGAAGCTGTCATTTGCCATGCATTGTCACCTTTGTTTAGCCATGGGGGCACTGCTGGGGCTCTCTCATTTGCCGTGTAGGCTATCTGATTGGCATCCATGGCTAAACGTAGCTTGTGCTGCGCCGGGTTGACTCAGACGAATACACACCTTGGCAATATCTTTTCTATTTGTAACCGCTCTTAAGTCTTCTTTATATGTTAGGTTGGGTAGAAAAAAGTGAGATGCGTTGTAAGGAACCTTCTTGTTCCTTATTTTAATAAGGATAAAATAAACTTTAGTCAGCCTTTTTTCATTTTGACGTGTGAACGGTGATTTGATATTATGCTACATTATCCTATAGTGCTATATCATTTTTCTTAGAAGATGTAAAAAATTATCAAATTTCAAAATTAATGTAACCCACAAAGTTAAAATTAAGAGACTAGATGTCTCTGTGTATATCCTTTTCAATAAATACTTCTAGGTTGTTTTGGTAAGTTGTGTGAAAGTTTGGTATATATTCTGGATTGAGTTAGACTTTGTGCAAATGGAAAATATTGATTTAGGAGAAAGGTCTCCGCCTTTAGACCCACATGTGTTGGCCCTAGCGAACTTGCTAGGCTTCATCAGTCAACGCATTTGCCATGGGGATACTATAAATAAAATATGACAGTTTCATAGGTGGATTTTGCAACTACTTTTTTTTTATGTATATAATTTATGGGTTCTTTTTTTTCCTTATATGTCTCGTAATCCTTTTTAATTTTTAAATAAAATACATTTTTTTACATTAATAGTAATACTAATATTAACCGAACTAAAATTCAATCAACGATTTTTATCTTTTTAAACCTTAAAATATACTAGGTGGATGTGGTAGATATTTTAGCTTTTCAATTTGAAAATTTAGTGATATTAATATATGTTGTAATGATGGATTGCAATTGTACTAAAAAAGGGGGCTGCTGCAAATAAATAAGGTGGATTGATGGAAGCTTCACCGTTGTATGTATAGGGTGTTTTCTAAGAAAAAGAATATTCAACTTCAAAATGTTAATTAATTAAGGTCATTAGACCGTTAAAATTTTAACAGATGGTTGATGTGATTGTTGAATCACCGTTTATCATATATATATTAGTTACAGTAGTTTCCATGCCGCTTTTAGAAAAACGTTTTGAGTGTTTATTTTATCCTCTAATGTATTAACTCAAATTATATTTAAAATTTTTTAGGAACCTCCTTAAGTTCAATTTAGTATTCTTAGAGAAAATAGGTTAGGTTTGATTCATTAAAAGATTAAAAAAAAAAAACCCAAAACATTTTTTTTTAAAGCCATGTGGAAATTACGAGGCTAATATATGTTATATATGAAAAACAATGATTTAACCACTATATCAACCATTTGTTAAAGATTTAATAATTCAATAACTTAAATGAAAACTTTCGAATAGCTCAATAACTGTTTTGTAAGTTTTTGAAGTTGAGTAACCAAAGTGTAAACTTACGTATAGTTCAAAAATATTGGGTGTAGTTTATCTTAAATAAATAATATTTAAATGAGTATACTACACCATTAGTCATTAAACTATGTGTAAGTTTTCGTTTTGGTTGCTTAACTAAAAAAAGTTACAATTTGGTCACTAAACTATTTGAAAGTTTTCATTTAAGTCATTGAACTATTCAAAAGTTTTATTTAAGTCATTAGGCTGTTGAGTTTTTTTTTTTTTTAAAGTCCTACCATCGAGCTCCAAGTAACGATTTGATGATTGGTACGGTGGATCAGTATCCATCGACGAATAAAAGAACATAATTTAGATCCAGATCGAGTTGATGGTCAATGTCAGAGATCAGGAAAAAAAGCTATTTGAATTTTGGTTCACAGATTCGTAAGTTGTTTCATGAAAAAAAAAAACTAAATTGTAGAAGAGAAGGGGAAAGAGAGTTTTCGATTGGTATAGGTAGTGTGAATAGAGAAAACCATATAGCATCAATTTTAATAATCCAATGACTTAAAATAAAACTTTTGAATAGTTTAATGGCCAAATTATAACTTCTTTTAATTAAGTGACCAAAATGAAAACTTGCCCATAATTTAACGGCTAATGGTGTGGTTTACCCAATTTAAATTTGATAAAGCAAGTAGCTTTATCATATCATCGTTGCCTCTCTGGAGTTTGGAGAAGAGCATATGCAGATGGCTGAAGACGATAAGCAGTTTGGGAGATGCCGTGACAGAACTGCTTTGTGACGCCCTTCCATTTGCTGTTCTTCATAAAATATATGTATTGTTATTCAATAGAAATTACCCTAATGTTTCGATTGATAGAAACAAGTATTGTTAATGCTGTTTTCAGCAATATTGACTGAAAATGAAAGCAACTTTAACTCATCAAATCAAACGATTTTAAAAATCACTACATAACTTCAAATACATTTAATTCTAATTTCATCATAAAAAAAAGTTTATATATATCTGTTAATTTTGAACTGAAAAAAAACTAAAAAAACTTGAAATAATGACTCAAAATATTTAATTAGTCAAAGGATCAAAAACTAAAGCAATTAAACTTAGAACTTATATTGACTTGATCGAAAATTAATTCCACCCATTCAATTTGCACGTAACTTGTAACATTAGGGGTTAAATTATTTTTTGGGGTTTAGACTTTTTTTTTAAGTTAAGTTTTGAACTTGACAATTGCTTTTTTCAAGTCTTAATGTGAGAACAATTATTCTTGTCAAGTTTTGAACTTGTCAAGTTCGGGGTTTTGAACTTGAGACTTAAATTTTTTTTGTCTAAGTTAAGCCCCGAACTTGACAACTATTCTCATAGTAAGACTTGAACTTTTTTTATCCATATTAGTCCTTGAAAACCCAAAAGTTAAGGCTCCAATGTAGGAACAATTGTCAAGTTTAGATCCTAATATGAGAACGATTGCTAAGTTTAATGTCTAACTTGGACAAAAGAAAAGTTCAAGCCCCAATGTGAGAATAGTTACCTAGTTCAAGTCTCAATTTAAGAGTAATTGCTAAGTTTAAGTCCTAAAATGAAAAAAATTATTAAATTCAAACCTCAAATATCAATTTAGAATAAAAATGGAATTGTTGGAGGGAAAGGTGAACTCATTTGCATGATCTTGAATCCGGTAAAAGCCTATGAATCCATTAATGTCCAATTAGTGACTAAATGGGTTGGAAAATTAGAACTGATTTATCTAAGATGGGCTAACCCCATATCTCCATAAAACTCTGTTTAAACAAATCCTAAACCCAGCCCATATAAGAACAGCAGACGCCTTCCCCACATAGTACTAAGCCAACGTAGGGATCAATATTTAATTTAATACAGCCATGGATCATAGACATTGTGAATTAATCCTAGGTCCTCAAGTTAAAAACAGAAAAGGATGAGATGGGGGGCGTCTTGTAAAAGCTTGTGGCATCTACAACATTGTGTGGAATAATATATACGGAGGAAACAAACTAGGAGGTTTAAAAGGCTAATATGGCTGATGTGAGATTCTTATAAGACAATATAAGTAATTAGGGGTGAGTAAAGTTTAATTCAACTCGAAAAAATCGGTTTTTTTTCAAATTTCGAGTTAATCAAATCAAATTATTTGATTTTTCATTCAAATTAAATAAGTAATTCGAGTTTCAAGTTCGAGTTATGTTAAATTTTACAATTCGAATGGAATAGAACTATAATGGAATAACTATTTTGTGGAAATAGAATAGGGTTCGAATGGAATAAAAAAAGTATAATAGTAGTTTGGTTAAATGGAATGGAGTAGATACTTTAATAGCATTCACATGTTTGACTAGTGAAATAGAGATTGAAATAGCAAAACAAAAAAATACTCAAATGACAAATATACCCTTTTAATTCCTTAAAAATGTTGAAATACTTAAAACATGGATATATTCATTAATATTTTTTTAGAAAAAATATAAAATCATTAGTATATAATTTTTGGATGTTATTAATTAATATGTAAAGATTGTTAAAATATGTGTGAGTCAGCAAATTTTTACCATCCATCATGCCTTTGCTGGTTAACTTTCAAAAAAAAATTAATCATGTGTGTTAATTACAACTAAAGTGCATTAGTATTTTTGTTTTATCTCAAACACAACTAAGATCTCAAGACAATACAAAGTTCATCAATTAAAAATGTATGCACAACAAAAGAATGAAATGGATAAACAATCTAATATAAAGAGAAACAATCAAAATAAAAACTTTAATAAACTTGCAAACACAATCTCCATTAAAATTTGGCTCAAACTTTGTAGTCTTACATACAAAAAATTACAACCACCTATTGTCACGGGTCAAAGTGCAAAGCCCGTGACCATCGCACCAAATGCATCCAATGGAGGTCTATCGTTTAGATGAAGGATCATTTGGCCCGCAAGAACTGGCCCGATTCGGTAAGCTTTTGGAGAAGCCTGTCAGGTTGAAGCCTAGTTGGCACAATGATGAAGATATGGCAACTTAGGCTATCTTGATAAGTATGGGAACTAACCTTTAAAGATTGATAGGGAATCATATATTGTAAAGATTAGATTTGATTTGATTTGATGTAATCTTGTAAATCCCTAAAATCAATTAATAGAGTAATCTCGTCCGTCGATGTAATGTAATTTTGACCGTCGATTTTGGGGGAGCTCAACTATAAATAGAGAGCCTCCCCCTCATTTGTACTCACTCCATTCATTGTTTCATTATTATTTGTGAATAAGAGAATATGATAAACCGTAGTTTATACATATTTTAATCCCACATTTAGCATACTTTTTGGATGATTTATCCCTTGATTCGTGGAATTTGGTGCTTCTAATCCTTTATTTTCATGTTTTATACTTAGAAAAGCATAGGAGGATGAAAAGGACGAGAAACGGGCCAAAAACAGACCAAATGGGCCAAAGTAGGAAATCAATACGGCCTGGGGTTTCACCACACGGCCGTGCCTCCCTAGCAGACCCAACCACGGTCTACAATTCGATTCACACGGGCGTGTTGAACGGGCATGTCCCTACCGTGGAAAAGAGGAATTTCACTCGGATTAGGATACTTAGAGGCGAATAAACACATTCCAAAGCCTATATAAACACCCTAAGTATAACCTAAAAGGTACTTTTGGTCAGGGGGCGTCCAACTAGGCCAAGGAGCCAAGCCGGAGAGGTCAGAATTGTGGGATTTACTCGAAGAAAGCTAGTTGATTCATTTCAAGAAGCCGAAATCATACTCAAGACGGAGGATCTCTCATTCAATTCATTCAGGGGGTTTTAGGGTTTTCTTATGTTTTGTTTTATCTTTTCTTCTGAGATGTATTCTTTTATGATTATGAACTAAACCCCTCAGATACTTGAGGGGGATGAAACCTAAGACGGATCTTGTTATTGTTTTCTGAACTATATGATAAATACTTGATTTGTTCTTAATTATGTGTTCTTAATTCTTGTTTTGATATTTTAGGATATTGATTCAAGTATTGATGTGCTTAGGAAGAGGAGGAATAGACCATGTCTAAGAGTAGATCTAGCAAAATTAAGCAGAGTTGATCGTACGCCTAGAGATAGGGTGACGAGATTTTTTCGGATTAGGGTGAAACCTAATATGGGATGTCCATAGATCGATTTACTGCTATTCGAGGGGGTTATTATTCGAGAAAGAGATTTCCGTTAATTAACCTAGGATTAGACGTTATTCGCCTCGAGAGAGGGTTTAATATACGTTAGGGAGTCGTACGGATCAAGTCAAGTGAATAAATCGTCTGGTTCAGAGTTAGATAACAAGTGAAGTCTAGGTGGATTCTTCCTTGGGTGTCGTCTTAATCAACTGAGTTTTTCCCAAGTTATTCTCCCAATTTCATTCTTCTTTGTCTTAATAGTTAATTAATTTAGACTAGATAAACAACTTCACTTATTTTAGGCTAAATAATAGAAAGAAGGTTAGTATTAGTACTTTTAGTTCCTTTGGGTTCGACAATCCGGTCTTTGCCTAAACTATACTACTGTTCGATAGGTGCACTTGCTTCAATCGTTGTCATAGTTAGTTTTCAGGTTTGATCATTCTCTTTATAAATTTTAAAACCTGAATTAGAGTCAAACCTAATATGGGAGTCCATAGATCGAGTTAATGCAACCTTAGGGGTTTTAATTAGAAAGAGATTTCAATTAATCAACCTAGGGTTAGACGTTAGTAGCCTCGAGAGAGGTATTAATATAAATTAGGGAATCCTACGGATCAAGTCAAGTGAATAAATAAAATCAAGTTGTGAGTTAAATAACAAGTGAAGTCTAGGTGGATTCCTCCTTAGGTATTGTCTTAATCAATTGGTTTTTCCCACAAGTATTTCCCCAATTCATTCTCTTTGTCTTAGCGTCTTTAGCTTAGTAGTTAGTTAATTTTAGAATAAATAACAATTCCCTTAATTCTTAGGCTAAATAATAAGAAGAAAGTCAGTATTAGTACTTTTGGTTCCTTTACATTTGATAATCCGGTCTTGCCACTAAGTTATACTACTGTTCGATAGGTGCACTTGCCTCAATCGTGGTGATAGTTAGTTTCTAGGCTCGATCATTCATTTTATAAATATTAAGACTATTGACACACACGATCAGAATATTTAGAGAATTTACTCAAACAACTCTCGCGCGTTCTTTCTATTGTTCTTTTGTGGCTTCTTTTGGCATAAATTATTTTTTCTATACAAATTGGTGCCTTGGAGGAGTTCTAAAGGAACCCTCGCTTGTGTTTAGGTTGACTTAGGCGAGTTTGGACGAACGGATCACCTAAGGCTGCACGGATCGCGAGACGAATGATCTAGCCCCGTGACAAGTTGTATCAGAGCTATTGGTTGCGAAGGCACCGTTGGGATGTCGAAAAAAGAGTTTGAACAAAGGTGGGTCAAAAGATCAGTCCCTTTGAGGGAAATGCTGTCGGTTATTGAGGAACGCGTGGGTAAACTTAAGGAGTCCAAGGAGGACGCGAAGGAGTCACACAATGCGTTTTGTGGACGCATAGATGACTTGTAGGAGCAGTCCAGGGACTTTGTGACAATGTGTCTCACTTCCAATAGGGATAATGTGCAACAGTTGTTGGATTCCCAAAGGAAGAAGATGAAGGAGAGGAACGATACTCTCAAGGCCATGGTGATGGCTTTGAAGGAGGAAACAATGGCCACAATGAAGGCTTTGAACACAAGAATAGAGGAGCTTGAGGGAGATCTTTCGTCTTGAGTAGAATTCTGGCTTCTTGAGATGGATCAATTGGCTATCCCTGAGTGAATCCCCATAAATTTGCCTTCTCTGGACTAGCAAGACGCCCCTAAACGATGGCTTAGAGCCTCCGTCGACTCCCCCTTTTAGATCATACTTAGGGTATATTTATAGGCTTTTAAAATAGGTTTCTTTGCCCCTAAGTATCCTTTCCCGAATGAAATTGCTCTTCTCCACGGCAGAGGCACGGCCATGGTACACGCCCGTGTGAATCGTGGCCAGGCCGTGTTCGGATTTCTAATGAGGCACGGCAATGTAAATCGATATCAGGCCATGTTCTAGTATATTGAGGAGGCACGGCCGTGTGGGCTTTAGTCCAGGCCGTGTCGATTTCATACTTTGGCCCATTTGTCCCGTTTTAAGCCCGTTTTGCGTTCTTTTTATTCCCTAGTGCTTTCCTAAGTATAAGACATGAAAAGAAAGGATTAAGAGCACCAAATTACATAAAATAAGGGATAATTCATCCAAAAGCATACTAAATGTGGGATTAAAATATGTTACTTTTACGGTTTATCAAATACCCCCACACTTAAGCTTTTGCTTGTCCTCAAGCAAAATTCTCAACTTACAATTAAAACGAACTTTCTATAATTCATAATTCCTATCAACAATGTCCCATCATAATTCATAGATAATTTATACATGGATAATTCAATTCAAAGATGCTAAGGATTCAAACAATCTAAGTCATAGATTTGTAGCTAGAAAATATAGGCGTCTCTCCTTATCTAAATAATTACCTTTAATTCAAAACCGACAAGGATTGACATCCTCACTAGAGATTCACTCAAATCACTCAAAGTGTTTAAGGTTCAGGAAAAAGCGCTCAAAAGTCAAACATGAAAAGTTAATCCCATAAGCTTGCATGAAAATCAAATCTCCACCACTATATAATGAGATGAAACACAAATCAAAAGGTCTTTAACAGGATTGTAACGGAGCTTGGGTTAAGGTGTGGATATAGGCTGAATTAGAAGGTTAGAATCGAGATCGAATTGATAAAATACCTAACTAGAAACAATAAACTGGATAATTACATAATGGATTGAAACTTTAAACTAATAATACGAGCTTCTTCTTCAATATTTAGAATTTAATTGTGTAAGCTCACATAACTAATACTGAATATACTTTGAATTTTTTTTATAATAAATACATAATAAAGGATAAATCACTGAAATAAAAATCATAATTAGGCAAATAATCAAATCAAATCCCGATATAAGGGTAGTTAGAAAGAATGGTGATAACAAATACAAAGGGTTGTGGGTTAATATTAGTGGTTATGTCAATAAAAATGGTTGTTAGGATCAAAAGGGGTTCACTAGGGGTTAATTGTGAAAGTAGGCTTTTTATGGAGTAAGTGGGTTAAATCCTAGGTGCCTTAATCATCTCTGTATATCAAATCATAGGTGTGGTCTCGACATGTATAATCGATGCAAGTTCTAGAATAACAAATCAGTGTTGACATACTCATAATCAATAAAGTGAGCAAGAAAAAGAATTTATGCTCTATAAGGCTCAAAATCTCACAAAAATTATGGGTATTTTGATATCAACCTCGTAAATTTCAAACTTCAAAGTAATATTTAAACTCAGTTCGACAACCTAAAAAATTTTTTAATTTTTGAAAAATAGACTTATCATGCTTGATTCTCTAGTAATCTTAGAATTTAATTATCAATGCACAATTATCAATGACTTAATCTAAAACATATCAATAAAAATCATAAATCATGGAAATTTCATCCTAATTAGTAATATGAGAAATTTACTTAAAAACAAGACTAAATTTAGGATTTTGAGAATAATGAAAAAAAGTTAGGCACCTTTTTAGGTTGTTCACCCCCCACACTTAAGATGTACATTGCCCTCAATGTACAAAGTTATATAATAACACAATAATACTAAAATCATAAGATATGGAGAAAAGTGAAACTCTCTGAATTTTGGATGGATTCCTTGAGTCGGAGGTAAAAGATGAGTTGGAGGGTTGGTTTGGATGACGCTCCTGCGCTAGATGAAGAAATTTGGTATCTCATGGAGGATTAGCCAGGGATTATTACGACACAATTAAAATAAACTAAATATATAATTAAGGACAAGGAATATAAAGAGAAAGTAAACAGAAAGTAAAATAAAGTAAAAAGAAAAGATGGATGGACCGAGGGGTCCTTATTGTTGGATGGTTCGCGAGGTGGGTGTGACCTCTAAGGCTGCGGAGGTGCTAGTGGTGGCGGAATTGGCGTGATTCCCTAGTAGCCTTTAGAACCTAAAATCAAGAAACTAAGATAAAATAAACTAGATTAAGCATAAGATTGTTAAAGGGAAGGAAAATAAAGGAGAAGATAAAAATAAAATAACAGATAATTGGTCTCAAAGACCCTTGGCTTGGCGAGTGATTGAAGCGGCCGGCATGAACTTATGTAGATTGGTCTCCGTGAGGGAGACTGTGCTTGGCTTCTTCCGCTTCTTTGGCATTGTTTTGGTTTAGCTCAAGGGTATAGAGAAAAGGGGTAAGAAAGAAAATGAAAAGTTGGGGGTTGAAAGTTAGTAGGGGAAGAGGGAAGAGGGGTTTAAATAGATTTTCAAACATGGTACCATCCCACGCCCGTGCTCCTTAGGCGTGTCGATTCACACGGCCGCCTCGCACGGCCGTGTGTCTAGGTGTGTTGGTTCACCACGCTGCTTTTCTGATTGCCACGCCCGTTGGTGATAAGTCGATGTCGTCCACGGCGCGGCGTGGCATTCTGTCGATGCACGCGTGAGGCGGTGGTTGAGTCCGTGACCGAAGATTTGATTCTCTCGACTTGTACCACCTCCGCCATGTCGATCTGGCAATCCGGGACATCCACACGGCCACGCCACGGCCACGTATGTGCTAGGCGTGTGAATTTGGAAATCTGCACTTTTTTGTTAGTTTAAAGCTAGATACTATAAAGAAAGGGTAAAATAAAATAAATAAGAAAAAATAAAAAATGTAAAAGATAATGGGATTAGTGCTCGGGTTGCCTCCCGAGAAGCGCTCGTTTATAGTCTTAAGCTAGACTTTCCTCTCGTTTGCATCTTCAGGGTGGTTTGAGGAGTTAGAAGTCCTTCCTCATGCTATCAGTTTTATCTTCGTGAAAGAGTTTAAGTCGAGATTCGTTTATAGTAAAAGTACCAAAAATAGGATTACTTACCTCGACTGTTCCATATAGGAAAACACTGGTTACCCTAAAAGGTATTTCTTTGTTTGTGTTAGGGTCCGGAGGAGATATTCGAGGATTTGCCTTATCTAATAGTACCTGGTCTCCTATTTTGAGTTTGTTTGCTTCGTGGAGTGGTTCTGGTTCTGCTTTGTGTATTCCTAATTTCTCCTTGAAATGCGTCTTCCACTCGTCTAGATCATCGAATTGAATCCCTCGTTCCTCATGAGCTATTTCTTTGTTAACACTAGGTCTAGGATTGGGTTCAGTTGTATTCTTTTGAGGTGCTTCCTGAAAAGAAGGGTTAACCGAATGGTTATTAGTAGAATTTACGTTCTCACCTTGATTACTCGATGTTCTGGCTGAGTCGATAGCCTTAAGAGTGACTGTCTCGTTACCTACACGAAGTATGAGTTCTCCTGCATCAATATCAATTTTAGTCCTAGCAGTTGCTAAAAAAGGTCTTCCTAAAATTGAGGGAATCGAATTATCCTCATCCATGTCTAAGACAACGAAATCTACTGGGAAAACGAATTTGTCAATTTTTACAAGAACATCTTCGATAATACCCCTAGGAATTCTAACAGTTTTATCTGCTAATTGAATGCTCATCCCAATTTACTTGGGTTTCCCTAGACCTAATTGTTTAAACAATGTATAAGGCATGACATTTATGCTTGCCCCTAGATTAGCTAACGCATTATCAATAGATAAACTACCAATTAAGCATGGAATTGTAAAACTCCCTGGATCTTTTAGCTTTTGTTGTAGTCTATTTTGCAAGATTGCTGAGCACATTGTGTTTAGTTCCACGTGCGATGCCTCATCTATCCTTCGCTTGTTCGTCAAAAGTTCTCTTAAAAATTTTCTAGAATCTGGCATCTGTGAAAGAGCTTCAAGTAACGGTAAGTTAATATGCAACTTCTTTAAAAGTTTAAGAAACTTACTGAACTGTTCCTCTGTGTCGTCTCTTGTTAATGCTTCGGGATATGGTATGCGAGGTTGGTACTCCTTGATCACCGGTTTTGGTTTCTCTTGCGTTACCTCAATTTTACCTTCTTCTACCTCGTTTCTTTGTATTGGATTGGGTTCGTCTAATACTTCACTTTCTTGAGCTGTTATGGCTTGGATTTTCTCCTTTGGATTAATCTCAGTGTTGCTTGGTAGACGCTCCTGCTGTCGTTCGAAAATTAGCTTTGCAAGCTGTCCAACTGTGTTAGTAAGTTGTCCCACTATCTTGAAACTTCCTCAACTGACTTAGTGAATTCCCTAACTTGGCTCTCGATCCCTTTGATCGATGCTTGTTGGGTCTTAAGGATGGTTTCAGTGTCTTGGAGACGATTTTCTGTGGATGCCATGAATCTTGTCAGCATCTCTTCAAGGTTCAGCTTCTTCTCCTGTGGATAGGGCTGATTTTGTAAATTTTGAGGAGGTTGTTGTCTTTGATTTCCTTGATTTCCTTGACCTTCCCACGAAAAATTTGGGTGGTTCCTCCAACCTGGATTAGAATTATTACTATAATGATTATTATTGGATCTGAAATTGTTACCTATATAGTTCATCTATTCGCTTTTGGTACCCGGTTGGTAGGGTGGGTACTCAGGATTTGCCACGGTTCCACTTACGTCGCACTGCATTACTAGATGTACCTGCAAAGAACACAAACTATCAAGCTTTTTATTCATCATCTCTACCTGTGTTGATAGCATGGTTACTGCATCCATGTTGAAAACTCCGGCTGATTTTGTTAGTTTTTTCCTTGTAACCTGCCACTGATAGTTATTCAGTGACATCTCTTCAATAAACTCATAAGCTGCTTCAGGAGTTCTATTGTTCAGGGTTCCACCGGCGGCTGAATCAATTAGTTGCCTCGTTGAGGGGTTTACACCGTTATAGAAAGTTTGGACTTGGAGCCACAAGGGTAAACCATGGTGCGGACACCTTCTCAAGAGATCCTTGTATCTCTCCCATGCGTCATATAATGTCTCTAAATCGATCTGTACAAAAGAAGAAATATCATTTCGTAATTTGGCCGTTTTGGCCGGTGGAAAATATTTCAATAAAAATTTTTCGGTCATTTGGTCCCATGTAGTGATTGACCCTCGTGGTAACGAGTGTAACCACGGTTTGGCTTTATTCCTTAATGAAAAGGGAAATAACCGAAGACGTATGGCATCATCAGAAACGCCATTTATTTTGAAGGTATCATAGAACTCTAAAAAATTAGCTATATGAGTATTTGGATCTTCGTCCTGCAAACCATCAAATTGAACAAATTGTTGAATCATTTGTATAGTGTTAGGTTTTAATTCAAAATTATTAGCAGCTATAGCGGGGCTAACAATATTAGATTCGGCTCCTGTTAAATGAGGTTCAGCATAATCATACATAGTACGAGGAGCATTATTTTCTGCCACATCTTGTGGTGGTGGGTTATTTTCGTCCATCCCTTCAGTAGGATTGGATCTGTCTTCTCGCTCTTCTTCTTGGTAATTTAGGGCTCGCCTAATTTCTCTGCGATTTCTTCGAGCGGTAGCTTCAATATCACTATCGTATACTAGTGGTCCTCTCGGGTTCCTTCTAGTCATAAACTAAAGGTACCTGCTAGGAAAAGAAAGAAAGAAAAATTTAGCAAAGTTAAAAAAATAAAAGTAAATTGCAGAAAATAAAAATAATGGCTAAAGTAATAAAAATAGAGCTTTCTTAATATTTTAGTTCCCCGGTAACGACGCCAAAAACTTGATCGCTGTGAAGTCAGAGTTTTAAAATTTATAAAGAGAATGATCGAACCTGGAAACTAACTATGACAACGATTGAGGCAAGTGCACCAATCGAACAGTAGTATAGTTTAGGCAAGACCAGATTGTCGAACCCAAAAGAACTAAAAGTACTAATACTAACTTTCTTTCTATTATTTAGCCTAAAATAAGTGAAGTTGTTTATCTAGTCTAAATTAATTAACTATTAAACTAAAAAGTCTAAGACAAAGAAGAATGAAATTGGGAGAATAACTTGGGAAAAACTCAGTTGATTAAGACGACACCCAAGGAAGAATCCACCTAGATTTCACTTGCTATCTAACTCTAAACCAGACGATGTATTCACTTGACTTGATCCGTAGGACTCCCTAACGTATATTAAACCCTCTCTCGAGGCGAATAACGTCTAACCCTAGGTTAATTAACGAAAATCTCTTTCTCGAATAATAACCCCCTAGAATAGCAATAAATCGATCTATGGACATCCCATATTAGGTTTCACCCTAATCCGAAAAAATCTCGTCACCCTATCTCTAGGCGTGCGATCAGCTCCGCTTAATTATGCTATATCTACTCTTAAGTAGGGACTTTTGCTCCACCACCTAAGCACATTCGACTTGAATTAATATCCGCGAAATATCAACACAAGAATTAAGCACACATAATTAAGAACAAATCAAGTATTTATCATATAATTTAGAAAACAATAACAAGATTCATCTAGGTTTCATCCCCCTCAGGTATCTGAGGGGTTTAGTTCATAATAGTAAAGAAAAACATCTCAGAAGAAAAGATAAAACAAAACATAAGAAATCCCTAAAACCCCCTGAAGGAATTGAAGAGGAGATCCTCCATCTTGAGTAGAATTCTGGCTTCTTGAGATGGATCAACTGGCTATCCCTGAGTGAATCCCCACAAATCTGCCTTCTCTGGCCTAGCAAGACACCCCTAAGCGATGGCTTAGGGCCTCCGTCGACTCCCCCTTTTAGGTCATACTTAGGGTGTATTTATAGGCTTTTGAAATAGGTTTCTTTGCCCCTAAGTATCCTTTCCCGAATAAAATTGCTCTTCACCATGGCAGAGGCACGGCCATGGTACACGCCCGTGTGAATCGTGGTCAGGCCGTGTTCAGATTTCTAATGAGGCACGGCCGTGTAAATCGATATCAGGCCGTGTTCTAGTATATTGAGGAGGCACGGCCGTGTGGGCTTTAGTCCAGGCCGTGTCGATTTCATGTTTTGGCCCATTTGTCTCGTTTTAAGCTCGTTTTGCATTCTTTTTATTCCCTGGTGCTTTCTTGAGTATAAGACATGAAAAGAAAGGATTAAGAGCACCAAATTACATAAAATAAGGGATAATTCATCCAAAAGCATACTAAATGTGGGATTAAAATATGTTACTTTTACGGTTTATCATCCGTGGTCAAGCTTGGTCTAGGGAAAGACAAGCTTGAGTCTTCCAAGTTCGAGGAAAGGGGCGTATGTGAAAAGGATCACAAGGAAGATATTGATGGCAATGGCATCGACGATAATGGTGGTAATGGGAAACCAAGAGTTGGGAAGAAGAAACCCAACAAGAAAAGAGACAAGTTGAAATGCTTTCTTTGCGACGATCCACACATGTTGAAGAAATGTCTGAAGAAATTCGCGCTTTCTAAGAAGGAGAAGCCGGTAGGTAAGACCTTGGGATTTGGTTTGAGCGCAAGGGGTGTCGAAGCCAAGGAGGCCGAAAGCGAGAAGAAGCCAGTGGAGTGCTTCTTGTGTCATGGTCAGCATAGATTGCGGAAGTGTCTGAAGAAGACTATCATCGAAGGGGACGATGGAACAAACAAGGAGCCTAAAAAGCTTGGTTCGAGCAAGGGAAAAGCTAAATCCAAGAGAAGCAAAAAGAAGTGAGTAAAGTGCTTTTTATGCCGTGGTCCGCATGAGTTGCGAAATTGTCCAAAGCAATCCAAGTCAGTTGTGGTCAAAGAAAAGGAAACATCGGAGCTTGCTGAGTCATCGGAGGGGCTTTCACACGGGGAAGATGTGGGTTTGTCATCAAACTTAGGAGAAAAAGTTACGATGAAATCACTAAAGTTGGGACCAATGAGGCTCAATTCGAGTAAAGCGACAGAGTTGGCCTAGTTGTCGGCAAGGCTTTCACCTATGGAAGAGGTGAGTTTGGCATCAGACTTAGAGGAAGAAGCCGCGATGCAAACTGTGAAGCTAGGATCAATGAGGCTCATTTCTATTGACACATCGAAGGGACTACTACCTATGAGAAGGGTGGGGTGTGCATCAAACTTCAAGAAAGTGGTGATGCAAGTTGGACAGTTAACCTAAGTAAATGCGACGAGTAGGGTACATTCCGAACACTTTGATAGTGTGTTACATTCTAACTTGTTAACTTGGCAAGAACATAGGGGCCCTTTCAAAGTTCTTGAGCAAGGAGGCTGAGGGATTGTGGGCAATTCGAAGCCAAGTATTGTGAATCAAGAGGATTCTATTTGAGGCAAGTTAAAATGTGGGCAAGAGAGTGACATAACTTCTTGCCATCGAGATGTACAAACAAGTGGGATGGTTCGAGTTAAAAAGCGACGTAAACCGAGGTGAAAGTTTTGAAAGAAGGAAAAAGCTAAAGCATCGAGACGAGTCCGAGGCGAGTCAAGTCAGTGTCATTCTGAAGTCGCAACGAGGGCATTGCGAGAATGGGTGGGGGAAAATGTCACGGGTCAAAGTGCAAAGCCTGTGACCATCACACCAAATGCATCCAATGGAGGTCTATTGTTTAGACGGGGATCATTTAGCCCGCAAGAACTAGCCCGATTCGGTAAGCTGTTGGAAAAGCCTGTCAGATTGAAGCCTGGTTGGCCAAATGATGTAGATATGACAACTTAGGCTATCTTGATAAGTATGGGAACTAATCTTTAAAGATTGATAGGGAATCATATCTTGTAATGATTTGATTTGATTTGATGTAATCTTGTAAATCCCTAAAATTAAGGGATAAGTTAATCTCGTCCGTTGATTTAATGTAATCTTGACCGTCGGTTTTGGGGGAGCTCAACTATAAATAGAGAGCCTCCCCCTTATTTTTACTCACTCCATTCATTGTTTCATTATTCTTTGTGAATAAGAGAATATTGAGAGCATTTACTCAAAAACTTTCGTGCGTTCTTTCTATTGTTCTTTTTTGGCTTCTTTTGGCATAAATTGCTTTTGCTATATAAATTGGTGCCTTGGATTAGTTCTAAAGGAACCCTCGCTTGTATTTGGGCTGACTTAGGCGAGTTTGGAGGAACGGATCGCCTAAGGCTGCACGGATTGCGAGATGAAAGATCTAGCCTCGTGACACTATGACATGCTTATATCCTATAAACTTTAACATACAGTCTTTTACATACAAAAGGAAAATACAACCCTTACAACATATTCAATTTCTAGATGATTGTCATTCATTAAACAATTGATGTGCTAGTTCTATCCTCCAATTTTACCATGGATCACTTGGATGAATATTGATTACATTAGGATCATCTTTCTTGATTATGTTTTTGCTTCAATAGGATCAGAATTCATCTCCATTCGAATAAAATTATGAAGTAAGCAACAATCAATTATAATCCGGTTATGTACCTTCACAAGATAAAATGACAGACTTCTAAATATGCCTCATCTGAGTTTTAACAATCCAAAATAAATTTTAATAACATTGCATGTTGTTGCATGTTTCATATTAAAAAATTCTTCTGGAGTGCTTAGTTGGTGATCTTGACGCCATTCATTTAAATGATACCTTTGACCCCTAAAAGGTGTAAGAAATTCTTCGAATTTGTGTATCCAACATCAGCTAAGTAGTAACAACTTATATTTAAAAACATTTACATTTATCAATTTCTTGTTCTCAATTTTAAAAAGATATAAAAAAATTAATTCAATTTTTTTTAAGTCAAAACTTTACCATGAAGAACTTTAAGTTCATGTCTCCTAGTAATTGCAGATCGAAGAATTCATCTATCGACAACAAAACCTTCCCAACCAGGAAGAACATATACAAATTGCATATTAGTTGTACAAACACCTAACATATTTGTTGCTATGTCAACTTTCCAAGTTCGATATCTAGGTTTATCAACTGATGGAACTTTAATCTTGATATAGGTTTCATCTAAAGCAATTCTACAAATAAAAGAAATTGTAAAGTTAATATAGTCTATTGAAATTTAAATCCAATAATTTATTTCAAGATAAATATATAGACACTTCAATACCTTGAACCATTTCCACTTCGGATATGTAGAATTAACTAGAATTAGGTTTGGCTTTTTAAACAATGTACCTTGCAAGTGCATGATTGCATTCAATACGTTGTGGAATGACCTACTAACAATTTTTCCAGACTTTAAAATGGTGTTTGATAACTCGGTTTTTAGGTGATGAGAAATTATATACAAGAACATTGCCACTTGCTCATCCACAAGCATCTTCCTTGTTGATTTTAATCCTCCTAAATTCTATAACATGTAACACCCCTAACCTTTATCCGTAGCCAGAATAGGGTTACAGAGCATTACAGAACTTTTCAGATCAATTACGAACATTATGTATCATTTGACAAATATATTGTAAATAAATCATATAGTCCCTTATATGAGCCCTCGAGGCCCAAAATATGTGTTAGAAACAAATCGGGACTAAATCGGGTACTCAGGAAATTTTTCCAAAAACATCAAAAATTTTCATAGAAATAAGGGACACATGACCGTGTGGCCAGGCCGTGTGGCTCACACGGTCAAGAGACACGCCCGTGTCTCAGGCCGTGTGGGCATTCGAAATATGGGCACACGGCCGTGTCCCAGCCCGTGTCCAAACTTAGGTGCATACTGACTTGGGTCACATGGCCATCCACACGCTTGTGTGCTAGGCCGTGTGAGCATACTGACTTGCAATATTAAGGTGTAGGGGTTATACGGCCAAGTCACACGCCTATGTGCTAGGCCGTGTGTCACACACGGCTAAGACACAAGTCTGTGTCTCTGCTCGTGTGAAAATACCTGAGCATTCTATTTTAAATTTTAAAGTTGCAGAGGACACATGGCCAAACCACACGCCCATGTGTTAGCCGTGTGTCTCACACGGCCCAGTCACACGCCCGTGTGTCTGGCCGCGTGGACTCAAAATGAACCTTAAACATCAAGTTTACCATACCCTGCAATCTTAGACACCAAGCAACTCAAAAACCATTCGTTCAACCAATTCAAAACACAATCAAATATCTTTAAAACATATCAAAACAATCAACTTAGATACCTAACCAATGTTCCCTCATAGATTCCACAATTATATTATCAAAAAATAATAATTTAAACATTTTTCAAATCAATTTATAATCATACCAATTTCAATCCAATACCATATTCATTTAAACACTAATCTAAACATGCCATATTATAGTCTTAACATAACTCATACTCATACTCATATAAATATAACCAACCAAATCTTATTTACAATCAATCCACAAAATAGTTAACATTTAGACACCCTAGGTACATGCCGACATAAAAGAGACATACTTCACCACGTTTGAGATCGGGATCGTTGATGGATGCTGAATCGATGATCACACTTAAGTACCTAACTTGCGCACGGAAAATAAAACTGTACGAGTATAAACTCAGTGGTATTTCTATAATCTGAATATTTGTAAAAAAAATTAACATAACATACTCATTTAATCATACAATAACAATAGCCCTTTATTTAATCAATTCAGAAATGAATCATTCATAACATATTTCAATTCTCATCATTTGCTATCTCAATAGCTTTTCACAATATGATGCACAATCCATGTGTCTCATTTTCATTTCACATTCAATGTTTCCCAATACCAATCATAGTATCATTTCATTTAATTACCCCTATTAACACAACTCGGACTCGGACGGATACACGGATCAAACTAAAACACACCAGTTTGGCCCCCAGTGCTTCATCGGATAATTCGAAGTAATAAGTTGACACCCAGTGTCTCATTGACTCGAGGTTGAAGAATCCCTAAACTCTTCCAATCATATGGCATGCCATCTATATCTGACTCAGCCCGATACAGTTAATAAGGTTTCAATTCACTTTTCAAGTGCAACAAACATCCAATATTCAATTTCCACATTAATCACATATTCATATAAATTCCATTCAATATCAAGATGCTAACACTCACCTTAATTACTCACCATAAACATTTAGATCAAAATACAAAAAATTAATAATTAAATTCAGATTATAGAAATACAAACCAGAACTTCCGAGCTATTCCTCGTCGACTTTATCTTTTCCCTTTTTAGTTGAAGTTTTCGACACAACGTTAGCTACGGAATTAAAACAATTAAAACTCATCAATATAATACAATTCAATTTCACATTGAATATTTCAATTTTTTATTCAACATTTGCCTAAATTCTAATTTAGTCCCTAAACCGAGACTAACTTTAGTTCTTTACAATTAATTCTATATTTTCATTCAATTTCCAATTTCAACTAGATTTAACTCTCTAATTTCACTTAAATCCCTAAATTTTGAAATTTTCACAATTTAGTCCCTAATACTCAAAATTTACAATTTATCCAACAATTCAATCATTTTTTTTCTAGCTTAAAAATCTATCAATTTAGTCCCTAATACTCTAATTATTCATCATAGACAACATTTAAAAACTCAATAATTTCTAAAATTTTGACATAGGTCAGGTAGTATTTAATACCAGGATTCTAAAAACATAAAAATTACAAGAAAATGAACTAAATTGACTAACCAATTGAGCTTTAAACCCTTGAAACCCTAATTCTCCTTCTTTCTCTTTTTCTTTCCTTTTTCTTTCTTTCTTCTCTATTTCGTTCTATCTTTCTATTCTTTTCTATTTCTTTATTTGTTTTGTTTTTAATTATTATTTCATTTACTTAATATTATTATAATAATATAATATAATAATATTTATATATATACTTAAATATTAAGTAATACATATTTTATTAATATATACATAAGTATATTATTTTTACACATGTATTTACTATTACCATACACTTGTTGGAATAAGGATTATTTGCTTCTTTAGTCCATTTACTTTTCTTTAATTTATAATTCAACTTTCACTCTATATGCAATTTAGTTCTTTTACCTAATTACTCCTAATTTAAGCAAATTCACCTAACCAAAACCTAATTAACCATACAATTAACTTCTTACGAATTCGTTTTATGAAAACGGAAACCCAAAAACACACTTTCCGATACTCATGACTGTCAGGTCTTTACATAACATCTCATATAATTTGTTCAATACATGTCTCATCACTAGCATGTACAAGTCCCTTCACATAATCTTTTTGAGCATAAAAATCTAATATGTATGACATAACTCTTGGTCTGTAACTTCTAATGGTGAACTTTGATATTAACATAGTTAAGAACCAACTCACTATAGTACACATCTGTAACCATGTTCTCAATACAATTACGGTTCTTTTGCGTTTCTCAACTTTGGTTATCAATGACAATCGAGACATTACTGCAAAATAGTTCATCCTTACACATTTTTTAAATCATAATGCACATGCTTGAGAGTAAAAAAATTGCAACAATCAAAAAAAAGTTTAATGATTGGTCTAATTATTAATTAATAAAAGGAAAAAGAGAAAAATGTACCAAAAATAGCTCTCATAGGTAATTCAAACAAACAATTGAAAAATGTATATGTCTTTCCTTTTTAGTCATCCTCACACATGCACATATACTTTGCATGTTACAACAACCCCATGTTTTTTTGTTTCATTTTGACTTCTATGCAAATTAAGACCATTTGTTTGGCCACTAATAAAATTTAACTAATATAAGAGTTAAAACATGGTATCCACAAAATGAATGAATATAATTATGGTGCAGTTATAAATGCAGTTAAAAGATTGTACTACTATTTACTTGGAAAAACTACAGGCTTTACCGTGGTTGGGAAAGTAAATTAAGAAGATAAATACAATGGACACACACACACAGATGTATCATATGTTTTTGGGTTATTTTATCTAAATGGCCCAAAAAATAAATAATTACGCAAATGGCCAAGTTAAAAAACAATCACTCAAATAACTTGAAATGAACAGTAAACTTAGGCTGGGGGACTTAAATAGCCGGCACTACCTCGTATTTTGTCCCAATCATCACCTGATAATTGTGTTAGGTGATAAAAAAAAATATTTTTTGGGGCTGGGGGACCTAAACGATTGGCACCCTTCGTATTTTTTCCCAACCATATCACACTAGTATACTTTACACCAGTATTTGAAAAAAAAAATTGGGGTTGGGGGACTTTGATGGCTGACACCACTTTTTGCATTAAAAAAATATTTTTTTTTGGTGCTGGCACATAGATGGTCGGCACCTTCTTTACCAAATAAAAAAAATTGGGTTGGGGACTTTGATGGCTAGCACCACCTTTTTCAAGACCCGAATTTTTTTTTTGGGTGTTGGCACACTAATGGCCGGCACCCTTGTACCAGGTTTTTTTTTAAAAAAAAATTGGTGTTGGGACATTGATAGCCAGTATACTTGTACCAGAATTAAAAAAAAATTGAATGCTGGGACGCTGATGGCCGGCACCCTTGTATCAGATTTTAAAAAAAATTAGGGGTGTCAGGACACTAATGGCCGGTACCCACTTAGTCTATATATATGGAAGGTCTTGGGGGGGTGTGATATTGTAGTTGGATAGAAAAAAACTTGTTTGGGAGTGTACTATCAAATGTGGATATTGATTTTGGTAGTTATCACCAAGTGGGTGTTATGTAGTGGGTTGCAGATGGGAGTGTGGGAGCGTACAACCGAATTTCATGGTTGAATTATATTCTTTCATTTTTAACGGAGTTTAATTATATACTGTCACGTTAACCGTAAAGGTTATGACATTAAAGGTAAGATGACTTCCTACGACATAGATGGCGAACTGTGTAGACCAATTACGGTTAAAGAATATGACGAGCGAAAAAGGTCGAAATTACTAAATGTAATGTAGACCTGATTCAAGCAGAAGATGACTAACTGTGGAGAAACTACTATTCAAAATGTTTGTATTATTTTTGTATCCGTAAATCAAATTTAGTCTATTTTATTTGTTGGTTGAATTTTATATTTTCGTATATAAATTGTCCTAAAATATTTTTATTATTTTGGGGTGTAGTAAAAATATTTTAATCCGTATTTGTTGGTCGAATTTTATATTTTTGTATATAAATTTTATATATTTTCGTATATTAGTTTTGTAGAATGTTCTTATTTTCTTGTATTATTATTTGCATAATATTATTTGTTTGAATTATATATTTTTGACTTAATATTTTGTACTCATCTATGCCCACAAAGAATTACAATAAAAATTCCCAATTTTTCATGTTTGTAGAATAATTACAAAATAAATATTTAAAAAAAATCAAAATTGTGTAGATCCCGGTAACATCCCCGGTGCTAGCGTATAACGTTCGGGGTGCCTCCATCGACGAGGGCGTGCACCTTGCTGAGGCGTTTGATAGTTGCTTGGGCCGACCTCCGGTGTCCCTTCCGGTGTATTGAAGAAAGTTGTACAATTGTATACCCCATCATCGAGGGTGTTGGGGTATTGCGAGACTAGAGGAGTCGAGCCAAAAATATCCTCAATGTTAGGTGTAGGTGATTGCCGATGGAGCTCCGGGTGGTATGAGGACGATCCGGAGTGTGCCGAATGTTAAGGCTTGAGTTCTTTGCCAAATATCTCCTCGAACGAAGGAGGATTCAGATGAGGGTTATGCGAGGTTTTCTCAGATGCTTCATATTCGGGCTCGGGATAGGTGTTTGAGACAGAATCTGTGTTCCTGAATGGTGGAACTCGGTTACGATGCGGTCGTGTTCTGGTCCTATGACATCGAGTAGATTCCGGTTGCGTGTGTTCCGAGATCAATATGTATTCACCCTAGTAAATGTATAGCAACTCATTTTTGAAGTACAATTTTGCGTACTCACGCGAAGGAATGAACCCTGTGTCCGAGACAATCAAGGGGGGTCGCCTCTCATGTCAGGCGTTCCACAGAAAGCTATATGAAGCATATTGGTTCACCCAATTTATATGGTCCCTCCCATTTTTGTCAATCTCGTGTATTTCGCCCAATATATGTGAAGGGTCCGGGATAGGTTGCATGTAATCGAGCTGTCATAATACCCGATCCACTGCATGCCACTTGACCATATGAAATTTAATTAATGGCACGTTTGTTACGAACAGAGTTTGCTGATCGTGTACCCATGATGGTATAAGTGGTGTAAATTACGGCCTGAATACGGCATCCATAAAAACTGCACATTATAGATCAAATGTTTAGGGCTTATAGTACTTTTTTTTACAAAAAATGTATTTGTTGGAAAAGGTCAGAAGCATATTTTACCTCATCCCCAGAGTGAGTCTCTATCATTTTGGCGGTATACGGGCACGGTATATGACCATCCAATTCCCGGTACCATTGATAAACCGAAATAGTAACATATTTTAGGCCCACATTTAGTATGATTTTGGATGAATTATCCCTTGATTTATGTAAAAAAGGGCTCTTAATCCTTTCTTTTCATGTCTTATACTCAGGAAAGCACCCAAGGATAAAAAAACGAAAAACGGACTCAAAACGGACCAAAACGGACCAAAGAGGAAATCGAAACGGCTTGGACTTGGACCCACACGGCCGTGCCAAGCCAATCATCTAGAACACGGTCTAACCCCGATTTACACGGTCGTATCTCATTAAAGAAATCTGAACACGGCCTGGCCACGATTCACACGGGCGTGCGCCATGGTCGTGCCTCTGCCGTGGAGAAGAGCAATTTCATTCGGGAAAGGATACTTAGGGAGAAAGAAACGTATTTCAAAAGCCTATAAATACACCCTAAGTATGACCTAAGAAGGGGGCCAAAGCCATCGTCTAGGGCGTCGTGCTAGGCAGGCAGAAAGCGATTTGTGGGGATTCACTCGGGGATAGCCGGTTGATTCATATCAAGAAGCGAATTATACTCAAGGCGAAGGATCTCTCCTTCAATTCCTTGAGGGGTTTTAGTGATTTCTTATGTTTTGTTTTATCTTTTCTCTTGAGATGTTTTCCTTTATTGTTATGAACTAAACCCTTCGGATACAGAAGGGATGAAACCTATGATGAATCTTGTTATTGTTTTTGAATTATATGATAAATACTTAGTTTGTTCTTAATTATGTGAGCTTAATCCAAATTTAATGTGCTTAGGTGGAGGAGGAATAGACCACGCCGCCAAGAGTAGATCCAACATAATTAAAGCGGAGTTGATCGCACGCCTAGAGATAGGGTGGCGAGATTTTTGCCGGATTAGGGTGAAACCTAATGTGGGAATCCATAGATCGATTTCTTTGCTATTCTAGGGGTTATTATAAGAGAACGAGAGTTCCACTAATTAACCTAGGGTTACACGTTATTCGCCTCGAGAGAGGGTTTAATATACGTTAGGGAGTCTTACGGATCAAACTAAGTGAATAAATCGTATGGTTCAGTGTTAGATAACAAGTGAAGTCTAGGTGGATTCTTCCTAGGGTATCATCTAAATTAACTGAGTTTTCCCAAGTTATTTTCCAAATTCATTCTTCTTTGTCTTAGAGTCTTTAGTCTAGTAGTTAATTAATTTAGATTAGATAAACAATCTCTCTTTATTTTTAGGCTAGATAATAAAAAGAAAGTTAGTATTAGCACTTTTAGTTCCTTTGGGTTCGATAATCCGGTCTTGCCTAAGCTATACTCTTTGTTCGATAGGTGCACTTGCCTCAATCGTTGTCGAGTTAGTTTTGAGTTCGATCATTCTTTTATAAATTTTAAAGCTACGATTCACAATGATCAAGTTTTTTGGCGCCGCTTCTTGGGACTAAAATATTAAGAAAGCTCTATTTTTATTAATTTAGCCATTATTTTTATTTTTCGCAATTTATTTTTATTTTTAGTTTTAATTTTAAATTTGCTAAATTTTCTTTCTTTCTTTTCCTAACAGGTACCTCTAGTTTATGACTAGAAGGAACCCGAGAGGACCTTTAGAATACGAAGTGATATTGAAGCTACCGCTCGGAGAAATCGCAGAGAAATTAGGCGAGCCCTAAATTACCAAGAAGGAGAGCGAGAAGATAGATCCAATCCTACTGAAGGGATGGACGAAAATAACCCACCACCACAAGATGTGGCAGAAAATAATGCTCTGCGTACTATGTATGATTATGCTAAACCTCATTTAACAGGAGCCGAATCTAGTATTGTTAGGCCTGCTATAGCTGGTAATAATTTTGAATTAAAGCCTAACACTATACAAATGATTCAACAGTTTGTTCAATTTGATGGTTTACAGGACGAAGATCCAAATACTCATATTGCTAACTTTTTAGATTTCTGTGATACCTTCAAAATAAATGGCGTTTCTGATGATGCCATACGACTTCGGTTATTTCCCTTTTCATTAAGGAATAAAGCTAAACAGTGGTTAAACTCGTTACCACGAGGGTCTATCACTACATGGGAACAAATGACTGAAAATTTTTTATTAAAATATTTCCCACCGGCCAAAACGGTCAAATTACGTAATGATATCTCTTCTTTTGTGCAGATAGATTTAGAGACATTATACGATGCATGGGAGAGATATAAGGATCTCTTGAGAAGGTGTCCGCACCATGGTTTACCCTTGTGGCTCCAAGTCCAGACTTTCTATAACGGTGTAAACCCCTCAACGAGGCAACTAATCGATTCAGCCGTCGGTGGAACCTTGAATAATAAAACTCCTGAAGCAGCCTACGAATTTATAGAAGAGATGTCGCTGAATAACTATCAGTGGCAAGTTACAAGAACAAGGCCAACAAAAACAGCCAGAGTTTACAACCTCGACGCAGTAACCATGCTATCAAATCAGGCAGAGTTGATGAATAAGAAGCTTGATAGTTTTTGTTCTTCGCAGGTACATCCAGTCATGCAGTGCGATGCAAGTGGAACTATGGCGAATCCTGAGTACCCACCCTACCAACCTAGCACAGAAAGCGAACAGATGAACTATATAGGTAACAATTTTAGATCTAATAATAACCTATATAGTAATAATTATAATCCAGGTTGGAGGAACCACCCAAATTTTTCGTGGGGAGGTCAAGGAAATCAAGGAAATCAAAGACAACAACCTCCTCAAAATTTCCAAAATCAGCCCTATCCACAGGAAAAGAAGCCGAATCTTGAAGAGACGTTGAACAAATTCATAGCATCCACAGAAGCCTATCTCCAAAAAACTGAGGTAACACTCGACACCCAACAAATATCGATCAAAACAATCGAGAACCAAGTGGGAGGACTTACAAAGGCAATCGGGGAAATTACCCAGTCAGTCGGACAAATTGCGAAGCTATTATCTGAACGACCGCAAGGGCGTCTACTGAGTAATACTGAAATTAATCCAAAGGAGCAAATCCAAGCCATAACAGCTCAAGAAAGCGGGGAAGTAGACGAACCCAGTCCAACATAAGGAAACAAGGTAGAACAAGGTAAAGTTGAGGTAACACAAGACAAGCCAAAACCAGTAATCAAAGAGTACCAACCTCACATACCATATCCCAAAGCGTTAACAAGAGACGACACAGAGGAACAGTTCGGTAAGTTTCTTAAACTCTTAAAGAAAGTACATATTAACTTACCGCTACTTGAAGCCTTTTCACAGATGCCAGATTCGAGGAAATTTTTAAAACATCTCTTGACGAATAAGCGCAAGTTAGACGAGAATCCACATGTGGAATTAAACGCAGTGTGCTCAACAATGTTACAGAATAGACTACCATAAAAGCTAAATGATCCAGGGAGTTTTACAATTCTATGTTTAATTGGTAGACTAACTATTGATAATGCGTTAGCTGATTTAGGGGCAAGCATAAATGTCATGCCTTACAAATTTAAACAATTAGGTCTAGGGAAACCCAAGCAAACTAGGATGAGCATTCAATTAGTTGATAAAACTATTAGAATTCCTAGGGGTATTATCGAAGATGTTCTTGTAAAAATTTGATGATTCGTTTTCCCAAAGAGATTTTGTTGTCTTAGACATGGATGAGGATAATTCGATCCCCCTAATTTTAGGAAGACCCTTTTTAGCAACTGCCAGGACTAAAATTGATGTTGATGCAGGTGAACTCATACTTCGTGTAGGGAATGAGACAGTCACCATCAAGGCTCTCAACGCGGCTAGAACATCGAGTAATCAAGGTGAGAACGCAAATTCTACTGATAACCATTCGGTTAACCCTTACTTTCAAGAAACACCACCAAAGAATACAACTGAACCTAATCCTAAACCTCATGCCAACAAAGAAATAACTCATGAGGAACAAGGGATTCAGTTCGATGATCTAGACGAATGGAAGACACACTTCAAGGAGAAATTAGGGATACACGACGAACTGGAACCACACAAGATAAAACCGAAGGAGCCCCCAAAAGAGCTAATAGGAACAACAAACCACTTCAAAATAGGGGACCAGGTACTGTTAAACCAGGCAGATCCTCGAATATCTCCTCCGGACCCTAACACAAACAAAGAAATACCTTTTAGGGTAACCAGTGTTTTTCCACATGGAACAGTCGAGGTAAGTAATCCTATTTTTGGTACTTTTACTATAAACACATCTCGACTTAAATTTTTTCACGAGGAAACAAATGATGGAATGAGGAAGGACTTTCAACTCCTCAAACCACCCTGACAATGCAAATGAGAGGAGAGTCTAGCTTAAGACTATAAACGAGCGCTTCTCGGGAGGTAACCCGAGCACTAACATAATTTATTTTTACATTTTACTTTAAATTTATTTTTCTTCTTTTCTTTACACCTAGTTATCAACTAACCAGAAGTGCAGATTTTTGAGACACGCGGCCGTGGCCGTGTGGACCATAAGAATCCCCGTACTGACATAGCAGGGGCCGTGTGAATCAGTTCCAACCACTTTTCAATGTTACGGACTCAACCACTCCCCCACGGGCACCGATAAAGTGGCACGGCCGTGCCCTATGACCGTGTGAAGCTACTGACTTTCCAACCACGAGCAGAACACGCCCGCGCCTTAAAACCGTGCCAACATACTGACTTGTCGAACACAAGCTAGACACGAGCGTGGGGAACCAACACACCTAGGAACACGGCCGTGCGAATCGACCGTGTGAATCGACACACCCTCCGTCCACGGGCGTGGGAGAGCCTCAGACACAAAATTTTATTTAAACCCCACAGCCCTCCCCCTTCACCCCACCTTCTTCCATCTTCCTTTTCTTTTAAAAATTTCTCCCCTCTCCTTAGAAACAAAGCCTCTACCACTCTTGAGCTATGCTACAACCATGCCAAAGAAGCGGAAGGAATCAAGCATAATCTCCTCAAAGGAGACCGATCTACATAAGTTCATGCCGGCCGCTTCATTCTCACGACAAGCCAAGGGTCTTTGAGACCAATTATCTGTTCTTTTATTTTTATCTTCTCCTTTATTTTCCTTATATTTACTTCTCTTCTGCTTAATTTAGTTTATTTTGTTTTAGTTTCTTGTTTTTAGGTTCTTAAGGCTGCTTGGGAATCACGCCAATTTTGCCACCACCAGCACCTCCGCAGTCTTAGAGGTCACACCCACCTCGCGAACCATCTACCAATAAGGATTCTCAAGCCCCTTTATCTTTTAGCATTAGTTTAATTCAATGTCTATTTTCTTTCTCTTTATCTTCCTTATCCTTAATTATATATTTAGTTTATTTTAATTACGTCTTAATAATCCCTGGCTAATCCTGCATGAGCTTCTCAATCTCTTCATCTAGCGCAGGATCGTCACCCAGACCGCCCCTCCAACTTATCTTTCAACACGACCACTGCCAACTCAAGGAGCTCATCCATAATTTAGGAAGTTTTACTTATCCCCATATCTTCTGATCTAAACATAACATTTATATTATCTAACCTTGTACATTGAGGGCAATGTACATCTTAAGTGTGGGGGGGTGAACAACTTAAAAAGGTGGCCTGACTTTTTTCATTATTCTCAAATTTTTGAAATTAGGTGCCAAACTTTTTGTATTGTTCTCAAAATCCTGAATTTAGTCTTGTTTTTAAGTAATTTTCTCATATTACTAATTAAGATGAAATTTCCATGACTTATGATTTTTATTGATATGTTTTAGATTAAGTCATTGATAATTGTGCATTGATAATTAAATTCTAAGAATACTAGAGAATCAAGCATAATAAGTCTATTTTTCTGAATTTAAAATTTTCTAGGTTGTCAAACTGAGTTTAAATATTACCTTAAAGTTTGAAATTTACGAGGTTGACGTCAAAATACCCATAATTTTTGTGAGATTTTGAGCCTTATAGAGCATAAATTCTTTTTCTTGCTCACTTTATTGATTATGAGTGTGTCAACACTGATTTGTTATTCTAGAACTTGCATCGATTATACATGTCGAGACCACACTTTTGATTTGATACACAGAGATGATAAAGGCACCTAGGATTTAACCCACTTACTCCATAAAAAGCCTACCTTCACAATTAACCCCTAGTGAACCCCTTTTAATCCTAACAACCCTTTTTATTGACTCACCCACTAATATTAACCCAAAACCCTTTGTAATTGTTATCACCATTCTTTCTAACTACCCCTATATCGAGATTTGATCTGATTAGTTGCCTAATTATGAATTTTAATAATTTATCCTTTATTATGTATTTAGTTTGTTCTTAAAAAAACGACGAAGTATATTCATTATTAGTTATGTGATTAAACGAGCTTATACATTTATTTAAATTCCAAATATCGAAGAAAAAGCTCGTATTATTAGTATTATTAGTTTTCAATTGATGTAATTATTATTATTAGTTCATTAGTTCTTAGTTAGGTAATTTGTCAATTTAATCTCGATTCTAACCCTCTAATTCAGCCTTATTCCACACCTTAACCCTAGCCCCGTTACAACCCTAACAAAGACCTTTTGATTTGTGTTTCATCTCATATTTCAATGGTGGAGATTTGATTTTCATGCAAGCCTATGGGATTAACTCTTCATGTTTGACTTTTGAGTGCCTAAATTTTGAACCTTAAACACTTTGAGTGATCAGAGGTAATTATTTAGAAGAAGGGGAGACACTTATGTTTTCGAGCTACAAAATCTATGACTTAGATTGTTTGAATTTTTAGGACTCTTTGAGTTGAATTATCCATGTATAAATTATCTCTGAATTATGATGAGACACTATCAATGACTATTATGAATTATAGAAAGTTTGTTTTAATTGTAAGTTGAGAATTTTTCTTGAGGACAAGCAAAAGCTTAAGTGTGGGGGTATTTGATAAATCGAAATAGTAACATATTTTAGGCCCACATTTAGTATGCTTTTGGATGAATTATCCCTTGATTTATGTAAAAATGTGCTCTTAATCCTTTCTTTTCATGTCTTATACTCGGGAAAGTACCCAAGGATAAAAAGAACGAGAAACGGGCTCAAAACGGACCAAAACGGACCAAAGAGGAAATCGACACGGCCTGGACTTGGACCCACACGGCCGTGCCAAGCCAATCATCTAGAACACGGTCAAACCTCGATTTACACGGCCGTATCTCATTAAAGAAATCCAAACACGGCCTGGCCACGATTCACACGGGCGTACGCCATGGCCGTGCCTCTGCCATGGAGAAGAGCAATTTCATTCAGGAAATGATACTTAGGGAGAAAGAAATGTATTTCAAAAGCCTATAAATACACCCTAAGTATGACCTAAGAAGGGGGCCTAAAGCCATCGTCTAGAGGCGTCGTGCTAGGCCAGAGAAGGCAGATTTGTGGGGATTCACTCAGGGATAGCCAGTTGATTCATCTCAAGAAGCCAGAATTATACTCAAGACGGAGGATCTCTCCTTCAATTCCTTCAGGGGGTTTTAGGGATTTCTTATGTTTTTTTTATCTTTTCTCTTGAGATGTTTTCCTTTATTGTTATGAATTAAACCCTTCGGATACCCGAAGGGGATGAAACCTATAATGAATCTTATTATTGTTTTCTGAATTATATGATAAATACTTAGTTTGTTCTTAATTATGTGAGCTTAATCCAAATTTAATATGCTTAGGTGGAGGAGGAATAGACCCTGCCTAAGAGTAGATCCAACATAATTAAGCGGAGTTGATCGCACGCCTAGATATAGGGTGATAAGATTTTGCCGGATTAGGGTGAAACCTAATATGGGAATCCATAGATCGATTTACTGCTATTCTGGGGGGTTATTATAAGAGAACGAGAGTTCCACTAATTAACCTAGGGTTAGACGTTATTCACCTCGAGAGAGGGTTTAATATACGTTAGGGAGTCTTACGGATCAAACTAAGTTAATAAATCGTATGGTTCAATGTTAGATAACAAGTGAAGTCTAGGTGGATTCTTCCTAGGGTATCATCTAAATCAACTGAGTTTTTCCCAAGTTATTTTCTAAATTCATTCTTCTTTGTCTTGGAGTCTTTAGTTTAGTAGTTAATTAATTTAGATTAGATAAACAATCTCTCTTTATTTTTAGGCTAGATAATAAAAAGAAAGTTAGTATTAGTACTTTTAGTTCCTTTGGGTTCGATAATCCGGTCTTGCCTAAGCTATACTACTGTTCGATAGGTGCACTTGCCTCAATCGCTGTCAGAGTTAGTTTTCAGGTTCGATCATTCTTTTTATAAATTTTAAAGCTCTGATTCACAGCGATCAACCGTCGACCATCTAAAATACACGTGAATATTTTTTATTATTATTCTTTTCATGCAAAAGTACTATACTATAAAATTAAGAAACAAAAGATATAATTGAATGTTAAATCACCTATTTACGAGTGGCTAGGACAATAGTTGGTGGCTCACACCAGCCAGAAATGGCATCCGATGTAAAGCCTATGACTGCAGTAGCATGTAGCAACCACCCACAGTCTTTGTAGATGGCTTTGTCGGTTGACAAAGCTCGCGGTATAAGCATGCCTGTATTGCAGAGCCCCAACTATAGTTACCGACTTGGGCCAGGTCTTCTAGTAGGGGAAGGTACATGATGTGGACTTTATTTTTATTTACATCCAGCATCAATATGCCCCTTATGAGTTGCAGAATGAACGCTCTAGCAGCGTAGATAATTTCCATTTGCGTTGGATTGCTTGAGAGATGCTCAAAGTTAGCTCTTAACCAAGTGAATTTCAGCTCGGTTAGTTTTCCTCCCTCATCATCAGAGGGCACTCTTCCTAATAATCGGCTACAAGTACCCCACAGATCGAGCACTTTTCCAGGCCCGGTTACTGCTTCTCCATTGATAGACAGCCCCAACTGGACTGCTTCATCTTCTAGTGTGATTGCTGCCTCCCTGCACGAGAGGTGAAACGTGTGTGTCTCGGAGCATTATCGTTCAACCAGGGCTGATATTAAATTGACCCGTAAGTCAGCTATTTGAATATACGCGGCTACCCCAAACCCTGCGACATCCAAATACGACATAACCCTCCGATCCGAAAAATATCCCAGATCATGAAGTCGAGATCTGACAACCAGGTATCGTTCCTGCGAAAATAGTAAAAATAATAAGTTTTAATTATCGTTTAAAAAAGAAGATATTATCAATTAGTGAATATTTGTATAAAGGTCATTTAGTGAATATTTGATCGTATTGCGAACAAATTTAGCAATGTAGTTGTCATGCTTTAGAAAAGAATTATCATCCATTCTGATATTTGTGATAAAATCAAAGAAATTATCAGGAACGATATAAATAATTAGAAAATTACTAGAAAACCTTTAAATTTGAAACAAGTTTACAGAAATTTACAATTTTTAGTATTATAGGAAAATGAGGGGAATAAATCTGGTGACTAGCGGTGGTCAACAGTGGTCGGTAGCAGTGGAACTTGCAGTGGTCGGTGGTGGAATTTGCATTGGTAAGACAACTGATGGCTCAAATCACCTATTTATAGTGGGGGGACCATTGGGGTTTGAGGGAAAAAATTAGGAAGAAAAAAGGAAAAAAAATTAACTGAAAAGCCTTGTGACCCGTACGGGTCACGTCTGAAGGCCTAAAGTCGGCCACCAGTGGACTGAGTAATGCTGACACATAGGCCTGGCCTGAAGCAGGCCATTGCTTGGCCATGGCCTGAAAAAATAGGCCTGGGCCTAGGCCTGACACGGGAAGCGAGGAGCGAGATTGAAGCCGGCCATTACTTGGCCTAGGCCTAACACGTTGACACCGGCCTGTCATTCACAGGCTGTCACTGTTTTAAAACTTTTTTACTCTTTTTTTTTCTTTTTTTTCTTCAATTCACGGGCCTATTTTAATTTTTTTTTCTTTTTACTTTTTTCCCTTTTTTTCATCCATTTTTATTTCTTATTACTTTATTTATTTATTTTAACTTTTATACTTTTATTTAATTTAATTTATTTATTTTACACATTATTTATTAATTTTACACTATTTCATTTTGTAATAAATGAATAAATGAATTATTTATTTATATTTATTTATTATTAATAAATGTTTTTTTTCTCAGTATTCATTTTATTGTTTTAGTAAGTTTTTATTCTTTCAACTAAAAATATTGGCTCATAAAAACACTTACAATATAAAGAAATATCTAATACTTTGTATTTATACTTTAATTACAAGTTTTTACAATAATCATGAAATAATAAAAAATCACTCGTCCTATTCGTCGTCTTCCAACCGACATTACGAGAAGATTGACTGCGAATACAAACACAATGTGGGCAAGTTGATCGGTTGTGGCTGAATGTTCAGTAGACCTTGCATTGTTTGGGTTCGCCCCTTTCCTTAATATCCTTATCATTTCGAATCCTCGTCGACTGTGGTCAACCTTTAGAATGTCTATGAAGACTGTAGTCCAACAACATTTCGAAAGCAAGCAACGGAAATTCCCAGTTCGAGACATTCGATATTACGAGAAATTCGTTCCCTCATATACGCATTGTGCGTTGCAGCATGTAGACCTTGTCTATGAATTGTTCGACATCTAGTTTTGCATGCGCACATGCTGCATGAACATGCGTACACGGATATCGAAGAGTCTGGAACTGCCCGCACTCGTAATTTATATTTTGCAGATCAACAGTGTACGACCTCGGTTGAAGACCCAAATGACAGCCTGCGTACTCTTGAACCCGAAATGTCTCCAAGTCGCGCGAATACAGTTTTGCGCTCATCTTCCGTACCCTATTCACGTTTACTTTCATTGCGTTTCGGATGCCCTCAACATACACGTGCCCGTCCTCCATCTTCTTTACTTGTCTCTGCCCTATCCTTGGCATCAACATCGGCAGACTATAGAATGTTTCCAAGAAAAAAACCGAAATTGGAAGATAATGTGTATGCCTCAATATCGCGTTAACCGCCTCTACGAGGTTGGTCGTCATGTGACTATACCAAAACCCATCATTGAAACTTTGACTCCAGTGCCAATTCTCTATTTTACCCAACAACTTCCAGAGACAACGATTTTCGGGAAACAAATTCATTTGAGCTTCAAGCCTCGCAAACCTTTGCATGAATCGTCGCGGTTCTAACTCGTACCCTGTGTATGCAATTTCGAACTAATAATTTAAAACAATTACACAGCTATAAATTTATAAAAAGGAAATTTAGAAATACAAACTTATAAATCTTGAAAACATACAAATCAATTTTGGAACAATGTTTTTTTACTCATTTTCAGAAGTTCTCTACGACATTCCTTATTCTTATACTTTCTTTGGAAGTTTGACTCAATGCGTCAGATGCAATAAACGGGCCTCCACGAAACCCCCGAACGCCTTACTGCAGTAACTAATCCCTTCGATCTGTCCAATAAGAGGCAAACGTTGTCTTGCCTGACATCGTGCCTCCACAGATTTGACAAAAAAATTCCCAAAACTCGAAGTTCTCACTTTCCACGATGGCAAAAGCGATAGGATGTACATTCCGGTTGCCGTTTTATACAACCACAAGCAGGAGTATTTGCGTGTATAACCCGTACAGCCATGTTCCGTCCACCTGCACCATCGGCTTGCAGTGAGGGAAGGCCCTAACATACAACTCGAACGTCAAAAATAATCAGTGGAAAACCCATTTACTCAGTTCTATCTCACCATCCGAGCATTTATACAATAGTGTTTGCAAATCAGTCACTGTTCCCAACACATATTATTGCATCGCGGTTATCCACCCTTTAAGTTCATTGTATGACGTATCCCAATCACTGTACAACTGCTTCATCGCCATTTGTTTCACCCACCATGCCTTACTGTAGGAAATCTTGTATTTAAACTGAGCTTGCATGTCCACAATAAGAGTCGATACAGGGATGGTGGGACTGTCCTTCACGAATAGGACGTGGCAATTGCATATTGTTTTTGCATCTAATTTTCGATGGTTTTGCGACATACGAGAAATCGTGCATGTGTGAGGACCTTTTATTTTCATGATTGTCCACATCTGGGTTCGCTACACTAATGTAGCTCGAACACACCAATTACAGCCACTTGAGGCTTTCCAACATTCTCCGACATATAAAAATTGCGTTAACTTTGTGACTTTATAGTCGACAGACAACTTTAAGTTTTACTGCTTTATTGCATGTAAGCAATCTTTCTTGTTATCGAATTGTTATCCTACAAACAACTCTTCAGCTTCCTATTCTTCATCCAGTAAGTAAGCCGACACTATATTTGGATATTCAGAGAACTCGCGCGCAAGTGCCACATCAAGATCTACATCAGTCATGAAAGCCCCTAGATTATTATAGATAACCATACTGGATCCTGTGTTCCCGGCCGAATGGGGATGTACATCTTCACCCTTTACCGAGCCTTCATCGTCTATCTCTTTAGGGATGTTATCCAAATCGGGATTACTCAAATATTCAATATCATGGTCGAACTACTCTTCATGGTCGAACTGCTCTTCATTGTTGGACTCTTCGTCACCATCTTCTATGGCGGCCAACATCTCTGGATGAATCTCTAGACGAGGACACGGTATTGGAACATTATACCAACATCCACCATAGTTTGGATTTTTGAGAGTATGTAGTGACCGTCCAAAACCCGACTGATCTTCCCAGCAGACATTAAGATCAAAATCAATTTCAAAATGCTGACTTACTGGAATTATAACTTGAACAGATTCCAATTCTGCTATCTTCGAAAACAACTCAACTGAGCTAGGATTTTCCATCTCCGGGGGGCAATAATTTGCTAATCATCTTCAAGTTCCATTTCTGAGAACTTGAGCGGATTTGTTGAAATAAAAAATTTGTAAAATAGTATCAACATCTATTTCCAGCAACGGGTAGCTATCTTTGTACCGATCTTCTGCTTCAAATCCACCAGCAAAACACGTTTGTTGAATTTCATTCCGATTTTTTACTGACTTTGAAAAACACAACCTTCTTCAACTGTATTTATCATTTCTCGATCAAAATGAACATAAACTAACAGAATTTGAGAATTCATTTTCAACAATTTTTGGTTCCTCAACAAACAAAACATCAGTACTCTTAATATTGAATTTCAACTGATAAAAGCAAAGAAAAAGCTAAAATGAAAGACAAAACAACTCTATATATTGAAGGGGTACTGGCCATCAGTGTCCCAACACCCAAATTTTTTTTAAATCTGGTATTGGGTTGCCAGCCATCAGTGTGCCAGCACCCAATTTTTTTTTAAAAAAAATTGGGTATAGGGGTGCCAGCTATCTAGTTCCCCTGACCAAAAGAAAAAAAAATTGTATCTGATAAAGTGGGTGTCGACCATCTATGAGCCAACACCCGAAAAAATAATATTTTTTTTAATAATATGGAGCCAACACCCGAAAAAATAATTTTTTTTTGTAATAATATGGTGTTGGCTATCAAAGTCCCCCAACCCAAAAATTTTTATTTTTTGGTAAAGTGGGTGCCGCCTATCTATGTGTCAGTACCAAAAAAAAAAAAAATTTGGGTCCCAAAAAAGATGGTGCCAACCATCAAAGTCCCCCAATCCAATTTTTTTTTTTCAAATATTGGTGTAAAGTATACTATTATGATACAGTTAGAAATAAATACGAAGGGTGCCGGCCATTTAGGTCCCTCAACCCAAAAAATATTTCTTTAACACCCGACACAATTATCAAGTGATAATTGGGACAAAATACAAGGTAATGGGTCATTTATATAATTATTTATTGTTTTAAGTCATTTAGATAAAATACCCTATATTTGTGTACTTTGTATCTATATGCATTTTAAATATATAATAATGATTATAATTTGTTAAGTTCCTTCGCCATTCAATATTTATCTTTTTATTTTAGAAATATGAATTTATGTCGTGGGATAAAAAAAATCATAAGTAAAGGATTTCTTTATATATAATTCTTTTCTAAAATGGAATGTAAAAAATTAAAGGAAAATTTTTATTTGAAATCAGTTAAGTAAAAGGAAAAAGTTAGACTATAATCCAACATATATCTCACTTAAATCCCAAAATAACATAAAAGGGAAATGCTAAATCATTTGGATATGAGTATATATTTGATATGAGTATGGCTAGTCTTTTTATGTTCTTTAATGTATTTGGATAATTCTTGGGTGTAAGTCAAATTTAGGTGTGGCTATAGAATACGAGCACGTATCTAACATGAATATATTAAACTTTTCAAGTTTTTCATGTATTTAGAGGATCATTGAGTGTGATTGTCGGGCATAGATATTTACATGCATCAACAGTGAATACATATGAAACCTAATAAGTTAGATCTAATTCATTATATAAGATTAAATTGATGCTGTCGAGATCTAATTTTTATGCTTCCCTGCTAACTAACATATTTTTAATCTTAACATAGATTTCTTATGTCGAAACCATTTTTTTTTTTATTTTAAGTTTGAAAAATGGGGTCGACTTAAAAATGTGATGTGGAGTCGCCACCAACCCCCCTTTTTTTTGTTTAGGTGTGATTGGATCACCTTGAAAAAAATTTATTGGTTTACGAAATTAAATGACAAAAAAGGGTTCGGGAGTCGGTTACGCACGAGGAAGGGTTAGCACCCCATACGCCCCAGAATGGGTACCAAATCGATTAACTAGTGTCCTTGCATTGAAAACTTGAAAATGTTTAAGATGTGATTCTTTTTAAGGAATGTTAATTAATTTTGAATTGAATCTCAAGATTCACTCGTTTCAAAAGAATAAAAATATCATATCCAACACGTTAGGATATGACACGTTTATACCTCGACACCGAGATCATCTTTGATCTTCAAAACATATAATTAAAAAGGGTATTTGGTTATTTGGTTGGACGAAAAAATTGACACCCAGCACGTTAGGGCGTAATTTTTCGAACTTCCAAACATACAAATTGAAACACCCCAAACCCGGCCCACGAGATTTGCCCAGATTTGGTATGTTCCTCAAGTAAACCGGTTTCAAAATTCTTTCGTTACCTAGAGAAAACTTGTGCGATTTTGAAAAAAATTGTTTTGGGTTGGGCTTGTGTCGAAAACGAATTCAATTCTTTATATTAAAAAAAAATTACTTAAACTTTAATCGGTAAAACTCATAATCATAATAAATAGAAATAAATGGAAAACAATCCAACTATGGCCTTATGGCCTTATTACATCAAATAATTTCCAAGTAATTCAAGTACTTAAATAGAAATAGTAGTTCATAAAATAAAAACTTCATGTTGAGCATGGCCACCACAAGTTCTGCCGTCCCGGTCCATCACTGATCATCACCTGAAAAAAATATTCCCCAACGGGGTGAGTCAAACAGAATCAATGTGTACACAAACACTAAGGGTGAGTTTGGATAGGCGGTGCGTTTACCTGCGGTTAGTGTAAAAACAGCGGTGGCGGTGAGATTAGATACTGTAGCGATACTGTAGCGTGAGACAAAAAGTAAGCTAAACGCACCGCACCGCACTCAATCGCCCATCCAAACCCACCCTAAATCAAAATAAAATCAGGCATACAAATGTTACGCATTCATATCATAGCATACAAATTATGATGCATTCCCAAACCCAAACCTAATAAGCCATCCGCTACACTCCCCCGTACCAACCTGTACACCGTAGGGACTACTAAGTCGACCCTCCTTCCGCTACACTCCATATTGCGGTCTTAGGTCACCGCATTTGTGGTCTTAGGTCACCGCATTCAGATTACTGTGGTCTTAGGTCACCACATTCAGATTACTGTGGTCTTAGGTCACCACATTCAGATACCACGGTCTTAGGTCACCGTGTTCGTGGTCTTAGGTCACCACATTCACTTCCCCTTTCAATAACCCGTATGCCCCATTTTGTAATATGCATTAATATGCCAAAGATCACATTCTTATTCTCATGTTACAAATAACATATTTCATATTCCTAGTAGGAGTAGGAAACGTACGTGAGTACTTAGTACCATAACATGGTACCTTAGCCACTTTCTTATTCTTATTATCACATATTTAATTAGACATAGCCATAAAACTTATTATGAAGTAGTGTGGGGTACACACTGATTTGCTTAACAATTTCCTTGAAATCCCGAAATCGATCTACCGCTTAGATCCTTAATCCCTACATTTGATTAATCACTTACTAATTTAATAAAAAGCCATTCGCCATAAATCCAAATCCTAGTAGGATTAGTATACTTAAACTTACCTTGTGCCGATTGGATTAAAAATCAAATCCCGAAAACTTCTTTGAGTTCCTTCTTGAAATCGGCTAGCCACCAAAACTCCTAACTAGTTAGTTTTCGGCTTTTAAAACATATGAGAAATAGATCTAGAATACCAAACATGGCCTTAGCCGATTGTATTTAGACACTTACCTTGCGATTTCCAAATCTCGAAAGTATCCCTTGGTTATGGAGATGTCGAAACCTATAGGATATCTGTTAGATCCACTTCTAACATTTAAATCACCTTTTCATAGCCCTTGGCCGAATATGTACTTACCTTGGTTGGCTAGATCTCGAACTATCTCCCTTAAAAGTCGACACTAGCAAAGATCCCAAATCTCTCCTTTATTTGAAGAAGACGATTGCACCTTTATTGAAACCCTTCAAAGATTCGGCTATGAATACTTGGAAGCTAGATGGCTATGGTTCAACTGAATTGAAAAGAGAGGATTTGCTCTTAGGGAGAATTGGCAATGGTGGATTTAGGGAGAAGAGGATTTCGCTTGGCAAACATAAAGAGAAAGAAGAGAGTTTGCTAGGGATTTTTAGCAGAGACTTAGTTGGGAAGAAAAGAAAATAGGTAGAATGGCCTCTCTTTTCCCTAAATGCCGAAATTACTAGGCCTAGTATCCCTTACTTGGCCATCACTCCTCTTATCTTTATCTCTTTATTTAAAATTAATAAGAATAATCCTCTAATTATCTCTTTGAAAATAATCAAAATAAATCACCATTTATCCACCCTTAGCCGAAATTTAAAGAGAATAGGACTCTTTTCCAAATGCCTTGGTGCCGTCCAACTCTCTGCTTCTGGAAGCAAAATAAAACTTCTTTTATTTGCTTCCCTTGTGACTCGAACTCAGGCCCAACACCCTTGCATGTGGCGCCATTTTCAGAGGCCCTAAGTGGCATCTTCAGGCCACTTTTCCAAGCCTGTTTGTGTGTCAAATTTCACAAACTTTTTCTTTTAAGGCCACCTTGCCTTAATTTCCTCTTTTAAACTTTAAAACTCGACATTTCTAAGTCATTTCTAAGTTTCCAAAAATTTTCGTTCGGCTCTGTAAACTTGACATTTTCTTACATTTCCAAGTTTCCAGAAATGTGCACTTTCCTATTTTGAATCATTTCCAAATCATTTCCATCCATTTCCAAGTTTCCAAAAATGTTCACTTTCCATTTTTTTAACTTAACATTTCCATACATTTTCAGGTTTCCAAAATTGTTCAAAATTTATTCTTAGTACATAAAACATGTTACTTCGTACAATTAAACCGAAAATGCATAGGCCCTTTCCAGGATGTTACACAAATATTGCCTTATCTTGAAAAATTTTCAAATATGCAATCTTAAAATTGGCTCAACATACATTTTTAATGAAATGAAACATTTAGTAAAGGTTTGAATATATTAGAGTTTGAAACATAAAACAATAACAAGAAGCACATGAAATACACACAAATTCTACATCATAGGTGATCATAGCAACAATTTAAACATGCCAATATACAATAATGATAACTACATAGTTTAAAAGACATATATTAAAAATCAATAATCAATAAGCTACAAGATATAATAATTCTACAAAATTGACAATGGCAAATTAATATAAAACAAAATCTTCAATGCTAACAAATGTATTTAAAATAAAGAAAGTGGAGTTTAAAATATACAATTTATGAAATTGTTAAAAATGGAATAATTTGTACAAAAATCTTATTATTATATATGTATGTATATACAAAGTAATAGCATATAATTGTATTTAAATTAAATATTATATAAATCATCAAAGAAATACATAAAATATGATTTTGGAATTAAATATTTATACAATAAATATAAACGAAATACATGTAAATGGAAAATAAAACAAGTTAGGACATTGTAGAAACGATTTCAAAACAATTTTATTAAAATAGCTTGAATAATAAATAAATTTTGAAGCTATAAAAAGGTTACAAGAATTATAAACAAAAATTAAAACTTAATCAAAATAAAATTGAAATTAGAAGGCTATTTCATAAGTAAACGAAATTATTTAAACAAAATCGAGGATCAGATTGAACTTCGTATAAATAACAAGGGATCGAACTAGCAAACATTACAAAATCAAAACGCAGACACACGATTGGATTAAATCGAAATGACACGCAAATCATAGAGACCAATTAAGAAATAAAAGAAATGTATAACAGGTCTAATCAGAAGACAGCACGACACAGGGGGACTAATCGCATAAATATCCCATCACAGCAAAAACGCGCGGATCCTATGGGCGCTGGGTCGGGTCAAGTCGGGTCGGCTTCATACGGCATCGTTTTGAGGCTAATGAAATGAGCTTAAACGTCGCCGTTCCTGTAATGAATTAAAATCGATTTTAAAGGTAATTTAACCCTTATTTTAAACAAAACCCTAGTCTCTTTTGCTTTCTCCCTCAGCCGCAGAAAGAAATCACCTTTCGGCCACCACAACGCCACGGCAATCGGCGATTAGTGGCCAACCCAGGCCCGATCGGCTGCTCCCTTTCAAACCAGACCCGAAAGCTTCAAGTTCTCCACCTCGAAGGACCTCTTTGCTTCGATTACGACGAAGAAAGTAGTCTGACGGTCTATATTTCGAAGGTAAATCCCTCCCTTTTTAGATTTTCACACGAACAAACAAAACAAAGATCTAAAAAGAACAAAAAGAGCTAAAGAAAAAGGGTATTGAAAGCCGAAAATCACCTTTCAGAATTCTTTTTGATTTCTCTTTATTTTTCTGTATATATTCTGTATGCGTAAAAAAAGTTACAAGAATGCTGATGCGGTTTTATAGCCGAATCGAAATATAATTCTTTTTCTATATTTTTTTTGTTGTTTCTCTGCTATTGGAGGCCCCTGTTTATGTGTACTGAAAGGCGAGACGTGCGCGTGCGGAGGTACGTGAGGGCGCGCGAGTGAGCGAGTGACGCGTGGAGGCGCGCGAGAGGGGCTGCGGTGCGCTTGGAAATCTCTGGAAGCTCTCCTAGGGTTTCTGCTGAAACTGTTTGGGCCATTCGGGCTTAGTTAGGTATTGGGCCAAGCATGGTTTAGGTCTATTTAAAAAAATTTGGGCTGAGGGTTTTGTGTAATGGACATTGGACTATTAATTTATTGTTTTTTTTTTAATTTTGGTTTTTGTTTGGTTAATTGGGCCCCGGGCAAATTTGGGCTCTTACAGCTGCCCATTTTTTCTCATTGTCGTGTAACGAGAATGAAGCAAAGACTTATATGAAGGGTCAATCTTGCCCGGTCTCGTCGAATCTTGACTCCTTGGCACTTTTTTTCTTCAAGTAACCTCATTCCTTCCCTCTGGGTACAGGAATTGATGTTTCGATCTGCTCCAATAAAATTTCAGGGAGGAGAGATTTGCAGCTTCAACCTACTCTGCTGGAACCTCAAAGGGATAAGAATTCAGGGAAAGAAGATTCGTAGTTTCAATCTTCTCTACTGCAACTTCATGGAATTAAGGATTGATCCTCAATGTAATCTCAGGGAGGCGAGATTTGTAATTTCAACCTACTCCGCTGGAACTTCAAGGAAATAAGAATTCAGGGAGAAGAGGTTCGTAGTTTCAATCTTCTCTGCTGAAACTTCAAAGAAATAAGGATTGATCCTCCATGTAAACTCAGGGAGGCGGGATTTGTAATTTCAAACTACTCCACTGGAACTTCGAGGAAATAAGAATTCAGGGAGAAGAGATTCGTAGTTTCAATCTTCTCTGCTGAAACTTCAAAGAAATAAGGATTGATCTTCCATGTAAACTCAGGGAGAAGGGATTTGTAATTTCAACCTACTCCACTGGAATTTCACGGAGATAAGAATTCAGAGAGAAGAAATTTGTAACATCAATCTTCCCTACTGGAACTTCACGAAAATAAGGGTTGATCCTCGATATAATCTCAGGGAGAAGGGATTTGTAGCCTCAAGCTACTCCACTGGAACTTCGAGGCGATAAGAATTCAGAGAGAAGAGATTCGTAACCTCAATATTCCTTACTGAAACTTCACAGAAATAAAGGTTGATCCTCATTGTAAACTCAGGGAGAAGGGATTTTTAGCCTCAACCTACTCCACTGAAACTTTGAGGAGATAAAAATTCAGAGAGAAGAGATTCGTAGCCTCAATCTTCTCTGCTGAAACTTCAAAGAAATACAGATTGATCCTCATTGTAAACTCAGGGAGGAGGGATTTGTAGCCTTAACCTACTCCACTGGAACTTCGAGGAGATAAAAATTCAGAGAGAAGAGATTCGTAGCATCAATCTTCTCTGCTGAAACTTCAATGAAATACGGATTGATCCTCATTGTAAACTCAGGGAGGAGGGGTTTGTAGCCTTAACCTACTCCACTGGAACTTTAAGGAGATAAAAATTCAGAGAGAAGAGATTCGTAGCCTCAATCTTCTCTGCTGAAACTTCAAAGAAATACGGATTAATCCTCATTGTAAACTCAGGGAGGAGGGGTTTATAGCCTCAACCTACTCCACTAGAACTTCGAGGAGATAAAAATTTAGAGAGAAGAGATTCGTAGCCTCAATCTTCTCTGCTGAAACTTCAAAGAAATACGGATTGATTTCTCATTGTAAACTCAGGGAGGAGGGATTTGTAGCCTCAACCTACTCCACTGGAACTTCGAGGATATAAGAATTGTGGCTTTCGATCTGTTTCACTACTGTTTAGTGAGATAAGATCTGCAATCTTTAATTGATCTGCTCCACTACTGCTTTAGGGAGATAAGATCTACAATCTTCAGTTTGTTTCCTGCAAACTTAGGGATGCCGGACTGATGTTTTCGATCCGCTTCACTGCAAACTCAAGAAGACAAGATCTGCTATCTTCGGTCTGCTCCACTGCAAACTCAGGGATACCAAACTAATGTTTTCGATCCACTTCACTGCAAACTCAGGAAGACATGATCTGCTATCTTTGACCGATCTGCTCCACTACTGCTTAGGGAGATAAGATCTATGATTTCACCGATTTTGCTACACTGTCCTCTAGGGGACATGACTTGTAAACTCGATTTCATATGCTTCTGTTTATGCCAAATGATTAGGATGCTATGATCAGAATGAATCAAATGCTCCTAACTAAATGATATTATGGATGACATTTGCATGAATGTAGAATGTCATGAGAATGATTTTTTTTAAATGTATAATGATTAGGATGCAATGATCGGAATGAATCAAATGCTCCTAACTAAATGATATTATGGATGACATTTGCATGAATGCAGAATGTCATGAGAATGATCCTTTGTTAAAATGTATAAGGATCAAGATGCGATGATCGAAACGCTCCTAATTAGACGTGCTTTGAATGATGATGTATGAATGCAAAAATGAAATGATCCATTTTTTAATGCTTAGGGTTGTCACTGCTCGTTGTCCGTCAGAGTTTTATTGTTGACGTATTACGCTGCTATTCGTTCGGCTGGTACCTTTGCCAAAAACTCAAAGAAACAATCATATTTTGCTCACATGACTTGCCCCAATGTAACTTCAAGGTCCATTCCATGGTACCTTTGGGACTTTAAGGCTTATACCATCTTCAGACCCTCTCACTGCAATTCAGGGGGGTATAGGATCTGTGTCATCTTCAATCCATCCCACTGCGACTCAAGGGTATAGAATTTGTAGCTTATTCAATCAATTATGTCTACTACACCTTCCATTCCCTGGGTGTCATGACCAGATGTGTATGTATGATATTTGCATGGATGCAAAATATCATTTTTTCTCGCGAATGATTCCCCTTTTACACATGGGTTAACATTGCCCATTTTTCGTCAAGATGGTATCACCAATGCAATATCTTGTCATTTTGTTCAATCACCATTTTTGACAAAAATCCAGAGAGATAGTCTCAGTTTAGACTCTTTCTTAAACTTGGTGAGTTTTAAACAATAGTCCTGTTTCAAGTTCTTGTATTATTCAGAAGCTTCCAGAGTAATATGCGAAACTCCTTTTGTGAAAGTATTTTTGGTCCACTAATTGTTATTTCCATGCAAGATGCTTGAACAAGATCATAGTAATGGACAAGAAGGAAATTAATTAGGAGCATAACTCGAAACAAATAAGTTAAGTAAAGATAGCAAATGCAATCTAGAAGAAAATTTATTGGTAGTGTATTTTGAAACGAATAAAATAATTAAAGATAGTAAATTCAGAATGGGTAAGATGGAAACTAGGTTTCCTAGATATCGCAGCCCAAGCTTCTCTGTTCCAACTTCTTGAGGACCATTCTAAGCTCGATATGCGTTTAGGGGATCCGGAGTACTTTGTTGATGCCCAAGACATAACATACTTCTTCAATGTTGATTCAAGTATAGCAAGACTACTGTATGCCCCACTTTCGATCAAAATTTGAGCTGCCCTTTTCGGGTTTTCAACTCAAATCCCCTTTGGTCTCAAAGCGCCCTTTACGTGTTTTCGCCTTGGCCTCTCCTTTTTATTTCTTCTTTTTTGATGAATTTTTTTTAAGGTCTCAAGGCGCTGATAAACCGTAAAAGTAACATATTTTAGGCCCACATTTAGTATGCTTTTGGATGAATTATCCCTTATTTTATGTAAAAAGGTGCTCTTAATCCTTCCTTTTCATGTCTTATACTCAAAAAAGCATCCAAGGATAAAAAGAACGACAAAACGGGCTTAAAACGGGACAAATGGGCCAAAGCATGAAATCGACACGGCCTGGACTAAAGCCGACACGGCCTGGACTAAAGCCCACACGGCCGTGCCTCCTCAATATACTAGAACACGGCCTGATATCGATCTACACGGGCGTGTCCTTATTAGAAGTCCGAACACGGCCTGACCACGATTCACACGGGCGTGTGCCATGACCGTGCCTCTGCCGTGGAGAAGAGCAATTTCATTCGAGAAAAGATACTTAGGGGCAAAGAAACCTATTTCAAAAGCCTATAAATACACCCTAAGTATGACCTAAAAAGAGGCGGTGAGCTAGGCCAAGGAGCCGAGCCGAAAAGGTCAGATTTGTGGAGATTCACTAAGGGATAGCCAGTTGATCCATCTCTAGAAGCCGGAATTCTACTCAAGACGGAGGATCTCCTCTTCAATTCCTTCAGGGGGTTTTAGGGATTTCTTATGTTTTGTTTTATCTTTTCTTCTGAGATGTTTTTCTTTACTATTATGAACTAAACCCTCGGATACGAGGGGATGAAACCTAGATGAATCTTGTTATTGTTTTCTCGAACTATATGATAAATACTTGATCTGTTTCTTAATTATGTGTGCTTAATTCTTGTGTTGATATTTCGCGGATATTAATTCAAGTCGAATGTGCTTAGGTGGTGGAACAAAAGTCCCTGCTTAAGAGTAGATCTAGCATAATTAAGCGGAGTTGATCGCACGCCTAGAGATAGGGTGACGAGATTTTGCCGGATTAGGGTGAAACCTAATATGGGATGTCCATAGACCGATTTACTGCAATTCTAGGGGGTTATTATTCGAGAAAGAGATTTTTGTTAATTAACCTAGGGTTAGACGTTATTCGCCTCGAGAGAGGGTTTAATATACGTTAGGGAGTCCTACGGATCAAGTCAAGTGAATACATCGTCTGGTTCAGAGTTAGATAACAAGTGAAGTCTAGGTGGATTCTTCCTTGGGTGTCGTCTTAATCAACTGAGTTTTTCCCAAGTTATTTTCTCAATTTCATTCTTCTTTGTCTTAGACTTCTTAGTTAATAGTTAATTAATTTAGACTAGATAAACAACTTCGCTTATTTTAGGCTAAATAATAGAAAGAAAGTTAGTATTAGTACTTTTAGTTCCTTTGGGTTCGACAATCCGGTCTTGCCTAAACTATACTACCGTTCGATAGGTGCACTTGCCTCAATCGTTGTCATAGTTAGTTTCCAGGTTTGATCATTCTGTTTATAAATTTTAAAACTCTGACTTCACAGCGATCAAGTTTTTGGCGCCGTTGCCGGGGAACTAAAATATTAAGAAAGCTTTATTTTTATTACTTTAGCCATTATTTTTATTTTTCCGCAATTTATTTTTATTTTTATTTTTAGTTTTAATTTTAACTTTACTAAATTTTTCTTTCTTTCTTTTCCTAGCAGGTACCTCTAGTTTATGACTAGAAGGAACCCGAGAGGACCTTTACTATACGACACTGATATTGAAGCTACCGCTCGTAGAAATCACAGAGAAATTAGGCGAGCCCTAAATTACCAAGAAGAAGAGCGAGAAGACAAATCCAATCCTACTGAAGGGATGGACGAAATTAATCTTCCACCACAAGATGTGGCAGAAAATAATGCTCCGCGTACTATGTATGATTATGCTAAACCTCATTTAACAGGAGCCGAATCTAGTATTGTTAGCCCTGCTATAGCTGCTAATAATTTTGAATTAAAGCCTAACACTATACAAATGATTCAACAGTTTGTTCAATTTGATGGTTTGCAGGACGAAGACCCGAATACCCATATAGCTATTTTTTTAGAGTTCTGTGATACCTTCAAAATAAATGGCATTTCTGATGATGCCATACGTTTTCGATTATTTTCCTTTTCATTAAGGAATAAAACCCAACAGTGGTTAAACTCGTTACCACGAGGGTCAATCACTACATGGGAACAAATGACCGAAATTTTTTTATTAAAATATTTCCCACCGTCCAAAACGGCCAAATTACGCAATGATATTTCTTCTTTTGTGCAGATGGATTTAGAGACATTATATGACACTGAGAGATATAAGGATCTCTTGAGAAGGTGTCCGCACCATGGTTTACCCTTGTGGCTCCAAGTCCAAACTTTCTATAACGGTGTAAACCCCTCAACGAGGCAACTAATCGATTCAGCTGCCGGTGGAACCCTGAATAATAAAACTCCTGAAGTAGCCTACGAGTTTATTGAAGAGATGTCACTGAATAACTATCAGTGGAAGGTTACAAGGACCAAACCAACAAAATCGGCCGGAGTTTTCAACATCGATGCAGTAACCATGCTATCAACACAGGTAGAGATAATGACTAAAAAGCTTGATAGTTTGTGTTCTTCGCAGGTACATTCTGTAATGCAGTGCGACGTAAGTGGAACTATGGCGAATTCTGAGTACCCACCCTACCAACCAAGCATAGAGAGCGAACAGATGAACTATATAGGTAACAATTTCAGATCTAATAATAACCCATATAGTAATAATTGTAATCCAGGTTGGAGGAACCACCCAAATTTTTCGTGGGGAGGTCAAGGAAATCAAGGAAATCAAAGACAACAACCTCCTCAAAATTTCCAAAATCAGCCCTATCCACAGGAAAAGAAGCCGAACCTTGAAGAGATGCTGACAAGATTCATGGCATCCACAGAAAATCGTCTCCAAGACACTGAAATCACCCTTAAGACCCAACAAGCATCGATCAAAGGGATCGAGAGCCAAGTTAGGGAAGTCACTAAGTTAGTTGAGGAAGTTTCTAAGTCAATTGGACAACTCGCGAAGCTGATGTCTGAACGATCACAAGGGCGTCTACCAAGCAACACTGAGATCAATCCAAAGGAGCAAATCCAAGCCATAACATCTCAAGAAAGTGAAGGATTAGACGAACCCAGTCCAATACAAAGAAACGAGGTAGAAAAAGGTAAAATTGAGGTAACACAAGAAAAGCCAAAACCGGTAATTAAGGAGTACCAACCTCGCATACCATATCCCAAAGCATTAACGAGAGACGACACAGAGGAACAGTTCGGTAAGTTTCTTAAACTTTTAAAGAAATTACATATTAACTTACTGTTACTTTGAAGCTCTTTCACGGATGCGATTCTAGAAAATTTTTAAGAGAACTTCCGACAAACAAGCGAAGGATAGACGAGGCATCACACGTGGAACTAAACACAATGTGCTCAGCAATCTTGCAAAATAAACTACCAAGGAAATTAAAAGATCCAGGGAGTTTTACAATTCCATGCTTAATTGGTAGTTTATCCGTTGATAATGCGTTAGAATGATCTAGGGGCAAGCATATAAGCGTCATGCCTTATAAATTGTTTAAACAACTAGGTCTAGGGAAACCCAAGCAAACTATGATGAGCATTCAATTAGCTGATAAAACCGTTAGAATTCCTAGGGGTATTATCGAAGATGTTCTTGTAAAAATTGACAAATTGCGTTTTCCCAAGAGATTTTGTTGTCTTAGACATGGATGAGGATAATTCGATCCCCTTAATTTTAGGAAGACTCTTTTTAGCAACCGCGGGACTAAAATTGATATTGATGCGGAGAACTCATACTGTAGGTAATCAGAGACAGTCACCCTCAAGGCCCTCGACTCGGCGGAGGAACATCGAGTAATCAAGGTGAGAACGTAAATTCTACTAATAACCATTCGGTTAACCCTTCTTTTCAGGAAGCACCACAAAAGAATACAACTGAACCCAATCCTAGACCCAGTGTTGACAAAGAAATAACTCATGAGGAACGAGGGATTTAATTCGATGATCTAGACAAGTGGAAAACACACTTCAAGGAAAAAATAGGGATACACGACGAAGAACCGGAACCACACAAGGTAAAATCGAAGGAGCCTCCAGAAGAGCTCATAGGAAAAACAAATCACTTCAAAATAGGAGATCAAGTACTGTTCGATAAGGCAGATCCTCGAATATCTCCTCCAGACCCTAACACAAACAAAGAAATACCTTTTAGGGTAACCAGTGTTTTCCCACACGGAACAGTCGAGGTAAGTAATCCTATTTTTGGTACTTTTACCGTAAACGAATCTCGACTTACACTCTTTCACGAGGACACAAATGATAGCATGATGAAGGACTTCCAACTCCTCAAACCACCCTGAAGATGCAAACGAGAGGAAAGTCTAGCTTAAGACTATAAATGAGTGCTTCTCCGGAGGCAACCCGAACACTAACTCCATTAACATTTACATTTTTATTCATTCTATTTTTTCTTTATAGTATCTAACTTTAAACTAACCAAAAGTGCAGATTTTCAGGCCACACGGCCTAGCACACGGTCGTGGCCGTGGCCGTGTGGAAGTACAGACTATTCGTACTGAAAATAGCAGAGAGGTTACAAGTCAGACAAAATTAAAACTGCGAGTCACGGACTCCAACCACCCCCAAGGGCACCGACAGAATGCCACGACCGTGCAACGCGGCCGTGGTCGACACTGACTTATCTTCAACAGGCGTGGCAATCTACAAAACAGGCGTAGGTGAACCAACAGACCTAGACACACGGCCGTGCGAGGAGGCCGTGTGAATCAACACGCCCATGGTACACGGGCGTATGAATGCACCTAATTTGAAAATCTATTTAAACCACCCACCCCTCCCTCTTCTCACTTATATTCCTACCCTTCTTCCTCCCTTACACCATTCTGCACTCTTTATACTTTCTTTTCATTTTCCTTTTCTCTATACCCTTGAGCTAAACCAAAACAATGCCAAAGAAGCGGAAGAAGCCAAGCACAGTCTCCCTCACTGAGACCGATCTACATAAGTTTATGCCGGCCGCTTCATTCATACGACAAGCCAAGGATATTTGAGGCTATCTAGTTTTTACTTCGTTTTTCTCTTTTACTTCAATTTCCTTCTCTTTAACAATCTTATGCTCAATTTAGTTTATTTTATCTTAGTTTCTTGATTTTAGGTTCTAAAGGCTGCTAGGGAATCACGCCACGACCACCACCATATCCTCAGCCTTAGAAATCACATTCAACAATAAGGACTCTACGGTCCATTTATCTTTTCTTTTAATTTTAGTTTCATCTTTATTTTTCTCCACTTTAGCTTGCTTTTCCTTAAGTATTTAATTAGTATAGTTTTAATTATTATTAGTATATCCTGGCTAATCCTGCATGAGCTTTCCAATTTCTTCATCTAGCGCAGGATCGTCACCCAGACCGGCCCCTCCAACGTATTATCCACATCCTCCAAAGATTCTATCCATAATTCAGGGAGTTTTACTTATCCCCATATCTTCTGATCTGAACATTACATTTATATTATCTATCTTTATACATTGAGGGCAATGTACATCTTAAGTGTGGGGGGGTGAACAACCTAAAAAGGTGGCCTAACTTTTTTTCATTATTCTCAAATTTCTAAAATTAGGTACCAAACTTTTTGGATTATTCTCAAAATCTTGACTTTAGTCTTGTTTTTAAGTAAATTCCTCATATTACTAATTAGGATGAAATTTCTAATGATTTATGATTTTTATTGATATGTTTTAGATTAAGTCATTGATAATTGTGCATTGATAATTGAATTCTAAGATACTAGAGAATCAAGCATGATAAGTCTATTTTTCAAAAATTAAAAATTTTCTAGGTTGTCAAACTGAGTTTAAATATTACTTTGAAGTTTGAAATTTACGAGGTTGACATCAAAATACCCATAATTTTTGTGAGATTTTGAGCCTTATAGAGCATATATTCTTTTTCTTGCTCACTTTATTGATTATGAGTATGTCAACACGGATTTGTTATTCTAGAACTTGCATCGATTATACATGTCGAGACCACACTTTTTGATTTGATATACAGAAATGATAAAGGCACCTAGGATTTAACCCACTTACTCCATTAAAAAGCCTACCTTCATAATTAACCCCTAGTGAACCCCTTTTAATCCTAACAACCCTTTTTATTGACATAACCACTAATATTAACCCACAACCCTTTGTTTTTGTTATCACCATCCCTTTTGACTACCCTTATATCGAGATTTGATTTGATTAATAGCCTAACTATGTTTTTTTTTTATTTTCAGTAATTTATCCTTTATTATGTATTTGTTCTTAAAAAAATCGAAGTATATTCAGTATTAGTTATGTGAGCTTACACAATTAAATTCTAAATGTTGAAGAAAAAGCTCGTAGTATTAGAATTATTAATTGATGTAATTACTTTTATTTTGTTCATTGTTTCTAGTTAGGTAATTTTTCAGTTCGATCTCGATTCTAACCCCTCTAATTCAGCCTATATCCACACCTTTAACCCAAGCCCCGTTACAACCCTGTTAAAGACCTTTTGATTTGTGTATCATCTCATTATATAGTGGTGGAGATTTGATTTTCATGCAAGCCTATGGGATTAACTTTTCATGTTTAACTTTTGAGCGCTTTTTCCTGAACCTTAAACACTTTGAGTGATTTGAGTGAATCTCTAGTGAGGATGTCAATCCTTGTCAGTTTTGAATTAAAGGTAATTATTTAGATAAGGGGAGACGCCTATATTTTTGAGCTACAAATCTATGACTTAGATTGTTTGAATCCTTAGGACTCTTTGAATTGAATTATCCATGTATAAATTATCTATGAATTATGATGAGACATTGTTGATAGGAATTATGAATTATAGAAAATTCATTTTAATTGTAAGTTGAGAATTTTGCTTGAGGACAAGCAAAAGCTTAGTGTGTGGGTATTATAAACCGTAAAAGTAACATATTTTAGGCCCACATTTAGTATACTTTTGGATGAATTATCCCTTATTTTATGTAAAAAGGTGCTCTTAATCCTTTCTTTTCATGTCTTATACTCAGGAAAGCACCCAAGGATAAAAAGAACGAGAAACGGGCTTAAAACGGGACAAATGGGCCAAAGCATGAAATCGACACGGCCTGGACTAAAGCCCACACGGCCGTGCCTCCTCAATATACTAGAACACAGCCTGAAATCGATCTACACGGGCGTGTCCTCATTAGAAGTCCGAACACGGCCTGACCACGATTCACACGGGCGTGTGCCATGGCCGTGCCTCTACCGTGGAGAAGAGCAATTTCATTCGGGAAAAGATACTTAGGGGCAAAGAAACCTTTTTCAAAAGCCTATCAATACATCCTAAGTATGACTTAGAAAGGGGCGGTGAGCTAGGCCAAGGAGCCGAGCCGAAAAGGTCAGATTTGTGGAGATTCACTAAGGGATAGCCAGTTGATCCATCTCTAGAAGCCGGAATTCTACTCAAGACGGAGGATCTCCTCTTCAATTCCTTCAGGGGGTTTTAGGGATTTCTTATGTTTTGTTTTATCTTTTCTTCTGAGATGTTTTTCTTTACTATTATGAACTAAACCCCTCAGATACCTGAGGGGGATGAAACCTAGATGAATCTTGTTATTGTTTTCTAAACTATATGATAAATACTTGATTTGTTCTTAATTATGTATGCTTAATTCTTGTGTTGATATTTCGTGGATATTAATTCAAGTCGAATGTGCTTAGGTGGTGGAGCAAAAGTCCTTGTTTAAGAGTAGATCTAGCATAATTAAGCGGAGTTGATCGCACGCCTAGAGATAGGGTGACGAGATTTTGCCGGATTAGGGTGAAACCTAATATGGGATGTCCATAGATTGATTTACTGCTATTCTAGGGGGTTATTATTCGAGAAAGAGATTTCCATTAATTAACCTAGGGTTAGACATTATTCGCCTCGAGAGAGGGTTTAATATACGTTAGGGAGTCCTACGGATCAAGTCAAGTGAATACATCGTCTGGTTCAGAGTTAGATAACAAGTGAAGTCTAGGTGGATTCTTCCTTGGGTGTCGTCTTAATCAACTGAGTTTTTCCCAAGTTATTTTCTCAATTTCATTCTTCTTTGTCTTAGACTTCTTAGTTAATAGTTAATTAATTTAGACTAGATAAACAACTTCACTTATTTTAGGCTAAATAATAGAAAGAAAGTTAGTATTAGTACTTTTAGTTCCTTTGGGTTCGACAATCCGGTCTTGCCTAAACTATACTACCGTTCGATAGGTGCACTTGCCTCAATCGTTGTCATAGTTAGTTTCCAGGTTCGATCATTCTCTTTATAAATTTTAAAACTCTGACTTCACAGCGATCAGGCGCCCTTTGCAGGTTTTCACCTTGGCCTCTCCTTAAAAGATGAAATCTGAATTCACCAGCTTGAGCATGTCCTTGCCATCCATCTTGGTCAAAGTTAATGATCTTCCAGAACAAGCCTTCTTCACCACATAAGGTTTTTTTCAAATTTGGAATTTACTTTCCTCTGAGGTCCTTTTGTATGAGCAGAATCCTTCTTAATGCCAGGTCCCCATCCTGAAATTCTCTTGAGCGAACCTTTTTTTCATAAGCCTGTATCATCCATTTTTGGTACATTCGACCATGATGAATACTTTCAATCAAGCTTACTGGCGACATTCTGATTCATCCAATTCAATCAGAGCTTGGAGGAAAGGAATCTTAACTTCCAATAATTGTTTCCCTTTCATAAACCAATGAGGAAGATGTTGCCCCGGTGAAGGTCCTGACCAACGTTCAAGAAGCATAAAGGGAAAATGATAACTTCTCAATGCCAACCTTTACAGATCTCAGTCATTTTTCAAAAATTTTGAATGGTTTTTTGGCTGCCTTTACTGCACTGATATGGTGTCTGATCTTTGAACAGACTGTAAATCTTTGACATTGTACAATTATGTTAGACATGTTACTTTCTGGCATTCTTTATTGCCATTTTTTTTGAATTTGAATTTTGCACTTGAACTTAAATTTGAACTTTGAATTCGAATTTGGATTTGCATTTGGATTTGGATTCGGATTTGAATTTAAATTTGAATTTGATGACTGCTGACTTTGTAACTTTAACATATGAAGCGACCTTCACTCTTTAAATGAAGTAGCCAGTGCCCACAAAGATGAATCGGTGTTGGCTTAGGAGCTTTTGAAAAAATTAGCCTCATAACATCTATGCCCCACATATAGAAAAAATGGAG